>CM053771.1:58805200-58845200 GCA_028658325.1 Potorous gilbertii | reverse complement strand
ACCAAATGCTTAACTTTAAGTGCTTGGAACTCTCCATGTTTCTCCCTTAAGCTTTGTACCCCATCTCTCCTGCATCTGAGGTGATGGGGGAAGGGGAAAGAACCACAGCCATGATGTTGTTGGTGCTCCTAGAATTTAGATGAGTGGGATATGTCATCCAGCAACTCAAGGCACATTTTTTTTGTCTGTGTGCAAAATGGAAATCATGAGGGAGCTCATGGATCAGCTAGATTTTTCTGGATGATGTCTGGCTTTTCACCTACCTCCTCTCTAGCAACTGAGGTAGGCGATGGGAATGTTCCAGCAATCAGACCATAGCTGTGGCTCAATCCGTGCCTCACCCTCTCAGCTTCCTCATGCTAAGTTCCGAGTCTCAAGGCTCTTTCATCTCACGGAAATTCCGCTGACTCTACTTGGAATGCCACTGACTCTGATCCTCAAACTGGCAATTAACAGACACCAGTCTTGAAATCACTTACTAACTTAGAAACTTTAGACACTTACTTCCCCTTGCAATCACCCCTACATGACAAAGAAACAAGTAGAACATTGTCTGCTATGAGGCACACCTATATTTCCCTTCTCTGGCTCCTCACAGGTTGCACTGGACTGGCTAGGTCCTCATCTCAAACTCCTGACACCTGCCACTTCAGGAGACTGATCAAGGAAGTAGCAAGATCTTTACTCTATTTTAACTTCTATGACTCCCAAATGTCAACTTAAAATTGCAGGCTGCCAGACTCATAGTCAGTAATGTTGAGGATCTTTTTGGGTTAGAGGGGAAATCACAGCCTTTAACATGGTATAGGGCTGGGGCTCCTATAGTTTTTTTTTGATGTCATGGACTTCTCTGGAAGTCTAATGAAGTCTGTGAACCCCTTCTCAGAATAATGGTTTTAAAGGTATAAAATAAAATATATCAGATTACAAAGGAATCCAATTATATTGAAATTTTGCTATGAAAATATCAAGCTCACAAATCACAGCTTCAAAAATCCTGATGTTAAGATTAGGTATTACATAGTAACACTAGTCACATAAAAAGAGATAGGAACTCCCTTGAACTCCCAGGCAGTGTTCTTTAGTGAATGACTACAGGTTCAGAAATGAGGTTATCTAATATCACCCTCGCATCTTACAGATGGCCCAGAAAAGTAAAGTAACTTGACCAAAGTCATATAGAGAGTAGGTAGTAGGGAGGGACTTAGAAACAGGTCCTCTGACTGTAAACCCAGAACTAACATTCCCAGGGTATGGAGATTCTGGTGCTTTGGTGCTTTTCTCTTTGGTTACCATAGTAATCACTGGTGAGAACTGTTGGAGATGTATAAGTCTGGCCTTGGATACTTACTAGCTGGGTGACCGTGGACAAGTCACTTAACCCTGTTTGTGTCACTTTTCTCATCTGCTAAATGAGCTGGAGAGGGAAACAGAAAACTATTGTAGTATCTTTGCCAAGAAAACCCCAAATGGGGACATGAAGAGTCAGACATGACTGTAAAAACAGAAAAATGACCACCATAATAACAGACACTGGAGATAGAATGGTAGAACCAAAGCAGCTCCTACCTTCATGGGAGCAATAATCTATTGAGTGGAGAAGAGGCGTTGTAACACTATGTAAGAAAATGAAAAATAATTCAGAATAATTTGAAAAGGCAGAGAGTAGCATAACAGAAGCTATGAGAAGAGGCTTCATGGCTTTGCTTTGAAGGAAATGAAGATTTCTTTATGGCAAGACTGAAAATGGAGGACATTGCAAACAAGGAGGATTGTTTGTACAAAGGCACTGAGATGGGAGATGACATGCCATATATGAGCTAGAAGGTCAGCTCAATGAAAACAAGGAATGCACAAGCTTTATAAATGTTTATTGAACTAAATTGAATTGAAATAAGACTGAGAGAGTAGGTGAAAGACACAATTTAGAGGATTTTGGATTGCTTGGATGAGGCTTTTGTGGTTTATTCTACAGGCCTCTGACGCTTACTGCCTGTGTGACCTTGGGTAAGATATTTCACCTCTTTGGACCTCAGTTTCCTAATAGGTTAAATAAGGAGGTTGGAATACATAGACTTGAATTTCCTTTTCAGTTCTAGCTTTAAGATTAAGGAGTCATTGATGATTTTTGAAAAATGGGGTGACATAGTCAAGTCTATATTTTAGGATGATCAATTTATCAGCTGGATGGAGGATGAACTGGTGAGGTTAGGGACTGCAGGTAGGGAGATAGGCTGGAGCTTGTTGTAATCATCTAGTCAAGAAGTGATGTAAAAGTCTGTACTAGCATAGAGACTCTATGAGTAAAAAGAAGGTTAAAGATGTGAGAGACACTATAGAAATAGGACGAATCAAACTTAGAAACTGATTGGATGTGGGGACTGAGGAGCAGGAAGGGTCAAGGCTGACTTCAAGGTTAAACCTGTTTGATTAAAAAGATCAACAAAAATGTGTTATTGACAAAAATGGAGAAACCTGGAAGAAGGACTAGATTTGGGGGGGAAATAGAATGAGTTCTATTTTTTACATATTGAGTCTAAGATGTCCTAAAACAGAGATGTAACTAGGAATTCTGGCAGATTCTGGCAAGTTGTGGTGGGGTAAGGTCCTGAGGCATGACAACTTTTATGTATATCTGAGAGAGACTGGAGAACAGAGATCATGGAATTTGATCAGGGTGAGTAAATAGAAGACCAAAGGGTTCAAAAAGAGAAGGAATTGAGTGGATAAGAAGACTATAAGACAAGTATTAAGTGTATTGGGGAGGAGAAAGAGTGACTTGGAAATCCACTAGGATCTGGACAGATTGAAATAAGCTTTTTTTGGAGGAAAAATGGTTTTCCTGTGATGATAGTAGAGAGAGGATCTGAGAGTATCAGGGAATATGAGGAGTATGCCAAGCCCTCTCTTAGTTCCATGTGTCAGGAGGCATGAGGGAAGGACCATGCCAACTTTGGAGAAAACATCAAGAGGTGTGATGTCTTTGGAAGAAAGCTAGGTTTCAGTGAAACCATAAGATGGAAAGAATCTGAGAGGAAGAAATTTGGCAACACAGAACCATAGATTTAGAGGTGGAAGGAACTATAGAAGTAATCTAACCTAACCTCCTCATTTTATGGATGAACAAACTGAGAGACAGAGAGGTGAAGGGACTTACTCACAGGGTACTCCCTTGTGGTAGAATCAGGTCTCAAACTTTTTCCTTTGACTCCAAATTCAATGAGTGTTCATTCTTCTCTTTCTCTCCTCCCTCCCTCCTTCCTTCCCTCCCTCCCTCCCTCCCTTCCATCCTTCCTCCATCAGGACCAAGAGAGTGTGAAGCTGATGACTTTACACAGCCCTCTCTCATTTAAATCCAATTCATTTTCAAGTCAAGATATCATGTTCTTGATGTCACAGTCCTCTTCAAGAATGAAGGACAAACAACATTTACTAGACACCTGCCATATAAAGACCGTGCTAGACCTTAGGAGAAATACAAAAATAAAAAGTAATAACACCTGCTTTCATGAACCTTACAATCTAGCCCAGGGAATAAGATATGTATAAAAAATGTGTGCCATCAGAGTGCACCACAGTACAAAGTAAGACAGATATAAAATGCTAGTTGGAGGAAAGGAAGATCACTTTCTATGAGAAGGATTACGCAAGGATTGATGATAAAACCCACAACTAGATCTAAATTTGGAGTTAGAAGGGTTTGAATATAACCTTTGTTATGTGTGACTGTCAGTGTGACCTTGGGCAAGTCATTTAACCTCTTTGGGCCAAAGTCCCCATAAAATGAGGAGGTTGAGCTTGATGTCATTGGAAATCCCTTTCAGTTCTGAATCTCTGATCCTATGAGTCATGAAGGCATCAGAGAGATTGTAGCCTTGAGCGATAGGATGATTGTATCAGTACATTTTTAAGAATGCCACTGGGTTGCCTCTCAGTGGGGTAGGCTTAAATAGAGGATCAGCCCAGTTGAAATTACTGGTTGCTGAGAATATTACCAAGCAAGGTTTCACTTGAGAGATATCAGAGGTAGGAGCCATAACTTGAAAGATTTGGTCTGACCATGTCACTCCATTTCCCCTAAACCTTCAGTGCTACCCAATCCAATCCAACTTTCCTTTTTGTAGGATTTTGAGCTCCAAATTTTTCTCCCTTCCTCCCTTTCCTCTCCCCTCCCCAGAACAGAAAACTATCTGGTATAAATTATAAACTATCATGTTAAACATATTTTCATTTACTCAATCAATCCGATATTTACTAAGCACCCATTATATGTTGGGCACTCTGCTAAGCCTCATCGCTTCTAGGATCAAATATAAATCACTCTGCCTGGAATTTAAAGACCTCCACAATTTGATTCTTAACTACCTTTTAGACTTGGTTTTTATCTCTCCCACTTATAAACTCTACACTTCCAAAGTGGGCTATCAACTGCTCTCAGACATCACTGCTCACTCCGTCTAGTGCTTTTATATATTCAAGTAAATCAGTCTTCATGCCTGGGATGCACTCCATCCTCTCATCTAGGAGTCAGTCAACAAACATCTATTAAATATGTACTATATGTCAGTCATTATGCTAAGTGATGAGCTTACAAAGAAAGGTAAAAGAGGTACTACTTCCTCTGAGAAATATTCCATCATTCCCCCCCACCTCCAGTTATTAGCAATCTCTGTCATAAAATTTGCCTTACGCTACTCTTATATGTATATGTATATGTTCAAGTCAAGCTGGTGAGGTAAGCTCCTTATGGGTCAGGTACTATCAGGTACTATTTCCTCTGTGTTCTTGTATTCCCAGAACCTTACATAGTCTCTCATACATAGTAGGCCCCTTATAGAGATCTGTCAAATTGAAATCTCTCTCTCTCTCTCTCTTTCACTCTCTCTCTCTCTCTCTCCCCCCCACCCCCCCCTCACACACACACACACACAAAACTTCATTTTGAAAGGAATGTGGAAACTGAGTCTCAGAGAAGGATCATGATTTTCTCAGGGTCACCTAGATGATTAGTAGCAAAACTGGGAGGACTCTCTCACTGGCTCCCAGGATTCAGGGAACTTTTATAGATGACTGGAGCCTAGCTTGGATGTGTTTAACCAAACTGTATTATTTAGTCAGCTTTCTAATTTTGAGGGTTTTGGGGAGTTGTGTCCAGCATTCCCCTTGGGCCTTAGTTGTCATGGTGGGCTATGGATTCTGTCAACCAGAGAGGAGGAGCTTCTTCCTCTCTTCAATGTGCTGTCCTGCTCACCAGCTGCCCTTAATGGGTTATCTTCCCCATTAGACTCTAAGACTTTGGAAAGCAAGGATTGTCTTGTTTATATTTGAATTCCCTAGCTTAGTACAGAATGTGGCACTTGGTAAGTGTTCAATAAATGCTCTATTCATCCCTCCATCCATCCATCTATGTATCCGTCATCTAACAATATTTATCTGTATATAAGATCTTCCTTTCCCTCTTCCTCCCTCCCTTTGTCTCTGTCACTCTTTCCATTCATGCAATGATTTAGTAATTTCTGCCCTGAGTTCATGTTGGGAATGACAGTGAGACCAGGAAGAATTCCCTCTGCTTTTGCAATAAGGGAGAATTTGGGGAGTGCTCTGAGGAAAGATGATGTGTTTGTTTCAAGCTACCTGTCATCCTGGGATAACACCACCCAAAGATGAATTCCTGTAAAGAATGACAGCCTACATGAACTCACAATGATTAAGATACATCTACCTTGTCATACTCCACCCCCCATACTAGGGATTCTGAAATCCTTGGTTTACCATTGTTCAGACCCAGTTCTCTATCCCCCACTGACAATCCCTTACTTCTCTCAAGCCAGCTCCCCCTCCCAGTCTCCCATTCTAAAGCTACCCAACCCTTTCACTGTGCTTTCTGGAATTGTTCCACAGATAATAAATTGCATTTTATTTTAAAGTTTTTCTTTTCTTCCTCCATCTTTTTGGACTCACAAAGACCTGTCTCTCTCTAGACAAGACTTCTCCAGTTACTCTTTCTGGAACTAGTTGAATGTTCATCCATACCCCACTGACTCACTGGTTGAGGTTGGGGATTCTATGATCTCTCTCTCCAACATCATCATTCAGTGATCCCTCTTCCTCTGAGAGTCATTCAATTCATATTTATCACCCAATCAAGGTTCTGGTAGTTATTATCTATAGACCTCCAAGACCTCTCCTTCCTTGCTCAATTCGTTCAGTGCCCAGCTTACAGTCTTTCTCTCCTCAATCCTGACCTCACACTATTGAACTTCAATATTCCCTTAAATATCATAAACTCTATGTCCTTCATTTACTCATTTCCCATGACCTACTCCCCTGCCTCACCCCACCCCACCCCAGCTACATCTTGCCTTCACACACATAGATCCATGTTTATGCACTCTGAAATTCCTGTGTCTGATCATAATTTATCATTTCTTCTCTCTCTTTGCTTTCTGATTCCAAAACCTGTTCTTTGTCCTCACTTTGACTTCCAATCCACCCTTCAGTTCTTCCAAGGTCATCTCCCCAGCACTGGCTACATTCTTCTCCCTTCCTCATTTTGACCCTTTGATCCCTCAAGCCAATTCAACTCTCCACTGTTCTCTTCTCTGGAGTCTCTAACCCCTTTATCTTATTGAATATCTTGCCCCTCCAAACTCAACCTTAGATGACTCCTACTATCCACTGCCACTGCCCCTATTCACATGCCAGAGTGAGCAAATGAAACTTGAGAATCTTGCCTCATATTTCAGTTTTTATTGAAGTAATTTCCAAAAAACTCTCCTCTCTTCTTTCTTCCTCATCTCATATCACTCATGTGTTCTGGTACTATCTTCTCCTTCACCCTTTATTCACATAAAAAGCTGATCCTTCTCTTTGTCAAGACAAATTCATCTACATGAAAAAGTGTTTCAGTTCCATTACATGTTTTCCAACATATTGGCCCTTCTATCATCCTCATTCTTTAATTAAATCTAAATCCATCCCTGTCTGTTGGTTGCTTTCCCACTATCAACTCCTACATCTCACCTATCCTCAGAAAAATCTTCACTTGTTCTCTCCATCTCTGTTCATATCTCACCTCCATTTTGTGAGAGAAGGCCACTTCTTGAGAAGGCTACGTACAAAAGATACGTTCATTCTTTCCCTTTCTTCTCATTCTCTTCTTAACTCTTTGAAATCTGGTTTATGACATCATTATTGAACTGAAATTGTTTACTCCAGAGTTCCAGTTGATCTCTTAGTTGCCAAAGCAAATGATTTTTCTCAATTCTCATGTCTCTTGACCTCTTGGTAATCTTTGACACTGTTGATCAGCCTCTCCTCAACTTTCTCTTCATTCTAGGATTCTATGACACTGTTCTTTCTTCCTTCTCTTACCTTCTGACTATCCCTTCTCAGTCTCCTTTGCTGCATCTTCATTCAGATTATACTTGCAAACTGTGGGTACCCCCAAGGTTTTCTCTTGGGCTCTCTTCTCTCCATATATTATTTCATTTGTTGAGCTCATCATATCCCATGGTTTCAACGATCATTTTTGTAATGATGATTCTCAAATCTATCAGTCTAGTCCTAATTTCTCTCTTCTCCTCCAGTCTTACCTCTCCAACTGCCTGTTAGACATTTGAAACCAGATGTCCTGTAGACATATGAAACCCATATGTTCAAAAATGAATTCATTATTCCCCCCTCCCCAAACTCTCTCCTTCATATCTTCCTTATTGTTGTCAAGGGTACCACCAAATTCCTGGTTACTCAGTCTTGGAATCTTGGTTTCACCCCCTATATCTAATCAGTGCTCAAGTCTTATCATTTCTACCTATGTGGGATCTCTCCTATTTATCTCCTCTCCTTTGACACTGAAACCAACCTGGTGGTGCCCTTCATCTCGTCACACCTGGACTATTGAAATAGACTTCTGATTTTTCTCCCTGACTCAGCTCTCTCCCTATTCCAATATATCTTCTACTGAGCTGTCAAATTGATCTTCCTGAAATGCAGGTCTTATCATATCATGATGTTATTCAAGCAATTCCATTGTCTCCCAATTACCTCTAGGATCAAATACAAAATCTTTTATTTGACTTTTAAAGCCACTGATATCCTGCCCCTTCCTACCTTTCTAGTCTTCTTATACCTTATTCAACTGCATATACTCTGCCATCCAACAACACTGGCCTCCTTGCTGTTCTTCTCAGACCTACATCTTCCTACTCCAAGCATTTTTATTAACTACCATATGCCTGGGACTCTTTCCCTCTTCATGTCCACATCCTCATTTCTCTGGCTTCCTTCACCTCTCAGCTTAAGTCCTTCTGCGTTCTGCAAGAAGACTTTTTCAACACTCTCTTAATCTCAATACCTTCCCCAGTACATTATTTTCAGCTTATCTCACTCAACCTTGTTTGTACATAGCTGTTTACCTGTTCCTTCTCCCATTAGACTATGGGTTATTCAACCACAGAGATAGCTTCTTGCCTTTCTTTTGAACTGGTGATCCAGTTTTTAGCCCAGTGCCTGACACACAGCTTAATACATGCTGGGTGACCAAGTGACTGACTGATTAACTGCAACAGGGAAGCCATTAATTTAAGTAAAGGTTCCTCTTGAACCTTACCGCAAACAATTTTAGAGAATGATTGCAGGCCATATTTTCACTATGGATCACTTCCTAGGTATGAATTCCTACCCACTTAGAATTTCATGCTGGAAAGAATCTTTGAATTAACTTTTCTCTTTTTAGGAGTTCAGAGAAGCATAGGAAGGCAAGTAGGAGCTAATGCATAAAGCAGAACCATGAAATCAAGATGAACAAAGACTATAACAATGAAAAGAACAATACAAGGAAATTATATGCCATGCAATGATAATGGTCAAGCTTGTGTCTCTCAAGAAGACATTAAGAGATGCATTTCCTTTATTTTCTTACAGAAAATGGGTGTGGAACATTTCATATGTTGTCAGGTGGTTTTGTTTAGCTGGTTTTTGTCCTTACTGGAATGGGGGTTGGGATCAGGGGGACATATCTAAAAGTATGTGTGTGTATGTATGTATGCAGTTGTATATATGTATGGATCTATGCATAAATGTACATATATAATGTATAAGAAATGATATCAATACAATTTGAAAAATAATAATAATAAAAGTTCATCTTGCTTCATTTACAAATGGAGAAACTGAGGTCTTGAGAATGGAAGTGATTTGCCCCAGGTCTCACAGTATATTATTGGTAGCAGATTTCAGACAGGATCCCAGATCACTCCAGGACTACTTCTGCACATTTTTTCTCCGTGTTCTCCCAGGTCTTTCTTGTTGATTCTCAAACAGAGCTCGTTGAAAGCTTGAAGGTGTCAAGAAATAATGTTAATTAAATCTGATGCTGTCCATCATCTGATGTCTACATTCAGGACCTGAAGAGTTCTGGACATAACTAGGCAGATCTGTGCCCATACTTCTCTGAGTTGGCATTGGGTTTAAGCTTTCTTTTTTTTTATTGGCCAGGGCTGGGGGGAAGACAGAAGAAACCTTAATAAGAGACTCTGAGAGAATTACAACCTTTGCTCTTCTCTATGGGTCTGTCTGACTTCCCTCAGAACACAGCCCTGTGGGCAGAGAAGGCTCAAAATATTAAGAACAACTATTCACATCTACATGGTTCTTTCTAATTGATCAGCCCTTACCTCCAGTCTAGAATCTCACAGGAACTACTTTCTTATCCATGATCTCATTTAATCCTCACAGTCAACTCTTTGATGAAAGTATTAGTATATCTTCTTTATAGATGAGGAAACTGAGACTCAAGAGAAGGAAAGAAGTTTTAAACCTAACTCTCACTGACTTCTATTCCAGGACTCTTTCCACCTTCTCATACTGATTCAATTGGATTGAGAGTCTGAAGTCTCTTTGGGGATGCTGGGACTTCTGAAGAACAAACAGAGACAGAAGACACCTGGATTCTTTGGAATAGGACACAGACTGCTTGAGGCTGACTCGTTATATCAACACTTCCTGTTCCTTATTTTAAAAATAAAATAAATTTATTTTAGCCCTTCATGGCTCTGTCATATCCTCTGTGTGGCTTTTCTCTCCAGTGATATGGATTGTAACTCCTCTATGACTTTTAATTTTTGTGACTATCAAAATCCATAAAAAAATTCATGCCCTTATTTCCCCTCCAACTCTGCTGACAAGCCTCTCCAAACAGTTTGGTTGGTCCTTGGGCAATGGACACATAGATTAGGCTGGTGGCATCTGCCAGCATAGTCTTCAAGAAATCAGGGTCATGACTATGCCACACTTGCAGCAAGAAAATCAAGAAAGATGGTTCTGATACCTAAACAGGAAGAATCAAAACAGAGAAAGAAAATTATAGATCAATTTCTCTAACGAACATGGATGCTAAAATTTTAAATAAGATATTAGCAAAAAAAATACTTATCACAAGATAAGCAACTTATCACAAGAGTAATACATTATGATCAGGTAGAATTTATACCAGGAATGCAGGGCTAGTTCAATATTAGGAAAACTATTAGCATTATTGATTATATCAACAACAGAACTAATAGAAACTATATGATTTTCTCAGTAGATGTAGAAAAAGCTTTTGACAAAATACATCTGTTCCTATTGAAAACACTAGAGAGCATAGGAATAAATTGAGCCTTCCTTAAAATAATAAGCAGAATCTACCTAAAACCATAAGAAAGCATCATATGCAACAGGGACAAGCTAGAACCATTTCCAGTAAGATCAGGGTGAAACAAAGATGTCCATTATCAATACTGTTATACAATATGTTACTAAAAATTCTAGCTTTAGCAGTAAGAGAAGAAAAAGAATTTGAAGGAATTAGAACAGGCAAAGAAGAAACTAAGTTATCACTCTTTGCAGATGATATGGTGATATACTTAAAGAATCCTAGAGAATCAAGTAACAATCTACTTGAATAATAAACAACTTTGGCAAAGTTGCAGGTTACAAAATATACCCACAAAATCATCTGCATTTCTACAACAGCAAGAGATAGAAAGAAAAATCCCATTTAAAACTCCAATAGAGACTATAAAATATCTGGGAGTCTACCTGCCAAAATAAACCCAGGGGCTGTATGAACACAATTACAAGACACTTTTTGCACAAATAAAGTCAGATCTAAGTAATTGGAAAAACATCAGTTGCTCATGGGTAGGCCAAGCTAATATAATAAAAATGACAATTCTACCTAAATTAATTCACTTATTCAGTGTCATAGCAATGAAACTATCAGAAAATTATTTTCTAGCACTAAAAAAAAAATAATATCAAAATTCATCTGGAAGAACAAAAGTTCCAGAGTATCAAGGGAACTAATGAAAAGAAATACTAGGGGAGGTGGCCTGGACCTACCAGACCTCAAATTGTATTATAAAGCAGCAATCATGGAAGCCACTTGGTACTGGCTAAGAAACAGAGGGGTAGATCAGTGGAATAAATTAGGTACTCAAGACACAGTAGTCAATGAATATAGCAATCTATTATTTGATAAACCCAAGAACCCCAGCTTCTGGGATAAGAATTCACTGCTTGACAAATGGGTACAAGATCTAGATATAAAGGCTGATACTATCAACAAATTAGGGGAGCAAGGAATAGTGTATTTGTCATATTTATGGAGAATAGAGAAATTTATGAACAAATAAGAGATACAGAATATTATGAAGTGCAAAATGGATAATTTTGATTATATTAAATTGAAAAGTTTTTGCACAGCCAAACGCAAAGCAACCAAGATTAGGAGGGAAACAGAAAACTGTCAAAGAATTTTTGCAACTAGTGTCTGTAATAAAGGCCTCATTTCTAAAATATACAGAGAACTGAGTGAAATATACAAGAATACAAGTCATTTTCCAATTGATACATGGCCAAAGGATATGAACAGGCAGTTTTCAGAGGAAGAAATAAAAGTTATCTATAGTCATATGAAAAAATGCTCTAAGTCACTATTGATTAGAGAGATGCAAATCAAAACAACTCTGAGATACCACATCATACCTATCAAATTGGCTAACATGACAAAACAGGAAGATGATTAATGTTGGAGAAGATGTGAGAGAATTGGAACACTAATTCATTGTTGGTGGAGCTGTGAACTGATTCAACCATTTGAGAAAGTAATTTGAAACTATGCCCAAAGGACTGCAAAAATGTGTATACTCTTTGACTCAGTAATATCGCTTATAGGACTGTATCCCAAAGAGATCATAAAAATGGGAAAAGGTCCCACTTGTACAAAAATATTTATAGCAGTTCTCTTTGCGATGGCCAAGAACTGGAAACTGAGGGGATGCCCATCAATTGGAGTATGGCTGAACAATTGTGGTATATGAATGTAAGGGAATACTATTGTGCTATGAGAAATGATGAACAAGACGACTTCAGAGAAGCCTGGAAAGACTTATATGAACTCATGCTGAGTGAAAGGAGCAGGACCAGGAGAACTTTGAACACAGCAACAACCACAGTGTGTGATGAATTTTCTGGTAGACTTAGTACTTCATTTAAGTGCATGGACTTAAAAAATTTCCAATGGACTCTTGAGGAAAAACTTCCTTCAGAGAGAAGGAAGAATCCAGAGAAAAAACTATGGAATCAGAACACAGAATGAAGCAGACTATTTTCTCTTGTGTTATGTTTTGGTTTTGATTTTTCTCATAGTTTCTCCTATTCATTTTAATTCTTCTATGCACCATGACTAATATGAAAATGTGGTTAATAAGAATGTATGTGTAGAACCCATATAAGATTAAATGCCTTCTCAGGGAGGGAATGGGGAGGGAGGGGGAGAAAATTTAAGACCTATGGAAGTGATTGTGGAAAACTGAAAACAAATAAATTAATTTAAAAAAGGAAAGATACACAGTAACAGACACAATGTGTGATGACTAACTTTGATTGATATATATATATATATATATATATATATATATCAAAGTTAGTCATATAAAAAAAATATATATATATATTTTTTTTTAGCAATTCAAGGATCCAAGACAGCTCCAAAGAATTCATGATGTAAAATGTTGTCAACATTCAGAAAAAGAGCTATGGAGCCTGAATGTAGATTGAAGGATGTTATTTGCTATTTTTCTTTTTTATTTGTTTCTTCTTTCTCATGGTACCTCCAATTGGTTCTAATTCTTCTTTTCAACATGACTAGTTCAATATGTAGATATATATATATATGGAGCCTATATCAAATTATACATTATTTTGATGTTGGGGAAGAAATGGGGAGAGAATTTTGAACTCAAAATCTTATGAAAATGAAAGTTGAAAACTAAAAATAAATAAATTTTTTTTTAAAAAAGAAAAATCGAGACAGATGTAATTTTTTTTGATATTTTGATGGACCTGAATTCTCACTTACTCAAGTAACTGAAAGTATGGGTACTTCCTCTAGCAACCTGGCTTGAAACCCATTCACACTTCCTCCTTCTGTGAAACCCTTGTCTCCAGGTCTTCCCATACATCTTTAGAAGACCACTCAATATTCCCCATGAAATATACCTTGATACTGTGTGGATGCCTGGAACATACATAACAATCATGTAGACTGTCCTTGGCTGGAGTCTCACATTTGGCACAGAACTGATGTATCTTCTTCATTAGTCTCTTTGCTTTTTTCTAACAAGACACTGTCTCTAGGACATTCTTATTGGCTATCCTCTACACCTAGAATACTTGCCCTTCTCATCTCTGCTTCTTGGTTTGCCTGGCTTCCTTCAAGTCCCAGCTAAAATCCCACTCTCTATGGGAAGACTTTCTTGATTTTCCCTTGGTTGGTTATTTCCAATTTATCCTGAATATACCTTGTTTTTCCATAGTTGTTTCCTCCATTAGACCATGAAGTCCCTCTGAGTAGGAACTGTCTTTTGCCTTTCTTTGTATCCCTCATGCTAAGCACAGTGCCTGGCATATGGCAAGTATGTAAAAATGTTTATTGATAGACCGATGAAATCCATCTCTGGGAGGGATTCATTGAAGGACCTGGGCACACTTAGCCTGGAGAAGAGAAGACATAAAGAGGCCTTGACTTACTCACTTCCTACCTCTGAGGATTGCCTAAGTGTCCTTGGGCAAATCACCTTATCCTCTTCCTTATCTGGACAATGAGGACAGGGTTCAAGAGAACAATTTATACTACTAAAAACATTATAAAAATAAACAGTTTGGAAAAACTTGAGAACCCTTATCAGTGCAGTGACCCACTGTACTGTATGACTGTAAAGGACCAAGATGAAACATGCTATCCACCTCCCAAACAAGAGGTGATGAACTCAGGGTGCACATGGAGGCACATTTCTGGGCCTGGCTAATGTGGGAATTTGTTTTGCATACTTATCCATATTTGTTACAAAGGTTTTGTTTTTCTTGTTTCCATTTGGAATTAGGGAGAGTTAGGAAATGCAGCTGTTCACTCAGGAAAGAAGAAAAACAAATGTTTTTTTAATTGGAAAAAATTCATAGTCTTCAAAAAATAAAAGTAACTAAAAGTTTAAAAAAATGAGAGGCTTGTACTAGACAGATGGCCTCAGAGGCTAATTCTAGCTCTGAATCAAGAATCCCATGTTATAAGTTCCTTATGTTCACCATGTATCCATTGTCATTCTTCTGCCTCAGTTTCCTCAATTATAAAATGGGACTAATATAATAATAACAATAATCTATAATAATATAACATATTAATTAACATATTATAATTATATAATAATTTAAGATATTATATATAACATATTAATTAACATATTATAATTATATAATAATTTAATATATTATATATAACATATTAATTAACATATTATAATTATATAATAATTATGTAATATATTATATATAATATAATGAAAATAATAATCTATAATAATCTATCCCACAGGGTTATTGTGAGGATTAAACAATAGCTAATATTTACATAGTACCGACTATGCACCAGTTGCTGTGTTAAGCACTTTATAATGGTTATCTCATTTGATTCTCACAACAATTCTGGGAAGTAGGTGGTTTTATTATCCTCATTTTACAGTTGAGGAAACTGAGAAAAACAGAAGTTAAGTGACTTGTCCAGAGTCACACAGTTAAGCAAGTGTCTTAGGTCAGATTTGAATTCAGGTCTTCCTAACTCTAGGTCCAGTGCTCTATCCACTATACCATCTAAATGAAATAATATTCATAAAGGGCTTAGTACAGCGACTGGCATGTAGGCAGCACTATATAAATGTTCACTTCTTTTCCTTCCCCCTTCCCTAAGATAAAAGAAAATAGTGGGGGAAATGGGAAGATTCCAAGATAGGAAAAGCTTTGATGAAAAGCCAATGATGGCCTTGATATTCCCGCTAAAAGAAGGAGAAAGAATGCCTGGAAATGCAGCTGTTCACCCAGGAAAGAAATGACCTTGTGGAAGGTGTGGATGGGGATGGCTTCCAAAAAATGTGGAGCTTTGGAAGGGTTTCATCCGTGTCCCACCCAAAGTGTTTCATCCGTAGTACAGTGGACAGGTCAGACACCTTCAGATTGCATCTGGCTCTCAGATCTCAGGCCTAGAGGTTCAGTACTCTCTCCCTGGGAAGAGGTCATGGGATCTTAGATTTAGAGTAGGGAAGGGACTTCAAAAGCCATCCAGCTTCATTTTACCAATGAGGAAACTGAGTCCCAGAGAGATAAAGGGACTTCTCAAAGTGAGAGAGGTTAAAAATCACAGAAGAAGAGAAGGGAACAAGAACTCATTAAGCATCTACTATGTGTCAGGCATTACACTAAAAGCATTTTATAAATATTTATCTCATTTGATCTTTACAACAACCCTGTGAAGCAGGTACTGTTTTTACCTGAATTTTACAGTTGAGGAAACCGAGGCAGATAATGCTTAAGTGAATCCAGGTTAACTCAGCTATTAAGTATCTATGGCTAAATTTGACCTCAAGTCTTCTTGAAGATTCTAGGCCCAGTGCTCTATTCACTGTGCTACCTACCTGATGGAGGATTGGAACCTCAATTCTTAGAACACTGATTTCTCAAGTCTTTTTCATAAGCCTTTCCTATTGTCCTCAGTAGGAACTAGTTGGACTGCTTGATGAAGCCAAGTGAGTTTATAAATTGGATGCCATTTTTTGGCTGTTCTGAGGCCCTCATTCATGGTCCAGAAGGTTTTGGACATGAAGAAATAAAGTTATTCTTGCACTCTTTTAGGAGATTCAAGTCTGGTTTCAGAGGCAGGAAATATCCAAATGAGTTTGAGACTTGATACTCATTACCTGAGTGACCTTAAAAAAGTCATTTAATTTCTTTGGGCTTGAATTCCTTCCTCTGTAAAAGGAAGCTAGCAGACAATGTTAGCAAACGTGCTTGACAGGGTTTCCAGGAAGAAAGTGCTCTTTCTTTTTTCAACATTTTCTTGATGTCTTTTGTTTTTATATCTTCTACATTTCTCATTTTCCCCACCCCACCCACTTTCCAGAAAGTCATCCTTGATAACAATAAATAATAAAAGAGAGAAAGAAAGCAATTCAGCAAAATTTACCCATACAACAACAGAGTTATAAGCAAGTTTGTTCAATACCTGCCTCTGTAAAGAAGGAAGGGAGATGACTATTTATGACTTTGGGGTGGGGATAGGGGCAAACTTGGCCATTATAACGATATGGCATTAGATTTCAATTTGCTGTTGTTGTTTTCTCTGCTTTCATTGAATATATTGTTTACCTGGTTCTTCTTACTTCACTTTGGACCAGTTCATTTTAGTATTTCCATGGGTAAAGTACCATGCTTTCTGAATGGGAGCAGTGTGGTCACTTCAAGAGGCAGAAAAATAGCTTAATTCAAGGACAGAGCTTGAAGTCAACTTGTGAAGAAAGAGTTTCTTATACACATATACTTTTATATACATAGACAAAGTAGATATAAGTGTAAATGTATATACTTATATGTATATAAACTATATATGTATATATGTGTATAGATGTTTGTATGTGTGTATATATATATATGTGTGTCTGTGTGTATATATATGTGCGTATATATATATACATACACACACACACACACACGTACATACAAGTTGGTTGTTGTCCTTTGTTCTCAAAGAGGACCAAAATGACATTACTGTGATAAAGTCAAGTTTCAATGTGTCTGACTGTGGCTGATCAGACCAATATGGGCTCAGAATACTCTCCACAGATTAGGCACAGAGAGTCTGTGTGAATATTTGGGGTGGATACTCCAAATTTGTGCATCCTACATTTCCTTTGTGTTGTTTCAATTCTACTTTGCTCATAGAGCACAGCACCTTTTCTGATGTGGGCATGCCACGCTGAACAGTCCTGTGCAGCGTTTTCCATGTCGCACAATCAAAATTTGTGTGTGTACATATGTTTGTGTGTGTATATGTATGTACACACACTTCATCCTTCATTTCTGAAGAAGACTAATGACATTGTGGGGTGATGTCTTGACGTCCTTGTGAATTGGATTTTAGTGAGGCAGAATTGTGCACAATCTTCAGCCTCACTCTCTCTTGCAGAATCATTAAAATTCAGTTACAAGACCAAAGTCAGAATGACTGGTGGTGGCTCAGGATAATGTGGATGACTTTGGTGTCTTTGACGTGTGACCAGGCTCTAAGCTCTGTACAGCACCTGCTTCAGGCACCTTCATGGTTGTTGGAACAAATTTTTTCATCCACCCATTCCTCTAGGAAAAGTCTTTATGTGCTTATGGTAGGCATCCCCCTAGCTCACCAATGGATTTGAAGCCTATAGGTTACCCTCGACCTGGTTCAACTCATCTAATGAGATTGTTTTACTGAGGTATGAGCACTAAACATGCTACAGCTTCTTAGAGTCATAGGTGAGAGTGTGACAGGTGGACCCAAGGTAGGCAAATAGCCCTGAAAAGGACTTGGTAAGTCCTCTTACCAGAGGTGCTAGTCTTTTCTAAATATCCCTATACATACATACATACATACATACATGTACATGATATATATTGTGTATATATGTTGTATATACAAGTACACATGTATGTATACATATTTTTGCATATATTACTTTGCATATATGTATATGCGTAAATAAATATGCATTTATATATTATATATAATATACATTTATACATTTATGTATATTATATATGTAATATATATGGTTTTATATATACATTTATATATTATATATATAACATATATGGTTGATAAAAGGTGATTTTGAGGTGAAGCCTCTAGAGCCTCTAGAGGAGGGGAATTCAGAAAGACTTCATATAGAAGGGGTCTTTTGAACAGAACCCTGAAGGCAGGTAAGACTTCTGAGAGATAAACTGAGGAAGGCATTGTTCCAGGCATTGTACAGACAAGAGCACTATGTATAAAGAGGCCATTTGACTGGATCATAGAGTGTGGGAAGGGAAGCATTTGGAGTCAGGTTATGAAGAGCTTTAAATGCTATACAGAGGAGTTTATGATGGATTCTAGAGGTAGTAAGGAGACACTGGAGTTAACTGAGTAGGGGAATGACAAGGTCAGATGGTGGAAAGATGGTGGCATATTAGAAACTTGATGAGCCCAGACCCTCCATAGACAGTCCATGAAGCTGAAAAAAGACACTGGAAGGAACAATGATAAAGACAACGTAAGAAAGTCAGATACAAACTCCTCTATCCAATCTAGGACAGCACAAAAATATTGCCATAGTGGGTGCAGAGACTTGGACATCCCATGAAACATACTTTCATTTGAGCCAGACAAAAGAAAGTCCAACAAACTTACACAAATATTCACACTTAATTATAATACTGACAAAAATGTACACACACACACAAAGTGTGGCATATGAATACATTACACTCAACAAGTAGGGACAGAGAAAGGAGAGGTGAGTTTAATGAAGAGGACAGGATAGTTATAAGCAAAACAAACAAACCTTCCAGTGTCAGAGAAGGCAATATAAAGCAGAATTAAAAGGAAAGGAATAATAATGTGTGATTTGGCATAAGGTACAAAGGGTCAAGAAAAAGGAAAATGGAATGGAAATAGCTTGCATTAGTTATTGGATTATATAATAGACAAACTCCTCTTTCATCACTTCCTTCTTTATAAAGAAAGTACAAAAGGACAGGATAAGGAAAAATTAACTTATAAACATGAACATAAATTGAATGAACTCTCCCTTAAAACAGAAGAGAGCAAAATGGATTAGAAAGTAGAATCCAGCAATATGTTGTTAATAAGAAACATACTTGAAAAATAAATATTATATACAAATATATGTGTACATATACACACATAAATGTGTATACACACATATAAAATAGGGCTAGAGAAGAATCTATAATGCTTCAGGTGAATTCAAAAAAGTAAACGTAGCAATCATGATTGTTTGAAAAAACAAGACTACAAAAAACAGAGATAAATAGGGAAATTACATTATGTTCAAAGGCAACAGATAATGAATCAATATAAGTATTTAATATATTTGTACTTAATAGTATAGCATCTAAACATTGAAAGAAAAGTTAATGAATTACAGAGAGAAAAAGACAAGA
Organism: Potorous gilbertii; assembly: GCA_028658325.1. Classification (NCBI taxonomy): domain Eukaryota; kingdom Metazoa; phylum Chordata; class Mammalia; order Diprotodontia; family Potoroidae; genus Potorous; species Potorous gilbertii. The sequence goes on along the minus strand of CM053771.1, from coordinate 58,825,631 downwards.
CAATAATAGTGGAGGACCTCAATGTATCATTTTTAGATCTAGATAAATCTAGCAAAAAGGTAAATAAGAAAAAAAGATAACTTTAGAAAAATTAGAGATCTCTGGAAATTATTGAATGGGAGCAGAAAAGTGTTTACATATTTCTCATCTGTTCATGACATCTTTACAAAAACTAACCATGTAGTAGGGCATAAAAACCTCACAAACAAATGCTGAAAAGTAGAAATATTAACCACAACCTTTATTGGCCAGTGCAATAAAAGTATTCAATAGAGAGCCTTTGAAAAAAGAATTAGAGATTAAATGTCTTAAATTTAAAGTTTTAGTAGTCAGAGAGCAAATAATAGAAATAAAATTTCATCAAAGAAAATGATACAACAACAGACCAAAATTTATAGGATGCAACCTAAAGCAGTCTTTAAAGGAAAAGTTATATCTCTAATGATTTTTATCAAGAAGCCAGAGAAAGAATGTCAATGAATTGGCCATGCAACTAAATAAAAACAATAAATCAGAACCATACAACTAAACATCAAAGTAAAAATTCTGAAAATCAAAGAAGAAATTAACATAATTGAAAGCAAAAAGTCACTAATTCACCAGTAATATTAGGAGTTATTTTTTAAAACTAATAAAATAAAGAGCTATTCTGATTTTAAGAGACAGGGAAAATGAACTGTATAAAAATGAAAAGAAAAAAAAGAAAGTACTAGAAACTATTTTGCTTCATTTTATGTTAACAAAACTGATACATGAAATGAATGAAGAATATTTATAAAATAAAGATTAATCAACTAACAGATGAAATAGACTACTTAAATAATTAAATAGCAGGAAAGCAAATTAAATAGTCATAAATGAACTCAAAGCAAAAAATTCAAGGATCAAATGGATTTACAAGTGAATCCTATTATCAAACATTCAAAGAACAATTAATTCCAATATTACATAGCATCTGCAAAAATCAGCAAAGAAAGATACCACCTAAACTTTTTCTAGGATACAAATATGGTCTTCATACCTAAACCAGAAAGAGTTTTAAAAAAGCACTTTTTTCTTTACTAAATAAACACTGACAGAAAAATACTAGATAAAATATTAGCAAATAGGATACAACAACATATTAAGAAGTTTATACACTATGATCAGGATGGATTTATACCAGGAATGTAGAGTTGGCTCAATGTGAGGAAAACTATAAATGTAAAGACCATTTTAATAATTAAATTAACGTAAACTACATGATTATATCAATAGATGCTGAAAAGGCTTTTGACAAAATCTGAATACCTGTTCCTGAAAACACAGGAAGACATAGGAATAAATGGACTTTTCCCTAATACAGTATGTGGTATTTTTTAAAAATCCAAAATTAAGTATTATTTGTAATCGAGAAAGAGTAAAAGCCTTTCCAATAAGATCCCTCTGACTGATCAGTTTCTCCTTAAACCTCCATTTTAAAGAGGCACATAGGCTTGCTGTATTCATTCTTTAATTTTTCTCTGGCTCTCCTCCCAACTCTCTGGATTTCTTTCCCCAGAGCACCCCCATGTGAGTACTCCCCATTTTTTTTGTTTTATTCCTCCCCCCCAATCAGAAGATACGCTCTTAAAGTCAGTTACTGCCTCTCCTTTTGCTTGTATTTACATTCCCGGTGCTTGACACAGTGCTTGGCACGTTTAAAGCACTTAATAAATGCTTATTGACTGGATCACAAACATGGGTCAGAGAGGATCACAGAAAAATGCACAATTTTAATTACATAAGAGTTTTTGCAGAAACAAAACAAATGTAGTTAAAATTAAAATGGCAACAGGTGACTGAGAAAAAATTTTGCAGCAAATTACTCTGACAAAGGCTTTATATCAAAGGTATATTGGGTGCTAATTCAAATTTATAATAACAAAGTCTATAAGTTTAGAACTATCCCCAAAGGGGGATAAAACTGGGCATACTCTTTGACTCAACAATACCACTAGTAGGTCTGTATTTCAAAGAGATCATAAAAAAGGGAAAAGGATTTACATGTACAAAAATATTTACAGCATTTCTTTTTGTGGTGGTAAAGAATTAGAAATTGAGGGAATGCCCTTCAATTGGGGAAGAGTCAAACAGGTTGTGGTATATATATGAATGTAATGGAATATTATTGTTCCATCAGAAAATCCTGGCAAGACTTACATGAATTGATGCTGAGGGAAGTGAGCACAACCAGGAAAACATTGTATACAGTAATGGCAACATTGTATGATGACCAACTTTGATACACTTAGCTCTTCTCAGAACTCAGAATTTTTAAAAAAATGAATATTAAAAATTGTTTTTACATATAATTGGTGGAAAAATAACTTTTTTTAAAAAAAGCACAAAGCTCCAATAGATAAATGGTGAAATTATATCAATAGACAGTTCTGAAAGGGAAGAAATCCAAAGTATCAAAAACTGTATGAAAAAAATATTCCAAATCACTACTAATTTGATAAAGGCAAATTAAAGAAACTCTGAGGATTTTCCTTATATCCATCAGATTGGCAATAAAAAGAAAGTGACAACATTTGAGGGCTATAGAAAAAATGGACATATTACTATATTCTTCATGGAGTTGTGAAGTACTGTAGCTATTCTGGAAAGCAATTTGGAACTACCCTTCTAAAGTCACTAAAATGTGCATACCTTTGTACCTTACAATACAATGACTAGACCTATAACCCCAAAACAACAAAGAAGAAAAGGATCTATATGTTAAAAAAATAATAAAACAGCTATCTTTGTTATAATAAAAAACTGGAAACCCATCAACTAGGGAATGACTGAATAAATTATGGTACATAGATGTAATAGAATATTATTATACTGTAGGAAATTAAGAAAGCAATGGTTTCAGAGAAGTAGAAAGAATTATATGCAGTAATGGGAAATCAGTTGGTCTGAACCAGAACATTTTACAAAATAACAACATTGTAAAGAAAAACAATGTGGAAAGACTTAAGAACTTTGATGAATGAAATGACCCACAATGATTCCCAAGGACTGATGATGAAGATATCACTTCATCATGATGATGAAGACACTGCAGATCAGGTAGTGATAGACTCAGGCTGCAGAATAAGACACGTATTTTTGGACATGGTCAGTGTGAACCAATCTCTTCTGCTTGACTATGTATGTCTGTTACAAGGTCGTCTTTCTCTTTAAAAAATTTTTTTTGGGGTAAATGGAGAGATGGGAACCAGAGGGGAGTTTTTTTAAAGGAAAAGAATGAATAAAGGGTTATCAAAGCATTTTTTAAATACACAGAAAAAAAGATAAACATGATAATTTTGAAAGATACTGTTGAACCTATTACATAGGACACCCTGTATCCTTCAAAGGAAAAGTAAGTTATGCATAACAGATGTTCACAGTTGTATGTGCAATCCTTTATAAGACTATTTTGTATTTGCAAATGCTCGTTTCACTGACATTTGTTAAGTTTGGATTAAAAATTAAACAAAAACAAAGGCTAAACTCTTTGAGAATGGGATGGTTTCTTTTTTTTTTTTCCTATCACCACTGCCCAAAACAGTGTAGGCACATAATTGCTAAATATGTGCTTTTTGATTGATTGATTGTCCAGACCAAGACTACACAGAGGACATCTGTGCCTGAAGCAAAACAGTTCGAGGGCATTGAGTAATTAATTCTCAAAATAAAAATGATTGAAGACATTCCAACCCTTAAGTTTAGAATTCTTTCCCATTATAATCTATTGAAACTCCTCCCCTATAAGGAAAATTTGTGAACAAAACCCAACAAATTTATCAACACTGTACATAGTCCTCACCGGGGTGTGTTTGAACCAACTCTAACTGGCTTGTGAGGATCAACTGTTACAGTTTCAGTGTGAACATTTACACATTGGAGATAATTACAACTCAGGACTTGCTCTATTGATTTGTTGATCATCTAGACTTAAGAAACTGTTAGTAATACAAATAAAATTTAAAGTGTTTCACACCACACTCCAACCCTTACCCTCGAGATCTTGGCTGTTAAATATTTACCAGCACAGTCCTGGTTTTTACCTTTCAACCACGAGGAATAATCAAATTTTCCCCTTGTTTCCTCATAGTTAAGATTGATTAATGCAATTGACGAGTTGGTAAGGAAACATTTTAGTATTTTTATTTACACTATTAAAGGTTATGTATATAAATGTATACTCTTTACATTCAGCATCAATTCATACAAGGTTTTTTCCCCTCTCCTCTGCATTCCACTTATTCCTTTCTTCTTATGGCAAAATAATATTCTGTTACATTCATAAGATCATAGATCTTGAACTTAAAGGGGCCTCAGAGGTTCTCTGGTCCAACCCCCTGATTTTACAAATAAGGAAACTGAGGCCTGGAGAGAGTAATTGATTGATTTGTCCAGTGTAGTAAGTATTGGAGACAGAAGTTTTCATTTCTGTGAAATCTTTAAGATTAATTTACACATATATGAGGAGCATCATTGACAAGAAGGGAAAGAGCAGAATTTCATGAATGATGTTTTATAGCAAACCACATCTTTATAGTCATACAATTGATGGAAAGTTGTGAAGAATGCATAATTCTAGCACAGATGATTTGTGGACTGGAGAAAAGCATTTGGCTTGGAAGAGCAAACTGCCTTAATAATAAGACATGCCAGTCGATCAAACTTAAAACACATTTGACCTCTGTCACTCCCCTGCTGGAAGATGCTTCATTAGCAACCTGTTATTTCTAGGATAAAAGAAGAATTGTAGTTTGTCATTTTAAAGTCTTTCATCAACTGTCTCGAATCTCTCTTTCAGACTGATTGAACTTTACTCCTGTTCATGCACGTTGGGTAATTCAGTAAAAGGTGAATCAGTGTAGTGACATCAGAAGAGTGATAGATTTGAATTTAAATTCTCTGTGTGTGCAACCTAGACAAATGAAACCCATCAAAAATCCCTGAACCTAATTTTATTTTGTCTATTTTTATTTTTTTATTTATTGATACCTTTTTCCCCACAGCAGACACTTCCCAACAACCCAAATAAATCCCTTTACAAAGTACATTCCTCACCATCCTCACCAAACAGCTTAATGATTATTAACAAAATTACCTAAGGAATTTTGGAGTTAGCTAAGTGACACAGAGGATAGAGCACTGTGTCTGGAGCCAGCATAGACTTCAGTTCAAATGGGACCTTGGATACTTACTGGCCATATGACCCCAGGAAAACCAATTAACTTCGTTTGTCTCAGTTTCCTCAGCTGTAAAATGGGGATAACAACAGCATCTACCTCCCAGGAGTATTGTGGGAAACAAATGAGATGATGTTTGTAAAGGGCTTAGCACAGTGCCGGGGACATAGTTGGCTATATTTATAAATGTGGATTGTCATCATCACGATTATTCCAGGTCTGACCCCACCTAACGACCCTCAGTGGCTCCCAATTGCCAATAGAATAAAGTACAGATTTCTTAGCCTGATTCCCACCTACCTTTTTAGCCTTATTTCATATCATTTCTCTTCATGAATTCTATGTTCTCCTCCAGTAGGATGACTATAAACTCCCTGAGGGCAGAGACAATTTTCATTTTGTCATTGTGCTTTGCACATTGAAGTGTAATGACTGCTTATTTAATTAGAATACTCCCAATCCAATGTCACCTACCTTTAAACCTTGAGATTTGCCAAATCTTTCTTTGCAATCTGTTTTTGGGCTTGATCTGGCCCCAGTAGGAACTCATTGAGAGCAGATCCATTTTCTCATTTTGTCCTTCGGTCTTCAGTATCCAGCACAATGTAAGTCAAGGACTGATGGATAATTTCCTTTCCCTCACAGGGGCCAAAGGACTCCAGAGTGGGAAGATTACATGGTCCAATACTGGAGGAGGGGCATGCTCTGGGCTCACAAGCTGGGACAAGTTCTGGGAAGGATTGAGATTGCCAACTCAGATCTCCCTAGGGGATTGGAACTATGTCCAGTATCTTCTTCACATCAGGTTGGGTGATGGAAGATAACTGGGGAGGACCTAGGGGTTAAGCCAGTCACACTCTTTATAAAAGGGCCATAGATTTGCTTCCTAATCTCATCTATTCTTTGCTCCTACATTTGGTTTGCTCTGAAATGTTTATTTTATTTTTTCCTAGTAAATGTCCCTCGTGCAAAATCCCCACCTGGTTTCAGCTGAACTGATGAGACAAGTTCAACTCAGACTGAGACAGCTAATGGACTCTCAGAGAGTAAGAACTGGGAGGAGGTCCAAGGACCCTGGGAGGAGCCTATAGAATGGAGAGCCTTGATGTTGGGTGCCCATCCCTACTCCATTGGGATTTCCCCTTACATACAAGCTGGAATGGAATTATTCCCTGTTACATAGATGAGTCAGCTACTTGGAGCAGAGGACAGCGTGGTGGATAGAGATGCCAGTCTTGGAGTCAGGTCGGGAAGACCTGAGTTCAAATTTGGCCTCAGACACTTACTACCTGTGTGGCCTTGGATTTACCTCAGTTTCCTCACTCATAAAATGGGAATAAGAATAACATCTACCTCCTTGGATTGTTGTGAGGATCCGATGAGATAGTAATCATAAAGTACTTGGCGCAGTGCCAGACACAGTGATATATGAATGCTGTTGTTATTAGATCGTGAGATGGAAAAAGCATTGGCTCTGAAATAGGAGAACCTGCGTTCAGATCCCCTCCTCTGACATCTGTAAAATGCTGTGCAAAACAGATGACCCCCTTGGGTCTTGATTTCCTCTACTGTGAAATGATAGGGTTAAATTAGATGACATCAAAGGTCCCTCCCAGTGTGAGATGTGTGTATCTATATGATAGTATCCTATAGAGGAAGACTTCCCGCACTTCTTGGTTCTATGATGATATAAGTTCCTTCCCTTCCCAGAATTTAATAGAACATAAAACTAGGGCAATGATATAGCAGCTAAGTCCCCTACTTCGCAGGGTTGTGGGTTGTGATGGGACTGTTTGGTGACATACTCTATAAATAACTTGTTTTTATCTGTAGAAATTTCCTCTAATGTGTTCTTTAGTGTCATCATTGTAACTGGCTAACTCAATCCCATCTTTCTCATCTTCCTACTTCCTTTTTGTCATAGCTTGCCTCTCTCATGGCACAAGGATTTTCTTTTACAGGAATTTGCCCTTCTCTTCATCTCCTGACAATGACTTTATTTGCAGAAAACACAGACACAAACACGGACACACAGACACACAGACACATACACACAGACACACACACAGACACAGACACACAGACACACACACACACACACACACACACACACACACACACACACACACACACACACTGGCCTCATCTACTGTAAAATTTAAAAAAAGATATGTTATACAGACAATGCCCATGCACTTATTTGTCTCAGATGGTAGAGGTGAACAAATCTTTAGTCTTGACCACTGACCAATCCCTAACCCCAGCCTCAGACTGACCTTCCCCAATATTCCATGCTGCCCATCTTCATCAATAGACTCAACTCTTTTCCCTTGGTTAAGAATTAAGGGAAATCTTTTACTTTCTTCTGTATATTTTCTTCATGCTATTTTCTTTCTTCCTCCATATACCTGCTATTAGCCTTCCTCCATTTATTGACCCATTTCTTTTAAAGTTCTCTTACAGAGGCAGTGCAGAACAGTGGGAAAAGTTCTAGACTCAAGAGTTCTAGACTCAAGAGTCCCAAAGACTGAGTTCAAATCCTTCCTCTGAAGTGAGTGGGATGGGAGGTACCATGAACTGCTGGGATGAGGAAAGACTTACTATAGAAGGTCTTGCACTGAACTTTGAAGGGAGGTAGGGGATTCTAAGAGGCAGAGGTGAGGCCTGGGCTGGGCAGCAAGAAAAGGTAAGGAGATGTGAGATGGAATGTTTGCTGTGTATGAGGAAGGGCAAGTAAGCCTGTTTTACTCAAATGCAAACCAAATGAAGAAGACTACTGCAGAATGAACCACTAGGTGGTGCCATAGTGCATAGAGTGCTGGGCCTGAAAGTCAGTAAGACTCATCTTCCTGAGTTCAAATCCATCCTCAACCACTTAACTAGCTGTGAGTCATTTTACCCTGTATGCCTCAGTTTCCTTTTCTATAAAAATGAGTTGGAGAAGGAAATGGCAAACCACTCCAGTATCTTTGCCAAGAAAACCCAAAATGGGGTCATGAAGAATCAAGTATGACTGGAAATAACTAAACAACAAAAATAACACAGAAAAAGTCTGGAAAAGTAGGCTGGAACAAGATTTTGAAGGACTTTCAGTGCTAAATAGGGAATTTCCATTTTATTCCAAGGGCTACAGAAAGCCTCTCGAGTTTTCTGGGCTGAATCTTCACTTCAGGAAGATTTATTTGAGAACTACAGGGAAAATGGATTGGAAAGGGGAGAGACAGAGCTGCGAGTACAAGTAGAAGATGATTGTAGTAGTCTGCGATGCTGGTGAGAAATGTCAAAGGTCTGACTAGAATGCAGGAGAGGAGATGGGTGAGAAATGTCCTGGAGCTGCAACTGACAAATCTTTGATATGAGATGGAAGGGTTCAGGCAGGGGGAGGAGTCAAAATAGAGTTGAATGTTGTGAACCTGAGGATGAGGACAGACCCTGATTAGAAAGTAAAGATAAAAATACCCATCACATAGGTTTCATGTGTGGCTTTGATGAGATTATCCAGCTGGCAGCCACCTTGCAAACTTGGACTGTTCTAATAACGCTAGTTTTGATTAATAGCTGATGCAAACCTTGGGTGTGGCAGGCACGAAGATCATGGGAATGAATTTGGTTCTACAAGAATCTACTAAACACATACTACATGACAGACACTGTTCAAGGGGCATGGATACAGAGACAAAAATGAACCAGTCCCTGTCCACATGGAGTTTACATACCCAGGTAAAAAAAATACAAATTATATCCAAAATAATTTTTGGGGAAAGGGTGGGGAGGAAAGGAGACAGATCAGGAGAGATCTAGGATTGTTGTTGTTCAGTTATTTTTTCAGTCATGTTTGACTCTTTGTGACCCTCATTTGGGTTTTCATGAGAAAGATACTAGAGTGATTTGACATTTTCTTCTCTGGCTCATTTTATAGATGAGGAAACTGAGGCAAACAGGGTGAAGTAACTTGCCCAGGGTCACACTGCTAGTGTCTGATGCCAGATTGGAACTCAGGTCTTCCTGACTCCAGATTTTTATCCTCTGTGCTACCTAACTGCCCTATGATCTAGGAGAGGAGGTAGTGATTCAGCTGAACCTTGGATGGGACTAAGAATTCCAAAAGGCAGAGATGAGGAGGGACAGCGCTTCATGAAGATCCCTTCTGGGTTTTCTTTTCCTTTGTCCTTCTTACATAGTCACTAACTAGGGTGCTGTGTAGAGAAAAACTTCCTGCTCATTCATCATTGATTTAACAAACATTTTTTAGCCACTAACTTTGTGCAAAATATGATACTAAGCCTGTTTCAGTCCTGGTCTGGTCCATGTCTAGTTCACTAGGGAAGTGGGTTCTTTGTGTGCAGGTAAAGAGGTGAATTTGGGAGGATTTCTGACCAATTTGAAGAGCTCTCCAATCAGCCTGAGGTCACAGGAATGAGGGCCACTGTTTGAAGGAAGCAATCAAAGACAATGGAGGCAAAGACAGGCTACAGGGACCGCCTAATGATGTCCAGCCTTCCCTGTTGGTGGTCCATGTAGGCTTGTTATACTCTCTTGGGGTCTCCCTATCCAAGACTCTCTCTTCATCTTCTCTCTACTGCTTTATTTCTGAAGTTCAGTAGGAGACAGAGAGACAGACAGAGCAGTAGGTATTACAGCAAGCAAATTCAGAAAATGCTGGTAACTGTAGGATAGGACAAAGTTGGGCGTGGGTTCTAATGTTGAGTCTTTGGGTGGAGGGGGGCACAAGAGACTAATCAGATTCATCACATTTCAAAGTCTTCATTGTCTGTTGAGTGTCACTTCTTCCCAAAGGAAGCCTCTTGAAGGCATTTTCTCACATTGGGGTTGAAGAACCAAGGTGGTAAGGAGGAGAAGGAGTAAGGCAGGTTTAGGGCCACCACTGAACATCAGGCAGGACCAGACTAGCCAAACGAGGTGTCACCTCTGGGCTTTGACTCTCATTCATCCTCCCTCTGAGTAATCCTAGAACCAATTTATGGATTTTACTTCTCATTCAACCTCCTTCTGGGTAACCCTAGAACTCAAAGGAAGAAGCTCTTGGTACACAGACCAGAGCTTTGCACAGACCAGGGCAAAAACATAAACTCAGACCTGGAATCTGGGGTAGATGCCAGTCAGACCTAGATTCTATCTCCTTCTGGTTTTCATGAAGATTAGGGGATTGGATTTAAGGGCCAGGGAAGTTATAATACATTAAAATGTCAACTTCATGATAGTTTATTACCTCATAGGTAAAAATATTGCTTTAACTTAAATCTTTTCCTTTCCCACCCCTTCCATCTTCTGGCTCTCACTGAGACCTGGTTCCTTCCTGAGGACACAGCTTCCCTGGCCTCCCTTTCCACTACCAGCGTTCTCCTCAATTTATTGGTTGAAGGATTGGGGGCAGTTGGAATAATCCTTGTTCCCCATTGCCATTTCCACGGTCATCTACTATTATCATTCAGCAGTCTGTCATCTTCTCAATCCACACTACCATCCAATGAAACTTCTGGGAGCTGTGGTCTACTAACCTCCAGACATTCCTTCTTTTCTAGTTAAGTTCAGTGACTGGTTCACAGACATTCTCACTTCTCCACCTTCTGTCTTCATACTAGGGGACTTGAACAGACATATTGATACCCCTTCAAGCACCCTACCTTCACAGTTATTCAGTTTACTCACTTCTCATGACCCTGGACCATCTCCACCATACCGCACTGATACTTCAATACTCTCAATTTTGTCATAACTCACAAAGGCAACATGAAGTCCCTCATGTTATAAGAATCTCTCATCCTTTCATCTCTCCCTTTGCCTTTCAACTCCAAACCTTGTTCTTTGCCCTCTTCTTTACTTCCAATCCCTTAGCTCTTTTCTAGGCTATCACCTCTGCACTAGCTATACTCTCCTCCCTTTCCCATCTTGACCCTTGGATGATGTAGTTCAACTTTACACTATATTTCTTTCTTAAATGACTTAGCCTTTTTTCCTATCGAAGATCTTTCCTTCCATCAGCCTTGGATTTGTCCAACTATCTAATACCTTTAGTCTTTTTTTGTTGTTGATCAGTCATTTTCAATCAAGTCTGACTCTGTGACTTCACTTGGAGTTTTCTTGAAAAAGACACTGGAGTGGTTTATGTTTGCCTAGAGTCACAGAATTCGCATCTAAGGTCAGATTTGACCTCACAAAGATGAGTCTTCCTGACTCCAGGTGCTCTATCTCCTACCCTGCCTTTACTTCTACTCATGCCCTACTGAATAAAGCCACAAAAAGTCATAAAACTGTCCTGACTGGGTCTTCTATGAATTTTTGTTACATAATTTCAACTGGTCCTTCACTGCAGCAAGGTAATCCTTTTATACCTATCTAAAAGATTCACTATCCTATGTATCACAGTGGCTTTTCCAGACCTCTTCACCTCTCTTCAAACTTCCCATAGCTCCCACTTCCCTACCCTTTCAACAGAGAACCATGTTCATATTTCCCTGGAAAAACTGAGACTTTTCCAAGAACCCCTTCTTCTCTCCTCTTTGTCTCTCATCATTCAGATGTCTTCTGCAAATATCTCCTTCATTCCTGTCTCACATGAAGAAGTGACTTTTCTCTTTGTTAAGGCAAACCTGTCTGCATGCCCAAGTATCCCATTCCATGCCATCTTCTCTAGCAGATCGTCCCGACAATCTTCACTCTCTTATTTTCAACCTCTTCCTGTTTACTGACTAAATCCTTACCACCTACAAGTATGCCCGCTTATCTACCTCATCCTCAAAAAACCCTTACTTGATCCATCTATCTCTCCTGCATTCCTTATCTCTTTACTTTCATGATTAAACCCTTTGAGAAGACCATGTACAATAGTTGCCTCCACTTTCTTTCCACTTACTCTTTTCTTAATTCTCTACCATTTTACTCCTGACCTCACCATTCAACTGAAATTATTCTCTCCAAAGTTACCAGATCATCTCTTAATTGCCAAATTCAATGGCCTTTTCACAGTCTTCATCCTTCTTGCCCTCTGTAGTCTTTGATTCTTTTGATCACCCTCCCTTCCTTAATACTCACTTCTCTTTAAATTTTTGTGCCTCCCTAAGTGTCTTCCTCCTTGTCTGACCAATATTTCTCAATCTATTTTGGTAAATCTTCACCTACACAATGCCAGCTAATAGTGAGTGGCCTTCAGAGCCTTCTCTCCTCTTTTTGTATTATTTCACTTGATGATCTCATAGATTCAATTACCATGCTGATGGCTCTCAGATCTGTTCATCTAGCCCTAAACTCTTTCCTGATCTCAAGTCTTGGTTTTCCAACTGCTTATTGGACATCACAAGCTAGATGTCATTCATGTAGATATCTTAAATTCAATATATCCAAAACTGAATTAATTTCCTTTTCCCCAAAATCCTCCTTCTAACTTCCCTGTTCTGTTGAAAGCACCTCTATGCTTCCAGTCATCCAGGCTTGCCACCTGGGTATCATCTTAATACCTCATTCTCTCACACACCTCTATCCAATCTGTTGCTAAGTTCTGATGATTCTACCTTTGTAACATCTCCAATCTTCTTCTATCTTTCTCCCCTCCAGATACTCTGTGATTCAAGAACAATGGCCTCCTTGCTGTTCCTTAAATAAGACATTCAGTCTCCTGACTGCTGACAGAATTTTACTAGCTGTAGCCCATGCTTGGAATCCTCTCCCTCATCTCTGCTTCCTGGCTTCCCTGGCTTTCTTCAATTCCTAGGTACACTTCTACACATGAAACTGATGAAAATGTTGACAAAGCCTTGTGGGATTGCACTAGAGACCTCCTTACAATCCCATGTTGATCTATCAATAAAACTTCTTTGCAGCTGATCCTGGATTCTTGCATTAGTCTCTCCCCTCTTCTATTCCTCTACCAGTTCTCAAGCTGATATTCCTAATGCCTGGATCTGAAAATATCACTACTCTGTTCAAGAAGCTTCAGTCATTCCCTCTCATTTCTGGGTTAAATATAAACTCTTACAGACTGACTACAGTCTACCTTTTTAGTTTTTTTTTGTGTTACTCCCCTTCACTCACCCTGCATTCCAAACAAATTAGTTTACTTGCTACTCCTCACATACAACATTCCGTCTTGTATCTCTGTATTGGTACTAGCTCTCTGCAGTCCCTCCTTAGCTCCACCTCTTAGAGGTTTTCAAAACTCAGGTTCAATGTTGCCCTCTATGCCCACATCTTAAAGCAGCTGTTTTTATTCCTGGCCCCCATCCGCTCTTAGAAAATTACTTTGTGCTTACCATGTATATGTTTAGGATTTGCTTAGGTAACATCTGTTCAACCCTGCTCTAACCATAAGTGTATAAGTTGATTCTTCTGATAGAATTCAAACTGAGGGAAGGATCAATTTCATCTGCAGAATCAAATATAAAATATATCAAATATATAAAACTGTGTTTGACATTCAAAGTTCTTTACAAGCTGCCCTTTCCTTCTCTCTCCCTGGCCTCTTTCCAATCTTTTTACACCTTATACCATGCCTACCCCACCCTTCCTCTCCAAAATGTATTCTGTGGTCTAGTAGCCTAGATTCCTTACAATCCTCAAGCATAACATTCTGTCTCCCAACTTTGTGCTTTTTTTTTTTTTTGCTGGCTGTCCCTCATACCAAGATTTTTCCCTCCCCTCACCTCTATCGCTTGGCTGCTCTGGCTTTCGTCAGGTCCCAGCTACAACCTCACCTTTTACAGGAAGTCATGGGTGACTTGATAAGTGATGAAAAGTCATGGAACAGGTTCACTCTGATGAGCAGGAAAGCACAGTAATTAAGAGGCTGTAAAAGGATTGCATTGCTGCTATGAAGACTCAGTTGAAATTATGATTTGTAGTTGTCTCATTTACCGTAGTTCCATGATTTTCTCCAGTTCAGCATATCAATGTGAGTGAAGGCAATGAAGTGAAGGAATAATGGATAGTTGGTAAGAAGTGATTTGCCACAGGACAAGGGGGTAGGAGATTCAAGTAAGAGGATAATATAAAGTTGAAATGATTAATCAAGGGATCATTTTAAGGAAGGAAGGAAAGTGTACTGAGTATACAGGTGATGACCTAGGAAAAAACTAAAAAGTATAGGGAATGGAGGTCACAGTGAGGGAAAAGATAATGAAGAGGCATCATAACACAGCAGAAAAGGTGGAAGGAGAAATGATTATGATTAGATAAAGGAATATTGGAATTCATGAACGCTAGAGGATAACAGGTTCAAAGATATGACTGTTTCTATATGCAGATATGGTAGAGTGGAGGAATAGGCTAATGGGATTGAGTAGATTGAAGAACTGAGTAGTTAGTATAGACCAAGTCTGTCTGTGTTCTTCCTTCATTTTTGAAGAAGATCATGCCATCAGAGAAATGATGACATGACTTGCACTTGACTTTGTTTTGAGTGAGGGAAGGCATGCAAAGTCACCAACCTCACTTTCTCCTCCTGAGCCATGTGGGTCCAGGATGATTGGAGATGGCCCAGGCTGTAGTGGGAGACCTTGGCCTTTTTAAACTGGCTTTTTCAGGTACTCACGTAGAGGATGGTAGTGCTCATTGAGTGAATAGGGCATAGTCCAAGTGGAGAGGTCCTGTGTGAGTCAGAGATGTTAGATTTAGAAAAAGGTCAGAACTGAAGATAAAAGTTTGAGAGTTATCTGCATAGTTAGTAGTTAAAGTCATGGAAGTAGATCATATTACCGATGAAGAGAGTGGAATGAAAAGAGCAAAAGACAGAGGATAGAATCTTTGGGAGTACCATATTAAAAGGTCTAGAAGAGGGTGAATCCAGAGTCCGGGAGAGGCTAAGTCTATACACCAGAAGAGTGTGATATTATGGTGGTCATGCATATAGAATGTTTCCAGAAGGAGGAGTGGTCAACACTGTCAAATACTGCAAGGTACATATAGACTAGAGGAAGAGTTATTGGCTTAGGTGATTGAGGGTTCATTGAAGGAATCAGTTTCAGTAGAACATGGGAATGTAAGCCAAACTGAATGTAATTAGTGAGTGGGTGAGGAGAGAATGGAGATATAAATTACCCATTCAGAAAGTATGGAGAAACTACATGCCTCCTGTGAAAGGAAAACCAGGGTGAATGTCACTTTCATAGCCTTAGAAGACAAATATTCTTCTAAAATATATTTTTATTGTTGTCTTTTTATTTTTATATAACTTCAAACTCTGAATTTCTCTGATGACTCCCAAGAATAAAAAGAAAGAAAAAAAGAGTTCAACAAAAGTATCGAAGATATCAACAAAACTGATATATACACAATGTAACACCTCTATAGTCACCGCTTCAAAGAAGAGAGGTGGATGAATTTTCTCAACCAGAAAATAGTTTTTCTAATGGAAAGTTATTAAAATTGTTACCCTCTACCCATGCAAGATCCTGCTTGCCATGTACACAATCAATCCAACAAACAAGTATTCATTTAACACCTTCTATGTGCCATGTACTGTAGTATAGATTAGGAATATAAATCAAAAGAAGGAAACTTTACTCTCAAAGGAACCAACATTTTCATGGGAGAGATAAGTATACATGCAAGTGTAACCTGGAATTCAAGCCTGATATCTTTACATATGTTTCTCCTCATTGATAGAGAGAATGATTACTTGACATTGTATATCTGTGCAAAGAGAAGAGCTAGTTGGTGTGACAACCTGGAAAAAGAGAGACCTTCTTCCCTTTTGCTTTTATATACATATGATTCAAGATGCTCTTCCAAGAGAACTTCAGAGAGAAAATGAAAAATTTTTGAAAAGTGCCAGTAAAGGAGCCAATGCTTTAACATATGCTGATTTTCAGTTTGTCTTCCCAGAGACTTTGGGGAGATCAGAAACCCTTGGTTGAGTTGAGATGGCTCAAATCCAGTGAAAGAGCTCATTCAGTCTCTGTATTATTTGTAATGTTGTAATCTGTATAATTTCTCTGATTTCTGTTTGTTATCTGCTCTTATAAATGGTTTTACTCACAATTCACTATTTTTGATGGTCTTTTGTGTAACTAGCATTTAGTGGGAAGGGAGTCAAGCCTCTGACTATAAGCTCGGTACTCTCCTTCCCCTTTAAGGGATAGAGATTGGGAAAACATTTTGAACCTAAAAGTCATTTCCCCTGGACTAACAATATTCAAGAAGGGCAGATAAACAAAATTCTGGCCTGGTATTCATTTCTGAGAACAGATCAGCCAGACTTAGTACCCTTTCTCCTGCTCACTTCCAGACTGCAATCAATATCTCCCCTGGAGAAAGGAAGAAAAGCAAGATTCTAGAGATATCTATTCACATCTTACTATGAGCTACATTTAGTGAACTCAGAGGAATTTAGATATAATCTACATATGTAACACAGACTTTATATAAATATATAATAGGATAAAATTGAATAATACAAGGTAATTAAATATAAGCTAACTTAAGAGGAAGGGAATGATGTGTTGTGGGGATCAGGAAAGGCACATGTACTGGCAAGTTGGGTCCCCCAAAAGGTGGCTGCTATTTCAGATTCCAGGGGTGTCTTCCTCCCAAAGTATAGTGTTGCTGCTAGATGAATTGGTCAACTGTATACTCTGTGTTTGCTTCTCTGTGGCAGATACATTCTCTATCACCTTCCTTCAGTTTCAGGTCAAGCTGTAATCTTCACCTGTGCTCTTTCTGAAGGAGGTGAGATCCTTAGCCTAGGCCTGGAAGAAACTTCTCCAGTTCTGTTTTCTTAGGTCTTTGACTTAGAGACTTACTGTGGACAATAGAGGTTGAAACTTTCCTTTTGACTCTATGAGTCCCCTTAATGAGAGACTTCATCTTAATTTCTAGCAAGCATCCAGTACGTTTTCCAAATCTTCATCTGTATAGACTAAGTGCAGGGGTAGGGAACCTGTGGCCTCAAGGCCACATGTGGCCGTCTAGGTCCTACAGTGTAGTCTTTTGACTGAATCTAAGTTTTACAGAAGAAATCCTTTTATTAAGGGAATTTGTTCCATGAAATTTGGATTCAGTCACTTGAGGACCTAGAGGACTATATGTGACGTTGAGGCCACAAGTTCTTCACTCCTAGACTAGGCCATATAACCAAACAATGGCCATTTGCCTGATAATCACCAAACAGCACTGGGGTTTCTCAGGTGTGGTTTTGGTTGTTGTTTGTTTTTAAACTCCTAAGGTTCTTCTGTTGGTCTATGCAAAGCAGTAGCTAGAGAAAAGATACAAATGCAATCCTTGTCCTTGGAGCCTATCATCTTCTTTGTCTCCACTGAAAGTTCAAATGTTTTCCTGGTTTTTGCCTTTGTAAATGAGCTATGCAAAACCTCACATCCTTTAAGAGGTAGAAATTAGCCTATTTAGTTTCATATTCATTACCAGTGAGAGAATCATTTACACTCATTTAAAAAGGTTTTCACTCTCTATAAAGTATAAATGTAGTCTGAGTGAGTTATACCCTTACATCTTAAGTCTCTGGAACTTGCCCCTTTTGACTTGAAAATTTGGTAGTGTGAAAAAGAGATACACTTACATATATGCTCTGAGCTTCTAGAGGATTTTTGTTACTGTTCTTGTTCAGTCATTTCAGACTCTTTGTGACTTCATTTGGGGCTTTGTTAGGAGAGATGCTGAAGCAATTTGCCATTTCCTTCTCTAGCTCATTTTACAGATGAGAAAACTAGGGCAAAGTGTTAAGGTGAGTTGACCAGCTAGTAGATGTCTGAGGCCAGATTTGAACTAAGACTTTCCTGATTCAAGGTCCTGTGTCTGTCCATTGTACCAACAAATGGTAGCTGCCATTTTAGTTTAGACTACCTGAATTAGGAAACAAATTTGTCCCTATCCCCACCCCTCACTTTTAAGATATTTGTATTCTTTGGTTTTTCATTTGAATTCCTTTGTCTCTTTTTATTTTGTAAAAGTAAACCATCCTTGCTCCTGCATTCATTCGGGCCCGGAAAAAAGATCTCATGCAGGGATGAGATCTTTGGGAACTTAACATTTTGACGTCAATGTGGGGCTCCTCTAAAAAATACTCGGTTCCAGAGTAAGAGGAGAGGATGACTGGGGAAGCGTGCATCCAGATGGAGCAACCACAGGAACGGCTGACACCCATAGTTTCATTTTTCAGGACCACCAAAGGCAGTGGGAAGCACCTCGGGCGAGCCAGTTTTTTGGAACAAAACTGCTGGGGTAAGTTGTGTAAACGTCGTTTTAACACAGCTTATCATGGGGCAACACCTAGCCACTTCACAAAAGGAAACCTATGCTAGAATCATACATAAAATATTGAAAAAGCAGGGCTGCTCAGTATGCCCATTGCAAATTTCAGAATTTTTGGAAACCTTGTATAAAGCCTCCCTGTGGTTAGTTGATAATCCTTCTTGTGATGCAGTGTCATGGAAGATGGTAGGAGAGAAACTTTCAGAACTTCATAGAGAAAGACCAGAGGAGGACTCCTGGAGCTGAAGGGGCTGCTTCTTCACCCCATCACTTTTGCTTTGAGCTTGGCAAAATTAGTTTCACTTTAGCAATAGGCTAGAGCCCCGGCATTTTAAAGAGACAGGTGAAGTAATTCATAAGGTGAAAGGCATGAAGGAGCCAGAAGAAGGGACTATAAATCTTGAAAAGTGGGAAACAGTAGGCAATCAAATGAGTGTGTATTATAGAAAGATCAGACCAAGTGCTTCTCCTGATACAATATTTTCAATTGGGAATCTACTTAAAATATGTCTTCAGGAACCCGAACAAGTACTGTTAGCCACAAAAGCAATAAAGGTAGATTCAGCCTCTAGTACAAAAGAGAAGGAAGACCTGATGGAGTGTGTCACACAAAAATTTACAATAGAGTCTCCTCCTCCCTCTGCTCCTCCATTATACAAATCTAGATCACAAGTTTGTGAAAAAATCCAAGAGCCTTAAGGGATTGTACAAAAAGTCCTTTGGCAAGCAACAGAAAGAGAAGAAGGAATACTTTTGGAAATGAGGCTAACATTGGTATTAATAGAAACTCCATATCCCTATAACCCAGTAGCAGCTATAAGAAAACATACCTCTCTGGATTTTAAATTCTCAAAGAAATTAATCAGTTATGGACCAGATAGTCTTTACATTCAGTCTCTTCTAGATAGCATTTCTCAGACATCCCTATACCTCACTGATTGGTACAATATAGCTAAACCACTCTGGAAGGAGGGGATTACTTAGTTGGAAATCTGAATTGTATGAAAGATGTTTGGAACACAGTGATAGAAAGCAAGCCAAAGTTATAATTTGTGCAGAGAATTTCTGACATTTTTTTCAGTTTTTGGATTCTTTTATTTATTATCTGTATATGTGTTCTGTCTTTACATGTTCTGTGTGTGTGGTATGAGTTATTATGGCTGGCTCCATTGTAGCTGGAATTTGGAATGTTATCTCTTTCCCTCCCCCTTGTCCCTTCTCTCTGATGGCTGCAACATCAGGGAGGAGAACGAAAGAGAGAGAGAGAGAAAGAGAGAAACTCATATTATTTAGTTTATATGACTGCTAAATGCAGTTTTACATAAGAAATACAAGGAAATAATATGTGAAGCTTTAAAGGGGCTTTAATCAAAGCCCACTAGGAGAACAACATGGGTATGAAGTTTTAGGAAAGCATAAAAGTTTTGGAAATTATTGGAAAGTTGTTGGTAAAATTCTCTCTCTTTCTACCTTCTAACCCTGGCCAGAATGTGAAGGTGAGGAGAAAGACAAGAAGAAATCAGGGAAATTTTTCCCCTCATCTCAGAAATGCAGATTGACTAGCATTTTAATTATCTCATACCTCTTCTAAAAGAGAAAAGTTTTTGTATAATGGGATACAACTAAAATGTAGCTATTCTGGTCATATTTTAAGTGAAACATGTCACTCCTAGTTGGATGTTTAAGACAGGTCAGAATTTGTTGTATTATTTGACACTAAGGCAAATTTGGAATAAGCATAAATCTGAAAATGAAAAAAGATACCTGAGAGATAAAGCTTTGAACTCCCAAGTGGAAAGGAGAGGACCAGGTGCCACTGGACTTTGTTCCAGAATTTCCCTCCCTTCCACATGCAATTTCACAACTTTTTCTTTCAAAAACATTTTTAAGGAGTGGACACAGATGTGAAATTTTCTTGAGTAAAAGTTAGAACCATTAAGATTTTTATTTTACTCTGTAATCCAGAAATGGTGTTAGAGAAAGCAATTTGTAATCTGAATTTTGTTGAAACTAAA
>CM053771.1:58788984-58804700 GCA_028658325.1 Potorous gilbertii | reverse complement strand
CAACAGCTTGCTAAAGAAAACCCAAAAAAATGCTGAAGGAAAGAGTACCTTTAAAATTAGACTAACACAAATGGAAAAAGAGGTCCAAAAAGCCAATGAGGAGAAGAATGCTTGCATTCTCAATGAGGGTAGGTAGGGAGTGGGGAGAGAATGTGGAACTCAAAGCTTTAAAAATGAATGATAGACGTTTTTTACATACGACTAGGAAATAAGATATATAAGCAATGGAGTACATAAATCTATCTTACCCTACAGGAAAATAGAAAGAAAGGAGATGTGAGGGGTGGGATGTGACAGAAGGGAGGGCAGATTGGAGGAAAGAGCAATCAGAATACAGGCTGTCCTGGGGTGGGGTTAGGGGGAAGATGGGGAGAAATTTTGAAATATGAAATTTTGTAGAAGTGAACGTTGAAAACTGAAAATAAACAAATTTATACACACACACACACACACACACACACACACACACATACGTGGTGCAATGGCTTTGTAAGCCTTCAATTTGGTATAATCTGCCCACAAAGCTCCTGATCTTGGCATCCAGCACTGAGGGCCTCATGGGATAGACTCATGCTCCCATTTCCACATGATTGTTTGGCTTCCCAGGTCCTCAAGTTCTGCTGACCCCTTTCCCCATAATTCATTAGGATGATTAGGCACAGCTTGTCAGTCAATCACAGTTCTTCCCCAAACCAACAGGCTTACCCTCTAGTGGACTGATCCTTGGCAATACCAAAACAGTGCTATACACTGATGAAATAATTTCATAGCTATCTTTTTGAACTTTATTAAATTCTGTAAAATGTGGTTTTAAAGTTAAAATCTAGTATAAGCTAAAATTTGTGTAACTCCAAGATTTTTAACAGAAATCCAAGATATAGGAACTAAATTCTAAAGAAGTTCCTGGTATTTTAACAATAGCTTTTAAAGTAAGAATATTTAAATTCTAACTTCAAAATTCAAGGATTACGAAAGGGACTTTTTCAGTCTTATGACTGGAAAAATGCACCTCTCCAATTGGTTAGTTATATTTGCAATTATATCAATTCTAAAATCATTTTTATCATTGTCTATTTCTCCACCTTGATACCCTGTTCAAACAGTTCAACTTTACACTATTCTCTTCTCTTGGGTCTCTTACCCTATCAGTTTCAGCCTTAGATTATTCCTAACACTCTTGGTTGTATGGATAAAATCATGAAATGTTGTCTACTAGGTCCACTACCAATTCAAGTTATGTAATCTCACATAGGCCCCTGCTGTAGTAAGGCAATCCTTTTGTTGTTCAGTTATTTTTCAGTTGTGTTCAACCCTTAGTAATCTCATTTGGGATTTTCTTGGCAAAGATGCTAGAGTGGTTTACAGATGAGGAAACTGAGGGAAATTGGGTTAAGTGACTTGCCCAGGGTCACACAGCTAGTAAGCCTCTGAGGCCAGATTTGAACTCATGGAGATGAGTCTTCCTGATTCTTGATTCAGTGCTCCATCCATAGAACCACCTAACTGCTCAATTTTTTAATGTTGTTCAGTCATATCTGATTGAGCCTTTTTTGTATGGGGGGGACAAAAGATATTGGAGTAGATTGTCATTTCTTTCTCCAGCTCCTTTTACAGATGAGAAACTGAGGCAAACAGGCCCAAGTGACTTGCCCTGAGTCACACAGTCAGTAAGTGTACGAGGCCAGATTTAAATTCAGGAAGGTGATTCTTCCTGACTTCAGGCTTAGCACTCTATCCACTGGGCCACTTAGCTGTCTCTGTCTCTATCTCTGTCTCTATTCTGATAATTCTCAAATCTACTTATCCAGTTCTACTGATCTCCAGTCTTATATCTCTGACTGCCTAATCAGAAACTTCAAATAGGATATTGTGTAAAAAACTTAAATTCAACATGTTCAAAATTGAACTTATCTTTCTTCCTAAGCTGTCTCCTCTTCCTAACTTTCCTATTACTGTCAAGGGCACCACCAACCTCCCAGGCAACCAGACTCACAAAGTGAACTCCTCACTCTCTCTCACCCTCTATATACAATCAGCTGCCAAATTTTGTCAATTCCACCTTCATAACATCTCTTGTATGTGTCCCCTTCTCTCCTCTGGCACTGCCACCACCCTAGTGAAGTCTCTTATCACCTCATGCCTGGATTATTGCAATAGTCTTCTGATTGGTCTCCCCAATACGAATCTTCTACTCAGTTCTCAAACTGATCTGCCAAAAGTGCAGATCTGATCCTTCCATCCCCTTCCCCCACTTAGATGCAAAAAGATAGACTAGTAAGGGAAGAGATTTGAGGTAGGAAGACCAACTAAGAGATTGGTGCAATAATCTAGGGGAAAGGTGATAAATTTCTAAAGGGTGATTGTCATGTAAGTAGAAGGGAGGATAAAGATAGAGAAGATAAAACATTAAACTTGGAAACTTACTGCATAGAGGAGTGAGAGAAGGGGAAGAAGAGTAAAGAGAGAAGACAGAAGACTCTAGGGTTTCATACAAGTGTAAGTGAAAGGATAAGAGAAGTGGGAACATTTGGAAGAGGAGAAGGCTTAGGAGAGAAGATTATGATTTCTCTATTAGATACATTGAGCTTGAGACTCCTAAGGTACAAACAGTTAAAAAAGACTAACATTCAATTGGTAATATGGGACTAAAAGTCATACAGGTTAAGTCCCCAAAATAAAAAAAATAATAATCAAAGACTTCAGGGACAAAGTATAGACGCTAGGTTGCCTACCTCTATCACTGGGACCCAACCCAGTAGATTATCTGAGCATTCAGCCTCTACTGAGTCTCAATTCCAACCAGAAGACAGAGCCTTGCTCTTAGATATATAGTCTGACAATTCATGAACTAATGGAGGTCATTCCCAACTTCAAAAGGATCATTAACCATTCCCATTAAACATTCAGTATCACTTAAAGCCCAAAAAATATTTTCCAGGGTGTAGAGACATTCAGATGATTTTGGACTACCTAAAAATAAAAGGTTATAAAAAGCCTAAAAACTTGATCAATGATTCCCTCTAGGTCTTAGGGCCACCTTGAATTGTGCCCAATTTGATATTATGGTCATGCTGACCTCACCAACTGACTACATCTCTTGTTTCATTCCTTGCTTCTTCCTTGAACTCTACTACTTTCATTCTACCATGGACCATCTCCAGTCATCCTGATGAATATTTGACCATTGACTCCAGATGGCTCAGGAGCAGAAAGTGAGGCTGGTGACCTTGCACAGCCTCCCTCACTCAAATCAAAATCAAGTGCAAGTTATGTCATCACTTCTCTGATGTCATGGTCCTCTTTGAAAATGAAGGACAAACATAACCTGTGAGTAGACTGAACTGCCCCAATGGGACCCAGCTAGCCAGGTAACTCTCCTCATCCTCTCCAATCTATCTCTCTCTCTCCTTCCTTCTCCTTTACAAAAGAAGGTAAATGAGGCTGCCCAGTTAACTTAGGGTTTGCTGACTGGATTTCTTTTTCTTTCCTTCCTTTTCTCTCTCTCTCTCTCTGTCTCTGTCTCTGTCTCTCTCTCTCTCTCTCTCTCTCTCTCTCTGTCTTTCTTTCTCTCTCTCCCTCCCTCCCCCCCCAAAAACCTTAAACCCAGTGAACTCTGAAGCCCCTGGATTGGACAATAGGTCCCTGCCAAAACACAACCACAACCTTTCCCTCTACCTGGTTGTTGCTGCTACTTTCAGCTCTGGTGATCTAGGACTCCTTGATTTTGATATTGCCCGACCTGTAATAACCACTCTTCAGAGTAGTCATGATTCTCTATTCTATGGAAGAAGACAAAAAGAAAAAAGAAAGAAAAGAAGAAGACAAAAAGAAAAAGAAGCTAGAAAGCCTCAAGAAGCCAAGCATCTGGACATACAGATAAAATCACCATATTGGGTATCACTCTCATACAATGAGTCATACATATACCCTGGAAGTAATTTTGACTCTACATACAAAAATCACTGTAAATTGAAAGAAGCATTCTACTTCAGTCTTAGAAGAAAAGGAAAAAAAGTTACAGTGAGGAATAATTGATAACAGTGTAAAATTCCTAAAAATAAGGAACTTAATGGCACAGAAATTTAATATTTACTTGTTTTGCTTTATGTATCATCTTTTTGCGTGTAATGGAACATGATTAATAGTAATGGTTAATGCTGATGCTTAGTTCTTTAAATTAAGAGCTATATTCTTCATGTGTAAAAAAGCATGATTGAATCAAAATGCATTTATGTGGTTATTTCTCCATTTTTATAAACATTAGAAACCTAGTTATTCTGATCATCAGGCACTACCCCTACCTAGTGGAAATGTGCACACCTAAAGAGCCAGGAGGAAATAAATATCCTCTGAGGTGATGGCCTTGGAAACTCAAAACTAGGAAATGTCAGCAAACATCCCAGTCATCACAGAATTAGCTGAATCCCAAAGGAGTTGCTGGCAGCTTACCTTCTAAAAAATTATATATTCTTCAGACTACAAAATAAAGCAATTAAACTAGACACCATTTTTAAATCATCACATTTGTCACTTATGTCAAAAAATATATCTGTTTTAAATGTTCTCCATAAATCATGAACAGTGACAGTTTTCAAAACAACAAGCAATATATATATATATATATAGATATATGTGTGTATATATATATACACACATATATCTATATATATATATATATATATACCGCCTCTAGTCTGCATCTCTAGCTTGTCAGTGTTCATGTGACAGGAATGTATCCTGATAATTAGATTTGAATTTGCAGTTTATGATGCAGCCGAATTTTTCCAGTGATTTATTGTCTGTGTAGAAGGCCAATATTTGCATCTTGACTCGTTTCTGTAATCATATTGAAGTAGTCTTATGTCCCAGAACCTTCATGGATTGGGATGAGAACAATAAACCCTCTGTTATATAGAGTCTTATGAGTTCCATTTCTGTTATTTCTGAATAATATCACCCTTTCTTTGTTATCCTAAGTGTGACACATTCAGCATTGAGTTCACCATATGGATAGAATGCTTTGGAATGTCATTATTGGAAATAACAAAATAGCAGAGAACCATCCCTAACACTTACCGGCTCTAACATTGACCCCTCATTTCACCTAAGAAAGCTAACACTCATTTGGGTAGACGGGGAGAAGTGAAATAACTAGCCCACCCTATAATTGTACAAACTATACAAAATGATAGTAGTTTGAGTTGGAAAATAGTTGAGATGGTAGTTTTGAGTTAGAAAAGTACTAAATTTTCAGTTTTCAGGTGCCTGTATTGGAATTTTAAAATATACATTGGCATTAGTTGTATGAGATTTTTCAAGTTGGTCAGTACCCAGGCTAGTACCAGAAAAACTCAGTTTGAAATTACTGGTTTATTGTGATAATACCTTTCACATGTCTCAAGGTAACACCCTATGTTCATTTTCATTCCAAGTTTTTACTTGGGAAAAAGGAAATTTATTTTGTTTAAATCTGCTTTTTATAAATTTCTTGTTTAGTTGTCTGACTCTTCATGACTCCATGGGCCATATTGTCTACAAGGTTTTCTTGGCAAAGACACTGAAGTGGTTTCCTTCTCCAATAGAGTAAGGCAAACAGAGGTTAAGTGACTTGCCCAGTGTCACACACTACTAAGTGTCTGAGGCTGGATTTGCACTCAGGTTTTCCTGACTCCATGCCCAGCGCTCTACTTACTGAGCCACTAGTTGCTTCCTAATTATAGTTTTATTTTACCCCACCTAAATTTTCTCTCCCATATGGAAAGCTGGAATAAAAATGTCAGTCCAGTGCTTAGATTTAATGATTGCTCGTTGACAATTTACTACTGGTTGGAATGTGGAAAGGAAAAATTTTTTCTAGTCTATGCATGAATCCACAGAATCTAAATAACCTAAACAACCTTGTAAGCTCACAAGAAAAGTTTCCTGGCCTGGAACTTTGATTTTCATATCTATGACATGTTGCATGCCATGGTGTGGAACACCTATGAAGAAGAATACTGTTGTCATCTTCCCTCCAGTGCTGTTTGGTCCCCTTAATTCTTCAAGGAGAAAGGAAAAATGCAATGCTAGTTATCTTTGGTACCTACCTGGTACCTTACAGCCTGAAACTGTCATCATGCAGGGACTTTCCTAAAGCAGCACTATCCTTTCCCCTATGTCCTCTCAATAGAGAAGATCATGGTAGAATAACTTTCAGAGCAGGTATGCAAGGAATTCTGCCTCCTCACTTGGCTACATCTTAAACAAGACTAAATAAAATTGTTTCTTTGTACTTTTTAGTCGTATCATTCCAAAATATCAAATACCATAATTCCAAAGTGTAATACACAGAAAAAGTACCAGATAAGGAATAAGGAGACCTAGATTCTTCCCGATTTTGCCATTAACAGATTAATTAAAGTGTGCATGACATTAGCCATGTTGAATGGATGGATAAAAAAAATCATTTATTCCTCTCTTGGGCCTCAGTTTGTTAAATGTAAAGGGAAGGAGGAGAAGAGTGAAATAGAAGGTCTACTTAAACCATGCAGATCCTATCCAAGGGGTAGCTAGGGGGCTCAGTGAATACAGCACTGGCCTTGGAGTCAGGAAGACCTGAGTTCAAATCCAACCTTAGATATTTAGGAGCTGTGTGACCGTAGGCAATCACTTACCCCAGATTGCCTCAAAAAACAAAACGAAACACAAATACTATCCAGTTCTAAAATTGCAACCTAACTCTATCCAATAAAGTAGAAAATACAGAATAGAAGCAGATGGCAGTCTCCCCCAGATTCCACTCCTTGATATTTTCACATTGGCAGATATATATCTTAGGCTTTTTCATGCTTATTAGAAGAAGCAATATTAATTTATCTGTCCTAATCATTTCCAGTGAGGCCTTGAGCAGATTCTGAACTGATCTAAGGATCTAAAATGATTTCCACAACACATAAAAGCAACTTCTACAATTATATGTTAATAAGGAAAAGATAGTATTTTAAAGTCAATAGAGTGCTTGACTTGAAAGCATTTTTAATATGAGTTCCAATCCTTCCTTTAATACTTACTGGATATGTGACCCTGACGAAGTTATTGAAGCTCTCAGTGTCTAAAGCTACTCCTTTGAATTTGCCAGAAAGTTCTAGATGACTTGCTGTCTATATTAGTGAAATTTCCACACAGGGAGTCCCCCATGGTTAAAAAAATCAAAGATCATTCAAGTATTTGGATACAGAAAGACTGCACCTATATATATCTATATATATAGATAGATATAGATATATATCTATCTATATATATATATATAACCCCATTTGGGGTTTTCTTGACAGAGATACTGGAGTGGTTTGTCATTTCCTTCTCTAGTTCATTTTATAGATGAGGAAACTGAGGTAAATAGGGATAACTGACTTGCCCAAGGGCACAAAGCTACTATGTGTCTGTGGCTAGGTTTGAACTCAGGTCATCCTGACTCTAGGGGTTCTCTCCACTATGCCATCTAGTTGCTCTAACATACCTATAGTCAGCTATTTAGCAATCTTCCCTGTCTGGAATATACACAAAAACCAGGAAACAAAACCCAAACTGTAGCTCAGCCATCATGTGAAATTCGTAGCAAGGGTATTTTTGTCCCCGTTTTACTGCTGAAGAAACTGAAGTTCAATCTAGTTAAATGGCTTGCTCAGTGACAAGATAGAAAGTCAAATCCAGGCTTCCTGATTCCAAGTCCACTACAGAACACTATCTCAAAAAAAAATACCCTCTAAGAAATCAAAATAGATGCCACAAATTCCCTATGCTTTGTTCATTGAAAAAGTCCTAGGTTTCAAATATCAGAGTTCATGCCCTAAACATATGGGTCAGGACTACAGGTATGGTCCTGTATGTGGCTGAAACAGCCAAGGTGTGTAGGTCTCTATTTGACTTGGATCATTTTACATCTGAGACCCTTCACTCCTATTTGCTCTGTGCTCAGTTCTGGCTGGCTGCTTGCAAGCCCTCCTGCTTGGAGTTATTTCTCAGCTTGATGAACTCTAAGCCCCCTGTTTTGTCTCTCTGATTTGACTTTCCTGGTTCTTTAGAAACAGATTGGCTCACTAACTTTATGTGAGCTCTGTTGAACTTGAGTCTGGTAGTCAGTCACTCTCAGTAATGGAAAGAATACAAAACAAAGATTTCCTCCCTATAGGAAGGCCTTTCTATTTACAGCTTTCTAACTGGACCTATACTGCTACATGCATTTTCATCCAGGATTTCATGGTCTCAGCTGGTCCTTTGAATTTCAGGTCCTTCCAGCAAAGGATATAAGTCCTCACTCAAAGCATATTTACTCCTGATTTACCCATGATTCTAATAAGTTTGTTTAGCTGCTTTCCAGGTCCCCAGAAGATTTGAAGAAGCAAATTAAAATGGAAGAAGTTGGGCTGCTGGAAGAAGACAAATTTATAGGAGCAAGAAGTCATTGCCTGATGGGAGGCAAAAGGGAATAAGCATTTACATAGTACCTATTATGTGCCAGTAGCTGCACTAAGCACCTTTAACCAGTATTATCTCCTTTGCAACAGCAAGAGAAAAAAATAGAAAACTGTGAAAAGGCAACAAAGGAAATTTTAAAAACCACAGCAACTTAGGACCATTTAATGCAAGACAAATAGCCATGAACAGGGTTATGTTTATCCTTCCTTGCTGAAGAAGACCATGCCATCAGAGAAATGATAACATGGCTTGCCCTTGACTTTGTTTTGAGTGAGGGAGGGCTGTGCAGGTCACCAGCCTCACTTCTCCAGGGCCATCTGAATCCAGTGACCAGATATTCATCAGGATGACTGGAGATGACCCAGGATGCACTGGGAGATCTTGGTTCCTTTAGGCCAAGGTCTATTCAGGTATTCACTGAGGGTGAGGTAATGGTCATTCATTGAATAGGTCTGTTTAAGAAGTAGTCAGGGAGCGGCCCCTTTAATGAGGCAAAGAAAAATGAAGATATCAGGTAGGGAGGGAAACAGCAACATTTACTACTGATAATCACTCTGAAGCCAAGAGGGTCCAGAAGACAGCCTTTAGGCAGGTGCCTATTTTAAAAGAGGAGAGGAGAGGAGAGGAGAAGACAGGATCTAGCCAGTAAAACCCAAGTCAACTGGGCATCTTTTGGCCATCCAAATAAGGAAGGGGAGGGGGAGACAGACAGGAGAGGAGGAGCTAAGTTACCCTGACTTCTCTTACAGAGCCATCTGAATTCAGTGACCAAATATTCATTAGGGTCACTGGAGAGGACCCCAGAGGGTCACTCTGAGGTCAGGAGGATCCAGAAGACAGCCCTTAGGAGAGATGCCTATTTTGGGAAAGGAAAGAAAAGCCATAAATGTCAGAATATGAGGAAATGAAAAAGTCTAGAGCTGACTGGTAATTACCTCTCTCAGACTATTATTGAGAAAAAGCCCTAGTTCAGAGAAGACCTACAAAAACTGATGCAGAGTGAGCAGAACCAGGAAAGCAGTTTATATAGTAACATTATAAAGAAAAGCAACTTTTGAAAGACTTCAGAATTCTGATCAATCCAATAACAAACCTGATTCCAGAGGACCAAAGACAAAGCACATTACCTGTTTCCTAACAAAGAGAGAATGGACTCAAAATGTAGAATGACACATTAATTTTTCAACATGGTCAAAACAGAAATTTGCTGTGCTTAACTATGCCTATGTGTTGTGAGGGTTTGATTTTTCATTTCCTCTTTCTGTTCAGTTGAAGAGGGAATAGAGACTGGAGAGAGAAAAAAAATAAATGTTTGTTCATTGGGGGGAAAAGTAAAAATTTAAAAATTAATAATAAAGCCCCAGTCATGATGATATATTTCTTTCTCAACTTTCTGTCTCTATACTTTTCCCAACCTTCTTCTGCCAAATTTATACCTTTCCTCCCCTGGGTCTGAATCGATGTTACTGTTGTTCACTTGTTTTTTAGATCTAACTCTTCATGACCCTATTTGGTGTTTTCTTGACAGAGATGCTGGAGTAATTTGACATTTTCTTCTCTAGCTCATTTTAAAGATGAAGAAACTAAGGCAAACAAAGTTAAGTGACTTGCCCAGGGCCGCATAGCTAGTAAGTGTCTGAGGCCATGATCCACAGTAAAATCAACTTTTCTACCACTCAATAATGAAAAAATTTTATGGGGCATCTAGGTGGTGCAGTGGATAGAGCATCAGTGCAGGAGTCAGGAGGATCTGAGTTCAAATCTCACCTCAGACACTTGACACTCATTATCTGTATGATCTTGGGCAAGTCACTTAACCCCAATTGCCTCATCCTGGGTCATCTCCAGTCATCCTGATGAATACCTGGTCACTGGATTCAGATGGCTCTGGAGGAGAAGTGAGGCTGGTGACCTGCACAGCCCTCCCTTACTCAAAACAAAGTCAAGTGCAAGTCATGACATTATTTCTCTGATGGCGTGGTCTTCTTTGGCAACGAAGAATGAACGCACAATGGAAAAATGTGTTCCTCTTTGGTCCCATTCTCCATCTCTGTAACTTTCAAAACCAAAAAACTTCCCCTTTTGGGTATTGCCCCCCCTTTAGAATGCATATAAGCTCCTCAAGGGTAGGAACTCTCTTTGCTTTAATATTTGTATCCCCAGTGCTTAGCACAGTATCAAGCTCTAGCACTTAGTAGGTGCTTAATAAATGTATTTTAATTAATTCATTCTTTTAGGAAGTGAAGGACTGGGCTATGAAAATATTCATTTATGTTTAAGATATTTAACTTCATTTAATAAGAAAAGGAATTGCACAATATATGTTACAATACATTCCATTTCATGTGGCTAATATAAAATAAAGTTTGGCATTTAAAGAAGTAAAGCATCAGAGACACAGAAAGCTCAGCTATCAGAACACAATGATTGACTTCCCTAAAGGTCTAGATGGGCCATGTTTACAATCTAATGATCACGGAATTATAGATCTGATAGCTGAAAGGGATTAACTATTAGGAGACTTCTGAAGAAACCTATCCAATGTGCTCACCTGCTGGGTAATTTCACCTAGTAAATGATCTCTCCAAAACTGCCTCTGCAACCACCAGCTGCCATAATGATATTGATCTACCTGTGTCCTCATTCCCATAGCAGTAAAAACTAACCAGTATTCCTATTACCTTCCACACAAGATTGTACTGAGAATTAATTAGTTGGTATTTTTCAAAACAATTTGAAGATGTAAAACTGATTATAAATATGTTAAAAGTAAGTATTATCATAGTAGCCAGTAGGCAGGAAGAGAAATCCAGCAATCCTAATTGGTGACTTGTAGAGAGGATAACTCTGGCCATCTGTGAAAAAGATACAGAAAATAGATTTGATTTCTGCGGTGTCAGAAGCAAAAGCAGGAGAAAAAAATCAGAGCCTAATGAGTCTGAAGACTGATAATCTCCTATCCCAGACCTCTCAAGGTCCCTCTCCCACTTTTTCCATGTCATGACAACTCCCCTCTGCCAACCACAAAGCCCTCTCCCGTGAAGTGGAAATGAAGTGAATACTGATAGCCATCCACTATAACCAAGACATTCTACAGATCATGCAACCTGAGCCATTACAAGTAACGAATGTTTTATGTCAATAAGTGTTTCTTTTTTATGTCGACTGCAAGCTTTACATTCACAGATCTGTACCTACCTGCAAGGATAATCTATCCCTGTTTCAATGTTCCTTTCATGGATAAATGTCAATTTTCAGAAGTAGAAAGTTGACCATGATTCATTTCTCACCAGGCTGCCCTCTAGACTTCTCCTTCAAGCTGCTGAGCTGGGTACCTCACTTTTCTTCCTTTCCAATTTCCTTTTGTGCATTATCTTTCCCTATTAGAATATAAGCTCCAAAAGGTCAGAGACCATCTTTCTTTTTGCTTGTATTTGGCTTAGCACAGTGTCTGGCAAGTAGTAAGTACTAAGTAAATGCTTGTTGCCTGACTTCCATGTCACACACACACACACACACACACACACACACACACACACACACACCCTCTAGAACCTTCAAATAGCTACCTATTGCCTTTAAGATAGAATTTTTAATTGAAAATCCTTTACCATGGGGCTTCATGACTAGACTTATTCCACATTACTGGCACGATACATTCTATCCCGATTGACCTACATTGATGTTCCCCAAGCTCAGCACTTGATTGTGTGCCTTCATGTCTTCACCTAGGCTGCCCCATGCCTTGTAAACACTAATTCTTCAACAATTCCCCTTATGATCCTTAGCTCCCTTCAAGGCTTATCTCATGTGCCATTTCCTATGGAAAACTCTTCTACATCACTTCAGAGTTCTAACCTTCACCCTTAAATTACCACATTTATTTTTACCTGCCAAAAGGTAAAGAGGGTAACATGACATTGGAGAGAGAGCTGGCATTGAGATCAGGAAGATGAGCTCAGATTTTATTGCTGCCCAGTACTGGTGTGTGGTTCTAGGTTAAGTCATAGAACTTCTCAGTGTTCTAGACCAGAGGTATCAAACTCACAGACAGAAGTAGCATGCAGCCCCCAATACTCCCAAGTATAGTCTGAACCAGATTAAAATATAATTGGGAAATATTTACAAAATACAGAAAAGTACAATAAAACATAGATAATATTACATTTTAAAACAGTCAGGTGCAGTCAGAAGGATCTTTATGTATGATTAGTGTCCCCATTTCTGTTTGAGTTTCACTCCACTACTCTAAGCAACTCTTAAGACAATAAGTTGCAAAGGAAGGGTTGACATTCACTGATGTAAAGAGTGTTATCATCTAGAAGTTCCTTTTATCACTTGAGTCACATGTTCAGTCCTTGTAACCCAATGTGTTATAACCCACCTCCTCCAAAAGAATATAAGCTGATTGAGTGTAGGCAGTGTTTCATTTCTGCACGATACAGAGCCTTATACATACTATTTGATTACTGATGTTACTTTTTGATTAGATTCTGTTGGATATGGACTTTATTAGTTTACTTTGCACTGCATTCATCACAATAGCATACACATGAAGATACTTTCAATAAATGCTTTTGGTGATGATGGATGTTTTCTACATACATGCATACCTCATTTTATTTCACTTTGTTTTATTGTGCTTCATAGATATTGCATTTTTTCCAAATTGTAGGTTTCTGGCAATTCTGGGAACAAGTTTATTAGTACCATTTTTCCAATACCATGTGATTATATCATGTCTCTGTGTCACATTTTGGTAATTCTTGCAATCTTTGAAACTTTTTCAGCATTATGATAGCTATATGATGGTCTCTCAACAGTGATCTCTGAGGTTACTCTTATAATTGTTTTGGGGCACCACAAACTGTACCCATAAAAGATAGTGGACTTAACAAATGTTGTGTCTGTTCTGAGTGCTCTACCTACCTGCCATTCCCCTGTGTATGTGTCTCTCTCTCCCCTCAAGCTTCTCTCTTCCTTGAGACACAACAACATTGAAAACATGCCAATTAATAACCCTACAACAACTTTTAAATTCAAGCAAAAGGAGAAATCAATCAGTGGGGCAAACTTCATTATTGTCTTATTTTAAGAAATTGCCACCACCACTCCAACCTTTTGCAGCCACAACCCTGATCAGTCAACAGTCACTAACATTTAGGCAAGAGCCTCCAATAGCAAAAAAGATTGTGACTCAATGAATGTTCAGATGATGGTTAGTATTTTTAAAAGCATTTTAATTAAGGAGTGTACATTGTTCTTTTTAGATGTAATACTATTGCACATTTAATATAATGCAGTATGGTGTAAACATAACTTTAATATGCACCAGGAAACAAAAAATTCATGTAACTCGCTTTATCATTGGGTTCTAGAACCAAACCCACAATATTTCCACAGGTATACACACTGTAGTCAATGGTATCCGATTCTCCGGTAAGTTAAGTTCACCTTATTTGTTATGTTCACATATTCCTTTACTTTTTCCATCCCTTATCTTCTCAGCTTGCTCTCTCTCTCCCTCTCAGAATGATTCTTCTTTTTTTGAGCACAATGCTTATTACTGTAAATGTGATCTTCCATAGACTCTGTCAATCTCTTAAAGCCTTTTCAACAATTCTGCTTTAGTTCTCTTTGTCCAATTTCTTCAGGTTCCCAAGTCCTCTGCCCAACGCACCTACTTCTGTTACTGACAGCTTTTCTCCTACCTGCTCTTGACTCCAATCAAGAAAATCCACTCATAGCATCCCATCTCTCTCTTATCAGTGATTCTTGCATGGTAGCATCTGCCTTTTCAGAATCTTTGTACATCCTCCCATCTGTTGTCTGCTAAACCACTACTCCCCTATCATTGAAAATCCTTCCTAAATGCTAACTTATGAAAGAAGAATAAATTCAATTTGAATGAGATGTCTCACCTTCAGTCTCAAGCTTCCATGTCTGATACCTGTTCACATCAGTCTATTGAACAAGAAAAGTTGAGAATAAAATAAAAAAGAGAGAAAATCTTTTTAAGTATGTTCTAATATATGAAATGTCCTAGGATAAAATAGGATCAACAAATCAGTCAACAAACATTTTTAAACACTATTCTATGCTAGAAATTGTGCCACTCACTCGGAACAGAAATACAATGAAACAAACCCTATTCTCAAGAAGCTTAATTCTATTAAGGAAGTTGATATGTACACATACATGTACGCACACAGTGAACAAATATACAGGATGAGGGCAGAGCCTGAAATTCACTGATCTAGAGAATTTCTAAATCAGAAAATTCCCTCTATCAATGAAAATCAGCACCTATTTTGTAACTTGGAGACTTAAAGAGGTATCCAGAGCACGAGAGGTTTAGTGACTTGCCCAGAGTCGCACAGCTGTTCTGTGTCAGAGTTAGGAGTTAAAACCAGGCCCTTCTGGCTCCAAGGGCAACTGTATTCACTACCCCATGCTGCCTGTCACAGAATAAACACATCCAGAATAGATGCGTTAAGGAGGTGGAGACTGTGTGTGTTGTTTAGTATCCAGAAGATTAAGGGTGCTCAGTAGAAATTTAAAATGAACAAACTAAAAAGTAATGCTAGCAGAAAGAGTATTTCCCTTGCTAAGAATGAGAGCAGGGACTGTTTTTCTTTTTCCTTGTGTCCCTAGCAGCTAACTTAGAGTTGGAGCTTGATTAATTAATGTTTAAAGAAAAAATTAATTGATAAATTAAATTAATAAATGCTTGTTGATTGTTGGTGCCTATGTATTCAAAGCTGGATTGACTAAGAAAAACAATTTACTCAGTAGGATACTAGAACGTCTTTGCTCTTCTGCCACGCACCACTCTAATGGATATGCACAGCAACATTTGGGATTGTTGACTTCTTTTAGGAAAAGGGAAGTGAGCCAACGTGG
The DNA here is from genome assembly GCA_028658325.1 of Potorous gilbertii. Lineage (NCBI taxonomy): Eukaryota > Metazoa > Chordata > Mammalia > Diprotodontia > Potoroidae > Potorous > Potorous gilbertii. Next base: position 58,789,340 of record CM053771.1, on the reverse strand, counting down.
AGACTTATCTACGGTCATACATTCCCAGAAGTCTAAAATAACTTTGCTTTAAAGGACTCCTTTCTTTTAATGGTCGTGCATGGATACTCCAAAAGATTGGTACTTCTCCAAGCATAAACTATGAATAGCTTCTCAGATGAAAAAATAACAATATCCTGAACCATACCTAGAAAACAATCTAATGAACTATAGTATTCTAAATTATTAAATAACTGAGTTAAGATTTTAAAGGAAACTTATAGGCCATCAAATCATCTGACAGAGTCCTCTCTACAAAATCTAGTCTTTGTTGGAAGACTTCTGATGATGGGAGGTCTACCCCCTTCCAAAGCAGCCCATTTCACTTTTAATCAGTT
>CM053771.1:58773284-58788484 GCA_028658325.1 Potorous gilbertii | reverse complement strand
AGGGATGATAGAAGAGAGGGAAGATTGGTGATATGGGTAATTAGAATGTCCAGTGTATTGGGGAGGGGGCAGGGGACAAATGGGGAGAAAATTTTGGAACCCAAAATCTTGTGAAAATGAATGTAAAAATTTAAATAAATTTCTTTAAAAAAAAAAAAAAAAGAAATTATCCAGGAAAACTACCCTAATATTCTGGAACCAGAGGGTAAAATGGAAGTTGAAATAATCTACTAATCACCTCCTTAAAGAGATCCCAAAAGAAAAACTCCCAGGAATATTATAGTCAAATTCCAGAGTTCCCATGTCAAGGAGAAAATATTGCAAGCAGTCAGGATTGTGAAAACACAATCAGGATAACATAAGATTTAGCAGTTTCTACATTAAGGGATCAGAGGACTTGGAATATGATATTCTGGAGGGCAAAGGAGTTGGGATTACAACCAAGAATCACCTACTCAGCAAAACTGAGTATAAGCCTTCTCCTGGAAAAATGGATATTCAATAAAATAGACTTGCAAGCATTCTTGATGAAAAGGCCAGAGATGAATATATAATTAGACTTCAAATACAAAAATAAAAAAAACCATAAAAATATAAACAGGAAAGGGAAATCATAATGGACTTAGTAAAATTAAGCTGTCTACATTCCTTCATGGGAAAACAATATTTGTAACTCCTAAGAATTTTCTCCTTATTAGAGGGAGTATGTCTAAACAGAGGGCACAGATATAGGTTGAATATTAAAGAATGATATCTTTAAAAATAAAATGAATGGGTGAGAAAGGAAAATTAGAGAAAGGTAAATTGTCTCATATAAAAGAGGAAAGAAAAAGCTTTCACAGTGGAGCAAAAGAGGGGGGAGGAGAAGAATGAGTGAACCTTACTCTCATCATAATTGACTCAGAGGGAGTAACATACACATTCATTGATCTCTCTTACCTTACAACTGAGCCTCCATTGGGGCACTCTATCCTTGATGCTGGCTGATTAAATCTAGAGGACTTGACAAAGACTGAGAAACTGGAAAATGTATGGTTTGAAGGGGTGAGAGTGAAAAGGGAAAAAAAGAAAGTTGCGTGATAACCTTAGCATATATTTAAAAGAAATAGCAAGTTGTACATAATATAGCATCCAGAAATTGGTGTTTTATTGAGGATTGTTATTATTAAGGAGATTTTACAGCCAAGGAGACCTTAGTGAAATGAAGTAAAGTCAACAAAGTATTTATTAAGTGATCACAATGTGCCAGGCATTGTGCTAAGTGCTGGGGGTAGAAAGAAAGGTAATTAGTTAGTCGTTGCCTTCAAGGAGCTCACGTATCTAAAGGAGAAGCTAGCATTTAAGCAACAAGACATATGCAATTGGAAAAAACATTTTTAATAATTAATTAAGCATATAAGATAAATACAGTGTAAATGGAAGGGGAATTTCAGAGGGAAGTCACAGTACGGCAGTGAAGGGGAAACCTTGAAAGACTTTCTGCAGAAGATAGGAGCTGAGGTGAATCTTGAAGGGAGTCATGAAAACTAAGAGGTGTAAATGGGGGAAGAGAGCACAGGAAGCATCAAGGGAAGTTAGTCTAAAAGCACAGAAATGGAAAATAGAGCGCCATGCTTGAAGAACTCCAAGTAGTCCATTGTCACTGGAACACACAGTGTAGAGAAGGAAGTAAGATGTGGGAAGACCAAAACGTAAGAAAGGGCCAGATTCTCCAAGCAAGAGTTTATATTTGATCCTGGTGGTAATAGGGAGCCATGAAAGCTTATTTGGAGTGTGGGAGAGTGTGACATGGTGGAACTTACACTTTAGAAAAATCATCTTGGTAGGTGACTGTTGGGAGGATTAGAGCAGGGGTGGGAAAGCTGTAGCCTTGAAGCCTCATGTGGCTTTCTAAATCCATGGGTGCTGCCTTTTGACTGAATCCAAGTTTTACAGAGCAAATCCTTTTATTAAGTGACTTTGTTCTATGAAGTCTGGATTCAGTCCAAAGGCCACACTTGAGGATGTAGAGGGCCACATGTAACAATACTATCTGGTATAATTGATGGATGTAATAAGGAGATAAGAGCTTAGGAAACACATCATCTCACCAGCCCTTGATCACTATGAGGCAACTTTAGTTTATGATGTAAATTCATGTGTAAAATCTTATGGAGGAGGATGGTGAAAGATTACAAAAACCATCACCTCATAAATTAGGAAGAAGCAGTGTAGAGAAAAAAATGACAGAAAGTTGGGTGAAAGACCCAACGACATCCTGAGGGCACTAAAGGATGATACGGATAGGAAAAATGGAAAAAGATTTGTAAAGATTTTTATTATAATGCTTTTAATTATGAATAACATTAATGTACCTTTTCATTACTGTAATTTTCATTATTGATGACATTAATGTACATTAATAAATGTAGTGAACTACATTTGGACTCTAACATCATAGTCCGGGGTATGCTACATGAGAAAGCTGAAATAATGCTGAAGAAAACAAAGCCTGGGTAGTACAACTGGTATCGCAAGTCAATATAGAGGAGAGATGTGATGAACAGTGATTTGGAGATCATGGAAGAATCAGTCCTCAAGGGAACACTGAATGCTTGGGGAAAAAAAGCAACAACTCTAGACATTGTTGTAACTAAAGAAATGTGGCTATGAGAATGTCAATAAATATGAACTATAAATATAACATAACAAATGTTTTCCCATTTATGCAAAATTTTCAGAAGAATAACCTATATACACACATCAGGGAAAACCTTGATGAAGGGTTGAAAAGAGAATTGGAAGACTTTTGCAAATTATATTGTATAGCAGACCAGGAATTGAAAAGTATAGAGAATGCAAGATCCTACCATAGTTAGAATTTATTGATAATATATTATGTGCTATGGAAATAATATATAATACATATTATGAATATATATTATCAACAAAATCGAAATATATATATAACATCACACTTTCTCTTTATGTATCATTCAATACATATATGTATATTTATACAAACATATGTGTATATGTATACATATACACATGCTGATTAGTTGTTCTTCATCTTCAAAGAGGACCAAAATTACAGCACCATTGTAAAGTGAAATTTCAACATGTCTGACTGTGGCTGATCAGATGATATGAGCACAGAATGTTCTACCACAGATTGGGCACAGATAGTCTGTATGAATATTTGGGGTGGATATCCCAAATTTGTGCATCCTGTGTTTACTTTGTGCTGTCTCAATTCTGCTTTCCTCGAAGAGCACAGCACCTTTTCTTATGTGCACACACCATGCTGGGCAGTCCTGTGCCAGTGTCTCCCATCTTGCACAGTCAAATCCAAAGTTCTTGAGAAAGACCTTGAGAGTGTCCTTGTATTGCTTCTTCTGGCCACCATGTGATCTCCTGCCCCATGCAAGTTCTACATAAAATAGTCTTCTTGGCAAGCATACATTTTGCATTTGAACAACGTCACAGCTCATTGGAATTGCACTCTCTGATGCATAGTTTGAATACTTGGCAGTTTAGCTTGAGCAAGGACTTCAGTGTCTGGTACCTTATCTGGCCAGGTGATCCTCACAATCTTCCTAAGACAAAGTATTGCTCCAAAGTACAGATCAACTCTCTGCTGCCTGTGCTAATGTTGGTCTAAGAATTAACACCAAAAAAAAAAAAAACACCATCAGCCACCACCACATCATCCATACATGGAACCATTGGTTACAGCAAATGGAAAAGTTTTGAATGTTGTGAATAAGTTCACTTACCTTTGTAGTGTACTTTCCAGGGATGGACACATTGCCAATGAGGTTGATGCACGCATTGCCAGAGCTAGCTGAATGTTTGGGAGGCTCTGTAGAAAGGTTTGGGAGAGAAGAGGTATTAGACTGACTACCAAATTGAAGGTCTGCAGAGACGTTGTACTAACCTCATTGTTATATGCTTGTGAAACATGGCCAGTCTACCAGTGCCAGGATAGGAAACTGAATATGCACATGTACATACATATATACATATATATCAACTGCAATAGCATTTACATAGCACTTTCATATTTGTAAAAAGCTTTAAAAATATCATCTCACTTAATACTCTCAACAGCCCTGTCAAATGACAAGGTGCTTTTTTTAATCCCTATTTTACAGATGAGGAAAGTGAGTCTGGAGGTTAAATAACTTGTCCTGGGCCACATGGTTAGTAAGTGTCTGAGGCCAGAGTTGACCTCAGATCTTCCTGATTCCATGTCCAAAATTTTACCCGTTGTCCTGACTAGCTACTTAAATTTACTTTTCTAGGAATAAAACAAGATGCAATTTTAAAAGTTCTCCTAGGAAAAAAAATCTGAAAAGAGAAAAATACTAGGAAAACTGAAAAATAATATGACAGAAATTGGATATGGACCAATATTTTACATCATTTACCAAGATAAGGTCAAAATGGATACATGACCTAGATATAAAGAGAAATTTTTACAAGAAAATTCGAATAACATGGAACATATTACCTATAAGACATATGAATAGGTGAGCAATTTATGAACAAACAAGAGATAGAGAGGAAAATTAGGTGTAAAATGGATTAATTTCAATTACATTAAATTAAAAAGGATTTGTACAAATAAAACAAATGTAGCTTAGATCAGAAGGAATTTAGCATGAAGAAATCAAAACAATATATTATCATGTGAAAAAATACTCTAAATCATTGTTGATTAGAGGAATGCAAATTAAAACAACCTGGAGATATCATTTTACACCTATCAGATTGCCTAAAATGATAGAAAGGGTAGTGACAAATGTTGGAGAGAATGTGGAAAAATTGGGGCACTAATTCATTGTTGGTGGACTTGTAAACTGATCTAACTATTCTGGAGAGCAATTTGGAATTATGCCCAGAGTTATTAAGCAACCTATACCTTATGACTGAGCAATACCACTATTTGGCCTTTTTCTAAAGATGATTAGAGAAAAAGGAAAAGAACTTTTATCTTCTAAAACATTTATAGCAACTCTCTTTGTGGTGACTGGAAATCTCAAGGATGTCCATCAACTGGGGAAAGGCTGAACAAGTTGAAGAATATGGTTGTGATGGAATACTATTGTGCAGTAAAATATGATGAACTCAATGAAATTTTTTTATATTTTTACATCTATTTTTAAAATTAATTTGTTTCCAGTTTTCTGCAGTCACTTCCATAAGTCTTAGATTTTCTCCCCCTCCCTACTCCCTCCCTCCCTGAGATGGCATGCAATCTTATATGGATTCTACACATACATTCTTATTAAACACATTTTCGCATTAGTCATGTTGCACAGAATAATTAAAATGAATGGGAGACACCATGAGAAAAACCCAAACAAAACAAAACAAAACACAAGAGAAAATATTCGGCTTCATTCTGCTTTCCGATTCCATAATACTTTCTCTGGATGTGAATGAGTTCTATGATTTTAGAAAAACTTGGAAATACTTGCATGAAATAATGAAGAGTAAAATGAGCAGATCCTAGAGAACACTGTATACAGTAGGAGCAATATTGTTTAAAGAATGACACTGAGTGAATAAATAATTTTGATTTATAAATAGTCAAATTAATTCTAAAGGACAGAGAGAGAACTGATAAATAAAAATATGTATAGAATAACTTTAAATACATATAACCATTTGTGTTTAATGATAGCTGCATCTTGGGCAGGGAAGAGAGGGAAGAAAAAAGAAAAAAAGAAGTTTAAATGATAATTTTGCTGTAGATTTGAAAGGAATAGCAAGCTGTGTATAATAGATTTGCAGTTGCATGTACAATCATCATTTTAATTGTACTATGTTATATAAATGCTTATTTTATTCCATAAATTAAAGATGAAAAAAGAAATACCAAAAAAAACCTCTCCTTTAACAAGGTACCTATCATGCAAATATCAAAATCACACAGAGTTCTTGAAAGATATATAACAGCAACGTTATATTGTTCAGATGGATCCCCTAATCATTAAGACAGTGAAGCATAAGTGGGTGGGTTGGAGGTTCAACAGAAATGTATGTTGTACTCATGAAAAATATTCAGGACAGAATCCAAATGGAAGGATTGCTTCCAGATGAAGTTCTCCAGATACTCCTGTTTGTGGATGACATTTTATTGACTATAGTTAGTCCTGGGACATTATAGAAGCTCTCAAATGAGATCTTTAATGACACAAGTTTGACTTGACTATCCACATAGGAAAAAAATCAAGTAGATGGCTTTTGTTTATTACATAAACTACATTATACAGATTACTGGGCAAAACACAAGGCTAGTCTATTATTACACATAGCTTGGATAGAAATGATACTTGGACAATGAGCTGGGACCAGAGTGGCAGAAAATGAAGTGAGTGGGTGAGATTGCCTTTGGCAGAGCATTTATTGCCTTTAACGACCCCAAGTTTCTCCTAGAATTAAGATTCACTTAAACATTACTTCTTCTTCTGGTGATTCCATAGGGCAGCATATGATGGTTCACACAATCTCCAAAGAATGTAAGTTGTGGTGACCTGAAACTCAATGCAGAGATTGACTATAGGTATTAGTAGATCACAACATATTAACAACAAACAATTATGCTGGAGAAATGGTATTCATTTGAGAGATGGCTAGAAATAAAATGAAACTTGTCACATAGCAAATGCCAATAGACAGCCAATGTATTCCACTGAAATCCATGCAAAATAAAGAGAGGAAGGCCTTTAGTAAATGGATGAATTCTCTGTGGAAGATTTATGGGAGGACCTGGACAAGAGTCATATGTGACACAAAGACATGGAAGGGCTACACTTTGCAACACTGGAGAGAGTACTCAAATAGATAAGATCACAGATCAATCAAAATTAAAAGGAAGTAACTTATTAGCATTTTGATTGATATTGTACTAAATATATATGCTAGTTTAGGAAATATTGCTATTATAGCCTGTTCCCAAGTGGTATCCTCTTAAATTCTAGTATTATTTAACTCAATGAAGAGAGAATAATGTGTTATGATGAAATATAAGAAAGATTTTTCTTTTGGGGAAGGAGGGAAGGAAAGAGGGCAGGCAGGGAGGGAAGGAGGGCAGGATGGAGGGAAGAAAAGAAAAATGATATAAGTATTCATTCAATGACTACTATATGCCAGTCACTAGCCTTACAATAACTCTGGAAGGACTTGCTGTTGTTATCACCATTTTATAGTTGAGGAAACTGAGGCAAATGGAGCTTAAATGACTTCCCTAAGGTCAGATAGATAATAAATATCCAAGGTTGAATTTGAACTTGAATTGTTCTGATTCCAGATTCCAGGGCTCTATCCATGGTACCAACTAGAGTAATAAACATGGATATGCCTTCTCACCAGAGGTTTCCCAGAGCTCATTCTCACAATGAATAAAAAAAAGCATACAATAGGGGAAAGGGTTTATTAGCCCTGTACACTATTGTATAGGCCTGGAATGCTCTTTCTCTCTTTGCTATTAAGTCTGAGATGCTCTGTTTGACATATAGAAAATTGAGGTTGCTCCTATAGGCTAAGAACAGTTATTAGATTGCTATTTCAAGATTTCCATTATGTAAGCTGTGGGAACTGGACTTGAGGGCTAGCAAAATGATTACTCTTGTGACCTAAGACTCTATCACCTGCTAACCATGGCTATCAGCCCTCTTTATATAATCGGGGTTAAATTACTTGCCCAAGGTCATACAGCTAATAAATGTCTGAGGCTAGATTTGAACATGGGCTCTCCTGACTTCAGGGTTGGTGCTCTGTACCATCTAACTTCCCCTTAGACATTAGTTTATAAGGTAAATCTCAATCCAGAGGAGAGACTGATAGCAGCATATGATGAGAGAGGAGCCTGAGTATTCAAAATAGTAGCTATTGAGAATTCTTTAAGGTGTTGAGTGATGTGGAGAGGATTATTTTTTTCTCTTTGGTGAATAATGGGGATACTACAATTTTTAGAAAGACTGCACTACACATGCGCCAAAGGGAAACTGAGGTGGATACTGGGTTCATGGTTCAATGAGAGTGCCACCTGTTTGGCAAATCAGAGATTGCATACTCACTGGATAATTAATATTGGGACAGTCTGTCTTTCTATGGTTTAACAAGCTAATTGAGACTGTTTATAGTGCAGAATGTTGTTACTGCAGTAGGGCACATTGGTGCATAACCTCAACATGACAAAGGAATAAATTCAGTTCTTTTACTTTTAAATTGTCAGTGCCACCTAGGTCCTTTGTCTTTGTCAGTCCACAGCTTAGTTTCCTGACCCTTTCATACACAAATAGATCATTCAATGTCTGAAAAGGGCATACCTTATAATTTTCAAAGTCTGAAAGGAAAGGACATTCACATTTCATTGTCTCTGTTGTTGATTGGATAACATAATTAACCAGGGGTTGTCTGATCAAGGGGTTTGCATCTTAGCAATCATTTCTTTCTGTGTGTAACTATGGGGTGTCTCCCTGTTGGTGGCCTATGAATTATGACAAGTTCCATTGCTTTCTAGTTCCAGTGCTTCTGAGAAACTTTCTTTTATGATTTCTTGGAATAGGATATTTAGGGGTTTTTCTTTTTGCTTTGTCATGCTCTTCTGTGAATCTAATGAGTCTAGACAGTATCTTCCAAGAAATCATAAAGGAAAACTGCCCAGAAGTTCTAGACCCAGAGGGCAAAATAGTCATCAAAAGAATCCACTGTTCACCTACCAAAAGGGACCCCAAACTAAAAACCCCAAGAAATATTGTTGCCAAATTCCAGAACTATCAAGTGAAGGAGAAAATATTTCAGGCAGCTAGAAAGAAACCAATCAAATATTGAGGGGCTACAGTCAGGATCACACAGGACCTTGCAGCTTCTACATTAAAAGATCAAAGAAAATGGAATATGATATTCCATAAGGCAAGGGAGCTGGGACTACACAACCAAAGCTCAATTACCCAACAAAGTTCAACATAACATTTCAGGCAAGGACATGGATATTCAATGAAATAAGGGATTTCCAGACCTTCTTGATAAAAAGGCTAGAACTAAACAGATAATTCGATCTTCAAACACAGGTCTCAAGAGAGGCATAAAAAGGCAAACAGGGCAAAAGAAAATTTGTTACTCAATTTGAGCAAACTGTTTACCTCTCTGTAAGGGAATATGATACTCGTTAATCTAGAGAATTGTATATCTACTAGGAAATATAAAAGGGATATTCAGAGATAGAGGGAATGGGTATAAAGTTAACTATGTGATGAGAAAAATGTGATTTAAGCATGTGAAGGGATTGTACAGGAGATGTGAGAAGGGGGAATCAAGAAATGATAAATTACATCACAGGAAGAAGTACAAAATTATACTACAGTAGAGGGAAAGAGAGGAGGGAGATGAGCATTGTTTGAGAGGTACTCTCATCTGATAATGATTCAAGGAAGAAACAGCAAATTTGATTAAGTATGTAAATCTAACTAGCTCTATAGGCAGTAGGAGGGGAAGGGGGAAAGAAAGGGGGAGGGAAGGCTAAAAGGAGGGAAGAAGTAGTAAGGTAAAGGGAATTAAAAGGGAGGGGAGCTGAAAGAAAGAAGGAAGGGAAGACTGTGGGAGGTGGTAGTAAAAATTAAAACTCTGTTGTGGAGGGAGAGGGAGAAGGAAGAAATAAAAGCACAAATGGCGGGAAAGAGGATGGAGGAAAAGACACAGATAGTAATCATAACTGTGAATGTGAATGTAATGAATTCTCCCATAAGACAGAGATGGATAGCAGAATGGATTAAAAGTCATAATCCAACAATAGCTTGTTTACAAGAAACACATTTGATACACACAGAGTGAAGGTAAAGGGTTGAAGCAGAATATATTGTGCTTCAGCTGATGTAAGAAAAGCAGGAGTAGCAATCCTAATCTCAGAAAAAGCAAAAGCAGAAATAGATCTAATCAAAAGAGATAAGGAAGGAAACTATAATCTGCTAAAAGGCACCATAGAAAATGAAGCAATATCATTACTAAACATTTATGCTCCAAGTGGTATAGCATCCAAATTCTTAGAGAAGACGTTAAGGGAGTTACAGAAAGAAATACGCAGCAAAACTATACTAGTGGGGGACCTCAACCTCCTCCTCCGTGAACTTGATAAAGCTAACCTAAAAATAAACAAGAAAGAAGTTAAGAAGGCCATGGAAAGCTAGACCAAAAATTAATTGGAAATTAAATTAATCCAATCCTAAAGAAGGAGTGAGTAAAACAACAAATCATAGAAACAAACAACAACTTTATTCAAGAGAAGGACAATAATGAGACAACCTATCAAATATTATAGCATACTGCAAAAGCAGTTCTCAAGGGAAGCTTTATATCACTGAATGCCTACATGAATAAAATAGAGAAAGAGGAGATCAATGACTTGGGCATGCAGCTGAAAAAACTTGAAAAAGAACAAAATAAAAATTCCCAAATAAATACCAAATTAGAAATACTGATAATCAAAAGAGAGATTAATAAAATTGAAATTAAGAAAACCATTGAAATAATAAATAAAAGTAAGACAGTTTTATGAAAAAAATCAATAAAATTGATAAACCTTTGGTCAATTTGATTAAAAAAAAAGAAAACCAAATTACAAATATCAAAAATGAAAAGGTTGAACTCACTTCCAATGAGGAGGAAATTAAAACAATAATTAGAAATTACTTTGCCCAATTTTATGTCCCAAAATTCAACAATCTAAATGAGGTGGATGATTTTTTTAAAAATATAAATCACCCAGATTAACAGAAGAGGAATTTGAATACTTAAATAATCCCATCTCAGAAAAAGAAATTGAACAAGCCATCAATAAACTCCCTAGGAAAAAATCTCCAGGGCCAGATGGATTTACAAGTGAATTCTATTAAACATTTAAAGAACAGTTAATTCCAATGTCATATAGACTATTTGGGAAAATTGGAGAAGAAAGAGTCCTCTCAAATTCTTTTTATGACACAAATATGATTTTGATACCTAAACAAGGGGGTGATGAAACAAAGAAAGAAAATTATAGACCACTTTCTCTAATGAATATAGATGCTAACATTTTAAATAAGATATTAGCAAAGAGAATACAGCAATTTATCATGAGAATAATACACTATGATCAAGTAGTATTCATACCAGGAATGCAGGAAAACTATTGCCATTATTGATCATATCAACAACAAACCTAACAGAAACCACATGATTATTTCAGTAGATGCAGAAAAAGCTTTTAACAAAATACAACACCCATTCCTATTAAAAACACTGGAGAGCATAGGAAGAACGGGAATTTTCCATAAAATAATAAGCAGTATCTATCTAAAACCCTCAGTAAACATTACATGTAATGGAGGTAAGCTAGATGCATTTCCGATAAGATCAGGGGTGAAACAAGGATGTCTATTATCACCACTATTATTCAGTATGGTACTAGAAATTTTAGCTGTAGCAATTAGAGAAGATAAAGAAATTGAAGGAATTAGAATAGGCAAAGAAGAAACTAAGGTATAACTCTTTGCAGATGATATGATAATACACTTAGAGAATCCATAGATTCAAGTAAAAAACTATTTGAAATAATCAACAACTTTGACAAAGTTACAGGTTATAAAATAAACCAAATCATCTGCATTCTAGCTCCACAGCAAGAGCTAGAAAGAGAAATCCCATTTAAAGCTAGGGTAGACACTATAAAATATTTGGGAGTTTACCTGCCAAAACAAACGCAGGGACTATATGAACACAATTACAAGACACTTTTCACACAAATAAAGGCAGATCTAAGTAAGTGGAAAAACACCAGTTGCATGGGTAGGCCAAGCCAATATAATAAAAATGGCAATTCTGCCTAAATTAATTTACCTATTTAGTGCATACCAAACTATCTGATAATTATTTTCTAGAGCTGGAAAAAATAATATCAAAATTCATCTGGAAGAGCAAAATATCCAGAATAGCAAGGGAACTAATGAAAAGAAATCCTAGGGAAGGTAGCCTCGCTCTACCAGATATTAAATTGTATTATAAAGCAGCAATTATCAAAGCCACTTGGTGCTGGCTAAGAAACAGAAAGGTAGACAAATGGAATATGCTAGGTACTCAAGACATAGAAGTCAATGAATGTTGCAATCTGTTGTTTGATAAACCCAAGGATTCCAGCTTCTGGGATGAGCTCACTGTTTGACAAAAGTTGCTGGGAAAACTGGACAAAAGTGTGGTGGAAACTAGGCATAGGGCAATGTCTGACACTGTACACAAGAATAAAGAAGAAAGTCCAAATGGGTACATGATCTAGGTATAAAGATTGATACTATAAACAAATTAGTGGAGTAAGGATTAGTGCATTCATCAGATTTATGGAGAAGGGAAGAATTTTTGACTAAAGAAGAGATAGAAAGCATTATGAAGTGCAAAATGGATAATTTTGATTACATTAAACTGAAAAGGTTTTGCCCAACCAAATCCAGTGCAACCAAGATTAGAAGGGAAGCAGAAAACTGGGAAAGAATTTTGGCCACTAGTGTCTGTGATAAGGGTCTCATTTCTAAAATACATAGAGAACTAAGTCAAATGTACAAGGATACAAGTCATTCTCCAATTGATAAATGGTCAAAGGATATGAACAGGTAGTTTTCAGAGAAAGAAATTAAAGATATCTATAATCATATGAAAAAATGCTCTGAATCACTATTGATTAGAGAGATGCAAATCAAAACAACTTTGAGATATCACATCACACCTATCACAGTGGGTAACATGACAGTAAAGGAAGATGATAAATGTTGGAGAAGATGTGGGAGAGTTGGAACACTAATTCATTTTTGGTGGGGCTGTGAGATAATCCAACAGTTCTGGAGAGCAATTTGGAACTATGTCCAAAGGGCTACAAAAATGTGCATACCCTTTGACCCAGCAATAATGCATCTAGGACTGTATCCTCAAGAGATCGTAAAAATTGGAGGCAAGGGTCCCATATGTACAAAAATATTTGTAGCAGGCCTCATTGTGGTGGCCAAAAACTGGAAATCAAGGGGATGCCCATCAATTGGGGAATGGCTAAGTAAATTATGGTATATGAATGTAATGGAATACTATTGCACTATAAGAAATGATGAGCAGGATGACTTCAGAGAGGCCTGGAAAGACTTATATGATCTGATGCTGAGCAAAAGGAGCAGAGCCAGGAGAACTTTGTGCACGGCAGTGACCACAATGTGCAAGAGTTTTTTCTGGTAGACTTGGAACTTCATTGCAATGCAAGGACTTAAAAAAATTCCACATTGTCTTTTAAGGTAAAATGCCTTCTATACACAGAGAAAGAACTCTGGAATTTAATTGCAGAATGTAGCAGATCATTTTCTTTTGTATTATGTTTTGGTTAGTTATATGATTTCTCCTATTCATTTTAATTCTTCTACACAACATGACTATAGCAAAAAGGTATTTAATAGGAATATATATATATATATACAGAATCCAAATGAAATTGCATGCTATCTCTGGGAGAGAGATAGGAGGGAGAGAGGAGGAGGGGAAAAAATAATGTAAGTTATATGGTAGCTATTGTAGAACACTGAAAACAAATAAAATTAATATAAAAAAAGACAAGAAAGTCAGATAAATATATGAAAAAAGGGATTTGGAGTATTTTTTCCATGTGACTGTAGATAGCTTTGATTTCTTCTGAAAACTGCCTGTTCACATCCATTGACCATTTATCAATTGACCATTATTCATTGACCATTTATCATCTTATTTTTATTAAGTGTAACCCAGTTCCTTATATATTTGAGAAATGAACCTTTATTAGAGAAACTTTCTGTAACTCCTCTCCCTCCCCAGTTCCCTGCTTTTCTTCTAGTCTTGGTTACATTGATTTTGTTTGTGCAAAATTTTTTAGTCTAATTTAATCAAAATTATCCATTTTACCTGCTCTGATGGGTGGAAATTTCTGACAGAGCTTTTGTGTAAATTATAATTGATTTTGCAAACTACAGCTAACAAGTAATGCATAAAATGGACTCATTTGTTGCTCTCAGTAAGCAAAGAGGAATCATGGCACCTTATTAATGTTTATATGCCCTTGCAAGAGTAGAGGTTCCTAACAGACGGTAATCAACTCTGATAAGTTAAAAATTAATGAGAAGAATGAGTATTATAATGAGACATGCACCTATTCTAATGAGAAACTGGAGGATGTGACTTTCATAATGTCATTTTTTCCTAGATCACTCTAAGCCTTGAGCAATTTAGACAAAGATCTAAACCACCCCAAACTTGAGAACACAGTACACCTAATAGTCACCCCAGGTTAAATTCTTTGAGAAGTTTTTGTAGTTGGATGGGGCAACAAACTCCACCTAGACAAGATGGTTTAGGTGGAGTAAGTTTTTGGGCAAGGTCAGAAATCTCTTTGAAAAGGAAAAAAAAGTGGATCTCCCAATAATTGATTATTAATAATCATGTTTCTTAATCTCATGATCAATCTCTTATTTAATCATAAATTCTTCCTCTACCCATAGATCTGACAGGTAAAATGCTTTATGTCCCCCTAATTTGCTTACAATATCACCCTTTATGTTGAAATCACTTACTCATTTTGACCTATTCCTGGTGTAGGATATGAGACATAAATCTACATTTAGTTTTTGTCAAACCTCTTCCCAGTTTCCCAGAAATATTTTTTGAAATACAATTTTTTATTTATATATGCCACACAAATATAGTCTATATAAATGAAATTTGTAACTTTTTTAGCTCCAAAAATAATTTTTTAGTAATTTGATACCATGTTGCAGGATAAGTAAATTAATTTTGGTAGAATTTTCATTTTTATTTTATTGGCTTAGCCTACTGTGGGAATTGAGTGAACCACACTGTCTCCATCTTGCAACCGAGTTATAGATTCCACTCAATTCTCTTTCTATTAAGTTACGAGTCTAATCCAATTTCAGTCTTGTGAGAAAGCATTATTCAATTATGGTAATTGTGAGAAAACCTTATCATATTATTTGAACTTAGCACTGCATGACTGGGAAGCTGGAACACCACTGTCTTGAAAATATCAAAATTAGGGGGCGGAGCCAAGATGGCGGAGTAGAAAGACTCACCTATGCTAGGTCCGAACCCACAGCCCATAGATTTCCTGTAAAAAGAACTCCTGACAAATTCTGGAACAGTGGAAGCCACACAGAAAC
>CM053771.1:58750211-58772784 GCA_028658325.1 Potorous gilbertii | reverse complement strand
CAAACACAGAGACAGAGCACAGAGTGAATTGAATAGGATGAGATCATATCTTAAAAGAAATCAAGGTAAACAGTGAGAGAGAAATGGAGTGGGAGGAGAGAGGGTGAAATGGAATGGGATAAATTATCTCTCATAGAAAATATCAAAATTAATATTATCTCTAGTTTTTACAATATGAGTTCAATTGTATTAATTTTATAATTGAATTAGCTTTTCCTCTGAGTTAGTTTAAAGTTATAAGTTAACCTGTCATTATCCCCGAAAGGTATATTGTCTATCCTCGCCTGTCCTTGTACAGTTAAGGAGAGTCTTATCTCCTTAACAAATGCTTCAAAATGCCAAGGAGTGTGGCAACTCAATTCTACTAACAAGGTCTACAAGATGCTGACGCGTCCTACAAAACAATCAACATTTCTTAATTGTTAGAGAAGGGTGTTCACTGGTCCCACATGGGTGTGCTTGCCCACTTTCTTTAAAATAAACAACCATGTTTTCCCCACTCCCCACTCCCCACTCCCCACTGTCCTATAACTAATTCTATTATCTGTCCCACCTATCCAACTTTGTACTCCCTAAGACTGTATCATGGCTAGTGAACCCTACCTGGAGTTTTTGATCATAGAGAAAGATCATTGACCTAATTTATTAGTTACTTCTTGCCTAACTAACAAATTGATCATGTTAAGGCCATAGTCTCTCAGCTTAATTTCAAATATAAGGGTTGGCAGGCAATGAAGGGATAGGAGGGGGAGAAAGGTCTCTGAAATAGTCTTCACTGGTGGAATTTCCACCTGAGACTTTTTCCATGAAGGACTTCAACCAGTGATCTCACCATGTAAGCACCAATTTCTTCTGAGCTTAAGGTAGGTGCCCCCATTGGTGGAGTGCTGTTTTGTGTTTGGTGTGATAATTTGAAAATACTGGCAGTATAAAGGCAATCAAATTTCGGGAATAATCAGAGTGCACAGCACATCAATGGTCTTTAGGGCCTGAAGAACTGAAGAAGCCCTATCTTCCTAGCTGAAAAATGGGAATTTTCCATCAATACTTTTTAGAGACTGGAGAGTTTCTCAGTTGGGGTGGAGCAGAGATCAGGGAATATCTAAACATAGAGAAAATTAATTTAAAATCCCACTATTGGCCTGAAACCAACTAGGTGCCTCAGTGGACAGAGTGCATGGCCTAGAGTCAGGAAGACCTGAGTTCAAATCTAACCTCAGACATTTACTAGTTGTGGGACCCCTGCAAACTCCTGTTTGCATCTATTTCCTCATTTGTAAAAAATGAGCTGGAGAAAAAAATGGCAAATCACTTCAGTGTCTTTGTCAAGAAAACACCAAATGAGGTTACAAAGTGTCTGAATAGCAATAACATTGGCTTGAAAAGGGATTTCTTTTATGTGTTCATTAATTCTCTTTGGAACGCCACGTCTTTCTCTCCTCCCTCTCTCTCTGATCCTTGTGTATGTATGTGTGTGTGTGTGTGTGTGTGTGTGTGTGTGTGTGTGTACTGTGTAAATCAAGATAGACACATGCTTGTGTTTTCTCTGTCTCTGTGATGGTCTCTGCCGTCTACCTTTGACTGAGTTAGAAAACAAACAGAAAACACAAATGAGTATCTGAGCCAGAAAGGAATTTTTGGCATCATGAACTGATCAAGACTCAATATGGCTTCTGTACTCTGAATTTCCAAATTGTGGTTTGAATGGTTTTTTTTTAAATAAATGCTAGAATATCTAAATGAGTTTTGAGGTAACAATCTGTAGAAATTTATTTTTAAGTAAAAATGCAAAGTAGGAGGAGAAAACAGTTATGAGAACAAGCCCTAAATGTCTTTATCTAGATATTTACCTTCCTCTCAAACAATTTAAGAAGACTAAAACAAAACTCCTGGAGCTTTAAATAAACAAATGCTAATTAACTAACTGAAGCTAAGTTGAAAGAATTTTATTTACCTCTATGAAGAATCTGAAAGTTAAACCAAACTTAATTCTGAGATAATACCTCCCCCTTCCTTTAAGTAGTTTGTCTTTAAGTAGCTATATTTTTTTCCTAGGAATTTTGAGAATTGATTGTGAATATTAGAAATTATAAACCAGGGTTAATTTGGTCTCAAATGAAATTTGTAGATTATTCTCAGTTGTGTTATCTACCCCCAAATTTTGGACATTTTTTTATTTCCCAAAGGACTTCTTTATCTCTTTTATTTTTTTAAAATATGTTTTTATTTATATCATTAAAAGTTTCCAAATTACATGTAAAATTTTTAATATACATTTTTTGAGTTTTAATTTCCCTCTCTCCCTCCTGCTCCTCTACCACTTTAAGTCACTTTCTTAAATGGATTTTACTGTTAGATAATCAGGGTGAAGAGCTAATTGTATTATAGTTACTATACCACAAGATTAAAGACCTCCCTAGAATCAATTATTACAAGAAGGAAATGAAATAATTGGACTGTGTTCAATCATGACAACAGTCATGCTCATTGAACACCTAGCCTACCTGGAACATTCATACCATTCATACTCAATCCTTAAAATTATTATGCATCCTACTGAATAAAACCAAAAAGCTTTGAAAATAAGAAATCTTTCATGATATTCCTAATCTTTTTTATCATAGAATATCATTGATGAGTCAAAAGATAGAGCTCAGCTTGTCTATGAGAAAAAAGACAGAGAGAAAGAAAAATCTAACTGTAGGTCCCCAGCTAAATGTTTCTGTGGTCCGAAGTCCACATGATAAAATGTTGCTACCCAATATTTGACATTAGGGCAATGTGTTTAAAAGCCACAATTAAACAACAAAATAGTAATGTTGGCTACAGTGATTACTTCATTTTCAATGTTCTATTCGTGATAGTCATATACTAGAGTTTAGATTTTAAAAATCAAATAAGAGAAGTAGAAGAAAAATGGGAAAAGAAATGAGAGTGATGTAAAAGAATTCCAAAAACAGGAGTCAACAGCTTGGTAAAGGAAGTACACACACAAAAAAAATGGAAATAGATGTATGAAAATTTACTGAAGGAAACAACTCCTTAAAAAGCAAAATTGGCCAAATGAAAAGGAGATCCAAAAGTTCACTGAAGAAAATAATTCCATAAAAATTAGAATCAGACAAGTGCAAGCTAATAACTCCATGACATAGCACGAAACAATAGAACAAAACCAAAGAATGAAAAAAGTAGAAGAAAATATGAAATATCTTATTTCAAAAGCAACAATTTGAAAACAGACTCACTCAGGAGAGATAATTTAAAGGATTATTGGACTGCCTGAAAGCCACTATTTAAAAAGGAGACTAGACATCATATTTCAAGAAATTTTCAAGAAAAACTGCCCTGATGTCCTAGATATCCTGATACTCTGATATCCCAGAACCAAAAGGTAAAAGAGAAATTGAAAGAATCTACCTATTAGCACACAAAAGAGATCCCAAAATGACAACTCCTAGAAATATTATAACCAAATTCAATTTCTTGTAATATTGTATCAAGATTTTTTTTTTGGATTGGATGTTTCAAGTGGTCTGACTATTCTTATATTGTTTCTCCTTGATCTGTTCTTCAGATCATGTTTTTCTGATGAGATGTTTCACATTCTCTTCTATTTTTTCATTCTTTTGATTTTGTTTCAATGTTTCTCAGTGTCTTATAACATCATTAAGCTTCCCTTTGCCCAATTCTAATTTTCAAGGATTTATTTTCTTCCTTAAAATTTTGATTCTCTCTTTTCAGTTGGTTGACTTTCTTTTCATAATTTTCTAGATTTTCTTGGATTCCTCTGATTTTTTTTCTGATTTTTCCTTGATGTCTCTTTTTTTGATTTTTAAAGTCCTTTTTAAATTCTTCCAAAAAATTCCTTTTGGATTTGGAACAATTTTTCATTTGTTATCAAAAAATGAGTAGCTTTTTTAACTCCACTGTCTTCCTCTGAATATGAACCCAGATCTTTTCTATCTCCACAGTAGCTGTCTAAGGTTGGGTTATTTCTTCCTTGCTTCCTCATTTGTATTTTGTTTTGTTTTATTTTTAACATCTTATTATTATAAAAATGTTCTAGTCCCAAGATGTGGGGAATGACACCCCAAGCCTCAGGTCCTTTTTACTGCTGTTTTCTGTATCTGTCCCAGAGTCCCCAGCCTTGGGCACCCCTGTCTACTCCTAAACCACAGCTAAGCCCCCTAGCCATACCATCCTTCAAATGCTCTTGATTCCTGTGGCCCCTGGGGTGGCTGCAAACTATATGTGTCCTCTCTTCCCTGGAACTGAAACCAAGGACTCTGCTCTCCTGAAAGTGCCCCAAGACAGCAGGATCCCTGCCCCTCTGCTACCATATTCAGTAGTTTCCTTCCCCTTTGTAGCCACACCCCAGGACTGTATATGAAAGATTTTGCCATCTTCTCCTACTCAATCATCAGACCCCTACACTATCTGGAAGTGAAAGTTCTACAGGCTACCTCCCAATGCAGCTGCTCCCAGGATTTGTTGTTTGTTGATTGTGCATTATTGACTTGGATGTGTTTGCATTTCACTCAGGCTGAATGAACCTCTGCCCTAGAAGGCTGAATCTTTCATGGAGTCTTCTCAAGTTGTCTTAGGAGGACAGCCATTTTACCTCAACTCCCATTTATTTCTGCTGCTCTGTATTCACTCTAAGAAGATGTTCTGTCTCTTTTTGTGGAGGAAATTTGGAGAGCCAAAAGTTTTCTGACCCACTCTACCATCTTCCCAGAACCCTCTCCTGTTTCTTTTGAATAAAGGAAATTCAACCTATTTTTTCTAGGTAATCAATCTGTAACAAAAACTCTCCCAAACATACTACTGTATCTTCTAATTGAATTGGTTTTGCTTTTCCTTAAAGTCAGTATTTGATCTCTTGCCTCCAAACTTTTACCCAGTCTCCCACACCTGCTATACTCTGCCCTTGTCTCTGTGTCTTGAAACCTATATGTTTCTTAAGGTTCAGCTCAAGAACCAAATCCTACAAAAGCCTTTTCCTTAATTCTTCAAGTTGTTAATAGTGTTCTGTGTTTACTTTGTAACAGTATACTTTGTATTTTTTCTCTGTCTTCATGCATATCCCTCTTTTTCCCAACCCCAGTAGAATGTAATCATCATTAGGGCAGGAACCATTTTAATTTTACCTGTTTCTATAGAGCTTATCACAGTGTCTGACATGTAGTAGGCGCTTAATAAGTATAATAGCTCACATTTATTAATAAATTTAATTCAACAAACATTAAATACCTAATATATGCAGGCCATATTCATAAAACCTTTAAAATTTTCTAGAAATCTATTGGCCTGTGTAGGTATATTTCCAAGATGTCTCTGCTTAGGGTTCTGAAGTAGACATATTTCTAACAGTCCCTCAATCCTACCTGACCCAGTAGGTCAGTCTGTGGAACAATGATTGGTGGGGAGAGATCTCTGAAAATCTGCAGGACCTCTATATCCACTTACATTAACTATGTAGTACATGCTGTAGCAGGTAGTCCCTGACCGCAGAAACCTTTACTACTGGGGCAAAATTTGCATATAAATAAAGAAATTTTCTTGCAAGGTACAAAACAGTTGAGGATAAAAGAGCACTTACCCTTGCGGAACAAAATTCAAGGGCAGACAAAGTTATTTCAAAAGGGAGAAAGTGCTGACAGTCATGAGGATTCAGGAAAAGGCTAATGTAAAAAGTGTGGTGGTTAAAGATCTCAAAGGGCAAAGGATTTGAAAGCACTCCAAACCTAGGGAACTGGCCACCTGTGAAAGGGCAGGGAAAGGGGAAGAAACAAGAGAATACTTGGGACAGGCCCTATTTGTTCTAGGCTAGAGGATCCCCTAGGCAAGTAGATGATAGAATGCTGGGCCTAAAGTCAGGAAGACCTGAGTTCATATCTGTTCTTGGACACCAAGTAGCTGGGGAAGTAGGGAACGTAGTTACTAAGGAAAGTAATTTAACTTGTTTGCCTTAATTCACTAGAGAAGGAAATGGCAAACCACTCCAGTATCTTTGCCAAAAAAACCCATGGGCAATATAGCCTACAGGACCATGAAGGTCAAACTCAACTGAACAGCAACAAAAAGAGAGTCGCCTAGCAGGTGTCCTGTCATTATAAAGAAGAACACTTGTCCAGGCCAACCCCAACTCTGGAGAAGTCTTCAGGAGGAAGGGTCTATAGATTTTTCATGGATTTGTGGCCAATTGGCCAGGGAGCAGTCTCCACATCAAAGGTCCTTCCTGTAGGACCTGCAAACCCCCTGAAGCATAGTCAGCTCTTCTGCAGTCTCAAGGTCTCACTCATCTAAGGAAAGATCAAGGTGTTCCCAGCTCGGGGCTCTGGGGTCTTCTATTTGGGAGGCTTTCCCTGCCTGGGCTGGGGATAGGTTAGGTTTGGACCTTGTGACCACTTGGCAAAACTGTCTAATTTGCTGATCCCTTGGTGGAAATGAAGGAAGGAGGAAAATGGTTGCTACTGCCAGCACTTAAGGTAAATAACAGGTTGGGGAAGGAGAGAATACATCCTGGGGGAACAATCAGAACTGAGATCAAATAGACAGCACATGAGGGCTTGACTGAGATAAAAGTCATGAATTCTCAAAGGCCACCTACCCAGAGGGCTAGGCAGGAAGTTCATAGGGTCAAAAGATCAGAGACTTGTAGCTGTTAGAGATGTCAGGCTCTTGGCTCTGAGGAGAGAGGGGAGAGGACCTTGGAGGTCATTGAGTCCAATCTCTTCACTTTATTTTTTTAATGAAATTTTTTTCAGTTAACAAGCATTTATTTTTTTCTCTCCCTTCCACCACCCATCCCTCAACTGAAGAAAAAAAAGAAAACAAAATTCCTATAACAAACATGTACAAATAGCACAAGTTTCTTCAGGGATCAAAATGTGAATTGTCTTGCATCTGTAGTCCTTTCTCCCTCCACCTTACCCCCATTTTATAGCTAAGGAGACTGAGACTGAGGGAGGTTAACTTCTCCAAAGTCACATAGATAGTGGGTATCAGAGGTAGGATTTGAACTCTTGACTCCAGAGCCAACACTCTGTCCAATTTACCATCCTACAAATCCAGTCCTCTCATTTTATAGAAGAGGAAATCAAGGCTTAGAACCGGGATCTCTCTGGTCTGAAATTTCTTTTGGGGTTATAATAGTGATGACTAGAAGGCTTACGATGTCTCACACAATCTCACCCTGATCTTGCTAAAGGAGTTCCTTCAGTGGAATTAATCCTACAGCTATAGGGAGAGTGAGGGAAGAAAGAAGAATGTACTTAATAAATGCTTGTTGATTAACTGATTACAAACTAGTGAATGGCTCCAAGATTTGTAGCCATTATGTATCGCAAAAGAGTGATAAACTACATATCATAAAAGAGCCAAAATTTACCAAATTGACCCAATTGTTTCTCTTCCCATTCAGTGATGAACCTAACATGTTATCTAATAAGTATAACACAAAGAGAATCCATATAGATGGATTAACTCAACTATGTCCAGCCACTAGCCACAGCGAAAAAAAAACCATTTTTCATCCACTTTGTTTTCCATGTGCATTGTTATACCCATCTTGTTCACACAGTTATGGACTTCACTGAAAAGATATTGCAGTTTTCTTGCTTGTAGTAGTTTAAGTCCAAGAGTTAATGCCAAGAAAATACACGTTCTCCATCAGCCAGCACCACATGACCTATATGTGGAAACATCAATTATAGCAAATGGAAAAATTTTGAATGCTGTGGATAAGTTCACTTACCCCAGCAGTATACTTTTCGGAGAAGTTCACATAGATGATGAGATTGATGCACACATTGCCAGAACTACCTCAGTGTTGGGAGGCTCTGAAGGAAAGCATAAGAATGAAGAGATGACAGATTGCCTACCAAACTAAAAGTCTACAGAGTCTCTGTATTGACTTTGCTGTATGCCTGTGAAACCTGGATAGCATGCCAGTGTCATCCCAGGAAACTGAATCACTTCCATTTGAATTGGGAAGATTCCAAAGATCATCTGGCAAGATAAATTTGGGATGAGAAGCATTCAAACTCTACTGCAGAGACTGCAACTCCAATGGGCCAGTCATGTTGTTTGAATGCCTAATTGAGAGATGAGGAGCCTGCAACCTCAAGGTCACATGTGGTACTTTAGGTCCTCAAGTGTGGCCCTTTGACTGAATCCAAACTTGACAAAACAAATCCCCTTAATAAAAGGATTTGGTCTATAAAATTTGGACTCAGTCAAAAGGTCACACCCAAGGACGTAAAAGGCCACATGTGGCCTCAAGGTTGCAGATTCCCCATCCCTGGTCTAATGCAAGCTTGCCTAACCGGTACCTGAATTGATCCTTGAAGGAAGCTAGAGATTGTAGGAAGTGACAAGTGGGGAGGGAATACATTCCCTGTGAGAGAGAAAAGTTTTGCAAGGGCTCAAGGGGAAGGAATGAAATTTTGATTTGGGGAAAGAGCAAATAGGTCAATTTATCTGGAAAGCAGAGAAAGTGAATGAATAAATGAAAAAGTGTTTTGTAATGCTTATTATATGCCACATACTTTGCTATGGCTTAAAGATATAAATAAAACAATGAAAAATTCTGTTATCAATGAACTTCAATATTATGCAAATTCTATACTATACTACTACTATACCATACTAATATACATATATATGTAATTATGCACTATACTATATACTACACTATATTAATTCTATACTATATTAATATGTATATATAATTCCATAATATACTAATACTATATTATACAAATATATATATAAATTCTATACTTTACTAATATTAATATAACAATGATAATCACACATTAATAATATGAATACATACTAAATACTAATAGGCAACACATATCCAAGGAATTGATGGTCAGTGAAGGATGCCTATGCCTTCTGGGACCAAACAGTCAGGCAACAAGCACTTATTAAGCACCTACCGTGTGTCAGGCACAGTATTAAGCACTCAAGTGTTCTCAAGGAGCTCACAGTCCAATGGGGAAAACAACATGCAAATAAGTATGTATAACCAAGTGATATAAAGGATAAATGGGGGATGATTGAAAGATGGAAGCCACAAGCTTGAAGGAGACTCAGAAAAAGGAGTTTTTTAGAAGGTGGGATTTTTAGCTGGACCTTAAGAAAGGTGGAGATGAGGAGAGAGAGGATTCCAGCCATGGGAGATAGCCTTTGAAAATGCCTGGTCAGAAGCGGAATAATTCTCGGTTCTTTTTTCTGTAACAGGTCTTCAAATACTTGAAGATAGCTACCATGTGGCCCCTTGTTAACTATCTCCGATCCTTCCAACCAATATTCCTAAAATATGACTGCCAGGTCTCTCACAAGGGGATTCTCTCACTGAGGCTGCAACATGTATAGAAACATATCCCTAGATTACTTTAGCAATCCGGGACAGAGAATTTAGGTTTGGAGAGGGCCATGGTATTGGGTCACGTAGACCTTAACTTGAACCAGGCTTGGAACATTTTCCCGCTGTGCAACTATGATCAAATCAGTGCCCTTCCCTCCCTCTCTCCCTTTCTCCTTTCTATCTCCTGCATATGAATTAATGGTAGAATGGTAGAAAATGACTTGTTTCCTCTGTCTCCGTCTCTCCATCTCTGTCTCTGTCCCTCTCTTACTCTCTGTCTCTGTTATATTTTTCTTACCTTCAAAATGAAGTTTTAGAATGCCTCTTGTGAAGTTCCAGTTTAGTAGTGAGTGGATAACACTTTGGAAACCTTAATGCATTGGTTCCATATATGCCCGAATCATCAAGGCAGCACTTTTTGTGTGATAGAGATGAATCAGAAATGTATCCCCGCTGACTTAGGGGAGGGCTAATCAAACTGTGATGAGTGAATGAAGCAATGTGATATCACTCCTGGGGAACCAATAGAAAGGAAGGAAGGAAGGAAGGAAGGAAGGAAGGAAGAAAAGAAGGAAGAAAAAAGGAAGGAAGGAAGGAAGAAAGAGAAAGGAAGGAAGAAAGAGAAAGAAAGATGGTAAAAAAAAAAAGGCTTCAAAAACTTCTTTTTCCCAGCCATCCCCCACTCAGGGAACAGAGTACCTTAATCTAAATGGCAGAAGTGCAGGGGAAGTATGCATAAGGGATTCTCATGAGGCAGTCAGTAAACAAAGATTTATTAATGCCTGCTATGTATCAGACACTGTGCTAAGAACCGGAGATATAAAGAAACAAAGAAAAAATACTCACCATAGTCCCAGCTCTTCAGAAACTCACATTCTAATGGGAAGGACCACATGTAAAAAAAACTTGGTGAATATGAACATTAAAATAGAGTGAGGTAAGCAGAACAAGGAAAAATATATATGATAGAGACAATAACTATGTCAGCAAAGTAAACAACTTTATATTGTGTAATTACAAGGATCAAGTCTGGCCACATATGTAATTGTGGCAGTCACAAAAGGGCCATGAGGATAGGGAGGAGACTGGAAACCATATGATGAAAAAATATACTCCCTTTTGTTGGAGAAGCTGAGGATGTCTGGGTGTGGAGTGTCACTAGACTTGGCTGATGTATTAGCTAATTTTGTTGAACCTAGAAAACAAAACAAAACCAAACAAAACACTTTGGTTTTTAAATCAGGGTAGTGAGGATAAAATGACATAGTCTATGGAATGGACTTTGAAAACTTTAAAGCCCAATATAAATGTTAGCTTTAGAATCTAAGCTGCCTGAAGAAGGGGTCTGTCTTTCATTTTGTAATTATATTCTGTAGCCCTCCCCCAGGGCCTAACACAGGGCCTGGCACATACCAAGGGCTTAATCAATGCTTATTTGGTTTGTTTGCTTCATTTCATTTCCTACAAGGGAAGGCTACACATCAGCTATTATTGTATTTTACTCACAATTCCACAGCATGATCTGACTTGGGAACTACTGGAATAGATGACCTCTAACAGCCAGAAGTGACTCTAAAAGTTTGGTCTATGAGTAGAATAGAGAGTCCAATTACTAGCCTTTTGGTCAGTGAAATCTAATCAATCAATTAATCACATTTACATTATCTGTCTCCTATGTGTTTCTACTATAGGATAAGTATGTGACCAGTTCTCTACCAGCTCTGATTCACAGCCCAGCACTGGGCCAGCTTGATGATCCATCCCATTCTTCCTATCTCATCCACCCTCTTTCTCTCTCTTTTTTCCCATGTCTTCTATTCCTGCCTCTGCTTGCCCTGACTATTAACCGGTTTGATTTATTTCCAGTACAGACTACTGCATGGCAGCAAAGGAGACATCAACATTGACCTTTCTTCCTTCTTTCTCCCATACCTGTACAGGACTTTTGGGAAAATGACTCATTTTCATGCAAATGTTGGCTGCCACTCCCTGGTTCCTGGTTACCCTCTGCTTACCCTCTGATACAGGTCTGGCCTGTAATACCTTCACCCTTTATGCAGGTGCCAAGCATCACAAGTAGACGTTGAAAAACTCCTGAGATAACCAAATTGGCTACTAAGAGGGATAAATCCTCCTCCTTTCCAGTCTCCCCCAAGCCTTTAAAAACTTTTTTCCCTGCCATCCCCCATCCAGTGAATAGGGTGCCTTAATCTCAATGGTGGAAGTTCAGGGAAAGAATGGATAAGGAATTCTCATGAGGCAGTCAGTAAATGAGGATTTATTTAGTGCTTACTATGTGCCAGATACTGTGCTAAGAGCTGGAGATATAAAGAAACAAAGAAAAAATACCCACCATAGTCCCAGCTCTTAAGAAACTCTCATTCTAATGGGAGAGACAACATGCAAAAAACTTGATATACATGAAATATAAAAAACGTAAATTGGAGATCATCAACAATGAGAGAATCTCAAGGGGTTTACACTATATTAATGAAAACAGCATTCATATACAGAACAGATCCATGTGGTAAATATAAAATAGATGTAGGCAGGGAGGAGCCTAACAGGTAGGGGAGAAGGGATTATTAGAAAAAGCTTCATATAGAGCTTGGCTTCCAACCTGTGCTCCATGAACTTTTTACATATAGACATAGATGAATAGACAAACAGACAGACAGATAGATAAGTAGGTAGGTAGGTAGACAGACAGACAGACAGACTAGATAGATACATAGACAAACAGATAAATAATAGATAGATAGATAGACAAATGGATGGATGGAAGGATGGATAGATGATAGATATGGATATGAGAATTTCAATACAATTGGTTTCCTGTCATCTCATGCATTTTATGTTATGAATTTAAAAACAGTATTCCAAGAAGGGATCTATAGGTTTCATCAGGTTACCAAGGAGATCATGAAACAGACAAAGGTGAAGAATGGCTGATGTAGAAGCCACTGGAATAGTTAGGAAAGAGAGAGAATCGAAGAGGTGGAAAGAAGAGACAGTGGCTCAAGGAGATATGGATGACCTTGGTGATCCAATCCTTCTAGTTCTGAGAAATCTTACTTTCCTCTTTCTTCCCTTTCTTATCAGAGATGATTTCTCAAGTGGCTTCCCACTCTGAAAATTTGTGATTCTGTGGGTCTCTCAAAAATGCTATGTCAACAGGGTTTTAGAAGGTCTTTCCTGTCGATACTCACCTTGCCCTGCCCTTCCTTCCTCAACACCCAACCTATGCTTTTCCCTCTTCCTGAGCCCTGGGGACCATCCCTAGGTTCATCTGATATACTTATCTGAGAATCCTAATAATTGAATCCAAATCTCTCATTTAGAAGAGGAATTCCCTCCAGGGAGGGTAAAGGAATTGATGATGATCACATGGCATTCAGGTTATGGCAAAGCTGGAACTGGAAAAGTCCCTGAATCCTAGAGCAGCGCTCTTTCCCCAGAACCTTTTGGCATTGAAGAGGGTGGTGATGAGGTAGTGAGCAGGACCAACTCTGTTCCTCTCTCTCTAATCCAGGGACAAATGAGTGACAATAAAAAACATAATAACTATTAAAGTGCTTTCTTCCACAATAAAGCTTCAGAGAACATTGACAAGTATCATTACCCTCATTTTACAGATTGAGGCTCATCAAGGAGGGGTGGATTTGCTGATGCAATTTTAAAAATGTTGGAGCTAGGACTCAAACATGCAAAGAACATCAGTCTCAAGGAATTTTCCAGATCATGACCTCTAATCCTTTCATGTTACAGATAAAGAAATTGAGGTTAGACTCAGAGAAGGAACTTGCTATTAAGGGCCAGAGGCCTCCAGGGCTCTTCCACTCTGTTTGGCTGCTCAGTCAGTGTGGCCAGTGGGTCACTAGGTAAGGGTAATGTCCTGGAGGATGTGTGAAGGAATAAGAAAGCACTGAGTGACCATTGACTCCTACCCACAGGAAAGCTTTATTCAATGACCAAGCCACCTGCAGCCCTACCCCAAAGCTGCCCTCAGTGGTCCTAGGGAGACAGTCCTTAAAGGTCAAGAAAGAAGGAAGTTCAGCAGGTGAGGAAGATAGGATTATTGGGGTTGATGTGAGTGTAGGGTAGGGAAGCCTCTTTCTTCACAAACTTTGTTCATCGCAAGCAAATTAGCCATTCTTTTAATGTCCTTCCTTTCAAGTCAGCCAATCTGTAGGAAGCTGAAGGAGGGGTTGTTTGATCTTTAATCTGGGACTGATCCGGTTGTCTGCTTCCTGTGCCATTTTCCAGGACCATCTAGAGCTTGAGCTAGCCAGCTGTCCTGAACCCAGCTTCCTGCTTCTGGTTCTTGGAGCCCTGAGTCCTGTACCATGTGTCCTCACATTAAACTCCAGCAAGCCTCAGAATGCTCAGCTTAGGTGAGAGGATCGGGTTAGCTCTAGGGGGTTTTATGGGTCAAGACTAAGACCGGTAATAGGGAGAATTGAAGACACATGTGGACTCCATAAGAGGAAGGACTTTCTAGCCATTTGACAGAAGTATAATGGAAGAGGGTTCCTTATGGGAGGGTAAATTTCCTGTCACTACAGGGGAGCATGTATAATGGATATCCACACATGAATCAACAAGCATTTATTAAATACCTACAGTATGTACCAGGCACCATGTTAGGAACTAGAGAAACAAAGACAAAAGTGAAATAGTTGCCGCCCTCAAGAAGCTTATATTCTACAGGGGAGATTCCTGCCACTGACTTCTTCTCTGTCCTCCCGTTTTCTCCCAGAACAAAACATCCATGGGTGTTCAAGTGGAGACAACCATAGTGTTATTAGCGACTGGCATTTATATAACTTTCACAGATTTTCACAGATATCACTTCAATTCAATAATCCAATTCAACAGACTTCTCTTTTTAAAATTTCTTTAGTTTTCAACATTCACTTTTAAAAGATTTTGAGTTCTAAACTTTTTCCCTTCCCTCCCCAAGATGGCATGCAATCTGATATATGTATTAACAAAAGCTGACTGAAAGTTCCAGGTTACATGGAAAGAGGAAGTTATCCCCCAGGAGTTTAAAGATGTCTCCATTGTCCATCTCTATAAAGGTAAAGAGTATTCCTTGTCCTGCAGCAATCATAGGGGAATCTCTCTCTTAGTTATTGCTGGCAAAATTCTTCCTATAGTCCTCCTTAATAAGCTGATCCTTCATCTGGAAGATGGTCATATACCTGAGAGCCAATGTGACCTCAGAAAGGGCCAAGGAACAGTCAACATGATGTTTGCTACCTGACAACTCAGGAGAAATGACAGGAGCAGAGCAGAGGTTTGTATACAACGTTTGTAGATCTGACCAAGGCCATTATAACAAAGAATAAAAATGGAAAGGAAACTAGTCCAGTAAAACCAACCATGATGTTACATTATATACAATGTTTCACCCCATGGTTGGTCTCCTACCTCTGCAAAGAAGTGGGCTGGAGCACTTTTTCCTATCTCTTCTTTGGGGAAAAAGTTAGTTATTAAAATTATTCAATAGGGAGCTTTTTGTCCCCTCAGTCATTGATTTAAGTTTTACTAGATATTAAGTACTGACCTAGCCCTGAGGATACAGAAAAATTAAAACTGTCCCTGTACCCAAAGACCTTAAAGTCCAGAGATAAGTAAATAAAACAAAGTTTCTATAATTTGAAGAGAAAGCACTGTGAACTAGGGGAAGTAAGGAAGATTTTCTGGAGAATGTGATACTTGAGATAATAACTGTATAGCACTTTAAGATTTGCAAAGTATTTTACACATATTATATCATTTAATTCTTGTAACCACCTTGGGAAGTAGGTGCTGTTATTAACCCCATTTTACGATAAGAAAACTGAAGTAGACAGTGGTCAAGTGCATTGCCCAGGATCGTACAGTTAGTAAGTGTCTGAGTCTGTTTCGGACCTCAGGCCTTCTTGAGTCAAGGTCAAGTAGAAAATTTAAGATCGTCATGATTGGTTAATGAATAGTATGTTATTCAGGGTGTACAAAAATGTGACTTTTAAATGAATCCAAAACCAATATAGAAATGGATATGGACGCACAGGGTATTCATCCAGTAAAATAGATTTTTAAATGTTACCTATGGAAGATGGAAGAGAAAGCATGTAACTGAGAATGAGTATAATGGTTAACAATAATAAATAGTGATGGCCAGGATTTATATGGGGGCAGGTGGGTGGCACCATGGATAGAGTGTCAGGCTTAGAGTCAGGAAGACCAATCATTGAGTTCAAATAGGACCTCAGATACTTACTAATTGTGTGATCCTGGGCAACCCTTAACCCTATTTACCTCAGTTTCCTCATCTGTAAAATGAGCTGGAGATGGATGTGACAAACCATTTCAGTATCTTTGCCAAGAAAACCCTAAATAGGGTCACAAAGAGTTGGACATGACTAAAAAATGACCAGCGTTGATATACAGAACCAACTATGTGCTAACTAGGCACTGTGCTCTTTATAATTATTTATTTCATTTGGTCCTAGCAGCAAAAGATGAGGAACTGAGGTAGGTGGAGCTTAAATGATTTGCTCAAGGTCACATAGCTTGTAATTAACTAAGACTGTATTTGACTCCAGACCCAACACTTGGAAATTATTGCTCTAGAAATTCTAACTTTCAAAATAGAAAGACAAAGACAAACAATGTAAAGTCAACAAATAGTTTTTTAAGGCCTTAGACCTGCCATTTCACTGGCACAGTAAATTCCTAATTGAGGAAACTCTCTGAATCCAATGCATCAGGTTGGCAATTTTTCTACACCATGTTGTCTTGGAGAATTGCCTAGAGTCCTGAGAGTTTGCAATTTGTCTTGAGTCACAAAGCCAATGTGTGCCAGATGCTGTACTCAAACCTCAGTCTTCCTAGCCTTGAGACCAGCTTTCTAGTATCGTCTCTGTGCTGCTTTTTAAAAGGACTATTATGAGAAGAGGTCATTTTCTGAGCCCCTTCTTGGCCCTTTCTCTCCAGCTCAAAATCCTTTGATGTCATCCCTCTTTCCTCTCTCTTCAGCTATAGTCTTTGCTGAAGACCTGCTTGGTCCTTATGCTTGTGAAGTCCAACCTCTCTACAAGCATTGATTGTCCTGTATATTCCAGATGAAGATGGCCCCTACAATCATCTCTCTCTCTTTCTGTTCATCAGTCTCTCCCTATCTACTTCCTCCTCCCTGCTCTCCTACAGAAAAGGTGCCATGTTTCCCTTATGACAGGGTCCTTCCAAATGGCAACCCTGATTGGTTGATATTAAATGAGGAGATGGGATAAGAACTCTCCACTCCTCTCTAGCACTTCATCCTTGAAGGGGGAAGGGAGGAATCAGATGAGAAAAAAGGTTTCAGCATCAGATTCAGTAGCCTCCAGTAAACTGGGTAAGGAAACTGTTCCTGGATCATGATCTCTCTGGCTTCATTTCTCCTTCATAAGCCAGGCCACCCCAGGCTAATGAAAGGACCAAGGTCACAGGAATGGCTTTTGGTAGGTAACTCTTGGTAGTGAGAACCAGCTCAGTTTAGCTCTTGTTTATGAGATAAACAGAGAGGGCCAGGCCATGCTCTGGGAGGGGCTGAAATATAGCCACATTCCTCTGCCAGCTCCAGGAAGTAATTTTTCTATACAAGTTAAATTAAAAAGTAGGGATTTTAAACAGAAAAGGGAATATTACAAGTTACTATTAATAATCAAATGATACAGCATTAAAATTAATTTTCCTTAGATGGATCCAGTCAGAGTTTTTGAGGATAAGAGATACAAGGACATATTTTTAGGTTGTAGGAGAACCAGTAGATAGGGAGAGATTGAACATGAGTGAGAAAGTGGGGATGACAGAGGGGGTAATTGGATCGCTTATGCCGGTAGAGAGGTTTGCCTTGGCAAGGTCCCCTCTTTGTGTGAGACAGGATGAAAGAGAAGACAGTGGTAGGAAGCATCTGAGTGGTATGAGATAAAAAGGAAGGGAGAAGAGGAAACTCATATCAAATGACTTCTTTTCTTCTCCATTAAAATATGAAGCAAAATTCTTGACTGAGAAGATAGCAAGGAGGAACTTTGAGAAGTCTGTGAAGAGATGAAAATGTTTGAAAGAAACACTGAGGAAAGTAGGAAAATGAGTTAATAAGATAGGTTTCTAGAGGATTGCCTCACAGTAGTGAGGCCATAATTAAGGTTGTATAATGTAAGTTTGTAGTGGATTCATATTTTCTCCACCTCCAGCATGTATGTAGGAGCAAAGGAGATGAAGAGTAAGAGTGACCCTAGATTGAGGTTTGGCAGGACACAATTGGCATAAGGGTGTCAGTTACTAAAGAGAAGGGTGTAGGTTTTAATTGGCCCACCAAAGGGTAAAGATGGGGAAAGGGGAAGAGGGTGGCTACTGCAGAGGTGAGTGGTCAAGGGATTGGAGAATAGAGTTTGTCATGAGGAGACAGAGGGAATGTGGAATTGTAATATTCTTTTTTGTCCTTCATTCTCAAAGAGGACCATGACACTAGGAAGGTGATGCTATGACTTGCAAGTGAATTGGATCTAAGTGAGGGAGGGCTGTGCAAAGTCACTAGGCTCATTTTCTTCTCCAGAGCCATCTGGGTTCGGTGGTGAGATATAGATCAGAATGACTGGAGATGGCCCCAGGAATGCCAATATATTGTTATCAGATAGTGGAATTTCAGAGTTCTTGAACATGGAAGTGAAACATTTCTGGGTAATGGCCAAATCAAAATTATGACCCTCTTTGTGTGTGGCTGAGATGATATGGAGGAACTGAGTGGTTAGAGGACTTGAGGCAAAGTTAATATCTATGTTGAAGTCTTGAGTATGAGGGCAGAAGCTAGGGAGTGGGGAAAGATTGTGAGTCAAATACTGAATTCATTGGGGAAGGAAAAGGAAATTCCTGGGGTTCTATAGATAGTTAACAGGATTTTTATTGAGTGGTAAATAAGGATTGGGAGAACATCAAAGGAGGTGAGGTTACTGAGTGATGGTGGTAGGAGAACCTGAAAGTGGCAAAGAGTATTCCGACTCTCTCACCTCAGCCAATGAGTTGGTGAGAATAAATGAGAGTGAAATCAGTACTGGAAAGGGTAGCCAAGAGGACTGTATCATGGGGGAGGGGCAGATCTTAGTGACTGCAAGAAGATGGAAGGAATGGGAGAAGAAGAGGTAAAGATGCAAGTTAAAGATGCAAGTTTCTTGTCTGTGGAGCAGGCATTTGAGAGGGCACAGTGGAAGGGATGGGTAGCATTTAGTTAGGACTTTAGGGTAGGAACATTAAGGAAGATGAAAATAAGGAGCTGGGTGATGGAGGATGGAGAAAGGGGTTTGGATGATGTCCTACAGAATCAATGGAATGTGTGGGGGTATGACCAGGTGTGAATATGTTAATCATTAAGTAAAAGGCACCTCTCTTCCAAAAGATGACTCAGCAGGAGATGGAAGTTGTGCGCACAGCAGAAGATCAAAGTTATACTGATCAAACCTGCAAGAGAAGATGGAACATAGATGGAAGCCACGCCAGCGCAATGTTGCTTCTCATCTTCCTCTTCTCTCAGGGGATATGGGCAGCAGGAAATGGAAGGTACATGATCAGATGTTGCCAATGACCTCTCCACTGTCAAATCTGATAGGGTTTTCTCAATCCTTATATTCCTTGATCTTTCTGAAGCATATGACACACTCTCCTCTTGGATAGTCTTTTCTTTGGGTTTTTTGTGACATAGCTCTCTTGGTTCTTTTCTTAGCTGTCTAATTTCTCCTAGCCAGTTTCCTTTTCTAGAGGCATTATTCTGAACTCTCTTCTCTTTTTGCTCTATAGTCGGCGACTACCTCACGATAACTCTTATCAGTTGCCATGGATTTAATTATCATCCCCAGGTCTATGTATCCAATTCTAATCTCTCTCCTGAGCTCTACTCTCACATCACCAGTTGTCTACTGGATATTTCTAACCAATACTTCACAAGTATCTCAAATTCAACATCTTCAGAGCAGAACTCATTATCTTTTCCCCCAAACCAAATCTCATCATCCCAAATCACAACCTTGGTGTTATCCCCAACTCCTCACTCTCCCTTACCCAGATGTGTGATAGAAGCATGTTGAACAGGCTTTAGAGAGTCAATTATTAAGTTTTCCGTGTGAGTGTTTACATCTTTGAAGTCTCTGAAGACTACAACTCAGGACTTGATTTACTGTTTTGTTTATTATCAGACTTGAAAAAGTGATAACAATGCCAATTAAACTTAAAAGTGTTCAGTGGAAAGAATTGAATGGGAATAGAAAGGATTATACCTTTTTCTTAGTAGTATATGACACCTTTACAAATACTGACCATACATTAAAACATACAAATCTTATAGTCAAATGCAGAAAAATTGAAATATTAAATGCATTATTTTCAAGTCATAATGTAATAAAATTGTATTTAATAAAGGACCATGGAAACAAAGATTAAACATTAATTGTAAACTAAATCTTAAAGAATGAGTGGGTCAAAGAACACATCATAGAAATAACAAATAATTTTTAAAAGAGAATTATGGCAATGAGACAATGTGCTGAACTTTATGGGATGCAGCAAAAGTGGTTTTCACAGGAATTATATCTTTAAATGATTATATCAACAAAATAGACAAAGAGCAGAATGATGAATTAATTGTACAATTAAAAAAACATAAAAGGAACAAATTGAAAATTTCCAATTAAACACTAAATTGGAAATCCATAAAGCTAAAGATGAGATTAATAAAAACCAAATGTAAGAAAATCATTGAATTAATAAATAAAACAAGGAGCTGGTCTTATAAAAAAGTAATAAAATAGATAAACCATTTTTAATATGATTTTTAAAGAGAAAAAACCAAATCACAAGCACCAAAAATGAAAAGGGTGAATACACCACTAATGAAGATAAAAGTAAAGCAATTACTTGGAGTTATTTTGCCCAATTATATGCCAATAAATTTAATGATTTAAGTGAAATTGAAAAGTACTTATAAAAATATAAAGTACCAGATTAACAGAAGAGGAAATAGCATATCTAAATAAGCCCATTTTAGAAAAGGAAATTGAACAAATCATAAATGAGTTTTCTAAGGAAAAAAACAACAGGACTAGATGGTATTACAAGCAAATTCTACTAAACATTTAAAGATCAATTGATTCAATATTAGATAAATTATTCAGAATAATAGGCAAAGAAGTAGTCTTACCAAGTTCCTTTTATGAAACAAATATGGTGCTGATACCTAAACCAGGAAAAGCAAAAACAGAATGAATTATAGATGAATTTCATTAATGAATAATACTGCAAGATTAGCTAGGAGATTATAGCAACATAGCACAAAGATTATACATTGTGACCAGGTAGGATTTATACCAGGGATTATTCAATATAAGGATACCTATTAACATGGGCAGCTAGGTGGAGCAGTGGATAGAGCAGGCAATGCAGGAGTCAGGAGGACCTGAATTCAAATCTGACCTCAGATACTTGACACTCACTAGCTGTGTGATCTTGGGCAAGTCACTTAACCCCAATTGCCTCATCCTGGGTCATCTCCAGTCATCCTGATGAATATCTGGTCACTGGATTCAGATGGATCTGGAGGAGAAGTGAGACTGGTGACCTGCACAGCCCTCTCTCACTCAAAACAAAGTCAAGTGCAAGTCATGTCATTATTTCTCTGATGGCATGGTCTTCTTCAGTAACAAAGGATGACCATGATCCACCTATTAACATAATTGATTTTATCAATAATAAAATCAACAAAATCATATGATTATATCAATAGATGAAAAAAGCTCTTGACAAAATACAGTAGTCATTTCTATTAAAAAAAAACACTTGAAAACATAGGTATAGGGGGCAGAACCAAGATGGCGGAGTAGAAAGATGCATATACTCTAGTGCTTCCCGCACAGCCCACAAAATACCTGAAAAAATGACTTTCAACAAAGTCAAGGCAGAAGAAGCCACAGAACAACAGAGCAAAAGAGGTTTCCAGCCAAAGGTAAACCAGAAGACCTACAGAAAAGGTCTATATCATGGGATGCTGAGCAGAGTGGAGTACAGCCTTGGCCACGTGGCACTGGGAGGAACAGGACCTGAACAGACCTCTGAGCAGAGTTCCTAGCAGGGAAGGTCACAGATCCCTCAACTCACAAGCAACAAAGAAAGCTCCAAAGGTCAGTGGGAGAGGGCTTTCCTAGCTGGGCAAGGGGGAACAGGGTTTCTCCAGCAATAGCCCAAGGCAGTGGCAGAGGCTGTGGCAACAGACTATAGGCAGTTACAGAGGCCGGGAAGCAACCTGGATCCATTGTTCAGACAGCTCAGTTTAAAGCCTCTGGTGGTAGCAAGCAGCTGATCTAAACCCCAGCCCTGAGTAATGGCCCTGCCCCACCCAAAGCTCAGGGGAACCAAGCAGCTGAGTCTAATCTCTTGACAAAGGATTCAGAAGTCAAGTAACTGGCTGGGAAAATGCCCAAAAAAGGGGGAAAAAATAAGACCATAGAAAGTTACTTTCCTGGTGAACAGGTGTCTCCTCCCCATCCTTTCAGATGAGGAAGAACAAGACTTATTGTTACAGAAAGTGAAGACCCCTGCCTCCAGGGCCTCCAAAGTGAACTTAAACTTAGCTCAAGCAATAGAAGAGCTTGAAAAGCAAGTTAGCAGCTTACTAAAGGAAACTGAAAAAATGCTGAGGAAAATAACACCTTTAAAAATAGGCTAACTCAGTTGGAAAAAGAGGTTCAAAAAGCCAGTGGGGAGAAGGAGGCATTAAAAAGCAGAATTAGCCAAGTAGAGGAGAAGGTTCAAAACCTCACTGGATAAAATAGTTCTCTGAAAGAAAGAATTGAGTTCAGGGAAATGAATGACTATGAGATAAACCAAGCAATTAGAAAACAAAACCATAAGTTTGAAAAAATAGAAGATAATGTGAAACATCTCATTGGAAAAACAACTGACCTGGCAAATAGACCCAGGAGAGACAATTTTAAAAATATGGGACTACCTGAAAGCCATGATCAAAAAAAGAGCCTAGACATTATCTTCCATGAAATTATCAAGGAAAACCACCCTGATATTCTAGAACCAGAGGGCAAAATAAATATTAAAAGAATCCACTGATCACCTCCTGAAAGAGACCTGAAGAGAGAAACTCCTAGGAATATTGTGGCCAAATTT
>CM053771.1:58714075-58741306 GCA_028658325.1 Potorous gilbertii | reverse complement strand
CCTCCATCTGTTCCATTCTAATTTTGAGAGAACTATTTTCTTCAGTGAGCTTTTGCACCTCTTTTTCCACTTGGCTAATTCTGCTTTTGAAAGCATTCTTCTCCTCATTGGCTTTTTGGACCACTTTTGCCAATTGAGTTAGCCTTTGTTTTTAAATTTTCAACATTGACTTCCACAAGAATTTCAATTCCAAATTTTCTCCCCATCTCTCCCCTCTCCCCACTCCAGGACAGCATATACCCCATCCACTCCTTCCCCTAGTCTGTCCACCCTTGCATCACTCCCTTTCTTTCATTCCTCTCCCTTCCATTTTCCTGTAGGGCAAAATAGATTTCAATATCCCATTGCCTGTACATCTTATTTTCCAATTGCATGCAAAAGCAATTTTTAACATTCATTTTTAAAGCTCTGAGTTCCATATTCTCTCCCATCCTCCCTCTCCACTAACCCTCATTGAGGAAACAAGTAATTTTCTATAGGCCATGCATGTGCAGCCATGCAAAATACTTTCATAACAGTTATGTTGTGAAAGACTAACCACATTTCCCTCTGTCCTGTCCTGCCCTCCATTTATTCCGTTCTCTCTCTTGACCTGTCCCTCCACAATAGTATTTGCTTCTGATTATCCCTTTCTCCAATTTGCTCTCTCTTCTATTATTTTCCCTCTCCTATTCACTTCCTCCCTTGCCATCCTGCAGAGCAAAATGGATTTCCATACACAATTGAGTGTGTGTTATTCCTTCCCTAAGCCAAATCCCAAGAGAGTAAGGTTCACTTATTCCCTTTCAACTCCGCCCCCACCCCCGCCACTGTCCCTCCATTGTAAAAGCTCTTTCTTGCCTCTTTCATGTGAGATGATTTCTACATTCTACCTCTCCCTTTCTCTTTCTCCTAGTACATTCCACTCAACAGTAAATTTTGTTTTTTAAATATTCTCCCTTCATATTCAGTTCACCCTGTGTTGTCTGTATATATACATACAAGCATACATATACATATAGGTGTGTGCACATCTATCTATATCTCTCTCTCTATATGTATATATATGTACATATGTATATGTATGTACATATGTATATGTATATATATATATATATATATATATATATATATATATATGTATATATTCTCTCTAACTACCCTAATACTGAGAAAGGTCTCATGAGTTACAAATAACATCCTTCTATTTAGGAATATAGATAATTCAACTTTAATATGCTCCTTAAGGCTTCTCTTTCCTGTTTACCTTTTCATGTTTCTCTTGTTTCTTGTACTTGAAAGTCAAACTTTCTGCTTAGTTCTGGTCTTTTCAACAAGAATGCTTGGAAGTCCTCTATTTCCTTTTTTCCCCTGAAGTATTATACTCAGTTTTGCTGGGTAGGTGATTCCTGATTTTAACAGTATCTCCTTTAACTTCTGAAATATTGTATTCCAAGCCCTCTGCTCCCTTAGGGTAGAAGCTGCTATATCCTGTGTTATACTGAATTTCCATAATACTTGAATTGTTTCTTTCTGACTTCTTGTAATATTTTCTCCTTGACTTGGAACTCTGGAATTTGTCTACAATATTCCTAGGAGTTTTACTTGTGGGGTCTCTTTCAGGAGGTATGAATTCTTCCCACTTCTCTTTTACCCCCTGGTTCTAAAATATCAGGGCAGTTTTCCTTTGTAATTTCTTGAAAGATGAAGTGCAGGCTCTTTTTTTGATCAAGGTTTTCAGGTAGACCAATAATTTTTAAATTATCTCTCCTAGATCTATTTTCCAGGTCAGTGGTTTTTCCAAAGAGATACTTCACATTGTTTTCTATTTTTTCTTTTTTTCTGGTTTTGCTTTATAATTTCTTGATTTCTTATAAAGTCATTAGCTTCCATTTGCTCCATTCTAATTTTTAAAGAACTATTTTCTTCAGTGAGCTTTAGGCTCTCCTTTTCCATTTGATCAATTCTAACTTTTATGAATTTATTTGTTTATTTTTAGTTTTCAACATTCATTTCCATGAGATTTTAAGTTTCACATTTTCTCCATATCTGTCTCCTTCACCCATCCCAAGATAGCATGCATTCTGATTACCCCTTTTCCTAATTTGCCCTGCCTTCTATCACACCCCTCCTTTTCCTTATCCTTATGCCCTCCATTTTCTTGTAGGGCAAAATAGATTTATATACCCCATTATCTCTATATCTTATTTCCCAGTTTCATGTACAAATAATTTTTAACATTCATTTTTAAAACTTTGAGTTCCAACTTCTTTCCCTTCCTCCTTCCCCACCCATCCCTACTGAGAAGGCAAGCAATTCAATATATGTTATACTTGTGTAGTCATGCAAAACATTTCCATAAGTTATGTTGTGGAAGACTAACTGTATTTCCCTCCATCTTATCCTGCCCTCCATTTATTCTATTCTCTCTTTTGACCCTGTGTCTTCTCAAAAGTGTTTACTTCTAATTACTCCCTTTTCCCATTTGCTCACCCTTTTATCATCCGCCACACCCCACTTATCCCCTTCTCCCCTATTTTCACATAGTGTGAGATAGATTTTCATAGTAAATTGAGTGTGAATGTTATTCCCACCTTAAACCAAATCCGATGACAGTAAGGTTCACTTTTTCCCTCTTACCTTCCCCTTCTTCCCCTCCATTGACAAAAGCTTTTTCTTGCCTCTTTTATATGAGAGGTAATTTCTCCCTTTGTTCTCCCAGTATATTCTTCTCTCGCCCCTTAATTTTTTTTAAGATATCATCCCTTGTTTTAAATTCACTCTGTGCCATCTCTCTTTATGTACATATTCCCTCTAACTACCTTAATATTGAGAATAGTCTCAGGAATTATAAATATCATCTTTCTGTCATAGGGATGCAAATAGTTCAACTTTAGTAAGTCCCTTATAATTTCTCTTTCCTGTTTACCTTTTTGTGCTTCTCTTGATTCTTGTGTGTGAAAGTCAAATTTTCTATTCAGCTCTGGTTTTTTCATCAAGAATGTCTGAAAGTCCTCTCTTTCATTGAAAGACCATGTTTTCCCCTGAAGTATTGTACTCAGTTTTTCTGGGTAGGTGATTCTTGTTTTTAATCCTAGTTCTTTTACCTCTGCAATATCATATCCAAAGCCCTTTGATCCCTTACTGTACAAGCTTCGAGATCTTGTGCCAAGTTGATTGTATTTCCACAATATTCAAATTGTTTCTTTTTGGCTGCTTGCAATATTTTCTCCTTGACCTGGGAACTCTGAAATTTAGCCACAATATTCCTAGGAGTTTTCCTTTGGGAATCTCTTTCAGGAGGCAA
This sequence comes from Potorous gilbertii, assembly GCA_028658325.1. Taxonomy (NCBI): domain Eukaryota; kingdom Metazoa; phylum Chordata; class Mammalia; order Diprotodontia; family Potoroidae; genus Potorous; species Potorous gilbertii. The sequence continues at coordinate 58,738,020 of CM053771.1, read as the reverse complement.
TTTGTGGATTCTTTCAATATTTATTTTACCCTCTGGTTCTATAATATCAGGGCAGTTGTCTTTGATAATTTCTTTAAAGATCATGTCTGGGATCTTTTTTTTGATCATGGCTTTCTGGTAGTCCCATAATTTTTAAACTGTCTCTCCTGGATCTATTTTCCAGGTCAGCTGTTTTTCCAACGAGATATTTCACATTGTCTGGTATTTTTTCATTTCTTTTTCTTTTTTTATGACTCCCTGATTTTTTATAAAGTCATCAGCTTCCATATCCTCCATTCTAATCTGTAAGGAATCATTTTCTTCAGCGAGTTTTTGGGCCTCCTTTTCCATCTGGCCAATTCTGCTTTTTAAGGCATTCTTCCCCTCATTGAGTTTTTGGATCATTTTTGCCATTTGGGTTAGTCTATTTTTAAAGGTATTATTTTTTTCAGCATATTTGGGGTCTCTTTTAGCAAGCTGTTGACTTGCTTTTCATGATTTTCTTGCATCATTGCATTCTTGCAAAGATGCATTCTTGCATCTCATTTCTCTTGCCAATTTTTCCTCCTCCTCTCTTACTTGATTTTCAAAATCCTTTTTGAGCTCTTTCATGGTCTGAGACCATGTCATATTTTTTTTGGAGACTTTGGATGTAGGAGCCTTGGCCTTGCTGTCTTCCTCTAGCTGTATGCTTTGTTCTTCCTCTGGTTGTATGCTTTGATCTTCTTCATCTGAAAGGATGGAAGAAAATACCTTTTCACCAAGAAAGCTACCTTCCATAGTCTTAGTTTTTCTCTTTTAGTGGCATTTTCCCAACCAATTACTTGACTTTTTACCCCTTTGTCAAGTGGAGGGTATACTATCCCAGGTTTCAGGGGTTTTGTGTACATATTTTCAAAGATATCTCTAAGAACATGTTAGTTCTCAATTCCTCCAATGTGGCATAATCAAGGGAGAGATGTTTATTCCTCCCCTGGCCTGCACTGTGGTCTGTAAGCAACCACAAGAACTCTTTTTTGCCCTGAAACTGCAAGTAGGATTCCCTCTCCACAACCACCACCAGCTCTGCCATGACAGTACTCTTCCTCATCTTAGGACCACCATTCAAGACTAAGACCCAGATTAGCCTCTTAATTTACTCACTATCTGTAGGCTGAGAGCTCTAGAAGCAGTCACTACTGTGGCAGTAGCTGCTGCTACCCTGGTGCTATGTTGAGTTTGGGGCTGGGGCAGGCCACGTTTACCTCTCACCCAGGTGAGAGAGCTTTCTCACTGACCTTTGAAGTTGTCTTTGTCATTTATGGGTTGATAAATCTGGGAACCACAGAAGCTTTCCATGACTCAGTGCCTTGAAGACTGCTCTAGCCCTGTTTATGCTGGCACAGCCCACTCTGGTCCATGCTCCACTCCGAGTCCTGTGCAATAGACACTTCCTTTTGGCCTTCCAGGTTGTTTTGGGCTGAATCAGTTTCACTTTGTCATTTTATGACTTCTGCTACTCCAGAATTTGTTTAGAGCCATTTTTACAGGTATTTTAAGGGCTTTGTGGGGAGAGCTCAAGCAGGTCCATGCTTCTATTCCACCATTTAGCTCCTATCCCATCCCTGGATCATCGTATTGCTGAGAATGGCTAAATCATTCACAGTTTTCATCATACAATATTGGTATTACTGTTTACATTTGATCCTGGTTCTGCTCACTTTACCTTGCATTATTTCATGGAAATCTTTCCACATTTTTCTGAAATCATCCTACTTGTCATTTCTTATGTCATTGTATGCCATTATATGCCATTATAATCATATAATTGTTCATCCATTCCTCAGTTAATGATCATCTCCTCAATTTCTAATACTTAGTCACCCCAAGAGTTCCGTGTGTGTGTGTGTGTGCATGTGTGTACGTTGCATGAAAGTTTCTTTTCCCTCCTTTTTTAATCCCTTTGGGATACAGATCTAATAATGATATTGCTAGACCAAAGAGTTATGCACAAATTTATAACAAGCTCCCTCTCTACTCTATACCCTCCCCTCTTATTAAATCAGTAAATAATTTGATATAGGCTACATATGTGCAATCAGATAAAACATATTTCCATATTAGTCACATTGAGAAAAAGAAAGACAAAAGAAAAAATATTGCAAACAATATTAAAGAAAGTGAAAATAGTATAGTTTTATGTGCATTCAGAATCAATCAGTTCTTTCTCTGAATGTGAATGCCATTTTCTATCACAAGTCCTTTGGAATTGTCTTGGATCATTCACAGTTGATCAGTGTTGCTCTTACTATTTATAGTGTTCTCCTGGTGCTGCTCCCTTCATTTTGCATCAGTTCATTTAAGTCTTTCCACGTTTTTTTCTAAAATAATCCTGCTCATCATTTCTTATTACCTTCATATGCCATAGCTTGTTCAGTCATTTACCAATTGATGGACATCCCCTCAATTTCCAAATCTTTGCCACCACAAAAAAAGCTGTTATTAATATTTTTGTGGATATAGGTCCTTTTTCCTTTTTTTTTTTAAATCTCTTTGGGATACAGACCTAGTAATGGTTGAATCAAAAGAAATTCATAGTTTGATTGCCCTTTAGGCATAGTTCCATATTGCTCTTCAGAATGGTTGGATCAGTTCACAGTTCCATCAAAAATTAGTGTCCCAATTTTTCCACATCCTGTCCAACAATTTATCATTTTCTTTTTGTCATATTAACCATTCTGATAGGTATAAAGTTGTACCTTAGAATTGTCCCAATTTGCCTTTTTCTAATAAAAAATTATTTAAAACATTTCTTTATATGACTATAGATAGCTTTGATTTCTTCATTTACAAACTGCCTGTTCATGTCCTGTGACCATTTGTCAATTGAGGAAAAACTTATATTTTTACAAATTTGACTCATTTCTCTATATATTTGAGAAATAAAGCCTTTATCAGAAATACTTGCTATAAAAACTGTTTCCTAGTTTTCTGCTTTCCTTCTCATCTTGGTTGCATTGATTTTGTTTGTACAAAACCTGTTAAATTTAATATAATAAAAATTATCTATTTTAAATTTCACTGTGTTCTCTATCTCTTGTTTGACCATGAATTCTTCCCTTCTCCAGAGATCTTACAGGTAAACTATTCCTTCCTCTCCTAACTTGCTAACCTTTTATATCTAAATCATGTACTCATTTTGATTTTATCTTGGTATACAATATAATATATTGATCTGTACTTTTTTCTATATTGTTTTCCAGTTTTCCCAGCAGTTTTTATCAAATAGTGAGTTCTTATCCCAGAAGCTGGAATATTTAGGGTTTATCAAATACTAGGTTACTAGGCCATTTACTACCATGTCTTGTGTCCTGTATCCATTCCATTGATCCACCACTCTGTTTCTTAGCCCGTACCAGATAGTTTTGATGGCTGCCACATTATAATACAATTTGACATCGGGTATTGCTAGGCACCTTTCCTCTGCATTATTTTCTTTGATTTAGTTGTTATTTTTTTCTAGCTCTATAAAATAATTTTTAATAATTTGGTTTGGCACTCAATAAGCAAATTAATTTAGGCAAAGTTGTCATTTTTATTGTATTGACTTGGCCTACCCAGAAACAACTGATATTTTTTCAGTTGTTTAGATCTAGATTTATTAGTGTGAAAAATGTTTTATAATTGTGCTCAAATAGTTCCTGGATTTGTCTTGGCAGGTATGCTCCCAAATATTTTATATTGTCTCTAGTTATTTTAAATGAAATGGGCTTTGTTGGTCATATATAGAAATACAGGTGATTTGTGTGGATTTATTTTATATTCTGCAACTTTGCTAAAGTTGTTAATTATTTATGTAGTTTTTTAATTGATTCTCTAGAATTCTCTAAGTATAACATCATATTATCTGCAAAGAGTGATAGTTTTCTTCCTCATTGCCTATTCTAATTCTCTCATTTCTTTTTCTTCTCTTACTGCAAAAGTTAACATTTCTTATACAATATTGAGTAATAGTGGTGATAATGAACACCCTTGCTTCACCCCTGATTTTATTGGGAAGACTTCTAGCTTACCCTATTAGAGATAATGATTGTTGATGGTTTTAGATAGAAACTATCATTTTAAGGAAAGTTCAATTTCTTTCTATGCTCTCTAGAGGGTTTTAATAGGAATGGACACTGTATTTGTAAAAAAAAAATTTGTATCATCTATTGGGACAATTATATGATTTTTGTTGGTTTTATTATTGATATAGTTGATTGTGCTAATAGTTTCGTAATACTGAAACAGCCCTGCATTCCTAGTATAAATCGCACTTGGTCATAGTGTATGATTCTGGTGACATATTGATGTAATTTCCTTGTTAGTATTTTATTTAAACATTTTACATTAATATTCATTAGGGAAATTGGTCCATAGTTTCCTTTCTCTGCTTTATCATTCCTGGTTTAGATATGTGCTTCATATTTGTATCCTGAAAGGAATTTAGTAGGAATCATTCTTCACCTGTTTTCCCAAATAGTTTATGCAGTATTAGAATTAATGATTCTTTAAATGTTTTGGCAGAATTCATTTGTGAACCTATCTGTCTCTGGAAGTTTTTTCTGAGAGAGTTCATTGACGGCTTGTTCAATTTTTTTTCTAAGGTGGAATTATTTGGGTAATCTATTTGCTCTTCTTTTAATCTAGGAGATTTATATTTTTAGAAATATTCATTGATTACACTCATATATTTTACTATGTTCGCATCAAATATTTCCTAATGATTTAATTTCCTCTTCATTGGTGGTGAATTCATCCTTTTCATTCATGATGCTGGATATTTTATTTTCTTCTTTTTTTAAGTCCAATTAACTAATGTTTATCTATCTTGGTGTTGTTTTTTTTTTGTTTTGTTTTTTATAATACCAACTCCTAATCCTATTTATTAGCTCAATAGTTTCTTTACTTTCAATTTTATTAATTTTACCTTTGGTTTTGAGGATTTCCAATTTGGTGTTAATTTAGAGATTTTTAATTTATTCTTTTTTCTATTCTTTTTTAGTTGCATGCCCAATTTATTGATCTGTTCTTACTCTATTTTATTGATGTAAAAATTTATAAAAATGTATTTTTTTCTAACTACTACTTTGACTACATCCCATAAATGTTGGCATACTGTTTCATTGTTGTCATTCTCTTTAATGATTACCCTCTTATTTTTTAGGATTAGATTATTTCAGTTCCAATTTGTTTTTAATCTATATTTCCACCACCCTTTGTTGAATGTAATTTTATTTCTTTATCATTTGAAAAAGATGCATTTAATATGTCTACCTTTTTACATTTATTTTGAGGGGTTTGTGTCCTAATACATGGTCAGTTTTTGTGTAGATGCCATGTACTGCTGAGATAAAGGTATATTCTCATATCCATATTGATTTTTCACCATGGGTCTGTCATTTCTAACTTTTCTAAAATTCTATTCACCTCTTTAACTACTTTCTTATTTATTTTGTGGTTGCCTTTATCTAATTCTGAGAGGGGAAAGTTGAAGTTCCCCATTAGTATAGTTTTGCTGTCTATTTCCTCCTGTTTCCTCACTTAACTTCTTCTTTAAGATGCTATGTAAGATACTATGCCCCTTGGTGCATATATCATTAGTATTGATTGTGCTTCACTTTTTAGCAAGATGTAATTTCCTTCCTTATCATTTTTACTCAGATCTATTTTGACTTTTGCTTTGTATGAGATCATAATCATTATCCCTGCTTTTTTTTACTTTAGCTGAAGCATAATAGATTCTGCTCTAGCCCTTACTTTTACTCTATATGTGTGTATCTCTGTTTCAAGTGTATTTCTTGTAAACAACATATTGTAAGATTCTGATTTTTAATCCATTCTGCTATCCACTTCCATTCTGTGGGAGAGTTCATCCCATTCATATTCACAGTTATGATTACTAACTGTATATTTCCTTCCATCCTATTTTTCCTTCTTTCTCACCATTCACCCTTTCCTTCCTCACCAATGTCTTGCTTCTGACCTCTATCTCCTCCAATCTGCTCTCCCTTCTGTCGGTCATCCCCACTTTAATTAGCCCCCTCCCCTACTATTTCCCTGTAAGGTAAAGTAGATTTCTATACACTGCTGAGTGTGTATGTTATTCCATCTTTGAGCCAATTCTAATGAGAATAAGTTTCAAGGATTCCCCACAATCTTCCCCTCTATTATGAAAGTTCTTTCTTGCTTTTTTTATGTGAGATAATTTACCCTATTCTGCCTTTATCTTCTTTCTGCTCCTAATCCTCTTTCTCCTTCCTTAATTATTTTTTAAATTTCCCCACCTCCAAGTCACTTTATACCCTCACTCTCTATCTAGGTATACTCCTTCTAACTACATTCTTAGTGATACAGCTGTTAATAATTACAAGTATCATCTTCTCCTGTAAGGAAGTAAACAGTTTAGCCTTATCGAATCCTTTATCTTTTACATTTTTTATTCTTTTATGCTTTTCTTGAGTTTTGATAATGAAAAGTAATCTTTTTCTTCAGTTTTGGTCTTTTCCTCAGGAAAGTTTGAAAGTTTTCTATTTCATTGAATGACTATTTTTTCCCGTGAAGGATAATGCTCAATTTTTCCAGGTAGGTGATTGTTGGTTGTAGTTCTACCTCCTTTGCCTTCTAAAATATCATGTTCCATGACCTCTGATCCTTTAATGCTGCAGCTGCTAAGTACTGTGTAATCCTGACTATGGCTCCCTGATACTTGAATTCTTTATTTCTGGCTGTTTGCAATACTTTTTATTTACCTGGGATCTCTGGAATTTGGCTATAATATTCCTAGGAGTTTTCATTTCAGGATCTCTTTCTGGAGGTGATTGGTCTATTCTTTCCATTTATATTTTGCCCTCTGGTTGTAGGATATTAATGCTGTTTTCGTTGACAATTTCCTGAAGGATGATGTCTATGTCCTCCTTTTCATCATGACTTTCAGGTAATCCAATGAGTCTTAATTTATCTCTCCTGGATCTCTTTTCCAGGTCAGTTGTTTTTCCAATGAAGTATTTTATATTTTCTTCTATTTTTTCATTCTTTTGATTTTGTTTAACTGATTTTGATGGCAGTCATTTGTTTTTACTTGCCTAATTGTAATTTTTAAGGAGCTATTTTCTCCAATTAGCTTCTTTTAAACTTCCTTTTTCATTTGGCAAATTTGTTTTGTTCAGTAAATTTTTAAAACTGTTTTTCCTTCTTTTGTGCTCCTTTTGTCAAACTGTTCACTTTTTTGATGATTCTCTTGCATCATTCTCATTTCTTTTCCCAATTTTCCCCCCCAATTTTCTTATTTGGTTGCTAAACTCCTTTTTGAACTCTTTTATGAGTTATTTTTGAACTTGAGTCTAATTCACTTTTTTGGGGGGGGGGGCTTGACCTCTTCTGAGTTTGTGTCTTAGTCTTCCTAGTCACCATAACTTTGTATGGTCAGATTCATACTTGTCCTTGTTTGTTTGTTTGTTTTTTGCTCATATTTTTCCAGTTTTTTATCTTACTTTTAAATGTGAGTTCTGGTTCTGTGGTGGAAGGGACACTGTCCCAAGCTTATTGTTCCAGGGACTGTAGACCCTGGCTGTTTGCCCGGTGATGCACTGGGGCTGCTCTGAGGTCCACATAGTGCCTAAATTCCTACTGCAGTACTGAGAAGGCAGTGTGGGATTTAAGGTGGCTGGCACTGGTGGAGGCCAAAGGGGTGTGGTCTGGTGCATTCCTTAGGCATATAGGGGATCCCTGTGTTACACCAGGGCCAAGGGAGGTCTTACTGCTAACTTGCTGCTGCACAGTGGTAGAGGTTGGGTAGGCATGTGGATTGGCTAGTGCTTCACAGTGCCACAGAAGTCTGGCAGCTCACCTGGTGCTGCACTGAGACATATGAGGGTTCTGGCACTTTTGGGTTCCCATACACAAGACAAGTGGAGGGTCCCAGAATGGATGCTTAACTGCTCATGTGGTGTCACCCTAGGGTTTAGATCCTTCTGCCAGCTTGCTAAGGCAGAGCTTGCTACAGACTTGCTGGGATTCTTCCTGTACTGTACTGTGCTCACCTTTTTACCAGAGATAAATATATCTTTACTGCTGACTTTCCAAGTTTCTTGGACTAGAAGATTTTTTACCCCATCTTTTTGCTGGGGTATTCATTTTGGGGGGCTATTTTATACTTGTTTGAAGGTGACTAGGGGAGAAGTCCAGAAGTGATTTTCTGCTTATGCCAACATTTTGGCTCCAGGAACTCTTCTATATCATATCATTTGAATGAACTCATTGATTTTAATGGGAAGAGAACGTAATGAAATCATGGTCTCCAGAAGACTCTAAAGTAGGCTTCTGGGGAGGCAATAGTAACCACCAGTATTTACATAGTTCTTTAAACACTTTAAAAAGACGTTCTCTTTTTATTCTCATAACAACCCTAAGAGGGAGGTGCTATTATCATCTTATTTGACAGATGAAGAAACTGAGGCAAGCTGAGATTAAATGACTAAGAAAAGGTATCAGGAACTAGGAAAATTTGAATCAAGATGGCAGTAATTCATATTTACTTATTTCTTCCCTTCTTTTCTCCCACTCCCAATTCATATCCCAAATGAGTATAGTATAATGAGAAAGCTCCTTTTGTTTCTCTTTTCTCCTTCTAAGGTCTCCATTTCTATAAAATTCTTCTGATAATAGGAATTCCCAGGAAACCTAATCCCAGATAATCTCCTGGGGTGGGGGTTGGGCAGGACAGAAGGAGGCAGATCCTCCTTGGAGGAGCTAAAGGAAGCAGGTGCTTCTCTCTCTCATTCCTCTGAGGAGATTTGACTATCACATAGAGTCATAAAAAGCCTAGATGATTGGCCAGTGGGGACACAGGGCTAGGGAAACCCTCTCCTTAGGCACTGCTTCACTGTTTCTCAGAAGTTGGACACCTTCTCTGTGCTGGCAGAAAGGGCTCCTCTTTCTGAAAGAAGCAGTAGCTTGAGACCAGGGCAAGGAACAGTGAGTGGGAGTGTAGAGGAAGAAAAAGTGGGAAATTAAGCCCATGAATACCTTGGAATCTAGAGCTTGTCTACTGGCCTTTTGGAGTAGCCTGGTATTCACTGACTATGTGGGAGATGTAGATTCTTGGTCTGATCCTCACTCAATTCTCTTTTCAAAGAAGCAAGTGACCTATCCACTGGAGAGATTTGTGTTTCACTTTTCTGCAGGGTGAGGCAAGGGTTCTCTGAAAGGGCTGGTTCAGAAAGGGAAAAGGAACAAGGAGCAAGGAGAAGAGAAAGAAAAGGCAAGGAATAAAGAGTCAAAAGAGGGGAGATTTGGAGAGTTTCAGAGGCAAAGATGAGGAACTGATTGAGAGGCTGACAAAAGTTTGGTCAGGAAATGGAGGAAATGTGAAGACAGGAAAGCTCTCCATGTCCTATCTCCCCCATCCTACCCATTCCCACACTTTTCCACTTCTCCCACCCTTGCTTCTGTGTTGCCATCCTTTCTACTCATTCTCTTTCCTTGTCCTCAATATTCCATCTCTTTCCCAGGCATTCCCACTTCCTCCAGCCTTATACCCCTGCAACACCTAGACTAAGGGTTGTTTACCTAGGGTCCATTGGTCCATGGGTAGATTTGGAAGATCTGTGAACTTGGATGTGGGGTAAATGTATCACTGTTTTAACTAACCTTTCACTTTCCTTTGTAATCCTGGGTAATCCTGTGTGTAATTTTGTGTCTTTTAAAACAGGTTTTTGAGAAGGGGTCCATGAGCTTCAGCAGACTTCTATATGGGTCCAGTACACAAAAAAGTTCAGAAGTTTTGCCTGAACCCTTGCCTTAGATTCTGTGCTCCATACTGTTCCTCATCCCCTTTACTTTCCTACTTGCTTTATTTCCACATCCCCATGTTGTAAGGTCAAAGATTTAAATCTTCAGACATTATCACCTCTTTTCAGAAGGGTAAACTGAGGCCTAGAGAGCTTAAGTGGCTTACCTGAGGTCACCCAGGTAGGAAACATCTATAGTAGGATTGTAAATAAGATTATCAGACTTTGTACCTATCCCTGTTATGACTGTACCATAGAGAGAATCTAAGAAGAAATACCATGAGGTTCTTCATCATTCCCTTTCTTCATTTCCTATTTCTTCTCCTACTTCTCTGACCACATTTTCTCTGACCCTGATAGTTCTTCCTTGGCTAATTTTTCCCTAAATATGGACACTCTTCAAGGTACTGTGTTCTGTTATCTCCTCTCTTTGTTGGAAGATAAGAGAATGAGACTGGGGATGAGATGAGGAAGAAGTTATGATTCTGTGTTTGAGGATGATTGAGTTGGTGCGTCCATGACTGAAGATGGATCTGTTATAGGATAGAAAGAGAGTTGATGGACATGAGAGTGAGGATGGGGATGTGATGGTTCTCGGACTACTGATAAGAGTTTTATGGATTTATGTCTAAGCATAAGTGAATGGCTAGATGAGTGAATCAATGACAAAGCATTTATTAAGTATTTGCTTTGTGCCAAGCACAGGGAATATTAATAGAAAAGTAAGTCAATTCATACTCTCAGAACATTAACATTTTTATGTGAGACCAAAACATTTGAAGGGTGCAAGAAAAAATAGAGAAGGCAATACATTTTCTTTAGTGTCTTTTCCTCTGAACAACCTATATCCATTTCTGATACTGAAGCATTTGGCAGTGCTAAGGAATTCGGTGACAAGAACATTCTTGTAGCTGCACCTACTGAAGAAGTGAGGGTTGCAACACCTTCAGAGGAAGTTGTCAAATGATTTCCTTCCAGGGACTGCCTCCCTGAAAGATGGCTGTAGGAGCAGGGTTGGAAACAGTGTTGGGGATCTGGGGGTGTGAAGTGGGGAGGGATGAAACTATTCCTGGCGATCTTAGGAGAAGGGTCTTGGCTCATTTCTATTGGTTTATGAAGAAATGTGATTATTTCAAGTAGTGGTGGTGGCTTGGAACCCTGGCACATGCTTCATTCTGTCTCTCCCTGAGACATCAGGAAAGTTGATGGCTTATCATCAGGGAATAGGGAATTTTATGTATCCGTGTCAAGGCATAGGTGAAGTAATTGACCTGTGACCAAGGATTGGAGATATAATGGATCTGTGACTGGGGTATAAGGGTCGATGGATCTGTGCTTGGGCATGTAGGAGAAAACAAGGGATCTATGACTGGAAAGAAGATTATTTGTGAAGGGAATGTGGATGGAGAAGTTGATGCATTTCTGACTAAGTATGAGGGATGCTGATCAACCTGTCACTGAGCATAGGAGAAATAATGGAGTTTCCAGTAGGGATGAGAGTTGATAGATTTATTACTGGGGAAAATGCGGAAGTGGCTTCCTTGGTGCCTTGTTTGCCAAATGCTATAGGAGAAAGTCATATAGGCCATTGTCTTATTCCAACACAAAGAGCCTTCATTCACCTCAAAAGGGCCCTTGGTGCTTCTCTACAAACATGGAGTCAGCAATTGGCCTTACTTTTCTACTTCAAGTAGAAAAATCAAGGTCATCCAGGTCCATGTTCTTCATCCTTCCTTCTCTCCATTCCCTAGTTCTCCTACCTCACTGACCATGCTTTCTCTGACCCTGATAGCTTTTCTACCTCTAGCTTTCCCATAAATATGGGCATTCTGTTCTCTTTTCTCTAGGCACTATCTTCCTCACTGACTCCATCTACTCCCAGACGAATATGACTAACATTTTGATTCTTAAATCTCTATCTAGAGCCCTGATTGCCTTTCTCAATATCTCCAGATTTTCACTGCACCTCTCTACCTGAAGGGATCTCCTGACAATTACTTAGGCTCAATATGTCAAAACAGAATTCCTCTTCTCCCATCCTCTACAACCCATCAATAAGCTTACTTTTGGACTTGCCTGTTCTTGTGACTGACACTACTATCTTCTTCTTAGTCACCTAGGCTGAAGATCCCACATTATCTCCAAATGTGTAATATATATAAAGAATTCTGCAAAACTTGAAGTATCACATAAATGTTGTTGCTGTTGAATTTCCTTTTTCTTCCTTATCTACATAGTCAGGTGTCAAGTCCTGCAGATTCTACCTCTAAAACCCCTCTAGGGTCTATCCTGTCCCCTTCATCCACACACCCAAATGCTCTACTTTAGACCTCTCACCTGGGCTCATCAATAACTTCCTCACTGGTCTTCTTGCCTTCAGTCTTCCTCATGTACATTTTCCCCTACAAATGCTGACTAAAATGTTCAGAAAAAGCACAGTTCTGAGCATATCACTTATTTAATCAGAAAACTTCAGGGGCAAGGAAAGAAGCCGTAACCCCTCATCCTGGTATTCAAGTCCCTCCAAGTCAAGTCCAATTCAGTTTTTTAATGATCTTATTATAGAAACTAAGTCAAACTGAGCTGGGTTCTTCATCTGAGGAACTCAGAGGACCCTGGTTCCTTTTCCAGTGTTGCAGTCCTAAGCTCCACCATCTTCTCTTTTTCTCTTCCCAGGGCCCTATTGTCTCAATGTCCCCAGCATCAAATCACAGTTCGGTTACTGAATTTATCCTGCTTGGCTTCACCAGTGACCCCACCTCAAATAGGATCCTTTTCATCATCTTTCTCCTTCTCTACCTCTGCTCAGTCCTGGGCAATGGAGTCATCATTATGCTGATCTACTTGGACTCTCACCTCCACACACCTATGTACTTTTTCCTCGGTATTCTCTCCCTACTGGACATGGGTTATGTCACTACCACAATGCCTCAGATGTTGGTACACCTGCTTTCCAGTTCTAAGCTCATCTCCTTTGAAGGCTGCTGGCTGCAGATGTACATATTTGGTGCTCTGGGTCTCACTGAGTGCATCTTCTTTGCAGTCATGGCCTATGACCGTTACGTAGCCATCTGCTTCCCACTGCATTACATGCTCATCCTCAACTGGGATCTGTGTGTCAGGTTGGTGATAGGGACCTGTGCTTCTGGTTTCTTCTTCTCCCTAGTCCACACCTTTTTTACCATGAATCTCCCCTTCTGTGGTCCTAATACGGTCAACCACTACTTCTGTGAGGGTCCCTCAGTCCGGAGCCTGGCTTGCATGGACACACACCTTATTGAGATGGTAGACTTAGTCCTTAGCATATTCATGGTACTAGGGCCTCTGTCACTCATCCTGGCCTCTTATGTCCACATCACCTTGGCCATCCTCAAGATCAAGTCCACCCAAAGTCGCTATAAGGCCTTCTCCACTTGTGCTTCCCATCTAACTGTAGTCACCCTGTTCTATGCACCTGCCATATACATCTATATGAGGCCTACTTCCAGCTATAACCCAGAGAGAGACAAGAAGATATCACTTTTCTACAATGTATTCACTGCCCTGCTCAACCCTGTGGTCTACAGTCTTAGGAATAAGGACATAAAGGCAGCATTCATCAAGGTAGTAATGTGGCACAGGGTAGCCTGGTGAGTAGAGAGTCTTGAAATAGACTATTCTTTCCTTTTATTTTTCTTTTTGATACTGTTTCCCTATCTCAACCAGGCTGGAGTATAGTTAACACTTATGGTACCAACCCCACTGCTGCTCAGCACCCTTTGGCCCACTCCATTATTGATCTGGGCCAATCTGCCCATCTGTAGGCAACCTGGTTTCCCCTTTCCCTTGTCCTCTCATTCCTTGCTCCTGAGGGGCTCAGCATATTGTTGCTCTACCTAAAGTATCCAACTGATTAGTTTTATCCCTATCACATCTGAGAACTCCCAAACTCAGTGATTCACTAGCCTTAGCCTCCCCTAATAGCAAGGATTGTAGGTATATGCTAGCATCCAGGGCAGGCGGGGCCCATTCATTCCTACAGGGCTTGAGACCTTGGTCTGTGACCTACAACAGGCCTATTGTATCACGTGCCTTCCAGAGTTAACCAGAATAAACTAGAACCTAGTCCTCATCTTAGTCCTCATCATCCTCATGGAGGAAGAAAGGCTAGTCTTAGATTTGGAATCTCTTCTCAGACACGGAAGCTTAGACTCACAGATCTTCTCCTCATCTATAAAGTAGGGATAAAAATATTTGCCCTTTTCTCCCTCACAAGGTAATTATAAGGAAAGTACTTTGCAATCCTCAAAGTGTCACATATATTACACATAATTACCTAATACTAATGATATACAGTTACATGGAAGGAATCACTCACAGATTATTTACAGAGTCCTTACTACATTCCTCCCCATGTATCAATCCTGTGGGAGACTCTAGTGAAGGCCAGAAAGTAATCTTTGACCACCACAGAAAACTTACCTGAGAGAAACACCCAGGAACAGTAGGTATGTAGCCCCTTATCAGTCAGAGGCTGATGGGAAATGTAGTTTTACTTACCTGAAAGGAGGGACTGGATGACTTCAACACATAGAATCCAAGCAGCATTGAAGCCTCAGGGTTGGATGCCCCAGTGGAAGGCAAGGGAGGTATGGTGCTGCCTTGAACTGAACATAATTGTGAGCAATCAGACCCTCACCTGCTCCCATTTGCACGTAAGGACTGATCTACCTGGAGAAAATTGACTGTAACACTCACAGTGGATGAATTTATCCCCTCTATACTTCCTCCTTTCCTGTTTCACAGCATCCTGGTAAAATTGGTCTGGTACTTTTACATTTGTTTATTTATGTTGGTACTTCTATAATGGGTTTCATCTCTACATAAAAACAAGCTATTTTTCGTTGCACTTTGAAGTATTTTCTATAAATGAGTACACAACAGAGGAGGTGGGAAGGAGGAAAAAAAACAAACCTCTAGACAAATGGCCCTAACCTGAACCATGACCTTTTATTGAATCTCTACCTCTGTTATTTCCCTGTCTATTGCTCTGTCTCTCCATTTCTCCCTTTCAATACATTTTTCAATCTCTTCTTCAATTTCTCTCTCCACTTCTCCCTTTCTCTCCTCTCTCTCCCCATCACTTTCTATTTGTCTTTCTGTCTTTTTGTCTGCCTCTTGTCTATTTCTCTCTGAAAAACTCTCTCTCCTTTTCTCTCTGTCTCTATCTCTGTTTTGTCTTTCTCTTTCCTTCCCTCTTTCTTTTTCTCTGTTTGAGTCTGTCTCCATCTCTGCTACTCTCTCTCACTTCATCTCTCACACACATAAAAATATAAAACAAAAGGGAATTAAATGCTTTTCTAGTACTCCTAGAATGTGACTTTTATAGAAACTGAGAGACCCAGACTTCAATGGCCTAGAACACTTACGGATGGCATCAAAGCACTTGTGGGATTTTAGCTAATCATTGAATGTGTTTGTAGTAGTGGATGAAAAGGAGAAGGCAGAGAAAACATAAGAAAATCTCTGCTTCTTGCTATCAATGTGATTTTGGGAAAGTAACTTCTCCTCTCTGAAATTTAGTTTCTTCATCTCTACATTAAGGGACTAAACCACATCATTGAAAAATTTTTTTTCTAGCTCTAAAGTCAAAAGTCCTAGCATCCCTAGTCACAGAGGCAAAAATGAGACTGGGTAAATGCTAGAATGGAGGAGCTGGAGAGCTTTCATTTCAATTCAACAAACTTTTATTATTTGTAAAACGCTTGACACAATCCCTGGCTCATAGAAAGTAATATATAAATGCTTATTTGCTCCTCCCTCTTCCATCCTTATCACCTCTCCTACTGAACATGAATTGTAGACAGATATAGGCATTGGGAAAGATAAAAGGATGACAGTAACACTGCCCTGACCTTATAGTTTAAGAAGGGGCAAAAGATAGGCAAACAAATGATCCAAGAGAAACTGTGATGAGAGTATTTGGTGAGGCACAAATTTCATTTGGTTCAACAGGTATTAAGTGCTTAATATGCGCCTGTCACTGTGCTGGGCAACAGACATAGGAAGGCACTGAGGCACTTGCTCCAAGCTCACTGGCCCAACACCATTTACAGAAGCAGTTTCAGTCCCAAGAGAGCAACTAATGACTCATGCTCCCAGGATTTTAGAAGTAGCTTTGAGGAATGATTGCTTCTTATGCTGTCACTTGAGAACCCTGTATGGTTCAGGCAATATTCCCAGAATCAAAGATGACTATGAATGTGCCAGCATAGTTCTGAATGACAAAGTATAACCGATAATCCATATAGAAGGCAGAAGTAAAACATTTATTCAGACACAAGAAAGCCAAATTGCAACACCAGTAAGCCAAATCTGTCATAGTAACCAAAAAATCAATATGCATTAGCACTGCAGGGGACAAAGGCCTTTCCAAGTCTTCCTCTTTCTGCCTCACCCGCCCCCCCAGGGTCTTCCTACAAACACCTACAAGTGTAGCTGTGCCTGCTTGCCTGTGTCCTTCCCAGCTCTGACTAGCTTGACCAACTTCCTCTCAGCTCTGCTCCACCCTTTCTGTTCCACTCATTCAGCAAGCTCCTCCCACCATGTGTTACTTAGGCTTCCATGTGATCTAAGCAGGTCCCATGGCCTATTAATGAATGTGAGAGATCTTTCCATTGAAATTACCAACACATTTGTTCCCAAGATCTTTTGTATTCATTGCATAGGTTGGTGGGGCAACTGGTGTCAACAAAATTATAACAGGGATAACAGAAAATAAGCATATAAAACAATATCTTAGGCAACTGGTATCAATAGAACTTTACATCAATATAGCAGGGATCACACAAAACAAGCATATAAAACAATATCTTAGAGTGGTATTTGAGCAAAGGTACCCCAACATTCCTCCCCTAACAAATAGGGCCCAAAATCTTGGGGTAAGGGGTGAAGGTCTCTTCTTCCATAGCTACTTCCCACTGGGATTGGACATAGAGCTGTCTGTGCCCCAAGAGGTCCCATTTAGAGAGTCAGTTCTTCAAGTGGCTTCCAGAGATTGATTGATACAACATCCAGGGGTGACACACCACAGTTGTGGACAAGGGTTGACATTTGACTTGAGGAATTAGGCATCTGCAGGTGGAGAATATAGATACAGGAAACAAATCTACCAAACAAGTTTAACAGACAAAAAGCCAGAAAGAAACAAGAAGACAATAACCAGAAGCAGGGTAGATATAGGGTCAGCTGTGCTTCTGGAGTCCATGAATTCACTATTATAGCCTCATTCATGGTAGATTATATGAGTTAAGAGTACAATTTGGTAATCATCTTCTCCTGAATAAACAACAGTTATGGTATTATCTTTCGCATGTGCTATAGTTTCGGCAGTCTTTGGAACATTATCTGGCTCCTGTTTTACCCGTACACCGCTCACAATTTTATTCTATCAGTAGAACCCAATCCTTCAGTTCCTCTGCTAGTTATTTTGGAAGGAAGGTCAGTTTCCACATGGGGTATTGTTTCACAAGGAATAATAATCACTTGAACTATTCTGTCATTTTTACAAAACTGTATGAGTTCATCTGAATTTTGGAATGTCACCATAATTTCTCCTTGATAATTAGAATCTAACACTCCAGCCAATGCATGTATTCCTCAAGCCGCTAATCTTGATTTAGGTAATATCCATCCAAAATGATTTTTAGGGATTCTTATACATACTCCAGTGGAGATATTTCTTACTTCTTTTCTATCTAACCTAAAGTCCTCTAAACAATGTAAAACATCCTACTTAACCAGGTGTCCCCGGATATGATGCTGGGACATCTAGCCTCACAGTCCAATACTCAACATTTGGGATCTTATGTATTTGTTGTTTTCTAATTTGCAGATTTGGGGTCATCATTCTGGCTACAGGTGTACTTCCTCCCAATG
Organism: Potorous gilbertii; assembly: GCA_028658325.1. Taxonomy (NCBI): domain Eukaryota; kingdom Metazoa; phylum Chordata; class Mammalia; order Diprotodontia; family Potoroidae; genus Potorous; species Potorous gilbertii. The sequence goes on along the minus strand of CM053771.1, from coordinate 58,720,315 downwards.
GTCTACTATTCAAATTATGCAAAGCAATGAACAAAATATTTTTCCAATGTTGATAAGAATCATTAGAACTTAACTTCCTTAACTGTTCTTTCAATTAACCTAGATGCTTGTCATGGAATATAATATATCTATTCTATATTGTTTAATACACAATATTTCTTCATTTCATTATCTTTGAAATGTGACCCATTGTCACTTTGCATCTGCACTGGGGTTCTATAATATAGACTTAGGATACATAGAATTTCGCAGGAGTTTTTCTGGGTTGCATTCTTATAGGAACAAGCTGCTATTACATCTGAATAGGTGTAAACACAAGTACCTATAAATTTGCATACTTTAGCTTGGGGTAGAGGTTTAATATAATCTATTTGCCAAATCTGGCTCCTTGCTATCTCTCCAGTTACTACCCTAGGAACAGTTTGTCCTTTTCCAATGTATATATTATACACATATAATCTTTATGTAAAATATAATAATATAATGGATATATATATATATATATATATATATATATATAAAATATTCATCTACTACTTGTTTTTAACAATGGATGAAAGATACAAATACCTTGGTCTTCTGCCCACTGATGTGTCACCTGGACCTCTAAATGACTGGCCATTTGCTAGTACCATATCATCAGGTGGTGTCAGAGTAGGGACAATATGTTGAGTAGCAGTCTTTGCTAGTTGATCAGGGTGTGCATTTTACTCACGTTCTGGCATGGTGAGGGTCATGTGAGCATCTACATGAAAAACTAACAAATTAGTAACCAAAGACATGTCCTATATATCTTCCCATAATTCTTTGCCCCAGACTTGTTTGCCATCAATTTCCCAATGTTGATTTTTCCACATGGGCATCCATGTAGCTAACCCATTAGCAACTGCTTATGAATCAGTGAATATATGACTTGTTCTGTTTTGATAGCTTGATGTACTGCCATTAGTTCAATATATTGACTACTTCCACCTATCCCAGTACTTTCCAAATTCCACCTAGTACATGGGTTATAGGCTACTGCTTTCCAGTGTCTTTTGCGGCCCAAATATTTTGCTGTCCCATCAGTAAAACATGCATGTCTCTTTTATTCTTCAGTTAATCCATCATATCCCTCATTCCATTTTACCAAGGACTGGACCAGCTATTGCTTTGGTTGAGGGGGTGCTTCATTTCCCTCAGGATCTATGTTTGCTATAGATTCATGTAAAGTGGAAATTCCACTTTTGCCAGCTTTAGATCTCTTTTGAATATACCATTTCCATTTAATTATGCTAACTTCTTGAGCATATCCAATTCTGTGAGAAGTTGGGTTACTCATTACTCAGGTGATGATTGGAATTCCAGACTTTAATATTACCTCAAGACCCAAAGGCAGTTGGTCAATCTTGACAAAAGCCCAATATGAAGCTAACAATTGCTTTCAAAAGGGATATATTGAATTCCAGATGAAGGGAGTGTCCTAGACCAAAATCCTAAGGGTACATTTCAGCTTTGTTGCTTTTGCAATAAACTCCAGTTTGCATATTCATTCTGTACAATGACTTGTAATTCCACCAGGCCATTTTGCATAAGCCATAAATCTAGGGCTTTGCTTCTTCAAAAGCCTTACTCTGCTCAAGTCCCCAATGAAGTAATTTTACATAAGGGTTTCAAAATTTGTTCTGGATGCGGTACATAATGTCTCCAATATTTAAATAATCCTATAAACTTTTGGGCCTCTTTCTTATTGGTGGGGGATAGAAGCTTTTATCAGACTTGTGGAAGAATCTTTTGCAGGACCTTATTCCATTGTATACCCCAAAACTTAATGGTTTGAGCTTGTCCTTGATTGTTTGCCAGATTAATTTCCCACTCTTTGTTTTCATGTGCTCAGTTAGAAGCTTCTTCTCCACTCGTTACATTTCAAACTCTTCTCAAACTCTTCTCCACTTCTTTACATTGTTCCTTGTATCATAATATTATCTATGTAGTGGGTAACTGTACACCAGGTAGCTCTAATTCATCTAAATGTTCAGCCGCAATCCCATGACAAATAGCAGGGTTATGGAGAAATCCTTGTGGCAAGCATGTAAAAGTATATTGTCAGCCCTGCCAAGTGAAAGCAAATTGTTTTCATTGTTTAGAATCTATTGGGATAGTAAAGAAAACATTGACTAAATCAATCAATAACTGTGTACCAAGTCCCATCATATTTCTAGATCCTTTCTATTAAGGTAATAATGGTTTCTAGAACAGCAACATACAAGGGAAGAGTCACCTTATGCAATTGTCTGTAATCCACTGTCATCCTTCATGTCCCACCTGAATTTCATACTGGCCAGACAGGATTATTCCATCAAGTGTTCCATCTTGTTTCAACGTTTTTGTTTTTTTTTATAGTGCTGGTAATTTCATCTTGTCCATCTGGTACAAACTGTTTTAAAGTAATTACGTTAGAAGGTTCAGGTAAAATGACTGGATCCATTTTTATTTTATCCTATTAATTCTATTAATTCCTCCTTACCGTAAATTGATATCTCCTCTCAGGGAAATTTAAATATATTCCAATTATATATTCAGGAATGGATATGATTACCATGATATATTCTTTCTTAGGTAATTGTTCAGTTTTCATCATTAATTTGACTTGTCTGGCTGATATTTCAGCCCCTCCTGGTCCTGTGATGGTGATGAGAGTTTCATGGTTAAACTTACCAGGGTTTCCACTTATAAGGGAGGTCTCTGCCCCATGTCTATTGATGCCCTAGGTACAGCATTTGATTTGTTTTTCCAATATATGCTCAAATTGATAAGGGGTCTGTATGTTTCTTTAATCTGAGTTGAGGCTTGACGAATTTCCTATTCTCTATGAAGGTGTGAGAAACTCAGACAAGGGGTTCAATAGGTAGACTACCTATGCTTCCAAAATCTATCCCAGCTCTCAATAAACCAGTAAACAATTCTTTCCTTGTCAATCTATTCTGACTTTGAAAATGCTAGCTGTTTGCTTTTCCCTTGCGAGGAAATTTATCGTTTCCCCAGTCCCCAAAGTCACTTAACTGTGAAACCTTGTTTGGCACCTTCTAAAGAGGGTTCCTTATTTCCCCAATTATTAGTCAAAACGAAGAGCCGTCTTCACTATGATATTCCTATGGCAAACTGGTAAGGTGGCATCATAGTGTGCATGTTCATTTCTCATCATTACAGCAGTCTTTGTTACCTCCTCCTTTAATTTTTCTTATATAGTCCCTAAGTGAATACCAGGATCTATCTCCACTAGGTCCCACAGAATCAGTAGGACCCTGCATGCTACATTCTTCTTCAGCCAAAACTAACAAATGTGTTGTGCTGTTATGTCCTTACATGTTGTAATCTCTAAAGGCTTGCTGTACAAAAGGATTCTGACTGATACCTATAAATTTCAAATAATCCAGGCCATTGATAGATACTCCTATGATTTCTTCATCACTGATTTTCACCATCCAAGATATTAATCATTATCAAATTCTCCTATCCTTAAGATGAACCAACTCAAAATATCTGTAACCTCCTGCTAAGTAAATCCTCAATTATATCTTTAAAGACTGTGTTCTTGGCTTGTGTCTCCTGTTTTTACCTTAGTGTAGGGTGACCGTCTACCTGAGAAATCTCTCTCTGTAGTATTGTTTCATTTTCCAACTCCAATGTAGTTACATTTTCCATCCACACATTCACCTGACTGTTGTATTTATGGCACCTAGGCTGGGACTGTACAAAAGTTGTATGAAAACTTTTTTGTCAGCCTTTTGTTTCTTCTCAGCTAAATTAACAGCCTTTTCTTCCACCTGAGAGCACTTAGCTTGATCTTTTAAAGGAGAGCCTGAATGCTGAGAATTCCCATGCAAACTAAATAACTTTTTCCATCTGAATTTTTTCCCACAGCAGCTCATCTATGCTTTTACATACAATATAGTAACCTGTTAAGAAAATCCAGCCTCTCCTACATACTCCTGTCAATTCTTTCCCTAGTCTTACTTGTATTTCTTGCAAACACCTTTTCAAATCTCTAGGTTGTCCCTCCTGTAACCTTTGTTCTCAGTTCTAACAGGGTCTAGTGCTTTTAGTGCATTCCCTTGCCAAGAAAGAATATGGTAAATCCTCCCATCCTAGTATATCTGCTTTTTCCTCTAAATACTTCCTGCCTTCAAATAAAGATTTTATACCCTGTGACCCTGTTCATGAAACCAAATATTGCTCAGGCAATATTCACAGCACTGAGGACAACTATGAACATGCCAATGTAGTTCTGATTCACAAAGTATAACAGGCTCTCCAAATAGAAGAAAGAAGAAAAATATTTATTTAGACGCTAGAAAGTCAAATGCCAACAGCAGAAAGCCAAATCTGTTATAGTAACCAAGTAATCAATAAGCATTAGCACTGCAGGAGACAAAGGCATTTCCAAGCCTTCTCCCCTACTCCTATTGGAACCTTCTCACTAAAGTTTCCAAACAAACACTCATGATCCTAGCTGTGCCTACTTGCCTGCATCCTTTCTAGATCTGACTAGCATAACCAACTTCTCTCAGCTCTGCTCCACACCTCCTGTTCCTCCCACCACATGTGACTTAGGCTTCCTTGCGATCTAAGCAGGTCACATTGGCCTATTAAAGGATGGGAAAGATCTTTCCATTTAAATTGGCATTAGAAGACCCCGTTCAGAAGTTCTTCCTCGTAATATTAATCAAACATTTGACATCAATGAGTTTTTCTAAAATAATGTTAACAGTGACAAGGACAGAAACCATTCTCTCCTTATATGAACAAAGTTCCTAGGGAGAGTGAGCTTAAGCTTAAAATTCAAAGGGAGTTAAATGCATACATAGAGAACACAGAGGGCTGAGGTTTCTTTGTGACTCTTGGCCCTGGGAGTCCTTTTATGTCTCTGCAGAATCCTCACCAATTTCACTGGAGAAATGGAAATGAAAACAATTCTAAAGTGCTACCTCACACTTATCACATTGGATAATATTACATAAAAGGGAAATGACAAATGTTGGAAGGGATATGGGAAAAATGAGACATTACTGCACTATTGGTGGAGTTTTGAAATGATTCAGCCATCCTTTAGAGTATTCTGGAACTGTGTCCAAAGGGCTATAAAACCATACATACCCTTTAACCTAGCAATGTCACTCCTAGGTCTGTATTCAAAAAGAATAAAAAACAAAAATGAAAAGAACCTGTATTCACAAAAATATGTATAACAGCTCGTTTCTAGTACCGTAGAATTGGAAAGTGAGGGGATCCCCATCAGTTGGGGAATGACTACACAAACTGTGATGTGTGATTATGATGGAGTACTATTATATTTTAAGAAAGGATGAGCAGGGAGTGGAGAAGAAATGGCAGAGTAGAAACAGGGACCTGCTACAGTTCTCCCCTTTTACCTATTAAAAAACCTGTAAAAATGACAATAAACAAATTCTAGAGCAGCAGAAGCCACAAAATGACAGATTGAAGCAAATTTTAAACCCAAGGCAATCTTCAAGGTCAAGGGGAAAGGTCTATTTTTCCATAAATATTCATTGCTGGAGGGCAGAACCAAGATGGCGGAGTAGAAAGACACACATTTGGTAGCTCCGAACCCACAGCCCATGGATTTCCTCTAAAAAGAACTCCCAACAAATTCTGGAACAGTGGGAGCCGCATAGCAACACAGTGAAGGAGATTTCTGTTCCAGAGAGCCCTGAAACACCAATCCCAAAGGTCCATCGCACCCTGGAGGGAGCGGAGCCCTCCCCTCCCCTGCCCCAGCCATGAGGCACTGAGAGGAGCGAGCAGATCCGAACAGGCATCAGGGACGGAATCTCCAGAGGCCACGAAGGTCCCTCCACCCATGGACTCGCAGGTCAGTGAGAGAGACGGGCTGAGAGGGGAGCGGGTGTCTCCAGGACTCAGGCCCCCTTGGGAGGCAGCAGCGGTGGCCGCAGCGGCCAGAGGCTCCCAGAGCAGGCAGGAGCTCTGTAGCAGCTCCATTACGGAAGGTCTCTGCATAAACCCCCTGAGGGAACTGGGCCTGGGAGATGGCCCTGTCCCCACCTTACCACCAGCAGATAAGCTCCCATTGAATAGCAGCCAGGCCTGCTGCCGAAAGCCCTGAGGCTGAGGAGCAGCATTTGAATCTCAGACCCCAAGCACTACCTGGGTGGACCTAGGCCTGGGGTGAAGAGGACTCTCAGAAGTCAAGTAACTGGCTGGGAGCATTTGAATCTCAGA
>CM053771.1:58692534-58713575 GCA_028658325.1 Potorous gilbertii | reverse complement strand
ATTTTGAAAATCAAGTTATACAGGTGGAGGAAAAACTAGGAAAAGAAATGAGAGAGATGCAAGAAAAGCATGAAAAACGGGTCAATACCTTAATAAAGGAGACCCAAAAAAATGCTGAAGAAAAAAACATAAATATTCATTGATTTTGCTCAGATTTTCAGCTTTATTAGCCTATCATTGGGCAAACTATTTCCTAATGATTGCTTTTAATTTGTCCTTTGAGAAGTTGGATATGATTTCACTTGGTGAGTATATCTTTAGTACTGGCAATGCTTCAGTTTTCATGGCACCTTTTCCTTATCACTTTTAATGAGATCTATTTTTGCTTTTCCTTTGTCTGAGATCATGATTTCTATCCCTCCTTTTTATACTTCAGCTGAGGCATAATAGATTCGGCTCCAACCCCTCACCTTTACTCTGTGTCTCTCTTTTTCAAGTGTATTTCTTGTAAACAACATACTGTAGGATTCTTGTTTTTAATTCATTCTGCTATCCACTTTGGTTTTATGGGAGAGTTCATCCCATTCATATTCAAAGTTATGATTCCTAATTGCATATTTCCCTCCATCTTATTTTTCTTCCTGTTTATCCTTCTTTCTCTCCTTTCATTCTTTCCCTGATCTCTGATGTTTTGTTTCTGACCCTTGTCTCCCCCAATCTGCCCTCCCTTCTATAAGTCACCTCCCCATTAATTAGCTCCATCCTCTCCTATTTTCTATACACAACAGTGTGTGTATGTTATTCCCTCTTTGACCCAATTCTGCTGAGAATAAAGTTCAATCATTTCCCATCATCTTTCCCTCTCCTATAAAACATTTCTCTTGCATCTTTTACTTGAGATAATTCACTCCATTTCTTTGGTGCTTTGCACGTAAGCATTTTGATATTTGACATTGTTGTACTCTCTTTTGAAGGTAATCCTCTTACTCCTCCCTTAATTAATGTTTTCATGTCATTTCCCTCAAAATGACTTTGTATCTTCACTCTCAGTCTAGGTATACTCCTTCTAACTGCACTCTTAGTGATACAGTTCTTAAGAATTACAAGTATCACCTTGCCAAGTAGGAATGTAAACTGTTTAACCTTACTGAATCCTTTAGGCTTTCTGTTTATTTTTTTCTCTTTTTTGCATTTTGATAGTTCAGCTTTGGTCTTTTCCTCAGGAAAGCTTGCAAGTTTTCTATTTGGTAGGTGAATTCTTGGTTGTAGTCCTACCCACTTTACCTTTCAAAATATCATGTTCCATAACCTCTGAACCTTTAATATTGCAGCTGCTAAATCCTGTGTATTCCTAACTGTGGCTCTCTTATATTTGAATTGTTTCTTTCTTCTGTTTACAATATTTTTCCTTGAACTAAGATATTTGGAATTTGGCTATAATGTTCCTAGGAGTTTTCATTTTAGGATCTCTTTCTGGAAGTGACTGATTGATTCTTACAGTTTCTATTTTATCGACTGGCTCTAGGATATCAAGGCTATTTTATTGATAATATGTTGAAGTATGATGTCCCTGTCCTCCTTTGGTCATGGCTTTCAGGTAGTCCATTGATTCTTAATTTATCTCTCCTGGATCTCTTTTCCAAGTCAATCATTTTTCCAATGAAGTATTTCACATTTTCTTCTATTTTTTCACTCTTTTGATTTTGTTTGACTGATTCTTAAAGGTAGAGTAATTAGCTTCTACTTGCCAATGTTAATTTTCAAGGAGATATGTTCTTTAGTTAGCTTTTTTTACCTCCTTTTCCATTTGACCAATTTTTTTCTTCAGTAAATTTTTGTACCTCTTTTTTCCATTTTTTTGTGCTTCCTTTACCAAGTTATTTACTTTTTTTGATGATGCTCTTGTATCAATTCTTTTCCAAATTTTTTTTCTAATTCTCTAATTTGATTTTTTACTTGTTTTTGAGCTCTTCTATAAGTTATTTTTGGAGTTCAGTACAATTCACAGTTTTCTTTGGGGCTTTGCACATAGGTATTTTGCTTTGTTGTACTCTCTGTGGTTTGGATCTTTTCTGTCAGCACAAAAACTTTCTATGGTCAGATTCATTATTTTTGTGGTTTGTTTTTTGCTCATAATTTCCAGTTTTTTTCCTTACTTTTAAATTTGAGCTCTGCTCCTGAGGTGGAAGGAAAACTGTCACAAACTTCTTGGACTGGGCCTGTAGTTGCTGGCTGTTTGCCTGATGCTACACTGGTGATGCCCTGAAGCTCACATGGAACTCAATTCTTGGTGATGAACTGTGAAGGCAGGGTGGGATTTAAGGTGGGTGGAACTACTGGAGGCCACAGGGGTCTTGTCTGATGCTGACTTAGGCATGGGAAGAACACGTGCTATACTGGTGTTATTGCAACTCTTACTGCTCACATTCTGCTGCATGGAGATAGGGGCAGGGTAGTCATGTAGGGTGGTTGGTGTTTCATAGTGCCACAGGGGTTTGGCACTATGTTCACCTATTGGTGAACTGAGGCACATGGAGGTTCTGGCACTGTCATATTGCACTTTGCACTGAGGCAAGTGGAAGGTCCCAGTGTGGATTTTTTGCCTGCTCACCTGCTGCTACACTGGGGTTCAAGTCCTACTGCTTGCCTCCTGAGGCAAATCTTGCTTCTGGCTTGCTGTGACACTTCCCCCACTGGACTGTGGTCCCATTTTACCAAAGTGAAACAAATCTTCCCTGCTGATCTTTCAAGTTTCTTGTTCTAGAAGATTGTTTTATTCTACCTTTTTTGCTGGTTCTACCATTCCAGAATTCATTTTGGGGGGCTATTTTATACATGTTTGAAGGTGATATAGGACAGACCAGGTGAGTTCTACTTATTCCACCATCTTGGTTCCAGAAAGTCTTCTGTACTACAACATTTGCGTGAACTCATTTTTAATGGGACAAGGATATAATGGATTCATGGCCCCCAGAAGACTTTAAATTAGGAGTCTGGGTAGGCAATAAGAGTAGCCACTATTTACATAGCACTTTAATGACTATAAAAATATTATCTTTTTCTACTCTCATAACCACTTTGAAAAGTAGGTACTACTGTTAATATCATCATTTGACAGATGAAGAAACTGAGGCAGGCAGAGATTTAATGACATTGATGAAGGCATCAAGAGGTAAGGGAATTTGGATAAAGATTTAATAATTGATGTTTTACCTATTTTTTTTCCTTCTTTTCTCTCCCTCCCAGCTCACATCCCAGATGAGTACAGCATAATGAGAAATCTCCTTCCCTTTCTCTTTCCCCATTCTAGGATCTATATTACTACAGAATTCTTTGGATAATAGGAATTCCCAGGAAATCTAATCCCAGATAATCTCTTGGGGAGAGGGGTGGGCAAGACAGGAGGCAGATCCTCCTTGGAGGAGTTGGAGGAAGCCTGTGCTTCTCTCTCTGGTTTCTCTAAAGAGATGTGACTATCACAGAGGGTCATAAAAACCCTAGTCAGTTAGCCAATGGGGACATTACTTCTGTAACCAGTAAGGCTGAAGGACCTTCTCCTTAGGTATTGCTTCTCTCTTTCTCAGAAGCTGGACACATTCTCAGCACTAGCATAAAGAGCTCCTCTCTCTAAAAGAAGCAGCAGTGGCTTGAGGTCAAGGCAGGGTGCAGTGAGTGGGAGTGTAGAGGAAGAAAAGGTGGGAGATTAAGCCCACAAATACTCAGGAGTTCAGAGGTGGTTTGCTGGCCTGTTGGAGTGACCTGGAATCCACTGGCTGTGCTGGTTGATGTCCTAGATTTTTGGCCTACCCCTCACTCAAGCCTCTTGTCAAAGAAGCAAGTGACCTATTCACTGGAGGTCTTTGTCTTCCACCTGCCTGAAGGGTGAGGCAATGGTTATGTCTGGAAGGGCTAGTCTGGACAGGGGAAAAGCAGCATGAGAAGGAAGGGACTAAAGAGCCAAAGGTGCTAAGATCTGGAGATCTTCAGGGATGGAGATGAGGCACTGATTGAGAGGCTGACAAAAGCTTGGTCAGGAGATGGAGGAAATGTGAAACCTGAGAGGAAAGCTCTCCATAACCTATCTCCCCCATTTTCCTCATTCCCACTTCTCTCTTCCCCTCTTACCTCTGTATCATCATCCCTTCTATTCATCCTGTTCCCTTGCCCTCCACATTTCTTCTCTTTCCCAGTCATTCCCATTGCTTCCAATCTTATACTCCCAACTCCTAGAGCAAGGGTTCTTTATCTGGGTTCTACAGGTCCATACATAGATTTGGAGAACTTAGATGAGGGGAGAATGTAGCATTGTTTTCATTTAGCATTTACTTTCCTTTGCAAGACTGGGTATTTGATGCATTTGGAAGCACAATTTTGAGAATGGTCCATGGTGTTCAGGAGACTTCCACAGGGGTCCACAATACAAAAAAATTTGAGATCCTTTGCCTGAATTCTTGCCTTAGACCCTCTTCCTCATACTGCTCCTCATCTCCTTTACCTTCCTACCTTCTTTTTTTCACATTTCTGTGCTGGAAGGTCAGAGATTTAAATCCTCAAAGGTTATTACCTCATTTTCAGAAGGCTAAACTGAAGCCAAGAGAGCTTAAGTGGTTTACCTGTGTTCACTCAGGTTGCCAATACCTAGACCAGGATTTTAAATAAGATTATCAGTCTTTGTACCTAGTCCTCTTATGATTTTACCATAGAGAGGATCTAAGAAGAAATACCATGAGGTTCTTCTTCATTCCTTCTCTTCATTTCCTATTTCTTCTCCTATCTCTCTGATCACACTTTCGCTTACCCTGATAGTTCTTCCTCCCCTAATTTTTCCCTAAATGTGGACACCCTCTAAGTTATTGTCTTCTGTTTTCTCTCTGTGACTGAAGACAAGAGAATGAAACAGGGGATGAGATGGGGAAGAATTTATGACTCTATGACTGAGCATGATGATGTTGGTGTACCCATGACTGAGGATAGATCTGTTGCAGAGTAGTAGGGGAGTTGATGGACCCATAAGTGACGAGGATGAAGTTGATGGTTCTTAGACTAGAGATAAGAAGTTTTATGGATTTATGTCTAAGCATAAGTGAATGGCTAGAGGAATGAATCAATGTCAAAGCATTTATTAAGAACTCTCCTTGTGCCAAGCACAGGGAAGGACCAATTGAAAAGTAAGTCAATTCTTGTTCTTAGACCACTCAAGTGTTAATGCTAACATGTCTCATTGGAAGGGTATAGGAAGAAGAAGGATGACCGCATTTTCTTTAGTCTCATTTCCATTGATTGAACTACATCCATTTCTGATACTGAACCAAATTTCAGTGCTAAGGACTTTGGTGGCAAGAATTTTCTTTTATTGGTCTTAATCAGTTGTGTCTATATAAGAATTATCCACTTAAGTCAAATTGGAGGAGTACCATCCCTGAGGAAGTCAGGTGCACTGACAACTTCTAAGCCTTTGCTTATGCTGTTTCTATGTCTACAATGCCCTCCTTCACTCCTCCCCAATGATCTAAATTCTACTCAGCAAGAATCTTAAAATTTTAAGCTTAGAAAAGACCACGGCAACCATTTGGTTCATACTTGAGAAGGAATTGGTCTTACTCTGTACATGACAAGTAGGTCTTGCAGTCTCAGTATGAAGACTTCCAATGACGGAAATGATTATCCCTGGAGAGAGATCATTTCAATTTTATACAGGAAGTTCTTTTCCTGAACCTAGGCTTAAACTTGCCTTTCTATCTCCCTCTATTGCTAAACTCTGAGGTCAAAATGAACAAATCTAGTTATTCATCCATGTAACAAGCCTTCAAATAATACTCACCTCTCCAGTACCTCTGAATCTTATCCTTTGAAGCCTGAGCATCTTCAATGCCCTCAAATAATCCACATTTATTTCAACTGATTTTCATATTTCTTAGATATAATTTCATTAGGAAATACTATCTATTATTATTTAAAATTTCAGAAGAGAGCCGAATGATTTCATCCATGGAGTGGCTCCCTCTACCTGTGCAGAGTGAAAACCTGGCATGCCTCAAGTAAGCTGTTCCATGAATTGCTGTGGTCTTCTTCCTATTCTCCATTTTAATAGATCTTAAAGGGGTGGCTTTGATTTCAAGAGTCTTATGAGGGAGAAATAGATGGGGATTTAAATCGTAGTTACATTACTTGCTTCCTGTATGACCTTCAGCAAATTAGTTAACTTCTCTGTGCGTCAGTTTCTTTATTGGCATAATGGGGGAGGAAATGGTGGATTAAATGATCTCTTCCAACTTTGAGTCTTCTCATCTTGGATTCTCCCAGACTTGACAAGAATCAGCTGGAATCCTTCAAGAGATAAATAGAGCCTCCCTCACTTGTTTCCAAACAAGAGGTATCCTTAGGAATTTTGTTTGTTCATGAAATTTAAGGCAGTGTAGTGGTCTGGAAAAAAATAACACAATCTCCTTACCTCATGAATAACATAACAAACCCATTCCCATATGGTACTAAGACTTTGTACAGGATAGAGAACATATAGCTACCAAGAGATTATGGGAGAAAAGATCTAGAAGTCTTAGTGGGCTTCAAGGGTCTTGATGAATTTAATATGGGATATGGCAGAGAAAAAAGGTAACATTCTCTTATATTGCATTAAAATGGGAATAATTTTCAGAATGAGGAAATGCTTATTTTATCTGAATTCAAGGGGAGGAACTTAAGGCAGTAGCTGAAAGTTAAGGAGTAGATTTCAGTTTAGTATATGGAAAAGTTAGTTCTAACTTAGAGTTAATTAAAAAGGGAAAGAACTGTCAGTAGCAATCTTTCAGCAAACATTAGATTTTTCTTGTTGAGGATACTCTAGAAAAGACTCTTCCTCAGGTGGGACCCTTAGAAAATGCATTCTGAGCTCTTCTCCTCTGAGATCCTGTAGCAATCAGGGGACACCAACACTGGAAGCAGTAGAGCACCAGGGAAGAAGTAAATGACAGGCCACAACCTTTGCCCTACCTCTTCTCCTGACTTGATATCTAATCTTGAGTAAGTCATCTTCCTTCTTTGGGCTGTGATGACCTCATAGATGAAATGAGGGGTTGGACCAGATTGTCTTTAAAGATCCCTGAAACTCCAAGACTCCATGATGCTTGGATTGTACCCACTCTCTCAGGGAAGGACTACTCAAGATGGGCTCTTCAACTGAGTAGCTCAGAGCACCATGGGTCCCTCTACCCTTATCCAGTGCTGAGGTTCCTAGCCTTCACCATATTCTCTTTTTCCCTTGCCAGGGCTCTACTGTCTCAATGTCCCCAGCATTAAACCACAGTTCTGTTACTGAATTTGTGCTGCTTGGCTTTTCCAGTGACACCACCTCAAATAGGATCCTTTTCATCATCTTTCTCCTTCTCTACCTCTGCTCAGTCCTGGGCAATGGAGTCATCATCATTCCAACCTGCTTGGATTCTCACCTCCACATGCCTATGTACTTTTTCTTCAGCATCCTCTCCCTACTGGACATGGGCAATGCCACTATCACAATGCCTCAGATGTTAGTACACTTCCTTTCTAGTTCTAAGCTCATCTCCTTTGAAGGCTGCTGGCTGCCGATGTATGTATTTAGTGCTCTGGGTATCACTGAGTGCATCTTGTTTGTGGTCATGGCCTATGACCGCTATGTAGCCATCTGCTTCCCCCTGCATTACATGCTCATCCTCAACTGGGGCCTGTGTGTGAAATTGGTGATAGGGCCCTGTGCTTCTGGTTTCTTTTCTCCCTAGTCCACACCTTTTTAACCATGCATCTCCCCTTCTGTGATCCTAATATGGTGAACCACTACTTCTGTGAGGGTCCCTCAGTCCGGATACTGGCCTGCAAGGACACACACCTTATTGAGATGGTAGACTTAGTCATAAGCATCTTCATGGTATTAGGGCCTCTGTCACTCATTCTGGCTTCCTATGCCCTCATCACCTTGGCCATCCTCAAGATCAAGTCCACCCAAAGTCACTATAAGGCCTTCTCCACTTGTGTTTCCCATCTAACTGTGGTCACTCTGTTCTGTGCACCTGCCATATACATCTATTTGAGGCCCACTTCCAGCTATAACCCAGAGAAAGACAAGCAGAGCTCACTTTTCTACAATGTGTTCACTGCCCTGCTCAACCCTGTGGTCTACAGCCTGAGGAATAAGGACATAAAGGCAGCATTCATCAAGGTAGTAGTACTGAACAGAGTAACCTGGTGAGTACAGAACCTCGGAGTGGACTATTCTTTCCTTTTATTTTTCTTTTTTGAGACTGAGCTTCTCTATCTCACTCAGGCTAGAAATACAGTCACCACTTATGGTAGCAACCCCACTGCTGATCAGAACCCTTGACCCACTCTGTTTTTGGTCTCGGTGAATTTGTAGACATCCTGTTTTCCTCTTCCCTTTTTTCCTCTTGTCCCTTGTTCTGGAAGGACTTACCATATTGTTGCTGTACTTAATGTAACCACCTGAATAGCTTTACCAGTATCACACCTGAGAACTCCTGAACTCAGTTGATCCACTATTCTTAGCCTCCCCTAATAGCAGGGATTGTAGGTATGTGCTACCACCCAGAGCAGGCAGGAGTCATCCATCCCTCCTAGGCTTGGGACCTTGGTCTGTGATCTACAACAGGCCTGCCTTCCAGAGTTAACCAGTTAACCAGACTTCATCTTAGTCCTCATCATCCTCATGGATGAAGAAAGGGTAGTCTTAGATTTGGAAACTCTTCTCAGACACAGAAGCTTAGATTCACAGATCTCTTCCTTATCTATAAAATGGGGATGAAAATATTTGCCCTTTTCTCCCTCACAACATAATTGTAAGTACTTTGCAATCCTTAAAGTGACACATATATCTGAGTTATCAAAATTAATCAATACTGATGGTACATATTTATGTGGAAGGAATCATTCACAAAGTATTTATGGAGTCCTTACTACTTGCCTCTCCCTGTGACAATCTTGTGGGAGACTCTAGTGAAGGCCAGGAAGTAATCCATGCCCACAACAAAAAGGGAAAGAACTCTTACCTGAGGGAAACACCTAGAAACAATACAGGTATAGTCCTTTATCAACCAGGGGCTGATGGAAAATGAAGATTTTTCTACATGGAAGGAGGAACTGGAAGACCTCAACACATAGAATCTAGGGAGTATTGGAGCATCAGGGCTGGATTCCCACAGGCAAGGGAGGGATGGTGCTGCCTTAAACTGAATATAATTGAAAGCAATCCGACCCTTACCTGACTTACCTTTGCACTTTAGGACTGACCAACCTGTACAGAATTGGCTGTGACACTCACAAGGGATGAATTTGTCCCCTCTATACTTCCTCTTTTTCTGCTTCATTAAATCCTAGAATAATTTGTTTGCTATCTTTACATTTGTTTATTTGATGTAGGTATTTCTATAATGGGTACCATCTCTACATAAAAACAAATTAAATAAAAACACAGGGGAGGTGAGAAGGAGGAAAAAAACAAACCTCTAAACAAATGACCCTAACCTGAACCATGACCTTTTATTGAAACTCTGTGTGTCTAGAAGTCTGTTAAGTCACTGTCTGTCACTATCTCTCCATCTCTCACTTTCAATCTCTTGTTCAATTTTTCTCTCTTCCCTTCTGTCTTTCTCTTTCTCTATCTCCATATCCCTTTCTATCTCTGTCTCTTTTGCCTGTCTCTTGTCTGTCTCCATCAGAAAATCTATCTCTTTCCTTTTCTGTCTCTCTCGTTGTGTCTATCTCTGTTTTCTATCTCTGTCTTTCCATCCCACTTTCTTTTTCTCTGTCTCTGTGTCTGTATCTCTGCTTCTCTCTCTTTGTCTCTGTCTCTGTTTCTCTCTCTCTCTCTCTCTCTCTCTCTCTCTCTTTCTCTCTCTCACACACACACACACACACACACACACACACTCACACACACACAGACCCACATGCATGTACACAAACACAAAACAAAAGAGAACCAGGGGCTTTTCAAGCACTCATAGAATGTGACCTCTGTAGAAAGTGAGATTCTACATTTGAGAAGGCCCAAATTTTAATGGTCTGGAACACTTATGGATGGCCTCACGGCAGTTGTGGAATTTTAGTTAATACTTGAATGTGTTTGGAGTAGTGGATGAAAAGGGGAAAGTTGAGAAATACATGTAAATCTCTGCTTCTTGCTATCCATGTGATTTTAGAAAAATACCTGCTCCTCCTTAACATTTATTTTCTTCATCTCTAATTTAAGGGAGCTGTGCCAGATAATTTCAAGAATCTATTCTAGCTCTAAAGCCAAAGATTCTATGGTCCATAGGCAAAGAGGCAAAAGTAAGATTAAATAAATGCTGAAATGGAAGAGCTGGAGAGCTTTCATTTCAATTTAACAAACTTTTATTATTTATAAAGTACTTGGCACACTGCCTGGCACATAGTAGGTACTATATAAATGCTTATTTTCTTCTTCCTTCTTCATCCTCATCCCTTCTCTTACTAAGCACCAGCTGTTGAAAGAAATAGGCACTGGGAAAGATACAAAGATGACTGAAACACTGCTCTTACTTTCATGGACCTTATAGTCTCAGAGGGGCAAAAGCTAGGCAAACAAATGATCCAAAAGAAAATGTGATGTCTTTGGTGAGGCACAAATTCCATTTGATTTAGCAATTATTAAGTGCTTAGTATGTTCCTGTCACTGTGCTGGACCACAGACATAGGAAGACAATGGAGCAATTGCTCCAAGATCACTGTCCCAACCCAATTTGCACCAACAGGATGGGTCTCAAGAGATCAACTAATGACTCCTCTTCCCAGGATTTTAGAGGTAACTTTGAGGAATGATTGCTTCTCATACTATTACTTGGGAGCCCTTTATCACCCAGGCAATATTCACAGCACTGAGAGCGACTATGAATATGCCGGTGTAGTTCTGAATCACAATCACAGACTCTCTACATAGAAGGCAGAATAAAAACATTTATTCAGACCTCAGAAGCCAAATCCCAACAACAGAAAGCCAAACCTGTCATAGTAACCAAGAAGTCAATAAACATTAGCACTGCAGAGGACAAAGACATTTCTAAGCTTTTCTCCCCCTGCCATATGCTGGGACCTTCCCACTAACAAACACACACTCAGGAGCCTAGCTATACCTGCTTGCTTGGATCCTTCCTAGCTCTAACTACCATGACCAAATTCCTTTCAGCTCTACTTCACCTTTCCTGTTCCACCCTTTCAGCGAGTTCCTTCTACCACATGTGACTTAGGTTTCCATTTGATCTAAGCAGGTCCTATGGGCCTGTTAATGAATAGGAAAGATTCTCCCATTTAAATTGCCATTATGAGCCCCCATTCAGAAGTTCTGCCTCATAATATCAAGCAGCCATTTGATATCAACGAACTTTTCTGAAGCGATGTTAACAGCAACAAGGACAGAAACCATTCTTTCCTTATATGACCAAAGTTCCCAGGGAGAGTGAGCTCAAGCTTAAAATTCAAAGGGAGTTAAGCACATATATAGAGAACACAGAGGGCTGAGGTTTCTTTGTGACTCTTGGACCTGGGAGTCCTTTTATGTCTCTGCAAAATTCCCACCAATTTCACTGGAGAAATGGAAATGAAAACATTTCTGAGGTACTGCCTCACACTTATGAGTCTAGATAATATTACATAAAAGGGAAATGACAAATGTTGGAGGGGATGTGGGAAAAATGGGACATTAATGTACTATTGGTGGAGTTATGAACTGATTCAACAATTTTCTACAGCAATCTGGAAATGTGTCCAAAGGGTTATAAAACCATACATACTCTCTGACCAACAATATTACTACTTGGTCTGTATGCAAAAACAGAAAAAAACAAAAACAAAAAATAAAACAAGCTGTATGTACAAAAGCATTTGTAGCAGTTCTTTTAAGGTAGCATAGAATTAGAAATTAAGGGGATGCTCATCAATTGGAGAATGACTGAACAAACTGTGATGTGTGATTATGATGGGATACTATTAAGCTTTAAGAAATGATGAGCAGAGGGTGGAGACAAGATCACAGAAGCATGAAACTGCTATAGTTCTGCCCCTAAACCCCTCAAAACACCGTAAAAGTAACTCTAAACAAATTCTAGACCATCAGGAGCCACAAAATGACAGATTGAAGGAAATTTTCAGCTCAAGACAATCTGGAAGGTTGGTGGGAAGGAACCAGGTTGGGAGTAGAGAGCAGGTTGGTAGGGGCCACACTGGTGTCAACTGAGCAGGAGCAGATCTTATGAGACTGAATCACTGGTGGCTACTGCCGATTCCAAACTTCTCAAACCACAAATGCTAAAGACTGTTTCATAGGTTAGTGGAAAGTGTCTCTCACCTGGTTAAGAGAGGATCATGGTGCTGCCCTAGGCCTCACCTTGGCTCTTTCCTCAGGGCAGCTGCAACCACTACCGAAGCAGAAGTTGCTTATGGAGCCCTCCACTTAACAAAGCTCAAAAGTCAAGTAACTGATTGGGAAAGGGAACAAACAGGGGAAAAGGAAACAATATAGATTCTTACTTTCTCAGTGAAGAGGTATTTTCTTGTATCATTGATGAAGAGGAAGATCAGAATATATGACTTGAATAAGACCACAAAACCAAAGCTCTTGTATCCAAAGTCTTTAAGAGAAATGCTAATTGGTCTCATGCCATGGAAGAGCTCAAAAGGATTTTGAAAATCAAGTAAGAAAAGGAGAGGAAAAATTAGAAAGAGAAATGAGAGTGATGCAAGAAAATAATGAAAAATGAGTCAATAGCTGGCTAAAGGAAGCCCCTCAAAATACTAAAGAAAATCACCTTTAAATGAAACTAACCCAAATAACAAAAGAAGTGCAAAAGGCCAATGAGGAGAAGAATGCTTTAAAAACAGAATGAGACAAATGGAAACAGAGGTACAAAAGCTCACTGAAGAAAATAATTCTTTACTGATTAGAATGGAGCAAATGGAAGCTAATGACTTTATGAGAAATCAAGAAATTATAAAGGAAAACCAAAAGAATAAAAAAATACTGGACAATATGAAATATCTCATTGGAAAAACAACGGGCCTGGAAAATGGATCCAGGAGAGATAATTTTAAAATGATTGGACTACCTGAAAGTCATGATCGAAAAAAGAGCCTAGACATCATCTTTCAAGAAATTACCAAGGAAAACTGCCCTGATATTCTACAATGGAAGATAAAATAGAAATGGAAAGAATCCACCAATCACCTCCTGAAAGAGATTCCCAAAGGAAAACTCTTGGGAATATTGTAGCCAAATTCCAGAGTTCCCAGGTCAAGGAGAAAGTATTACAAGCAGCCAGAAGAAACAATTCAAGTATTATGGACACACAATCAGGATTATATAGGACTTAGCAATTTCTACATTAAGGGATGAGAGGGTTTGGAATATGATATTCCAGAGGTCAAAGGAGCTAAGAGTAAAACCAAGAATCACCTACCCAGCTGAGTAGTAGTAAAACTGCGTATAGTAGTTCAGAGGAAAAAATGGAACTTCAATGAAATGGAGGACTTCCAAGCATTTGTGTTGAAAAGATCAGAGCTGAGTAGAAAATTAGACTTTCAAATACAAGAATCAAGAGAAGCATGAAAAGGTAAACAGGAAAGAGAAACCATCAGGGACTTAGAAAAGTTGAACTGTTTACATTCCTACCTGGAAAGATGATATTTGTAACTAGTGAGATCTTTCTCAGTGTTGTGATACTTGGAAGGAATATATACATATACATACACACATAATATATATATGTATATATATAATGTGTGTATGTATGTAGATATAATATATATATATATATATATATGTATATAGAGGAGGACACAGAGTGATGTGAATATGAATGGATGATATCAAAAAAAGAGAATTAAGGGTTGAGAGGAATGTACTAGGAGAAAGAGAAAGGGAGAGGCAGAATGTAGTAAATTTTCTCACATAAAAGAGTCAAAAAAAGATTTTGCGGTGGAGGGGAAGAAGGGAAAGGTGAGAGGGAATAAGTGAGCCTTCCTTTCATCAGATTCGGCTTCAGGAGGGAATAACGTACACACTCAATGGGATGTGGAAGTTCATCTTACCTTAAAGGAAAGTAGGGTTGAAGGGGATAAGAGAGGGGAATAATAGAAGGGATTAGCAGATTGGGGTAATGGCTAATCAGAAGCAAACACTTTGATAGAGGGACAGGTCAAAGGAGAGAACTGAATAAATGGAAGGTGGAACAGGATAGAGGGAAATATAGTTAATTTTCACAACATCACTGTTATGGATTTGTTTTGTATGACCACACATGTATAACCTTAACCAAATTACTTGCCTTCTCAATGAGGGTGGGTGGGGAAGGGGAAGGGAGAGAATGTAGAACTCAAAGCTTTAAAAATGAATGTTAAAAATTGTTTTTGCAAGCAACTAGGAAATAAGATATAAGCAATATAGTATATTACTTATATCTTACCCTACAGGAACATAGAAGGGAAGGGGATAAAGCAGGGGAGGGGGTGATAGAAGGAAGGGAAGATTGGAGATAAGGGCAATAAGGATACATGCTATCCTGGTATGAGGGTAGTGGGGAGAGGGGGAGAAATTTTGAAATTCAAAATTTTGTGGAAGTGAATGTTGAAAACTGAAAATAAATAAATTTATATATAAAAAAAGAAATGATGAGCAGGATGCTCTTAGAAAAACCTGGAAAACTTATACAAACTGATGCAAAGTGAAATGTACTGCATACAAAGTAATAACAATATTGTAAGATGATCAGCTGTGAATCACTTAGCTATTCTCAGCAAGAAAATGATCCAAGACAACTCTGAAAGACTTATGATGAAAAATGCTACCTGTCCCCAAAGAAAGAACTGTTGGTGTCTAAATATAGATTGAAGAGTACTTTTTAAACTTTCTTTATTTTTCTTGGGTTCTTTTAGGGGGAAGTCCGTGTTTTCTTTCACAATATGACTAATGTGGAAATGTTTTGCATGACTACATACGTATAACCTTTACTAAGTGCTTGCCCTCTCACAGGGTAGAGAATATAAGGGAAGAAGAGAATTTGGAACTCAGGTTTTAAAAACAAATGTTAAAAACTGTCTTTACATATAACTGGGGGAAAATGAAATAATAAATAATTTTTATTTATATGTTTATTTATTATAAATGTATTATTAATTATAATTCATTTATTTATTATTTATTTATAAATTTATTACATTATTATTTTATTATGAATTTATATTATTTATAATATATTATATAATTATATATTATATTTATATATTAATATGTTGCATATTATAATAATTTATAAATTATTAAAATAATTATCAAATTAGTAAATTTAATATATAAATAATATATGAATTATTTATATATTAATATTTATTTATTTATATTATTTATAATATATTTATTAATAATATATTAATATATTATATTAATGTATATTAATTTATTAATAAATAAAAATGAATTATTTATTTATTAATGAGTACATTATTTATTTATTTATTATGGTGAATGATTATTTATTTATTTGAAAATAAAATAAAAATTTATTTTCTGCCATCAAAATTTAAAAAAAGATAAATGATTCGTTAATTTGGGCTGGCTCCTTGCTGGGTAAGTGTCTCAGTTCATGAGCATAGCTACTGTTAAATCAGTCAAGCAGGTCACCCACCAACTGTACTGACCCTCCAGCAGTCTTGACTATTACTATTGACAGCTTTTGTGTTCTCTGCCACCAACTCTGACTAACAAAATATCTCTGATGGCTTTCCTGACCTGACAAGATCATAACCTGGTCAATTCTGCCCCTGAATATCTCTTCTCTGAAGATCAGGAAAGAATTAACACAGAGACAAAAAATAACCCCAGCAACATAACAAGGGACTATGTACACCTGGTGGCTGGATGGGAGAATATAGTTTGCCACTGTGACTCCTCTACCCCCAGAAACGCAATGAAGTCTTCCTCAATCAACAACCTAGAGGGAAGAGCTAAATCAAATTCATTCCCTCAAACTTTTTGTAATCACATTCAGTTCCAGTTTTAACTTCTTTTGCATCTCTTGCCCTTCTGGAGTCAACCAGAAGATTCTTCATTGCTTCAAATTACCAGACTCTCAGTCACTCTTAGCCAGAGGAAGGCTAACTAAGTCTCCATTTGTTGTTCTGAAAGTAGGCAGGGAAATTTGCACATGCTCTAAAGTAGGGATAAAGATCCCTCCATCATGAATGCCTAGAAGCAAGCTCACTCCAAGCTTACAATATTTGCCTGGAATGTTGACTGTGCATGCCTGAAATAGGGGATGGGGTCTCTGTGACAATACATCAGAAACGAGACAGTCATTTCCTACAAGAATCTTAGAGTCTACTGAATGAAAGCAACATTTAAAACAGATCATTAAAAGTAAATACATGCAAAAAATAAAAATAATTTGGGAGAAGTAGGGAGATGGGTGTTGTAAGAAATTTGAGGAGAGGATACCGATAAGATGACTATGTGGGTCAGAAAATTCCAAACTCGCAAGATTTCCCCTACAAAAGAGATAAAATAGCACCTGGAGGTGAACTAAGTGGGAGAAAGGTAAAAGTAAATAAGAATAGGGGCACAATGGGAGTCTTCTTGGGACAATTTGAGAAGAACTGAAGAAAAATCCCCTGAAGACAGTTTGGTCCCTATAAAGATATCTCTAGGCTATGGTTGACTTTAACAATCAGCTGCAAACAGCTTTAAAAACAAATGCAAGCCTTAGGCTTAGTTGGTTTGAGAAGGTATTTAGGCCCTAGACACAGGAATTTCCCCTGCCCCTCATAATGAGGAGTGTTTGGCATCTGAGCCAGGGAAGATCAAGGGAACCTCTGCTGACAAGGAATACCAGACCCAGCTGTGCTGTGAAGAGTGGCAGAGGTGAGAAGGAAGGAGCACATACCTGTTGACTGCAAAAGCAGTGGGACAGAAAGCTCTGGCAGTGGACACTTATAGGAGGCTGGAGGTTTGACTTTGGTTCCAGGCTAGAGGGAAGAGCTGAAGATCTGGGGCAAGAGGCACCATGCCCCATATCCCGGGACTAGAGGTGCTTACAAAAGTTAAGTTATTACCACAAAAAAATGCACAGTCAAAGGAGAAAGAATTCAAACATAGAAAGCTGTTATGGGAAGAGAGAAGATTGGGTTCATCTTCAGAGAAGGATATTGAAGAAACCTCGAAAGAGCAATTTCAAATGGTCACCTGCCCTAAAAGAATTTCACAAAAGGTCTTGAAAAAGACTGTAAAAATCAAGTGACAGAAATGAAGGAAAAACCAAAAAAAATATGAATAAGCCAAAAAAAATCCCAAGAAGATTATGAAAGAAAAGTCAAGCAATTAGAAAAGGAGATCCAGATCTTAAGAAAGAAAATGACACCTTCAAAATTAGAATTGGGCAAGATGAAGGCAGCAAAATTATAAGAAATCAAGAAATAATTAAACAAAATATGAATAATGAAAAAATAGAAGAGAAAATGAAACATCTTCTAAAAAGAACCACCAAATCTGAAGAATAGATCCAGAAGAGAAAAAAAAAAATAATCAGAGTAACTGAAAGCTATGATCAAAGAAAAAATCTTGGTAAAGTAATACAAGAAATAATTAAATAAAAATTTCCTGAAGCATTAGAACAAGTATAATAGTAATTTAAATAGAAATATCTTTCTCATTAATTAATAGATTGATATGATTTGCTTAAATCACCTGGAAGCCTAATTCACACGTTGTAGGAGGAGCTTGCTGAAGAGGCAGAACAAGAAGGGTAGAGGGGGAACCAGGATGAAGTGAGTGAATGGGGTCAGCTCAGAAGGGATAGAAGGCAGGCCAACTGATACAGCATGACAGTTGATAATGGGAAGACCCTGGCTGAGGGGGGAAGGTTTCAGAATTGCTTTACCCCTTGCTGTGATCATGTTTATTAACTTCTTGGTCACCATGATGGATCTTGCTTTCTGGTTCTGGGATTTGGCTTTCTGGTGCTTAAATAAATGTTTTCCTTCTGCCTTCTGTATGGACAGTCTTTTATATTTGGCAGTTGAGAACTACAATGGCATATTCATATGCTGTGAATATTGCCTTGGTGATACAACAAGGGAGGAAAGTAGAAATAGAAAAAAAACTCATCAATCACCACTTAAAAGAGATCCTACGAGGAAAATTATAGGAATATTATTGTCATACTGAACTTGCCAGCTCAAAGATAAAATATTAAAAAAAACAAAATAAAAGAATTTAAATATGATGGTGCCACAATAAGAATCACACAAAACCTAGCAGCAGAGACATTAAAGGATCACAGATCTTGGAACATTATGTATCAAAAAGAAAAAGAGCAAGGGTTCTAGCCAGAAATATCATATCCCACAAAGTTAAATATAACCCTGAATGAACAAAAAATGGACATTTGATCAACTGTCACACTTTCAAGACTGCAAAAAAAAAAAGAAGAGAAACATAAGGTACATACCAAAGACTGACTACAAGTGATTCAAGAAGGACAGATCATTTAGTTTTTGTATATGTAAAACGCAATATATATATATATATATATATATATATATAAGATTCTTATTAATAATTGGGTAGCTCATAAGAAAGATTGGAGTAAGCCCTAGTATATGAATTTTAAAAGTAAAACCATTTGGGAAGACTTAAAAGAGTAATTATTTTATAGAAATGAGGTGCAAGAGAAAGAATCCACACAGAAGAATTAGATGGGGGAGGGGCCTGGGAGTTCTGTTAACCTACTTTCATCAGCAATGGGTTTAAGAGGGAATAATACACATTTATTCAGAAGGGTATAAAAGTCTTCCAAGTTCAGAAGAAATAAAATGATAAGGGAGAGGACAAGGGAGGGATTTTTAGAGAGAAAGGTGAGGGAATAGGTTATAGGGGGCTATAGAGGGTGTTTAGATTTGTGGGAATGGGAGGGAAGGCAAGGGATTCTTGGAGGGGGGTAGGCAAGTAACAAGAGGGCAAAGTAGTAGATAGAAGCAAAGTAGAAAAGGCAGGAGAAATAGGAAATAAGAGATATGCACAAACGAAAACAAAGATCAGGAGTAGAATTTGTTTGGGAAAGTATGTGACTATGTATGTATATATGTCTTTGTGTGTGTGTGTGTGTGTGTGTGTGTATACGTGTGTGTGTGTGTATGTGTGTGTGTGTGTGTGTGTGTGTGTGTATAGCTTAGAGAAATATGTCCACACTTAATTGTAGCCTTCTGAGGGGAGGGAATAAAAAGAACAAAGTAAAAAAGTGAGAAGACAACAAAAGCAAACTTACAAGGAAGTAAAGAAAAGATGGACACCTCTCAACAAAATGTGTAGTATTTATCATACAGGCTTTCTTGAAATGAAAATTTATTTTTACATATTTTAAAACCTCTCATGTTCTATTACGCACATGACATGCTTTTTTCCCTTTCTTATTTTGTATTTAAGTGCCAATATTTACATTTATGATGTGTTTTTGTTTCTTTTCTATTCTGTATTTGTGTTCTGTTGTTTGAGTCTAAAATAAAATTAAAAAAAATAAATTGCAACCATACATTTAAAAAAAAGCAATTTGAGGATGAAGAGATAACTTAGAATAAGAGTAGAAAAATCATATATTGTAGGGAAATGCCATACCTTGTGTATGTTATATGTTAATTTTTGTTTACATATTATCTCTCCCATTAGAACACATGCTTTTTTTCTTAATAGTATTTTTTCCAATTAATACATATTAAATATATTTCCACATCAGTCATGTGAAAGAGGAATCAGAACAAAAGGGAAAACCACAGGCAAGGAAAAAAAAAACTAAAAGGAAGAGAGAAAATAGCATGCTTCATTCTGCATTCAGACTCCATGGATCTTTCTTTGGATGTGGATAGCATTTTCCATCATGAGTCTTTTGGAATTGTCTTAGATTTTTGCCTTGCTGAGAAGAACTACGTCTATTAAAGTTGGTCATTGTAAAATGTCACTGTTGTTATGCACAGTGTTTTCCTGGTGTGACTCATTTCATTCAGCATAAATTCATGTAAGTCTTCCCAGGTTTTTCTGAAGTCTACCAGATAATCAGTTCTTATTGAACAATGTATTCCATTATATTAATATATCACAATTTGTTCAGCTATTCCCCAATTAGTGGGCATCCCCTCAATTTTCATTTTTGATCCCCACAGAATGAGCTGCTATAAATATTTTTGCATATGTGAGTCTTTTACTCATTTTATGATTTCTTTGGGATACAGGCCTAGAAGTGGTACTGCTGGATCAATTGGGCATAGTTTCAAATTGTTCTCCAGAATGGTTGGATTAAGTCACAACTGCAACAATAATGCATTACTATCCCAATTTTCCCACATCTTCAATATTTATCATTTTCCTGTTTTGTCATGTTAACCAGTATGATAGGTGTGATGTGGTACCTCAGAGTTGTTTTAATTTGCATTTATCTAATCAATAGTAATTGACAGCATTTTTTCATATGACTGACTCTAGATGGAGTTAATTTCTGTATCTGAAAACTGACTATTCATATCCTTTGACCATTTATCAATTGGGGAATGACTTGTATTCTTTTTTTAAAATTTGTTTTAATATAAATTTATTTATTTAACTTTTTACATTCATTTTCACATGATTTTGGGTTCCAAATTTTCTCCCCATTTGTCCCCTACCCCTCACCCCAAAACACCAAGCATTCTAATTTTCCCTATCACCAATCTGCCCTCTCTTCTATCATCCCTCCCTTCTCTTGTCCTCATGTTCTCTTTTGTCCTGTAGGGCCAGAAAACTATGTATTACCCATTACCTGTATTTCTTATTTCCTAGTAGCAAAAACAATAATCAACAATTGTTCCTAAAACTTTGAGTTCCAACTTCTCCCCATCCCTCCCTCCCCACCCATTCCCTTTGGGAAGGCAGACAATTCAATATAGGCCATATCTGTGTAGTTTTGCAAATGATTTCCATAATAGTCGTGTTGTGTAAGACTAACTATATTTCCCTCCATCCTATCCTGCCCCCCAAATGTTGCAATTCTCTCTTTTGATCCTGTCCCTCCCTGAGTGTTGACTTC
>CM053771.1:58676273-58692034 GCA_028658325.1 Potorous gilbertii | reverse complement strand
TTACTGAATTTATCCTGCTTGGCTTCACCAGTGACTCCACCTCAAATAAGATGCTTTTCATCATCTTTCTCCTTCTCTACCTCTGCTCAGTCCTGGGCAATGGACTCACCATCATCCTCATCTTCCTGGATTCTCACCTCCACACACCTATGTACTTCTTCCTCAGCAACCTCTCCCTACTGGACATGGGCTATGTCACAACCACAATGCCTCAGATGTTGGTACACCTGCTTTCCAGTTCTAAGCTCATCTCCTTTGAAGGCTGTTGGCTACAGATGTATGTATTCAGTGCTCTGAGTCTCACTGAATGCATCTTCTTGACAGTCATGGCTTACGACCGTTATGTAGCCATCTGCTTTCCACTGCGTTATGCTCTCATCCTCAACTGGGATCTGTGTGTCAGGTTGGTGGCAGGGACTTGGGCTTCTGGTTTCTTTTTCTCCCTAGTCCACACCTTTTTTACCATGAATCTCCCCTTCTGTGGTCCTAATATGATCAACCACTACTTCTGTGAGGGTCCCTCAGTCCGGAGCTTAGCCTGTATGGACACATATCTTATTGAAATGGTAGACTTTGTTCTGAGCATCTTCATGGCATTAACTCCACTGTCACTCATCCTGGCCTCCTATGTCTGCATTGCCATGGCCATCCTCAAGATCAAATCCACTCAAAGCCGCCGTAAGGCCTTCTCCACTTGTGTTTCCCACCTAACCGTGGTCACTCTGTTCTATGCACCTGCCATATACATCTACATGAGACCCAACTCCAACTACACGCCAGAGAGAGACAAACAGATCTCACTTTTCTATAATATGCTCACTGCCCTTCTCAATCCTTTGGTCTACAGCCTTAGGAATCAGGATATAAAGGCAGCATTCATCAAGATAATAATGCAGAAAAGAGTAGCCTGGTGAGTCGATAGCCTTGGAATGGACTATTCTTTCCATTCTTTTTTCTTTTTGAGACTGAATTTCTCGATCTCACACAAGCTAGAAGTAAGGTCAGCACTTAGGATTCCAACCCCACTGCTTTTCAACACCCTTTGACCCACTGCTGAAGAAAATAACACCTTAAAATAGACTAACCCAAATGGCAAAAGAGATCCAAAAAGTCAATGAGGAGAAGAATGCTTTAAAAGTAGAATTGATCAGATGGAAAAGGAGATCCAAAAGCTCACTGAAGAAAATAATTCCTTAAAGATTAGAATGGAGCAGATGGAAGCTAATGACTTTATGAGGAAACAAGAAATTGCAAAACATACCAAAAGAATGAAAAAATAGAAGACAATTGTGATATCTCTTTGAAAAAGCCACTGACCTGGAAAATAGATTCAGGAGAGACAATTTAAAAATTATGGGACTACCTGAAAGTCATGATCACAAAAGAGCCTAGACATCATCTGTCATGAAATTATCAAGTAAAACTGCCCTGATATTCTAGAATGAAAGGGTAAAATAAATATTGAAAAAATTCGTGATCCCCTTCTGAAAGAGATCCAAAAAGAAAAACTCCTAGGAATATTGTAGCCAAACTCCAGAGTTCCCAAGCAGCCAGAAAGAAAAAAATTTGAGTATTGTGGAAATACAATCAGGATAGTACAAGATCTAGCAGCATCTACACTAAGGGATCAGAGAGCTTGGAATATGATATTCCAGAAGTCAGAAGAGCTAAGATTAAAACCAAGAATCACCTACCCAGCAAAATTGAGTATACTTCAGGGGAAAAAAATGGTCATTCAATGAAATAAAGGACTTTCAAGCATTCTTGATGAAAAGGTCAGAGAAGAATAGAAAATTTGACTTTCAAACACAAAAATCAAGAGAATCATGAAGGTAAAGAGGACTTAAGGGACTTACTAAAGTTGAACTGTTTATGTTCCTACATTTGAAGACAATATTTGTAACTCTTGAGACTTCTCAGTATTACAGTAGTTGGAAGGATTATATACATATATGTGTGTGTGTGTGTGTGTGTTTGTATGTGTATATATATACATACATACATATATATATATATATATATATATATATACAGAGAGAGAGAGAGAGACAGAGAGAGAGACAGAGGCAGAGGCAGAGACAGAGGCAGAGAGAGAGACAGAGAGGGTACACAGGTTAAGTTGAATATGAAGGGATGATATCTAAAAAATACAATTAAGGGGTGAAAGAAGAATGTATTGGGAGAAGGAGAAAAGGAGAAATAGAATGTGGTAAATAACCTCTCACATAAAAGAGGAAAGAAAAAGCTTTTTCAATGGAGGGAAAGAGGGGGGATTTGAGGAGGGAAGAGTGAACCTTACTCTCATCGGATTTGGATTAAGGATGGAATAACCCAATTTGGTATGAAAATCTGTCTTACACTACAGTAAAGTAGAAGGGAAGTGGATAAGGGAGGTGGGGAGGAAGATAGAAGGGAGTCCAAATGAGAGGAGGAGGAATAAATACTTTTAAGGAGGGACAGGTTTAAAAGATAGGATAGAATAAATGGGGAGCAGGATAGGACTGTTATGGAAGTGCTTTGCATGACTACACATGTATAACCTATATCAAATTACATGTCTTTTCAGTGGGGGTGAGTAGGCAGGTAGGAAGGAAAAGAAGTTGGAACTCAAAGTTTTAAAAATGAATGTTAAAAATTGTTTTTATATGAAACCAGGAAATATAGAAATCTATTTTTCCCTACAAGAAAATAGAAATAGATGAAAAAAGGGAGGTGTGATAGAAGGGAGGGTAGATGGGGGGAAGGGGGAGTCAAAATGCATGATCTCTTGGGGTGGGCAGAGAGGAGAGATGGGGAGAAAATTTGGAACTCAAAATCTTGTGGAAATGAATGTTGAAAACTAAAAATAAATAAAATTTTTAAAACCAAGTTATTTTTCATTGCACTTTAAATGAATGTTCATTATAAATGAATGTGTCTTGTGGGAGGGGAAGAACCTGGTGATTGTTTACATTGTAGAAGGTGAGAGAAGATCCAAATTCCAATGACTTGGAACATCTAAGGATTGCTTTGTGGCAGTTGTGGGATTTTAGCTAATCTTTGAATGTGTTTATAGTAGAGGATCCTAGTATTGGCAGCTAGGTGGTGCAGTGGATAGAGCACCAGTGCAGAAGTCAGGAGGACCTGAGTTCAAATCTCACCTCAGACACATGATACTCACTAGCTGTGTGACCTTGGACAAGTCATTCAACCCCAATTGCCTCATTCTGGGTCATCTCCAGTCATCCTGATGTTATTTGGTCACTGGATTAAGATGGCTCTGGAGGAGAAGTGAGGCTGGTGACCTGCACAGCTCTTTCTCACTCAAAGCAAAGTCAATTGAAAGTCATGTCATTATTTCTCTGATGGTATGGTCTTCAGCAATGAAGGATGAACATACTCAGTAGTGGATGAAAAGGGAAGGAAAGGGAAAAGAAAGGTAGAAAAAGTAAGCAAATCTCTGCTTCTTGCTATCCATGTGATTTTGAGAAAGTACCTGCTCCTCTCTGATATTTATTTCCTTCTTCTCTAAGTTAAGGAGACTGCTTCAGATTATTTAAAAAATCTTTTTAGCTCTAAAGCAAGAGGTTCTAGGATCCCTAAGCAGAGAGGCAAAAATAAAACTAGGTAAGTGCTGGAATGGAAGAGCTGGAGAGCTTTCATTTCAAATCAACAAACTTTTATTATTTGTAAAACACTTGACATAGTGCCTGGCACATAGTAGGTACTATACAAATGCTTATTTCCTTCTCCCTTCTCCACCCTCATCCCTTCAGTCAATGAGCACCAGTTGGGGACAGAAATAGGTACTGAGAAAGATAAAAAGATGGCTGTAAAACTGCTCTTGCTTTCATGGGCCTTATAGTCTAAGAGGGATCAAAAGCTAGGCAAGCAACGATCTAAGAGGGAATGTGATGAGGGTCTTTGGTGAGCCACAAATTCCATTTGGTTAAGCAGGTATTAAGTGCTTAGTATGTTCCTGTCACTGCTCTGGGCTACAGACTTAGGAAGGCAGTGGGGCACCTGCTCCAAGCTCACTCTCCCTTCACACAAACAAGTTGGCTCCCCAGAGGGAAAATAATGACTCCTCCTTTCAAGATTTTAGAGGTAACATTGAGGAATGATTGCTTCTAATACAGAGTACAGAAACCATTCTCTCCTTATATGACCACAGTTCCTGGGGAGAGTGAACTAAAGCTTAAAATTCAAAGGGAGTGAAATACATATAGACAGAGAACATAGAGGACTGAGGTTTGTTTGTGACTCAGCTCTAGGATTCCTTTTTTTTTTATCTCTGCAGAATCCCCACCAAGTTCAGGGAAGAAATGCAAATGTAAACCATCTTTAGAGCAGTCTGGAATTGTGCCCAAAGGCTATATAACCAGGCATACCCTTTGACCTAAAAATATCACTACTCGGTCTGTATCCAAAAAGAGATATAAAACAAAAATGAAAAGAACCTGTATGTACAAAAATATTTGTAGCAGATCTTTTCTGGTGGCATAGAATTGGAAATTAAGGGGATGCCCATCGACTGGGGAATGGCTGAACAAACTGTGGTACATGATTACAATGGAGTACTACTATGCTTTAAGAAATGGTGAGCAGGATGCTCTCAGAAAAACCTGGAAAGACTTACATGAGCTAATGCAAAGTGAAATGTATTGTTTACAAAGTAATAGCAATATTGTAAGATGATCAGTTGTAAATGATTTACTTCTCAGCAATACAATGATCCAAGACAACTCTGAAAAACTTAAGATGAAAAACGGTATCTGTCCCTAAAGAAAGAACTGATGGTGTGTGAATACAGATAGAGGCATAATTTTTTTACTTTATTTATTTTTCTTGAGGTTTTTTGGTCTATGTTTTCTACTACAATATGACTAATGTGGAAATGTCTTGCATGACTCCATATGTATAACCTATACTGAGGTGCTTGCCTTCTCACGAGATGGGGGAGGGAAGGAAAGAAGGGAGAGAATTTGGAACTCAAGTTTTAAAAACAAATGTTAAAAATTGTTTTTACATGCAGCTGGGGAAAAATAAAATACTAAATAATTTTTAAAAATAAAATAAAAATTTATTTTCTGTCCTCAAAATAAAAAAAAGATGATGAATCATTCTTTTGATCACTTGGGCTATCTCCTTACTGTTAAATCAGTCAAATAGGTCACTCCACAACTGTACTGAACCCCCAACAGACTTGAATGCTGCTCCTGCCAACTTTTGTGGTCTCTGTCACCAGTTCTGCCTAGTAAAATATCTCTGATAACTTTTCTGACCTGATAAGATCATAACCTGGTCATTCCTGCCTCTGAATATCTATTCACTGAAGATCAGGAAAGAATTAACGTAAAGAGATAAAAAAAAAAAATCAGAAACATAGCAAGAGATTATGGACACCTGATCACTGGGTGGGAGGATATAGCTTGGCAGATGTCCCTCCCCCACCCCCCAGCAATGCAGTGAAGTCTTCCTCGGCCAACAACCCAAAGGGAAGTGCTAGAACAAACTCATTGCCTCATACTTTTTGTCATCATATTCAGTTCTAGTTCAACTTCTTTTGTATCTCTAGCCCTTCTGGAGTCAACCAGAAGATTCTTCATTACTTCAATTACCAGATTCTCAGTCACTCTTAGCCAGAAGAAGACTAACTGAATCTCCATTTGTTGTTTTGAAACTAGGCAGGGAATGTTGCACATGTTCTAAAGTAGGGGTAAGGATCCCTCTATCATGAATGCCTAGAAGCAAGACCACCCCAAGCTTCCAATATTTGACTGAGCATGCCTGAAATGGGGAATGGAGTCTCTGAGAACACATCAGAAATGGAGCTTGGGCAGGAGTGGCTTAGAAATGATTATCAGTAGTAACTGTAGCTGTTTCTCTCCCAGGACGATTTGGTTATTTTTCTTTGCCTCATTAAAGGGGCCATCCCCTCACCAGTTCTTAAACAGGCCTATTCACTGAAAGAGCATTACTTCACCATAAGTGAGTACCTGAAAAGGCCTTGGCCTAAAGGGGCCAAGGTTTTCCATTGCATTCTGGGCCATCTCCAGTCATCACGATGAATATCTGGTCCCTTGATCCAGATGGCTTCAGAGGAGAAGTGAGGCTGGTGACATTGCATAGCCCTCCCTCACTCAAAACAATGTCAAATACAAGTCATCATTTCTCTGATGGCATAGCTGTTTTCAACAATGAAGAATGAACACAGCAATCTGTGAGGAGACCCAGCTGCCTGAATGGGGTCCCAGCTAGCAAGGTAACTCAGCTCCTCCTCTCCTACCTGCCCTTTCTTCTCCTATCCAAAGGAAGGTAAATTTGGATGTCTGGAGCATGCCCAGTTAACTTGGGGTTTACTAGTTAGATGCTCTCCTCTCCTCTCCTCTCTTCTCCTCTCCCAAAACCTTAACTCTACTGTACTCTGAAGCCCATAGATTGTGCCACACTAGACCTCTGCCCAAGCTCCATGTAAGGGTTAGTTTTTGGACCCTCCTGGTTTAGGAGTGATTATCAATAGTAAATGTTACTGTTTCCCTCCCAGCCTGATTTAGTTATTTTTCTTTGCCTCATTAAAGGGGCCATCCCCTGACTACTTCTTAAACAGGCCTATTCATTGAATGGGTGTTACTTTACCCTAAGTGAGTACCTGAATGGACCTTGGCCTAAAGGCATCAAAGTTTCTCACTGCATCCTGGGCCATCTCCAGTCATCCTGATGAACATCTGGTTGCTGGATCCAAGTGGTTCCAGAGGAGAAGTGAAGCTGTTGACCTTGCACAACCCTCCCTCACTTAAAACTAAGTCAAATGCAAGTCATGTCATTATTTGTCTGATGGCAGGGTCTTCTTCAACAATGAAGGACAAACACAACATCAGAATGAGACAGTCATTTCCTACAAAGATCTTAAAGTCTACTGGATGAAAGTAACATTTAAAATAGATCATTAAAAATAAATATATGCAAAAAAATAATTTGGAGGAAGTAGAGAGATCAATGTTGTAAGAAACCTGAGGAGAGGATACTGATAAAATGGCCAAGTAGGTCAGAAAATTCCAAGCTCTCAAGATTTTCACCCACAAAAGAACTAAAATAGCACCTTAGGGTGAACTGGGTGTGGATAAAATAAATAAGAATAGGGGCACAATAGGGGTGTTCCTGGGACAATTTGAGAAGATCTGAAGAAAAATCCCTAGATGTTTGATTCCTTTAAAGAGTAAATATCTCCAGGCTAAGGTCCACTTTAACAACAAGCTGCAAGTAGCTTAAACAACAAATGGCAAGCCTTAGGCTTAGTTGCTTTGAGAGGCTACCTAATTCTGAGCCACAAGAACTTCCTCTCTCTCCCTCTTCCCCCCACCATAATGAGGGGAGTAAGGCATCTGAGCCATGGAAGATGGAGAGAGCCTCTGATGACAGGGAACAACAGACCCAGCTGTACTGTGAAAAGCAGCGAGGAGGAACCAGCAAATGGTCAGTAAGGATAGAAACAGTGGGGCAAAAAGCCCCAGACCGTCGGCACTTACAGGAGGTTGGAGGCTTAGCTTGGATTCAATGCTAGAGGGAAGGACCGAAGATCTGGGACAAGAGGCACCATCCCCTATACCCCAGGGCTAGAGATGATTGTGTAAATTAAGTTATTACCACAAAAAAATGCACAGGAAAAGGAGAAAGAACCCAATCATAGAAAGCTGTTATGGGAATAGAGAAGACTGGGTTCATCTTCAGAGGAGGATATTAATGTAAAGAAACCCCCAAAGAGTAACCTCAAATCATCACTTGACCAAATAGAATCCATGGAAGATCTTTAAAAAGACTTTAAAAATCAAGTGACAGAAATTAAGGAAAAACCAAAAAAATATGAATAATCCAAGAAAAACAAAAAGATTTTAAAGGAAAGTCAAACAATTAGAAAAGTAGATCCAGAATCTTAAGGAAGAAAATGACACCTTGAAAAGGTGAGAAGGTGTAACCAGCTCCCTTGGGGGAGCCGACCCACCATTGTCTACTTAAAGACCAACCACAGGAAAAGGAGAAAGAACCCAATCATAGAAAGCTGTTATGGGAGCTAAACCAGGTTTAGCTATGGATTTTACTTTTTAGCTATGGACTCTGAGCTGAGGGAAGAAGCTCAAGAATCGACGTGTTAACAAAAGCACATTCAAAGCCAAAGCCACCAGAATAAAGATGCACTTGCTTAATGAGCCTTATTAATATTAACTGACACACCCTGAATAAAATGATGCCTCCATTTTCTGAACATATGATCTGGGAGGGGAAACATGCATGTAATGGGAGTGTCAGAAAAAGTGTAACTCTGAGGGGAAGTTGACCATCCTGACAGTATTTAAACCTGTTCCTGCTTCTGTACTGTGTGTATGTTCTTTGTGAATAGCACTCACATCCCAAAACATATAAATAAACCACTTTGCTCTGTCCACTCTATTTTTGAGTTCTTTTAATGTGAATGGCATGTTTCTAACAATATGAATAGTGAAAAATAAAAAAGAACCTCCTTTTCCATTAGGCTAACTTGTTTTCTTCAGTAAATTTTTGTACCTCTTTTTAAATTCTTTTTGTGCTTCTTTTATCAAACTATTGACTTTTTTCGTGATTCTCTTACACCACTATCATTTCTGTTCTAAATTCTCCTTCTAATTCCTTCACTTGATTTTTAAGCTCTCTTTGAAGTTCTTCTATGAGTTATTTTTGAACTTCACTCCCAGTTCCATTTTTCTTTGGGGATTTGCATGTAGGCATTTTGACTTTGTTGTACTATCCATGGTTTGGGTCTTGAAACTCTCTGTCACCATAAAAATATTCTATGTTCAGATCCATATTTTTTGTTTCTTTATTTCCCTTATTTTCCAGATGTTTTCTTTACTTTTAAATTTGAACTCTGCTCCTGAGGTGGAAGAGACACGATTCCAAGCTTCTGCAGTCCCTGGCTTTTTACCTGGTGCTGGACTGGTGCAGACCTGAGGTCCACAGAGTACCCTATTTCCTGGTGTTGCACTGGGAGGGTATTGTGGGATTGAAGGTGGCTGGCAAGCTGGAGGTCTCACGGCTCTGATCTGCTGCTGTGCTTAGGCATATGGGGGACCCCTTTGTTGCACTGGGGTCATGGGAGGTCTTACTGCTTATTTGTTGTTGCACAGAAAGAGAGATATGGTTGTCATGTGGGGTGGCTGGTGCTTCACAGTGCCATGGAGGTCTGGAAGTTCACTGACTATGGCACTGAGGATTGTGCGGGGGTGGGGGGGGTGTCCAGGACTGGTATCTGCCCATTAACCTGGTGCTGTACCAAGGCACCACTGTTGATTTGACCCACTCATCTGGTGCTCCACTGGGGCTCAGCTCCTCCTACTGGCTTGCTGAGCTAGAGTTTACTACTGACTTGCTTGGACATTTCCTCAACTGAACTGTGCTTTTACCAGAGTGAAACAGATATCTCCTGCTGACCTTCCAAGTTTCTTGGTCTAGAAGATTGTTTTGTCCCATGTTTTTGTTGCTTCTGCCATTCCAGAATAGATTTAGGGGTGCTATTTTATACTTGTTCAGAGGTGAATAAAGGAGAAATCAGATGATTTCTGCCTACTCCACCATCTTGGCTCCAGGAAGTCCTCTATACTCTATCAATTGAATGAACTACTCATTTTTAATGGAAGGAGGATGTAATGGATTTATGGACCCCAGAATAATTTAAAGGAGGTTTCTGGGGATGCAGTAACAATAGACAGTATTAACAGAGCACTTTAAACACTTTTAAAAAAGATGATCTCTTTGATTCTCATAACAACCCTGACAGGTAAATGCTATTACTGTCTTCATTAGGCAGATGAAGGAACTGGGGCAGGCAGAGGTTCCCTGACTGGGAAGAAGGCATTAGGAGTTAAAGAAATGTGAAATAAAGATTCCAATAAATCACATTTATCTATTTCTTCCCATCTTTTCTCCCCCTTCCAGATCATATCCCAAATGAGTATGGTATAATGAGAAAGCTCCTTCTGTTTCTCTTTTCTCCTTCTAAGGTCTCCATTTCTATAAAATTCTTCTGGTAATAGGAATTCCCAGGAAACCTATTCCTGAATAATCTCCTGGGCAGGGCATTGGGCAGGAGAGGAGGAGGCAGATCCTCCTTGGAGGAAGTGGATGAGGTAAGTGCTTCTCTTTCTGGTTTTTCTGAGAATATATGACTATCACACAGGGTCATAAAAAGTCTAGTTGATTAGCCAGTGAGGACATAGCTTCTCCTGTCACGAACAGGGCTAGGGGACCATTTCCTTAGGTGCTACTTCACTCTTTCTCAGAAGCTGGACACCTTCTCTGCCCTGACAGAAAGGGTTCCTCCCTTTGTTAAGACCAGGGCAGGAGGCAATGAATGGGATTGTAGAGGAAGGAAAGGTGGGAGATTAAGCCCATGAACACCCTAGAGTCTAGAGCTTGCTTGCTGGCCTATTGAAGTGTACTGGAATCCACAAGCTGTGCTGCTGACCTAGACTCTTGGTCTGGCCCTCACTCAAATCTCTTTTCAAGGAAGTTGTGTTTCACTTTCCTGAAGGGTGATTCTGTCCAGAAGGGTTGGTTTGGACAGGGGAAAAGGAGCAAGGAGAAAGGAGAAGAGAAAGAAGAAAAAGCATGGGCTAAGGAGCCAATGAGGGGGGAGAGTAAGAGAACTTCAGGGGTAGAGATGAGGAACTGATTGAGAGGCTAACAAAGGTGTGGTCAGGAGATGGAGGAAATGTGAAGACGGAAGTAAAACTCTCCATGTCCCATCTCCCTCATCCTCCTCATTCCCACATCTTTTCCATTTCTCTCTCCCTTTCTTCCTTCTCTGTTGTGATCCTTTCTATTCATCCTCTTTCCTTGCCTTCAACATTTCTTCTCTTTCCTGGTCAATTGCACTGCTTCCAACCTTACACTCCCCAACTCATAGACCAAAGGTTACTTTACCTGGGGTCCACAAATCCGTGGACAGATTTTGAGAATCTTCGAACTTGGATGTGGTGAAAATGTATCATTGTTTTCATTAACCTTTCCCTTTGCTGTATAAACCTGGGTATTTTATGCCTTTAAAAATATGATTTAGAGAATGGTTCTATGAGTTTCACCAGAGTTCCATACAGGTCCAGTATGAAAAAAAACTTGAGAACCTTTCCCTGAACCCTTGCTTTAGACCCTCTGCTGCATTCTAATCCTTATCCTCTTTACCTTCCTACTTTCTCTGTCTCCATGTCCCAGAGCTGGAAGTTCAGAGATTTAAATTCTCAAAGGTTATCACTTTATTGTCAGATGGGTAAACTGAGGCCAAGAGAGTTTAAGTGGCTTGCTTGAGGTCATCCAGACAGCAAACAGCTGGACTAGGATTTTAAATAAGATTATTAGACTTTGTACCTAACCCTGTTATGACTGTACACAGTGAGGAACTAAGATGACATACCATGAGGTTCTTCATCATTGCTTCTCTTCATTTCTTATTTCTTCTCCTACCTCTCTGACCACACTTTCTCTTACTCTGATAGTTCTTTCTCCCCTAATTTTCCCCTTAATATGGACGCTCTCCAAGGTGCTGTGTTCTATTATTGCCTTTCTGTGATTGAAGGTAAGAGAATGAGAATGGGGATGAGATGAGGAAGAATTTACCACTCAGTGACTGAGGATAAGGAAGTTGGTGTGTCAATGACTGAGGAGATCTGTTACAGGGAGTTGATAGACCTGTGAATGAGGGTGGGGCAGTGATGGTTCTGGGACTAGTGATAAGAGTTTTATGGATTTATGTCTAAGCATAAGTGAATGGCTAGATGAGTGAATCAATGACAAAGCATTTATTAAGTACTTGCTTTGTGTCAAACACAGGGATACAAATAGAAAAGTAAGTCAATTCATATTCTCAGAAAAGTCACATTTTTATGGCAGGAGACAAAAGCATTTGAAAAGGACAAAAGAGAGAAGGCAAGACATTTTTTTAGTGTCTATTCCTCTGATCAAACTATATCCATT
The DNA here is from genome assembly GCA_028658325.1 of Potorous gilbertii. Lineage (NCBI taxonomy): Eukaryota > Metazoa > Chordata > Mammalia > Diprotodontia > Potoroidae > Potorous > Potorous gilbertii. The sequence continues at coordinate 58,680,052 of CM053771.1, read as the reverse complement.
TCTGATACTGAAACATTTGACAGTGATAAGGAATTTGGTTACAAGAACTTTCTTTTATGGATCATCAGTAGCTGTACCTGCTGAAGAAGTGGGGGTTGCAGCACCTTCAGAGGAAGTTGTCAAATCATTTCCTTCCAAGGATTGCTCCCCTGAAGGATGGCTGTAGGAGCAGGGTTGGAAATGGGATTGGGGGTTTGGGGATGTGGAATGGGGAGGAATGAAGTGATTCCTGGGACTCTTAGGAGAAGAGTTCTGGTTCCCTTCCATTGGTTTAGGAAGAGATGTGATATTTCAAGAAGTGGTAGTGGCTTGGACCCCTGGCACATTCTTCTTCCTGTCTCTCTCCCAGACTTTAGGGAAGTTGATGTCTTAGGGACTTGGAATGGGAAATTTTTTATATTTGTGGTAGGGTATAGGGAAAGCAATGAGGCTGTGGCTGAGGATGAGAGATTTGATGGATCTGTACCTGAGCATGGAGGATAAACAGGGGATCTGTGACTGGAAAGATTATTGATACATTTGTTATGGGGGATGAGTGTGGAGAAGATGATGGATCACTAATTGCATATGAAGGATGGTGATCAATCTGTCCCAGGACGTAGGGAAAATAATGGCCTTGTAAGAAGGGGTGAGACAGTTGATGGATTTGTTTCTGGGGAAACTGCATTAATGGCTTCCTTACTGACTTGTTTGAAAATACTGTAGGAGAAAGTCATGCAGGCCATTGTCTTAGTCCAATACAAAGAGCCCTCACTCATCTGAAAAGGGCCCTTGGTGATTCTTTACAAACATGGAGTCAACAATTAGCCTTGCCTGTTTACTACAAGAAGAAAAATCAAAGTCGTCCAGGGTCATGTTCATCCTTCCTTCTCTCCATTTCCTAGTTCTCTACCTCATTGACCATGCTTCCTCTACCCTGATGGCTTTTCCTCCTCTAGCTTTTCCATAATTATTGGCATACTCTAAGGTCCTAGCCTCTTCTATTCTCTCCAGGCACTCTTTGTCTCACTGACCTCATCTTCTTCCAGGAAATTATGATTAAGATTTTGACTCTCAAATCTCCATCTACAGCCCTGATTGCCTTTCTCATTATCTCCAGATTCACCCTGCAGTTATATTCTGACCATTATTTAGGCTCAGTTAGTCAAGAGGACTCCTGCTCTCCCTCCCTAGGCAATCTATCAGTGAGTTTCTCTTTTGAACTTGCCTGTTTCTGTGGTTGACACTACTACCTTCTTCTCAGTCACCTACACTAAAGATCCCACAATATCTCCAGTTGGTAAAGGTAGGTAAAGAACTCTGCCAAACCTGAGGCACCACCAAAATATCTGTTGTTGTTGCTGTTGGTGAGTTTTCTTTTTCTGCATTATCCACTCACTCAGTTGCCAAGTCATTCTGATTCTCTATCTAAAACTTCCCTTCACCCAACCACCCAAATATTCTACTTCAGGCCTCTCACCTGGGCTCATCAATAGACTCCTCACTGTTCTCCTTGCTTTCAGTCTCCCTCATGTGCAATTTGTCCTACAAATACTGGCTAAAGAGTACAACAAAGGCACAGTCCTGAGCATATCACTTATTCAGTCAGAAACTTTCAGGGGCAAAAAAAAAGAGCCTAAAACCCTCATCCTTCCAGTCAAGTACATTCCTAGTCAGGTCCAGTTCAGTTTTTCACAATCCTGCTACAGGAACTATCCAGTCAAGTCAAACTGGAAGTGTACCATCCCTGATAAAGTCAGGTGCATTGACAACCTCTGAACCTTTGCCTATGTTCTTCGCATGTCTACAATGCCCTTCTTCACTCCTCCCAAACTGTTCAAATTCTATCCTCCAAGAATCATAGAATTTTAGAACTAGAAAAGATGTCAGCAACCATCTGATCCAAACTATTCTTGAGAACGAATCTGAATTACTTTATACTTGACAAGTAAGTCTTGCAGTCTCAGTATAAAGATCTCTAATGATAGGGAACCCTGACCCCCTGAGACAGCCCATTTCTCTTTTAGATAGAAAGTCCTTTTCCTAACCTTAGGCTTAAATTTGTCTCTTTCCATCTCCTCTCTATTGCTTAACTCTGGGGCCAAAATGAACCAATCAGGTTGTTTCTCCATGTGACAACCCTTCTAGCAAAACTCACCTCTCCAGTGCCCACTGAATATTATCCTTTGAAACCTGAACATTCTCAGTTTCCTCAAATCATTCACATTTATTTCAACTGATTTTCATATTTCTTAGAGATAATTTCATTAGGAAATACTAATAGTTTAAGAAGAGAGCTGAATGATCCCTCTACCTGTGCAGAGTGAAAACCTTCCATGCCCCCAGTAAGCTGTTCCATGATTTGCTGTGGTCTTTCCTCTGCTCCATTTTAATCATTCTTAAGGGAGTGGCTTCGATTTTAAGGGTCCAATGAGGTAGAAATACAAGTGGATTTAAATCACAGTTACACTGCTTACTACCTATGTGACCTTCAGCAAATTAATTAACTTCCCTGTTTTTCAGTTTCTTCACTGGCATAATGAGAGGGGATTGATGGATTAAAGATCCCTTCCAACTTTAATCTTCTCATCTTATATTCACCCAGACTTGGCAGGAATCTCCTGCAATTCTTCAAGAGATAAATAGAGTTTCCTTCTCTTTCCGCCCCCCCCCCCAAAGAGATATCCTTAGGAATTTTGTTTGTTCATGAAAGTTTAGATGTGGCAGTAGTCAAGGAAACAAATAACAAAACTTCCTCATCCCTTGAACATCCGAATAACACAATTACCATTTGACGCTAAGACTTTGAATGGGATAAAGCACGGCAAGCAAGGGTTTTTATGGAAAAAGATCTGGACGTCTTGGTGAGCATGAAGGGTCATTATGAATAAAAAATGAGGAAAAAATGAGGAAAAAAGATAATACGATCCTAGATATCTATAAGACGGAAATAATTTCAAGGAAAAGAAAGTGTTTCCTTTGCCTGGCCTCAGAGGGTTGAACTCAAGGCAATAAGTGGAAGTTATGGAGTAGATTTCAGTTGTGTATATGGAAAAGTTTTCTCTTGTAGCTAAATAAAAAGGGAAAGAATTATCAGTAGCAATCTTTCAACAAACACTAGATTCATCCTTTTGGGGATACTCTAGGAAAGACTCTTGCTCAGATGGGAGTCACAGAAAATGCCTTCTGAGGTCTTCTCCTCTGAGATCCTGTAGCAATCAGGGGACACCTACCCTGGAAGCTGAGGAGTACTAGGGAACAAATAAATGACAGAGCACAACCCTTGTCCTTCCTCTTCTCCTGACTTGATATCTAATCTTGACCAAGTCATCTTCCTTCTTTGGCCTTTGGTGGCCTCATGGGTGAAATGAGGGGTTGGGCCAGATCATCTCTAAAGTTCCCTGAAGTTCCAAACTTCCATGACTCTAGGATTGTACCCTCTCTCATTCAGGGGAGGACTGTTTATATGGGATCTTCAACTGAGTAGCTGGGAGCGCCCTGGTTCCCTCTGCCCTTATTCAATGCTGAGGTCCCTAGGCTACATCATCTTCTCTTTTTTTCTTCCAAGGGCCTGACTCTCTCAATGTCCCCAGCAACAAATCACAGTTTTGTTACTGAATTTATCCTGCTTGGCTTCACCAGTGACTCCACCTCAAATAAGATGCTTTTCATCATCTTTCTCCTTCTCTACCTCTGCTCAGTCCTGGGCAATGGACTCACCATCATCCTCATCTTCCTGGATTCTCACCTCCACACACCTATGTACTTCTTCCTCAGCAACCTCTCCCTACTGGACATGG
>CM053771.1:58645774-58675773 GCA_028658325.1 Potorous gilbertii | reverse complement strand
TAGAAAAACTCAGACAGAAAGCAGCTGCTGGGGCCACCCAGGACTAAAGATAGTCAAGCTCTTTCCAAGTCCCCCTCCTCTCCCATTGTGGAGGGAGCATTTCGTCATTGTTAAGCGCTTCCTTGGCACCCTTCTCCACTTCCTCTTCTCACCTCATAAAACACCCTGCCTATGGTTCATCTTATAGGATGGGGTGACAGCAGAGCATTCTCAGTCTGGTTTCTATAGTGATGTCACTATGATCATAACCTGACATTCATTCAAGCTGACCCCCAGATTACAAAGTGGATAGGGCAATTTCACCCTTGTAGTATAGCAAGGTAAACATGCCAACCTACTCCAATTTGTGTCTTGGGGATTGTGGGTCATAGAGGAAATAATTTAATGCTGAAAATGTGTCCAGATATTTAGTTCAAACTCCTTACCCATCTCCCAGATGAGGAAACTGAATCTAACGGAGGTCAAGTGAGTTGGCTTGATTTAAATTAGTAAGAGCAACCTTGTGACTCACTGGGTCTTGGGACCTCTGACACTGGAATACTCATGAGAATGAATGAGAGAATGGGTGGGTGGATGAAAAAACCATTTATTAGGCACTTAGCATATGCTAAGCACTGTACTTAGCATTAGATGCTAAGTAGAAAAGGGACATAAGAGATTCTTAAGCAGTTATCTCTCTAATAGGAAGGTCAAGCTAAGCTACAAGACATGTGGAAAGATGAGGAAATCCTATAAGTGAAGTGATTATTAGCCAGACCCAAAGGGTATTAGGAGATCTTAGAGGTTTCTATACATGTATAACCCAGTTAAGTTTCATCTTATTAAATTCAGTGTATCATTTCCAGACTGTCTCATTTAGCATGCTTTCTGACTTGTTCTGGCAATGGGTCATTAAATGAGGCTCAGAACTATGGATTTGAATTCATGTTCACTGCACACAGCACATTTACCTCAAGAAGAGTTGCAAATGGTGTCCCAATTTTCAAAAGAGGAAAGAGGACAGAGTCTACAAACCATAGTGAGCTTGACTTCAATTTCTGAGAAAATTCTACAATGGGCTATTAAAGAGAGGGTTGGCAAAATATATTTAAATTGAAGTGATGCTCATGAATTGGGGAATGGCTATACAAGTTGTGGTATATGAATGTAATGAAATACTATTGTGATGTAAGAAATGATGAAGAAGTGGACTTCAGAAAGCCTAGAAAGATTTACATGAACTGATCCTGAGTGAAGGAAGCAGAACCAGGAAAACATTGTACACAGGAACAACCATAGTCTGCAATAACTAATTTTCATAGATTTAGCCCTTATCAGTTATACAAGGACCTAAATCAGTTCCAAAGGACACATCCAGACAAAGAACTGTGGAGTCTGAATGTAGAGAGAAGCAGACTGTTTTCTTTTGTGGTTTGCTTTTTCTTTCTCATGGTTTCTCTCATGCATTGTAATTCTTCTCTACAACATGAGTAATGTGAAAATATGTTTAATAGAAATGTATATATAGAGCCTATGTCAGATGGTATGCCATCTTGGGAAGGGAGGGGGGAGGGGAAGGAGAAAAATTAAAATGTGAAAGTGAATGTTGAAAACTAAAAATAAATAAACCAAAAAAGGTATCTATTAAGCCCTTACTGGGTGTAAGGAACTATACTAAGCCCTGAGACACAGAGAAAGGTAAAATTAAAAAATGTCTCCCAATCCCTGCTTCAAGAAACATGCATTTTAATGGGAGAGACAATATCCAAAAAAACTAACATACAATATATGTAAGGTATGCCAGGGATTTCCTTATATGTTTTTTTCTGCTCTTAGTCTTATGCAATCTGTTCTTCCTCAAGCATCAGTGTTGATCTCCTTAGCTCCCCTAAATTATTTTTATTTATTTTGCATATATTTATTTTAATATTCTGTTTGATATGTTTTCATCCAGTAGAATCTAAGTTCCTTGTAGGAAAGGACTGTCTCATTTCTGATGAAGTATTGTCATGGAGATCCCATCCTTCATTTCAGGCATATTCAGTCAGCATTCCAGGCAAATATTGGAAGCTTGGGGTGGGCTGGCTTCTAGGCATTCATGATGGAGGGATCCTTTACAATATGTGGAATATTCTTTAATGGTAATTTAAAGGGTGAGATCTTTTCCATTCATTAATAGGCCCATGTGACCCACCTGGGTTACATAGAAGCCTAAGTCACATTAGTCTGAGTCATGTGGAGACTGTGGTCTGAGGAGTTTGCTGAATGAATGGCACATGAAAAGGCAGAGCTAGAGCAAAGCTCAGAAAAAATTTGGAGCACTCAGAATTGAAGGTCGCAGGTGAGCCTATGGCTGGACGTGAGTGTGAGAAGGGCATTTTGCTTAAGGGAAACCTGTTTGTGATTTGTTAAATGGAGCCAGTTTGTGGGAAGCCTAGCAGATGAAATTCTTATGACTGGTGCAGTCTCCTGCATTGGTATTGCATATAGATTTTTGTTACTATGATGGATTTGGCTTTCTGGTGTCTGAATAAGTGTTTTGGCTCTTTTACCTTCCATGGGGAGAGTCTCTTGTATTTCATGATTCTGAGTTGGGCTTCGATATTTATGGCCACTAGAGGCATGACGAAAATCACATTGGTGCTAGATATTCCTTGCCCAGTTTCAAAACAACAAATGGAAATTTAGTTAGCATTCTTCTGGATAAGAGTGACTGAGAGACTGGTAAGTTGAAGTAATAGAATCTTCTAATTGACTCCAAAAGGGCTAGAGATGCAAAAGAATTTGAACTAGAATTGAATATGATTACAAAAAGTTTGAGAGAAATGAGTTTGATCTAGTTCTTCCCTTTGAGTTGTTGGCTGAGGAAGACTTTCATTGCATTGCTGGGGGTGGTGGAGGGACAGTGGCAAACTATATTCTCCTCCCTAACCACCAGGTGTCCATAATTCCATCTTACGTTTGTCTATTTTTTTTTTTGTTCTCTTTGTGTTAAATCTTTCCTGATCTTCACAGAAGAAATACTTAGGGGCAGAATTGACCAGGTTATGATCGTGTTCAGATCAGGAAAGCTCTCAGAGATCCTTCATTAGTCAGAGTTGGTGGCAGAGACTACAAAAGCTGCAGTTGCAGCAGTCAAGCCTGTTGGGGAGTCAGTACAGGTCTTGAGTGAACTGCTTGACTTATTTAATAGTGGATCTTCCAAACAGCTGAGACACTCATTGAGCAAGGGACCAGCCCAACTGAGCAAATGAATGATTCATCCACCATTTTTTATGGCAAAAAATAATTTTTAAACTTTATTTTTAAAATTATTTAGTGTTTTATTTTCCCCCAGTTACATGTGAAAATAGTTTTAACATTTGTTTTTAGAAGTTTCAGTTCCAAATTCTCTCCCTTCTCCACTCTACACCACCATGAGAAGTCAAACAAATCAACATGGGTCACATATGTGTGGTCTTGTAAAACATTTCCACATCAATCATGTTGTGGGACAAAACTTAGATCAAAAAAAAGGAAACCTGAAGACAAATAAAGTTCAAAAAAGGATGATTTAATTTGTGTTCAGCCAGCATCAGTTCTTTCTTTAGGGATGATAGTATTTTTCATTCTAAGTCATTCAGAGTTGTCTTGGATCATTGTAAGGCAGGGAATAGTGAAGTCATTCATGACTGATCATCTTAAAATATTGCCATTACTTTATACACAGTACATTTCACTTTCTATCAGCTCATGTAAGTCTTTCCAGGTTTTTCTGAGAGCATCCTGCTCATTTCTTAAACTGCAAAGGATTGCAAAGTACTTCCCTTATAATTACCCTGTGAGGGAGCTAAGGGGCAAATATTATTTTCCTGACTTTACAGATGAGGAGGAGATCAGTGAGTTTAAGCTTCTGTGTCTGAGAAGAGATTCCAGATCCAAGACTAACCCTTCTCTATCCATGAGGATGATGAGGACTAAGATGGAGTCTGGTTTGTTCTGGTTAACTCTGGAAGGCAAGCCTGTTGTAGATCACAGACCAAGGTCCTAAGCCCAGTAGGAAGGGATGGCCCCGACATGCCCTGGGTGGTGGCACATACCTACAATCTTCGCTATTAGGGGAGGCTAAGGCTATGGATCAATTGAGTTCAGGAGTTCTCTGCCATCTATAGTCATAGGAAAAAATGCTTGACATCACTGTTGATTAGAGAAATGCAAATTAAAACAACTCCTAGGTACCACATCACACCTATCAGATTGGCTAATATGACAAAACAGGAAAATGATAAATATTGGAAAAGATGTGGGAAAATTGGGACACTATTGCATTGTTGGTGGAGTTGTGACTTAATCCAACCATTCTGGAGAGCAATACGAATATGCCCGAAGGACTGTAAATCTCTGCATATCCTTTGATCCAGCAACACCATTTCCAGGTCTGTATGGCATAGAAATCATAAAAATGGGAAAACACCCAGATTTCCAAAAATATTTATAGCAGCTCTTTTCTTGGTGGCCAAGAATTGGAAATTGAAGGGATTCCCATCCATTGGAGAATGGCTGAATAAATTGTGGTATATGAATATAATGGAATACTATTGTTCCATAAGAAATGTTGAGCAGGTTTTTTTCCCCCAGAAAAACCTGGAAAGACTTGCATGAATTGATACTGAGTGAAGTAAGCAGTTACTTACTGTACATAGTAACAGCAACATTTTGTCATGACCAGTTTTGATAGTTAGCTCTTCAGCAGTGCAATGGTCTAAGACAATTCCAAAAGACTCATGACAGAAAATGCTATTCATATCCAAAGAAAAAACATGGAGTCCAAAAGCAGATTAAAGCATACTAGCTTCTTTCTTTTTCTTTCTTTCTTGTGGTTTTTTTCCTCTTGTTCTGATTCCTCTTTTACAACATGACTAATGTGGAAATATATTTAATATCTTTATGTGTAATTAGAAAAAAATAAAAAATACTAAGAAAAAAGAAATATGTCTTCTAATAGGAGAGATAATATACAAAAATTAACATGTGCAAAGTATGAGATTTCCCTATAATATATGAATTTTCTACTCTTTAAGTAATCTCTTCAGGCTCAAATTTCTTACAACACTTTCCCTACTTCCTCAAAATTATTTTTATTTATTTTGCATATATTTATTTTTAATGATCTGTTTTATCTAATAGAATCTAAGTTGCTTGTGGGAAAGTATAGTCTGATTTCAGATGAAGTATTGTCATGGGACCCTAGCCCCCATTTCAGGATGCTCAGTCAGCATTCCAGGCAAATATTGGAAGCTTAGAGTAGGCTTACTTCTAGGCATTCATGATGGAGGGATCTTACCTTTACTTCAGATCACGTGCCTAGTTTGAAAACATATGGAAATTTAGTGAGCCTTCTTCTGGCTAAGGGTGACTGAGAGACTGGTAATTTGAAGCAATGAAGAATCTTCTGGTTGACTCCAGAAGGGCTAGAGATGCAAAAGAAGTTGAACTAGAACTGAATATATTTACAAAAAGTTTGAGGAAATGAGTTTGATCCAACTCTTCCCTCTCTGTTGTTGGCTGAGGAAGACTTCATTGCATTGCTGGGGGTGGGGGAGGGACAGTGGCAAGTTATATTCTCCCATCTAGCCATCAGGTGTCTATAATCTCTTGATATGTTTCTGGGATTTTAAATCTATTTTTATAATGTCTTTCCTGATCTTCAGCGAATAGATATTCAGGGACTGAACTGACCAGGTTATGATCTTGAATCAGAGATTCTTCATTAGTTAGAGACCACAGAGACCCCAGAAGCTGGTAGTAGCAGCAGTCAAGCATGGTGGAGGGTCAATACAGTTGTCAAGTGACCTACTTGACTTATTTACCAGTGGATCTGTCCATCAGCTGAAACATTCACTCAGCAAGGGGTCAGCCCAAATGAGTAAATGAGTAGTTCATCCATCTTTTTTTTATGGCAGAAAATAATTTTTTATTTTATATAAAAAAATTATTTAGTGTTTTGTTTTCACCAGCTATGGGTAAAGACAATTTTTAATATTCATTTTTAAATCCTTGAGTTCCAAATTCTCTCCCTTCTTCCCTTTCTTCCCCAACCACATGAAAAGGAAAGCACCATAGTATAGGTTATACATGTGTAGTCATGCAAAACATTTTCACATTAGTCATGCTGTGAAAGAAAACAGAGACCAAAAAAAAAGCTCAAGAAAAATAAAGAATGTAAAAAAAAATCTATTCCAATGATATATTCAGGAATGGGTACAATTTCCATAGTATATTCTTTCTTAGGTAATTGTTCAGTTTTCATGATTAGTTTGACTTGTGTGACTGATATTTCAACTCCCCCCAGTACTGTGATGGGGATAGGAGTTACATGTTATCAGTATTTCTAAATATAAGGGAGGCCTCCGCCCCATGTGTATTGATGTTCAAGGTACAGTATTTAATCTTTTTTTCCAACATATGGTCAAATTGATATGGGGTCTATAATTTGGTCAGTGTATTTCTTTAATCTGAGCTGAAGCTTGGCCAATGTCCTATTCTCTATGAAGGTGTGACAAACTTGAAGAAGGGGTTCATGAGTTTATGTAGAAGATATCAAAGTCATCTACAATCATATGAAAAAAGTTCTAAATCACTATTGTTTAGGGAAATGAAAATTAAAACTATTTTGAGGTACCACCTCACACCTATTAGAAATGACAAATACTGGATGTAAGTACATAAAAGAACTGTTGGTGGAGTTGTGAACTGATCCAACAATTCTGGACAGCAATTTAGAAGCCCAAAAGGGCAATGAAACTGTGTATACCCTTTGACCCAGAAATCTTAGTCTAGTATCAAGCCACTTTTCTCAGTACATCCTGTATAGTTCATTCCTTGGAATTCCACAAAATCTACCCTTGCTCTCAATAAACCAGTAAACAATTCTTTCCTTGTCAATTTATTCTGACTTTGAATCTGCTAGCTGTTTGCTTTTTCCTCGCAAGGAAATTCATCTCTCCAGTCCCCAAAGTCACTTAACTGTGAAATCTTGTTCAGCACCTCCAAACGTGGCTTCCCTGTTTCCCCAATTATTAATCAAACCTAGGTGATTGTAAGCAGGAAGAACCATCTTCACTATTATATTCCTATGGGAAACTGCTAAGGGGGTATCATACTATGCATGTTCATTTCTGATCATCATAGCAGTCTTCATTACCTCCTCTTTTAACTTCCCTTATATAGTCCCTAAGTGAATACGAGGATCTATCTCCACTAGTCACCATGGAATCAGTAGGATCCTGTGTTCCATTCTTTTGCAGCCAAAGCTAACAAATTTGTTGTATTGTGACCTTCTTGCATATTGTAATTTCTAAAGGCTTGCTGTACAAAAGGATTCTGATTGATACCTATAAATTTCAAATAATCCATGCCACCTATAGATACTCCTCTGGCTCCTTCACCACTGATTCTCACCATCCAAGATATTAATGAGTCACTGATTCTCCTATCCTTTGGGGGAACCAATTCAAAATGTCTTGGACCTCCTGCTAAGTAAAATCCTCAATTATATCTCTAAAGAGTGTATTCCCTGATTGGATCTCCTGTTTTCACCTTACGATGTCATGAGCTTTGGCCTGGGAAGTCTCCCCCTGTAATATTGTTTCATTTTTCAACTCTGATGTAGTCACATTTTACACCCACACACTCTCCTGACGGTCATCAACATGGCAACTAGACTAGGTCTGCACAAAAGTTGTATGAAAACTCCTTTTGTCAGTCTTCCATTTATTCTCATCTAAATGAACAGTCTTTTCTTCTACCTGAGATCACTCATCTTGGTCTTTTAAAGGAGAGCCTGAATGCTGAGAATTCCAATGCAAACTAGCTACCTTTTTCCATCTGAATTTTTTTCCTTCAGGAGCTCATCTCTGCTTTTACACACAATAGGGTAACCTGTTAATAAAATCCAGCCTCTCCTACACATTCCTATCAATTCCTTCCCTGGTCTCATTTTCATTCCTTGCCAAAACCTTTTCAGATCTCTAGGTTTCCCCTCCTGTGATCTTGGTTTGCTGTTCTCACAGGTTGCAACACTATTAGTGCATTCTCTTGCCAGGGAAGAATATGGTAAATCCTAGCATCATAGTACATCCATTTCTTCCTCTAAATACTTCCTGCCTCCAAATAAAGATTTTATTCCCTATGATCCTGGCCATTATACCAAATATTACCCAAGCAATATTCACAGCACTGTGGGTGACTATGAATATGCCAGCACAATTATGAATCACAAAGTATAACAGACTCTTCATACAGAAGACAGAAGAAAAACATTTATTTAGGAACCAGAAAGCCAAATCCCAACACCAGCAAGCCAAATCTATTATAGTAACCAAGAAGTCAATAAACATTAGCACTGCAGGGGCAAAGGCATTTCCAAGGCTTCTCCCTTATTCTTCTGGGACTTTCCCACAAAAAAACAATAAAACAAGCACTCATGGGACCAGATGTGCCCACTTGCCTGCATCCTTTCCACTTCTGACTAGCATGACCAAATTCCTCTCAACTCTGCTCCACCCTTCTTGTTCTTCCCACCACATGTGACTAGGTCTTCCATGTGATCTAAGCAGGTCACATGGGCCTATTAAAGAATGGAAAAGATCTTTCCATTTAAATTGCCATTACAAGCCCCCATTCAGAAGTTCTCCTTCATAATATCAATCAATCATTTGATATCAATGAGCTATTCTAAATAATGTTAACAATGACAAGGACAGAAAATGTTCTTTCCTTATATGACCAAAGTTTCTAGGGAGAGTAAGCTCACGCTTAAAATTCAAGGGAGTTATACATGTATATAGAGAACACATGGAGCTGATGTTTCTTTGTGACTGTTGGCCATGGGAGTCCTGCAGAATCCTCACCAGTTTCACTGGAGAAATGGAAATGAAAACAATTCTGAAGTACTACCTTACATTTATCACATTGGATAATATTACGTAAAAGGGAAAAGACAAATGTTGGAGGGGATATGGGAAAAATGAGTCATTAATGCACTATTGGTGGAATTGTGAACTGATTCAGCTCTCCTTTAAAGGAGTCTGCATTTGTGTTCAAAGGGCTATAAAATCATACATACCCTTTGATCTAGCAATGTCACTCCTAAGTCTGTATTCAAAAAGAGATAAAAAAACAAAAATGAAAAGAACCTCTATGTATAAATTATAAGAGTTCCTTTCTGGTGGCATAGATTGGAAAGTGAGGGAATCCCCATCAATTGGGGAATGGTTGCACAAACTGTGATGTGTGATTATGATGGAGTACTATTATGCTTTAAGAAAGGAGGAGCAGGGAGTGGAGAAAATACGGCAGAGTAGAAACAGGGACCTGCTTCAGCTCTCCCCCTTAATATCTTAAAAAACCTATAAAAATGGCATTAAACAAATTCTAGAGCAGGAGAAGATACAAAATGACAGATTGAAGCAAATTTACAGCTCAAGACAATCTGGAAGGTCAAGGGGAAGGGTCTATTTTCTTATAAATATTCATTGATTTTGCTCAAATTTTTGGCTTCATTAGCATATCATTGGGCCAATTATTTCCTAATGTTTGCTTTACTTTCTCCATTGAGAAGTTGGATGCTATGCCAGTTGGTGCATTTATCTTTAGTACTGATGATGCTTCATTGTCTATGGCACCTTTAAGTAAGATGGAGTCTCCTTCCTTATCACTTTTAATTAGATCTATTTTTGCTTTTTGCTTTGCATGAGATCAGAATTGCTACCCCTGCTTTTTATACTTCAACTGAGGCATAACAGATTCTGTTCCAGCCCATTACTTTTACTCTGTGTCTCTCTTTTTCAAGTGTGTTTCTTCTAAACAAAATATTGTAGGATTCTGGTTTTTAATCCATTCTGCTAAACAATTCTGTTTTATAGGAGAGTTCATCCCATTCAAATTCAAAGTTATGATTCCTAACTGCATATTTCCCACCATCCTAGTTTTTCTCCTTTCACCCTTTCCCTGCTCTGTGATGTTTTGTTTCTGACTCTTGTCTCCCCCAATCTGCCCTCCCTTCCATTAGTCACCCCCCCTTTCATTAACCCCTTCTCCTCCTACTTTTATACACAGCAAGGTGTGCATATTATTCCCTCTTTGAGCCAATTCTGCTGAGAATAAAGTTCATGCATTCCCCACCATCTTCCCCATCTTTCCCTCTCCTATAAAAATGTTCTCTTGCCTCTTTTATTTGAGATAATTTACTCCGTTTCTTTGGGGATTTTCACATAAGCATTTTGGCATTTAATATTGTTGTACTCTCCCTTCATTGTAATCCTCTTTCTCCTTCCTTAGTTAATGTTTTCATGTCATTTCCCTCAAAGTGATTTATACCCTCACTCCCATCCTAGGTATACTCCTTCTAACTGCACTCTTAGTGATACAGATCTTAAGAATTACAAGTATCACCTTGCCATGTAGGGATATAAACTATTTAGCCTTACTGAATCTTTTAGGTTTTCTCTTATTGAATCCTTAGGTTTTCTCTTTATTTTTTCCCTTTTTTGTGTTTTGATAGTGAAAAATCAAATTTTTCTTGTTCAACTTTGGTCTTTTCCCCAGCAAAGCTTGAATGCTTTCTATTTCATTGAATGACCAGTTTTTTCCCTTTAAAGATTATGCTCAATTTTTCCTGGTAGGTGATTCTTGGTTGTAGTTCTGTTTGCTTTGCTTTCTAAAATGTCATGTTCCAGGACCCTTTAATATTGCAACTTCTAAATCTTGTATAATGCTAACTGTGACTCTCTGATATTTCAGTTGTTTCTTTCTGTCTGTTTGCAATATCTTTTCCTTCACCCAAGATCTCTGGAATTTGGCTATAATGTTCCTAGGAGTTCTCACTTTAGGTCTCTTTCTGGAGGTGATTGGTCAATTCTTTCAGTTTCTATTCTACCCTCTGGTTCTAGGCTATCAGGGCTGATTTTGTTGATAATATATTGAAGTATGATGTCCCCGTCCTCCTTTTGGTCATGGTTTTCAGGTAGTCCATTGAATCTTAATTTATCTCTCCTGGATTTCTTTTCCAAGTCAATCATTTTTCCAATGAAGTATTTCACATTTTTTTTATTCTTTCTGTTTTGTTTGACTGATTCTTAAAGGTAGAGTCATTAACTTCTACTTGCTCAATGCTAATTTTTAAGGATATATGTTCTTCAGTTAGCCTTTTTACCTTTTTCCATTTAGACAATTTTTTCTTAAGTAAATTTTTGTACTTCTCTTTCCATTTTTTAATTCTTCTTTTAGTAATCTATTTTTTGATGATGCTCTTGCATTACCATCATTTCTTTTCCCAATTTTTCTTATAACTCTCCTCCTTGACTTAACTAGTTTTTTATCTCTTCCATAAGTTATTTTTGGGGTTCAATTCAATTCACGTTTTTCTTTGAGACTTTGCACATCAGTATTTTGCATTGTTGTACTCTCTGTGGTTTGGGCCTTTTCTGTCACCACAAAAATGTTCTATGGTAAGATACATTCTTTTTGTGGTTTGTTCTTTCCTCATCATTTCCAGTTTTTTTCCTCAAAATTTGAGCTCTGCTCCTGGGATGGAAGGGACATTGTCCTAAGTTTCATGTGGCTGGGGCTGTAGCTGCTGCCTGTTTGCCTGATGCTACACTGGTGCTGCCCTGAGGCCCCAACTCTTGGTAGTGCACTGAGAATGTAGGGTGGGATTTAGGGTAGGTGGAACTACTGTCTGGTGCTGATTTAGGCATGGTGTGAACTTTGTACTGCACTGTGGATATGGCAGTTCTTACTCCACACCTGCTGCTCCATGGAGATAGGGGTGGAGTAGTCATGTGGGGTGACTGGTGTTTTCTAGCGCCACAGGGGTCTGGCAGCTCACCTACTCCTCACTCGCTTGTGTTTCATGGAGGCACTTGGAAGTTCTGATACTGACACCTGCCCATTCACTTGGTGCTGCACTGAGGCAAGTAGGGGATCCAAGTGTGAATTTTTGCCCACTCATCTGCTGCCACATTTAAGCTCAAGTCCTACTGCTGGCTTGGTGAGGCAGATCTTGCTGCTGGCTTGCTGGGACACTTCCTGTATTGGACTGTATACCCTTTTTACCAAAGTGAAGCAAATCTTCCCTACTGACCTTCTAAGTTTCTTTTTCTAGAAGATTGTTTTATTCCACATTTTTGCTGGTTCTACCATTCCAGAATTCATTTTGGGTTGAAGGGGATATAGGACAGGTCAGGTGATTTCTGCTTATTCCACCATCTTGGTTCCAGAAAGTCCTCTATATTATAACATTTGCATAAACTCATTTTTAATGAGAGAAGGTGGCAATGGATTCATGGCCCCCAGAAGACTTTAAAATATATTTTTGGGCAGGCAATAATAGTAGCCAGTACTTACATAGCACTTTAATGATTTTGAAAGGATCATCTTCTTCTGTTCTTAAAACAACCCTGACAGTTAGGTGCTATTAATATCCTCATTTGACAGATGAAGAAATGGAGGCAGGCAGAGGTTAAATGACTGGAAGAAGACATCATGAACTAAGAGAATTTGGATAAAAATTCTAATAATTCATATATACCTATTTCTTTCCATCTTTTCTCTCCCTCCCAGCTCATATCCCAGAAGAGTGTGGCATAATGAGAAATCTTCTTTCTTTTCTCTTTCCTCATTCTAGGGTCTTTATTACTATAAATTCTTAAGATAATAGGAATTCCCAGGAAACCTATTCCTAGATACTCTCCTGGGGAGGGGTTTGGAAAAGACAGGAGGAGGCAGATTCTCCTTGGAGGAGATGGAGGAGGCAGGTGCTCCTGTCTCTGGTTTCTCTGAGGAGACATGACTATCACAGAGGGTCATAAAAACACTAGTTGATTAGCCAGTGGGGACATCACTTCTCCTGTCACCAACAAGGCTGGGGAACCTTCTCCTTAGGTATTGCTTCTCTCTTTCTCAGAAGCTGGACACCTTCTCTGCACTGGCAGAAAGGATTCCTCTCTGAAAGAAGCAGCAGTAGCTTGAAGTCAGGACAGAGTGCAGTGAGTTGGGAGTGTACAGGAAGAAAAGGTGGGAGATTAAACCCATGAATACTCAGGAGTCCAGAGCTGGCTTGCTGCCCTGTTGGAGTGGCCCGGAAACCACTGGCTGTGCTGGTGATCTAGATTTGTCTACCCCTTACTCAAGACTCTTTTCCAATAACCAAGTGACCTATTCACTGGAGGACTTTGTCTTCCACCTTCCTGAAGGGTGAGGACATCATTGATTATGTCTGGAGGGCTGATCTGAACAGTGGAAAAGCAGCATGAGAAGGAAGGGGCTAAAGAGCCAAAAGTTCTGAGATTTGGAGGTCTTCAGGGATGGAGATGAGGAACTTAGTTAGAGGCTGACAAAAGCTTGGTCAGGAGATGGAGGAAATGTTGAAGCCGGGGAAGAAAGCTCTCCATATCCTATCTCCCCCATTCTCCTCATTCCCACATCTTTCCCAATTCTCTCTTCCCCTGTTACTTCTGTATCATCATCCCTTCTATTCATCCTGTTTCCTTGTCTTCAACATTTCTTTTCTTTCCCAGTCATTCCCACTGCTTCCAACCTTACACTTTCAATTCCTAGAGCAAAGGTTCTTTACCTGGGTTCTACAGGTCCATGCATAGATTTGTGGGATCTGTGAACTTAGATGGGGGGGAAATGTATCATTGCTTACACTTAGTATTCACTTTCCTTTGTAAGCCTGGATATTTGATGCATTTGAAAGCACGATTTTAAGAATGGGTCCATGGGGTTCAGAAAGTTTCCATAGGGGTCCAGAATACAAAATTTTGAGATCCTTTGCCTGAATTCTTGCCTTAGAACCTCTGCTCTGTACTGCTTCTCATCCCCTTTACCTTCCTACTTTCTTTTTTTTCACATCTTTGTGCTGAAAGGTCAGAGATTTAAATCCTCAAAGGTTATTACCTCATTTTCAGATGTGTAAAATGAAACCAAGAGAGCTTAAGTGGTTTGCCTGTGGTCACTCAGGTCATTAATACCTAGACTAGGATTTTAAATAAGATTATCGGTCTTTGTACCTAGTTCTCTTATGACTTTACCATAGAGAGGATCTAAGAAGAAATACCATGAGGTTCTTCTTCATTCCTTCTCTTCATTTCCTACTTCTTCTCCTACCTCTCTGACCACACTTTCTCTTACCTTGATAGTTCTTCCTCCTCTAATTTTCCCCTAAATGTGGACACTCTCTAAGTTGCTGTTTTCTGTTTTCTCTCTGTGATTGAAGACAAGAGAATGAAACTAAGGATGAGATGGGGACAAATTTATGACTCTGTCACTGAGGATGATGAAGCTGGTGTACACATGACTGAGGATACATCTGTTTACAGGGTAGAGGTGGGGTTGATGGACCCATAAGTGAAGAGGGTGAAGTTGACAGTTCTCAGAGTATTGATAAGAAGTTTTATGGATTTGTGTCTAAGAATAAGTGAATGGCTGGAGAAATGAATAAATGACAAAGAATTTATTAAGTACCTGCTTTGTGCCAAGCATGGTGAACACAAATGGAAAAAGTAAGTCAATTCTCGTTTTCAGAATACTCATATGTTAATGTCAGGAGACACACATATAGAATTGGAAGAGTGTAGGAAGAATGGACAATGCATTTTCTTTAGCCTCATTTCCATTAATTAAACTATAGTCATTTCTGCTATTGGACCATTTGGCAGTGCTAAGAACTTTCTTTTATGGGTCTTCATCAGCTATCCTTATGGAAGAACTATCCACTTAAGTCAAACTGGAGGTATACCATTCATGATAAAGTCAGGGGTACTGACAACTTCTAAACCTTTGCTTATGCTGTTTCCATGTCTACAATACCCCTCCTTCACTCCTCCCCAATTATGCAAATTCTAGTCGACAAGAATCATAGAATTTTAACAACAGAACAGACCCTCAGCAACCATCTGGTACAAATCATACTTGAGAAGTTACTCGATATATGACAAGATGGTCTTTCAGGCTCAATATGAATACCTCCAATGACAGGGAAACCATTAACCCCAGAGACAGACCATTTCACTTTTAGATATGAAGTCCTTTTCCTGAAACTAGGCTTAAATTTGCCTCTTTCTATCTCACCTCTAATGCTAAACTCTGGGGTCAAAATAAACAAATGTAGTTATTTATTCATGTGACAAACTCTCAAATATTACACACCTCTCCAGTACCTCTGAATCTTATCATTTACAGCCTGAACATCCTCAGTTCCCTAAAATAATCCACATTCATTTCAACTGATTTTCATATTTCTTAGATACAATTTCATTAGGAAATATTATTTATCGTCATTTAAAATTTCAGAAGAGAGCTGAATGATTTCATCCATGGAGTGACTCCTTCTTCCTGTGCAGAGTGAAAGCCTGCCATGCCCCCAGTAAGCTGTTCCATGAATTGCTGTGGTCTTCCTATTCTCCATTTTAATCAATCTTAAAGGGGGTGACTTCAATTTCAAGAAGCTTATGAGGTAGAAAGAGATGTGGATTTAAATCTTTGTTACATTACTTGCTTCTTATGTGACTTTCAGCAAATTAGTTAACTTCCCTGTGCCTCAGTTTCTTCATTGGCATAATGGGAGAGAATGGTGCATTAAAAGATCTCTTCCAACTCTGAATCTTCTCATCTTAGACTCTCCTAGACTTGGTAGAAATCACTTGGACTCCAAGAGATAAATGGAGTTTCCCTCTCTTCCCCCCCCCCAAAAAAAAGAGGTTTCCTTAGGAATTTTGTTTGTTCATGAAATTTCAGACAGTGTAGTGGTCTAAAAACAGATAACACAACCTCCTCACCTCCTGAACACCATGAAAACCCCATTTTCATGTGGTTCTTCATTTTTTACAGGATAGAGAAAATATGGCAGGCAAAGGTTTATATAAGAAAAGATCTAAAAGTCTTAGTGGGCTTCAAGGGTCATGATGAATTCAAAATGGGATATGACAGACAAAAAAAGAGAAAAGACAAAAAAATGGACTGCATTAAGATGGGAATAATTTGCAGGATGAGGAAATGCTTATTTTGTCCGATTTCAGAGGGAGGAACTCAAAGCAGTAGGTAGTTAAGGAGGAGATTTAAGTTTAGTATATGGAAAAGCTTGCTCTTAGAGCTAATTAAAAAGAGAAAGAACTATCAGTATTACTCTTTTAGCAAATACTAGATTCTTCTTGTTGGGGATACTCTAGAAAAGACTCTTGCTCAAGTGGGAGGCATAGAAAATGCTTTCTGAGGTTTTCTCCTATGAGATCCTCTAGGAATCAAGGGACACCAACACTGAAAGCAGGGGGGCACCAGGGAACAAGTACATAACAGGCCACAACTCTTGCCCTGCCTCTTCTCCTGACTTGATAGCTAATCTTGAGTAAGTCATTTTCCTTGTTTGTTCTATGATGACCTAATGGGTGAAATGAGGGGTTGGAACACATTGTCTTTAAAGATCCCTGAAGTTTCAAAACTCCATGATGCTAGGATTGCACCCACTCTCTCTGGGAAGGACTATTCAAGAGGAGCTCAGAGGGTCCTAGGTTCCGCTATCCTTTTCCAATGCTGAGGTTCCTATGTTTCACCATGTTCTCTTTTTCCCTCCCCAGGGCTCTACTCTCTCAATGTTCCCAGCATCAAACCGTAGTTCTGTTACTGAATTTGTCCTGCTTGGCTTCTCCAGTGACACCACCTCAAATAGGATACTTTTTGTCATCTTTCTCATTCTCTACCTCTGTACAGTCCTGGGCAATGGACTCACCATCATTCTCATCTGCCTAGATTCTCACCTCCACACACCTATGTACTTTTTCCTCAGCATCCTCTCCTTACTGGACATGGGCTATGTTACTACCACAATGCCTCAGATGTTGGTACACCTGCTTTCTAGTTCTAAGCTCATCTCCTTTGAAGGCTGCTGGCTGCAGATGTATGTATTTGGTGCTCTGGGTATCACTGAGTGCATCTTGTTTGTGGTCATGGCCTATGACCGCTATGTAGCCATCTGCTTCCCCCTGCATTACATGCTCATCCTCAACTGGGGCCTGTGTGTGAGATTGGTTGTAGGGACCTGGGCTTCTGGTTTCTTATTCTCCCTAGTCCACACCTTTTTTACCATGCATCTCCCATTCTGTGGTCCTAATATGGTGAACCACTACTTCTGTGAGGGTCCCTCAGTCCGGAGCCTGGCTTGCATGGACACACACCTTATTGAGATGGTAGACTTAGTTATAAGCATCTTCATGGTATTAGGGTCTCTGTCACTCATCCTGGCTTCCTATGTCCGCATCACCTTAGCCATCCTCAAGATCAAGTCCACCCAAAGTCGCTATAAGGCTTTCTCCACTTGTGCTTCCCATCTAACTGTGGTCACTCTGTTCTGTGCACCTGCCATATATATCTATATGAGACCCAACTCCAGTTACACACCAGAGAAAGACAAGCAGACCTCACTTTTCTACAATGTGTTCACTTCTCTGCTCAACCCTATCGTCTACAGTCTTAGGAATAAGGACATAAAGGCAGCATTTCTCAAGGTAGTAGTGCGGAACAGAGTATTCCGGTGAGTAGAAAGTCTTTCAATTGACTATTCTTTCCTTTTATTTTTCTTTTTGAGACTGAACTTCTCTGTTTCACCCAGGCTAGAAGTACAGTCACTACTTATGACCCTACTGCGGACCAGAACCCTTTGACCCACTCCATTTTTGGTCTGGGTGAATTTGGAGACATTCTGTTTTTCCCCTTCCCTTTTTCCTTTCATCACCTGCTCCTGAGGGACTCGCCATATTGTTTCTGTACCTAATATAACCACCTAATTGACTTTACCACTATCACACCTGAGAATTCCTGAACTCAGTTGATCCACTAGTCTTAGCCACCCCAAGTAGCAAGGATTGTAGGTATATACTACCACCCAAGGCAGGCAGGAGCCATCCATCTGTACTAAGCTTGGTAACTTAATCTGTGACTTACAATGAACCTCCCTTCCAGAGGTAATCAGAACAAACCAGATTTCATCTTAGTCCTCATCATCCTCATAGATGAAGAAAGGGTAGTCTTAGATTAATTTCTTCTCAGACACAGAATCTTAGACTCAAAGATCTCCTCATGTATAAAAAGGGGATGAAAATATTTGCCCTTTGCTCCCTCACAGCATAATTGTAAGGAAAGTACTTTGCAATCCTTAAAGTAACACATATATCTGAGTCATCATAATTAATCAATACTGATGGTACATATTTATTTGGAAGTTACCACTCACAAAGTATTTATGGAGTCTTTACTACTTACCTTGCCCTGTGCCAATCTTGTGGGAGACTCTAGTGAGGGCCAGGAAGTAATCCTTGCCCACAACACAAGGGGAAAGAACTCTTATCTGAGAGAAACACCTAGAAACGATACAGGTGTAGCCCCTTATCAATTAGAGGCTGATGAGAAATGAATTTTTTCCTACCTGGGAGGAGGTACTGGAAGACCTCAACACAAAGAATCCAGGGAGCATTGAAGCCTCAGGGCTGGATGCCCACAGGCAAGGGAGGGATGGTGCTGCCTTAAACTGAATATAATTATGAGCAATCAGACCCTTGCCTGGCTCACTTTTGCACCTTAGGACTGACCTACCTGGAGAGATTTGACTGTGACACTCACAGGGGATGAATTTATCCCCTCTATACTTCCTCCTTTCCTGTTTCATGGAATCCTTGAACAAAGTTTGCTACCTTTGTATTTGTTTATTTGATGTAGATACTTCTATAATGGGTGCCATCTCTACAAAAAACACAAAAAGAAATTGAGTATACCACAGGGGAGGTGGGAAGGAGGAAGAAAAACAAACCTCTAAACAAATGTTCCTAAGCTGAACCATGACCTTTCATTGAAACTCTGTCTCTACGTCTGTTAAGTCACTGTCTGTCGCTGTCTCTCCATCTCTCCCTTTCAAAACCTCTTTCAATCTTATTCAATTTTTCTCTCTCCCCTTCTTTCTCTCCTTCTCTATCTCCACATCCCTTTCTATCTCTGTCTCTTCTGCCTATCTCTTGTCTATATCTGTCAGAACATTTCTCTCTTTCCCTTTCCTTTTCTGTCTCTTTCTTTTTGTGTCAATCTGTTTTCTGTCTCTTTCCATCTCACTTTCTTTTTCTCCATCTGTATGTCTATACCTATCTCTGATTCTCTCTCTCTCTCTCTCTCTCTCTCTCACATATACAGACAAGCACACATGCATATACATGCACACAAACACAAAATAAAACAGAACCAGGTGCTAGAATGCAACCTTTGTAGAATGTGAGATTCTACATTTGAGAAGGTCCAAATTCCAATGGCCTAGAAGACTTATGAATGGCCTCATGGCATCTGTGGAATTTTAGCTAATACTTGGATGTGTTTGTAGTAGTAGTAGATGAAAAGGGGAAGGTAGAGAAATATAAGCAAATCTCTTCTTCCTGCTTCTTGTTATCCCCATGATTTTGGAAAAGTACCTGCTCCTCCCTGACATTTATTTTCTTCATCTCTGAGTTAAGGGGGCTGCACCAGATAATTTCAAGAATCTTTTCTATCCTAAAACCAAAGATTATAGGATCTATAGGCACAGAGGCAAAAATAAGTGCTGGAATGGAAGAGTTTAAGAGCTCTCATTTCAATTTAACAAACTTTCATTATTTATAAAACACTTGATACAGGGTCTGGCACATAGTAGGTACCGTATAAATGACTATTTCCTTCTCTTTCCTCCATCTTCATCCCTTCTCTTACTGAGCACCAGCTGTGAACAGAAATAGGCACTGAGAAAGATACAAAGGTGACTGAAACACTGTCCTTGCTTTCATGGACCTTATGGTCTCAGATGGGAAAAAGCTAGGTAAGCAAATGTTTCAAAAGAGAATATGATGAATCTTTAGTGAGACACAAATTTCATTTGGTTCTGCAGGTATTAAGTGCTTAATATATGCCTGTCACTGTGCTGGGCAACAGACATAGGAAGACACTGAGGCACTTGCTCCAAGCTCACTGTCCCAGTCTCATTTGCACAAGCAGGATGGGTTCTAAGAGGGCAACTAATGACTCCTTTTCCCAAGATTTTAGAAGTAACAATGAGGAATGATTGATTCTAATACTATTACTTGTGAGCCCTTTATCTCCCAGGCAATATTCATAGCACTGAGGGTGACTATGAATATGCCACTGTAGTTCTGAATCATAAAGTATAATAGACTCTCCATATAAAAGGCAGAAGAAAAGCATTTATTCAGACTTCATAAAGTCAAATCCCAACACCAGAAAGCCAAATCTATCACATTAACCAAGAAGTCAATAAACATGAGCATTGTAGGGGACAGAGATATTTCCAAGTTTTACCCCACCTCCCATATGGTGGGACCAAACAAACTCAGGAGCCTAGCTATGCCTGCTTGCCTGCATCCTTCTCAGCTATGAGTAGCATGACCAACTTCCTTTCAGTTTTGCTTCACTCTTCCTTTTCTACCCTTTCAGTGAGTTCCTTCCACCACATGTGACTTAGGCTTCCATGTGATCTAAGCAGGTCACATGGACTATTAATGAATGGGAAAGATCTTTCCATTTAAATTGCCATTACAAGCCCCTATTCAGAAGTTCTCCCACATAATATCAATCAACCATTTGACATCAATGAGCTTTTCTAAAATGATGTTAACAGAGACAAGGACAGAAACCATTCTCTCCTTATATGACCAAAGTTCCTAGGGAGAGTGAGCTCAAGCTTAAAATTCAAAGGGAGTTAAGCACATATATAGAGAACACAGATGGCTGAGGTTTCTTTGTGACTCTTGGACTTGGGAGTCCTTTTATGTCTCTGCAGAATCCCCACCAATTTCATTGGAGAAATGGAAATGAAAACAATTCTGAGGTACTGCCTCACCCTAATGAGGCTGGATAATATTACAGAAAAGGGAAATGAAAAATGTAGGAGGGGATGTGGGGAAAATGAGTCATTAATGCACTAATGGTGAAGTTGTGAACTGATTCAACCCTTCTTTACAGCAATTTGGAATTGTGTCCAAAGGGCTATAAAACCACACATACCCTTTGACCAACAATATCACTGCTTGGTTTGTATCCAAAAACAGAGGAAGAAAATAACATATATGTACAAAAATATTTGTAGCAGCTCTTTTCTGGTGGCATAGAATTGGAAATTGAGGGGATGCCCTTCAACTGGGGAATGGATGAACAAACTGTGATGTGTGATTATGATGGAGTACTATTATGCTTGAAGAAATGATGAGCAAAGGGTGGAGATGAGATGGCAGAGTAGATGTAGGGTCTTGCTATAACGGTCCCCCTAAACCCCTCAAAAAACCTGTAAAAGTGAGTCTAAATAAATTCTAGACCATCAGAAGTTACAACATGACAGATTGAAGCAAATTTCCAGCTCAAAACACTCTGGAAGGTCTAGGCTAGGGGTCTATTGCACCAGTATGGGAGAGGAACACAGGTTGGTGGGGGCCATGCTGGTGTGGACTGAGCAGGAACAGGTCTTAGAGGACTGAATCGCTGGTGGCAACTGTAGATTCCAGACTTCTCAGTCCACAAACGCTAAAGACCTTCATAGATAGGTGGGAAGTTGCTTCTGGAACCCTCTACTTAATAAAGATTAAAGGTCAAGTAATTGGCTGGGAAAGGGAGAAAATGGGGGAAAAAACACAGAATATAGATTCTTACTTTCTCAGTGAAGAGGTATTTTCTTACGTCATTGATGAAGAGGAAGATCAAAATATATGGCCAGAAGAAGACAACAAGCCAAAACTCCTGTACCCAGAGTCTATAAAGGAAATGTTAATTGGTCTTATGCCATGGAAGGGCTTAAGAAGAATTTTGAAAATCAAGTAAGAGAAGGGAGGAAAAATTGGGAAGAGAAATGAAAGTGATGCAAGAAAATAATGAAAAACGATTCAATAGCTTGCTAAAGGAAACCCATCCAAAATACTAAGGAAAATCACATCTTTAAATTAGACTATCCAAATGGCAAAAGAGGTACAAAAAGCCATTGAGGAGAAAGAACATAATGCCTTAAAGAACAGAATGAGACAAAAGGAAACAGAGTTCCAAAAGCTTACTGAAGGAAGTAATCCTTTACTAATTAGAATGGAGCAAAGGGAAGCTAATGACTTTTTGAGAAATCTTTTTGCTAATGACTTTTTGATAAAGCAAAATCAATGGAATGAAAATATACCAGACAATGTGAAATATCTCGTTGGAGAAACAACTCACCTGGAAAATTGATCAAGGAAATATAATTTAAAAATTATATTCAGACTGCCTGAAAGTCACATCTTTCAATAAATTATCAAGAAAAACTGTCCTGATATTCTAGAACCAGATGATAAAATAGAAATGGAAAGAATCCAGTGTCCCTCCCCCACCCTCAGTAGTGCAATGAAGTAAGTCTTCCTCAGTCAACAACCCAGAGGGAAGAGATAGATCAAATTCATTCCCTCAAACTTTTTGTAATCACATTCAGCTGTAGTTTTAACTTCTTTTGCATGTCTTGCCCTTCTAGAGTCAACCAGAAGATTCTTCATTGCTTCAAATTACCAGAACCTCAGTCACTCTTAGCCAGAAGAAGGTTAACCAAATCTCCATTTGTTGTTTTGTAACTAGGCAGGGGAATTTTCACATGCTGTAAAGTAGGAGTAAAGACCTCTCCATCACGAATGCTTAGAAGCAAGCTCTGTCCAAGCTTCCAATATTTTAGCATGCCTGTTTTCTTTAGTGAACTTTCAAATCTCTTTTTCCATTTTGATAACTCTACTTTTTAAAGCATTCTTCTCGTCACTGGCTTTTTATCCCTCTTTTGTCATTTGAGTTAGTCTATTTTTAAAGGTGTTAATTTCTTCAGCATTTTTTGGGTCTCCTTTGGCAAGCTGTTGACTCACTTTTCATGATTTTCTTTCATCTCTCTCATTTCACTTCCCAATTTTTCCTCCACTTCTCTTAATTGATTTTCAAAATCCCTTTTGACCTCCTCCATAGACTGAGACTATTGTATTTTCATTTTGGAGGTTTTGGATGCAGAAGCTGTCTTCCTCTTTTATGTCTTTCTCTGATGGTATGCATTGTTCTTCCTCATCTGGAAGAAAATACCTGCTCGCCAAGAAAGTAATCTTCTATTGTCTTATTCTTTTTTCCTTTGGCGGTCATTTTCTCTGCCAGTTACTTGACTTGAATTCTTTGTCAAGAGGAAGATATACTCTAGGGACCAGTAAGTTCTCAGGTCCTCCAAGGTGGCACAATCAAGGGAGACAAGTTTACTCCTCTCCTGACCTTCACTCTGGTCAGGGAGCAACTACAAGCACTCTCTTCTGCCCAGGACCTGTGAACAGAATTCTCTCTTCAGAGCCTCTACTAGCTCTACCAGTCAACTAGCAGTTCTTCTCACCCCAAGACTACCACTCAGGGCTGAGATCCAGATCAGCAGCTCGATTCCCCCAGGGTCTTTACATCAGGGCTCCAACAATGGAAGCTGCTGCAGCAGTGGCTACAGCCATCTGGGGCTAGGGCTAGACTTCTGTGTTCCCTTCTCACCCAGGTGAAAGAGGTTTCTCACTGAATTCTCTCTCTTACACTGTGGTTGTTGCTGTGCACAAAGTTCTCCTGGTTCTGCTCCTTTCACTCAGCATCAGATCATATAAATCTTTCCAGGCCTCTCTGAAGTCTTCTTGTTCATCATTTTTTATAACACAATAGTATTCCATTACATTCATATACCATAATTTATTCAGCCATTCCTCAATTGATGAACATCCCTTTGATTTCCAGTTTTTGGTCACTACAAAGAGTGCTGCTATAAATGATTTTGTACATGTGGGGCCCCTCCCCATTTTTATGATCTCTTGGGGATACAGTCCTAGAAGTGACATTGCTTGGTCAAAGGGCATGCACATTTTTGTAGCCCTTTGGGCATAGTTCCAAATTGCTCTCCAGAATGTTTGGGTGAGCTCACAGCTCTACCAACAATGAATAAGTGTTCTAACTACCCCACATCCTCTCCAACATTTATCATCTTCCTGTTCTGTCATGTTTGTCAATCTGATAGGTGTGATGTGGTACCTCAGAGTTGTTTTGATTTGCATCTCTCTAATCAAAAGTGATTTAGAGCAGTTTTCATATAATTATAGATAGCTTTAATTTCTTCCTCTGAAAATTTCCTGTTCTTATCCTTTAACCATTTATCAATTGGGGAATGACTTATATTTTTGTACATTTGACTCAGTTCTCCATAGATTCTAGAAATGAGGCCTTTATCCCCAAGATTAGATGTAAAAATTCTTTCCCAATATACTACTTCCCTCTGAATTTTGGTTGCATTGGGTTTGGTTGTGAAAAACTTTTCAGTTGAATGTAATCAAAAATATCCATCTTGCATTTCATAATGCTTTCTATCTCTACTTTAGTCAAAAATTCTTCCTTTCTCCATAAATCTGATAAATACACTATTTCTTGCTCCTCCAATTTGTCCATGGTGTCAATCGCTATACCTAGATCGTGTACCCATTTGGAATTGATTCTTGTGTATGGTGTCAGGCAGTGGCCTATGCCTAGTTTTTGCCACACTGTTATCCAGTTTTCCCAGCAATTTTTGTTGAACAGTAAGTTCTTATCCCAGAAGCTGGGGTCCTTGGGTTTATCAAACAGGAGATTGCTATATTCATTGTCTACTGTGTCTTGAGTACCTAGACTATTCCACTTGTCTACCCTTCTGTTTCTTAACCAGTACCAAGTAGTTTTGTTAACTGCTGCTTTATAATAGAATTTGAGATCTGGTAGGGCAAAGCCACATTCTCTAGCATTTTTTTGATTAGACCCTTTGATATTCTAGACCTTTTGTTCTTCCACATGAGTTCTGATATTATTTTATCCTGCTCTAGAAAATAATTATCTGAGAGTTTAATTTGTATGGCACTGAATAAGTAAATTAATTTAGGTAGAATTGTCATTTTTATTATATTAGCTTGAGCAACTGACGTTTTTTTCACTTACTTAGATCTGACTTTATTTGTGCAAAAAGTGTCTTGTTATTGTATACATGTAGTCCCTGGGTTTGTTTTGGAAGGTAAACTCCCAAACATTTTATAGTGTCTACCCTAGCTTTAAATGGGATTTCCCTTTCTATATCTTGCTTTTGGACTTTGTTACTAATATATAGGAATGTGAAAGATTTGTGCTGGTTTATTTTGTAACCTGCGACTTTGCCAAAGTTGTTTATTATTTCAAGTAGTTTTTTACTTGAAGCTCTAGGATTCTCTAAGTATATCATCATATCATCTGCAAAGAGTGATAACTTAGTTTCTTCTTTGCCTATTCTTATACCTTTAATTTCTTTATCTTGTCTAATTGCCACAGCTAACATTTCTAGTACCATATTGAATAATAGTGATGATAATGGACATCCCTGTTTCACCCCCAATCTTATTGGAAATGCATCTAGCTTATCTTCATTGCATATAATGCTTGTTGAAGGTTTTAGGTAGATACTGATTATTATTTTATGGAAAGTTCCCTTTATTCCTATGTTCTCCAGTGTTTTTAATAGGAATGGGTGTTATATTTTGTCAAAAGCTTTTAATGTATCTATTGAGATAATCATATGGTTTTTGTTAGTTTTGATGTTGATATAGTCGATAATGCTAATAGTTTTCCTAATATTGAACCATCCCTGCATTCCTGGTATGAATCCTACCTGATCATAATATATTATTCTCATGATAAGATGCTGTATCCTTTTTGCTAAAATCCTATTTAAAATTTTGGCATCTATATTTATTAGAGAAATTGTCTATAATTTTCTTTCTTCCTGGCTTAAGTATCAAAACCATATTTGTATCATAAAAAGAATTTGGTAGGACTCCCTCTTCCCCAATTTTCAAATGTCTATGTAACATTGGAATTAACTGTTCTTTAAATGTTTGTTAGAATTCACTTCTATGTCACATTGGAATTAACTGTTCTTTAAATGTTTGTTAGAATTCACTTGTAAATTCATCTGGCCCTGGAAACTTTTTCCTAGGGAGTTCATTGATGGCTTGTTCAATTTCTTTTTCTGAGATGGGGTTGTTTAAGTGTTCAACTTGCTCTTCTGTTAATCTGGGCAATTTGTATTTTTTAAAATACTCATCGATCTCATTTAGATTGTCAAATTTATGGGCATAAAGTTGGGCAAAGTAATTTCTAATTATTGTTTTAATTTCCTCCTCATTGGAGGTGAGTTCATCTCTTTCATTTTTGATATTAGTAATTTGATATTCTTCTTTCTTTTTTTAAAATCAAATTGACCAAAAGTTTATCAATTTCATTAGTTTTTTCATAAAGCCAACTACTGGTTTTATTTCTTAGTTCAGTAGTTTTCTCAATTTCAATTTTATTAATCTCCCTTTTGGTTTTCAGTATTTCTAATTTGGTATTTACTTGGAAATTTTCAGTTTGTTCTTTTTCTAGCTTTTTCAGTGGCATGCCCAGGTCATTGATCTCCTCTTTCTCTATTTGATTTATGTAGGCATTCAAAGACACAAAACTTCCCCTAAGAACAGCTTTTGCAGTATCCCATAAGATTTGGTGGGTTGTCTCATTATTGTCATTCTCTTGAATGAAGTTGTTCATTGTTTTATAATTTGTTGTTTAACCCACTCCTTCTTTAGGATTAGATTATTTATTTTCCAATTGATGTTTGGTTTATCTTTCCGTGGCCTTTTATTATATACAATTTTTATTGCATTATGATCTAAGAAGGATACATTGACTATCTCTGCCTTTCTGCCCTGAATTGTGAGGTTTTTATGTTCTAGTACATGGTCAATTTTTGTATATGTGCCATGTACTGCTGAGAAAAAGGTATATGCCTTTCTATTCTCATTCAATTTTCTCTAGAGATCTATCATATCTAACTTATCCAGAATTTTATTTGCCTCCTTAACCTCTTTCTTGCTTATTTTGAGGTTAGATTTATCAGATTCAGAGGGGGAGGTTGAGGTCCCTCACTAGTATAGTTTTGCAGTCTATTTCTTCCTTCAACTCCCTCAACCTCTCCTCTAAGAATTTGAATACTGTACCACTTGGAGCATACATGTTTAGTAATGATATTGCTTCATTGTCTATGGTGCCTTTTAGCAGGATATAGTTTCCTTCCTTATCTCTTTTGATTAGATCTATTTCTGCTTTTGCTTTGTCTGAGATTAGGATTTCTGTTCCTGCTTTTCTTACATCAACTGAAGCACAATATGTTCTGCTCTAACCTTTGACCTTTACTCTGTGTGCATCCCCCTGTTTCAAATGTGTTTCTTGTAAACAACATGTTGTTGGATTATGACTTTTAATCCATTCTGCTATCCATCTCTGTTTTATGGGAGAATTCACTCCATTCACATTCACAGTTATGATTACAATCTGTGTATTTCCCTCCATTCTCTTTCCCACTATTTGTGCTTTTAGTTCTCCCATCTCCCTTCCCCTCCTCAATAGCTTCTACTTTTCACCACCACTTCCTGCATCCATCCCTTCCTTCTTTTAGCCCCCTCCCTTTTATTCCCCTTTATTCTTACTGCTTCTTCCCTCCTTTTTAGCTTCCCCTTCCCTTTCTTCCCTCTTCTCCTCCTACTGCCTATAGAGTTAGTTAGAATTATATACTTAAGTTTATTGTTCCCTGCTTGAACCAAATCAGATGAGAGTACCTCTCAAACAATGCTCATCTCCCTCCCCTCTTTCCCTCTACTCTAATTTTGTACTTCTTCCTGTGACGTAATTTACCATTTTCTGCTTCCTACTTTTCACATCTCCTGTTACAATCTCTTTGCATATCTAAATCATATTTTTATCATCACATCATTTATTTTATACCAGTACCCTCTATGTATATCCCTTTTATATTTCATAATAGATGTACAATTCTCAAGATTAACAGTTATCATCTTCCCTTATAGGGAGGTAAACAGTTTGCCCAAATTGAATAAGATTTTTTTGCCCCTGCTTACCTTTTTATGCCTCTTTTGAGACTTGCATTTGAAGATCATATGTTCCATTAAGTTCTGGCATTTTTGTCAGAAAGGTCTGGAAACTCCTTACTTCATTGAATGACCATCTCCTTGCCTGAAATGTTATACTGAACTTTTCTGGGTAGTTGATCTGTGGTTGTAGTCCCAGCTCCTTTGCCTTATGGAATATTGGACTCCAGTTCCTTTGATCTTTTAATGTAGAAGCTGCATGGTCCTGTGTGATGATGACTGTAGCTCCTCGATGTTTGAATTGTTTCTTTCTGGCTACCTGTAGTATTTTCTCCTTCACTTGATAGTTCTGGAATTTGGCAACAATATTTCTTGGGGTTTTGAATTTGGGATCCCTTTCAGGAGGTGAACAGTGGATTCTTTTGATGACTATTTTGCCCTCTGGATCTAGCACTTCTGGGCAGTTTTCCTTGATGATTTCCTGGAAGATTTTGTCCAGATTTTCTTTTCATGGTGGCTTTCTTGCAGGCCAATAATTCTTAAATTTTCTCTCTTGGATCTATTTTCCAGATCAGTTGTTTCTCCAATTAGATATTTTACATTTTCTTCTATCTTTTTATTCTTTAGATTTTATTTGACTGATTCTTGCTGTCTCATAAAGTCATTAGTTTCTACTTGCCCAATTTTAATTTTTATCCAATTTTTGTTTTCTTCAGTTAACTTTTGCATCTCCTTTTCCATCTGTCCAATTATTCCTTCTAAGGAATAATTTTCTTGAGTTAGTTTCTGAGCTTTCTTTTCTAATTGTTCAATTTTCCTTTTTTAAAAAGATGTTATTGGGGGTGGAGCCAAGATGGCAGAGTAGAAAGACTCACATATGCTAGCTCCCAACCCACAGCCCATAATTATCTATAAAAAGAACTCCCAACAAATTCTGGAACAGTAGAAGCCACGCAGTAACGGGGTGAAGGAGATTTCCGTTCCAGAGAGCCCTGAAAAACTGATCTCAAAGGTCAGCCCTATCCTGGCTGCGTGGCATGGAAAGGAACAGACCCAGCAGATCCGAGCAGGTTTCAGGGACAGAATCTCTAGTGGCCACGAAGGTCCCTCTACCCACAGACACACAGGTCAGTGAGAGAGACGTCTGGACGACCTGAGAGGGGAGCAGGGTGTCTCCATAACTCAGGTTCATCGGGAGGCAGCGGCAGAGGCAGTAGCAGCCAGAGGCTCCCAGAGCAGGCAGGAGCTCAGCAGGAGCTCCATTACAAAAGGTCTCTGCATAAATCCCCTGAGGGAACTGAGCCTGGGAGGCAGCCCTGCCCCCACCTGAGCACTAGAACTTAAGCTCACATTGAAAGCCCTGAGGCTGGGGGGCAGCATTTGAATCTGAGACCCCAAGCACTAGTTGGGCAGATATAGGCAGGGTGGAGAGGAATCTCAGTAGTCAAGTAACTGGCTGGGAAAATGCCCCAGAAAAGGGGAAAAAAATAAGACCATAGAAGGTTACTTTCTTGGTGACCAGATGATTCCGCCCTTCCTCTCTGACACGGAAGAACAATGCTTACCATCAGGTAAAGACATAGGAGTCAAGGTCTCTGTATCCCAAACATCTGAAATAGCTATCCAATGGGCTCAGGCCATGGAAAAGCACAAAAAGGATTTTGAAAATCAAGTTAGACAGGTGGAGGAAAAACTGGGAAGAGAAATGAGAGAGATACAAGAAAAGCATGAAAAACGGATCAATACCTTAATAAAGGAGACTCAAAAAAAATGCTGAAGAAAATAACACCTTGAAAAATAGGCTAACTCAATTGGCAAAAGAGGTTCAAAAAGCCAACGAGGAGAAAAATGGTTTCAAAAGCAGAATTAGCCAAGTGGAAAAAGAGGTTCAAAAGCTCACGGAAGAAAATAGTTCTCTCAAGATTAGAATGGAACAGATGGAGGCTAATGACTTTCTGAGAAACCAAGAAATCACAAAACAAAACCAAAAGAATGACAAAATGGAAGAGAATGTGAAATATCTCATTGGAAACACAACTG
>CM053771.1:58630075-58645274 GCA_028658325.1 Potorous gilbertii | reverse complement strand
AATTAGAATGGAACAGATGGAGGCTAATGACTTTCTGAGAAACCAAGAAATCACAAAACAAAACCAAAAGAATGAAAAACAACTGACCTGGAAAATAGATCCAGGAGAGACAATTTAAAAATTATGGGACTACCTGAAAGCCATGATCAAAAAAAGAACCTAGACACCATCCTTCATGAAATTATCAAGGAAAACTTCCCTGATATTCTAGAATCAGAGGGCGAAATAAGTATTCAAGGAATCCACCAATCACCACCTGAAAGAGATCCAAAAAGAGAGACTCCTAGGAACATTGTGGCCAAATTCCAGAGTTCCCGGGTCAAGGAAAAAATATTACAAGCACCTAGAAAGAAACAATTACAGTATTGTGGAAATACAATCAGGATAACACAAGATCTAGCAGCTTCTACATTAAGAGATCGAAGGGCGTGAAATAAGATATTCCAGAAGTCAAAGAAAAAAAAAGATGTTCTCTTCATGGAATTCTTTTTTTATACTTTTAAAATCATTGGCCAGTTTCTCTTCTATTTCCTTCTTCTGCTGTTCCAGGAGAGCTTTTTGTGCATGTGAGCAATTCATAGTCCCTTTTGAAATTTCAGATGGAAGTACAGTTTTGCTGCTGACCTCTTTTGTATTTGCATTTTAGTCTTTGTCCCCATAGAAAGATTCTATGGTTTTTGCCCTTGTTTTGCTTTTTCTTGCTCATGATGGTGATTGTGTGTTGTGGCTTCTGGTTCTTTCAGTTAAAAGCTACATAACTTGGTTTTGAGCTGACTGGTGTGAAAAAGCTAAGGGCAGGTGTCTTTTTATCTTTTTGTTTTTTTGTTTCCTCAAACAGCCCTGGGACTAGCTTGTTAAGTGTAGGGGAGGGGTGATATGGTCAAGGGAGATCTCTTCAGCTGAGCTGAGGCTAAAGGCAAGCTCAGGGGTTGGTGATGCCAGTTACCCTTTTGTCTTCCTGTTTTCCCTGGAGTGCTGAAGCATGCCTGGATCCTAGTGCGAGTTTCTGCCCCTCCTGGGGCTCCTCTCCTAGCACTGAGGCTCGCCTGGGTCCTAGTGTGAGTTTTCAGCACCCTGGGACCCCTCTCCTTCCAGTTTGCCTCTGTCACAGTAGGAGGAATTCCCCATTGCTATTTTCCTAGCCTCAAGTATTGTGAGACTTGGCCCCTTCACTGTTCTCACTGATTCAGGATTTTTCTGGGGAAGTATTTTATGGTTCTTTCGAGGTCATCAAGGGGAGAGGAGAGGATTTACTGATCACTCCACCATCCTGACTCCTGGAAGTTCAAGTAGGTGAATTACAGACGTTTAATCTGTGGGCTGAAAGTCTCAGGAGCTGCTGTGGCTGATATTTGGGGCTTAATAGCTCTCATTTGCTCTGCTGGTCTCTCACCCTGGGCTGCCACTGTGCCATTCCATCTGCTGCTGCCTCAGGCCTCACCAGGGCCCTCCTGCTCTGCTGTGCTGCATGTGCTATGCTGTGTTCTGTGGGCTCACCCCTACAGAATAGATCCTTCCCATCAACCTTTTACTTTGTCCTGGGCTGTGAATCTGCAACAGTTTGTCTCCTATTGAATTCTACACCTCCAAAGTTTGGTCAGATTCTCTCCTTAGAGGTATCTGAAGGAGTTTGTTTAAGAGCTTAGGTGAATTGTTGCTCTCACTCCACCATCTTCATTGATTTCTTTCATAACCAAAGACTTTACAAGTATTTTATGGGATGTGGAGTGAGAGCTTCTAGAGGTGTGTCCTTCTACTCCACTATGTTGGTTTTGCCCCCTAGAGAAGTAATTTGATCTGCATATACTTATTTTTAATGATCTGTTTTATATGTTGTTTTCATCCAGTAGAATCTAAGTTCCTTGTAGGAAATGACTGTTTCATTTCTGATGAAGTATTGTCTTGGGGACTCTATCCCCCATTTCAGGCATGCTCAGTCAGCATTCTAAGCAAATATTGGAAGCTTGGAGTAGGCTTGCTTCTAGGCGTTCATGATGAAAGGATCTTTACCCCTACTTCAGAACATGTGAATTAATAACTGCCTAGTTTCAAAACAACAAATGGAAATTTAGTGGGCCTTCATCGGGCTAAGAGTGACTAAGGGTCTAGTAATTTGAAGTAATGAAGAATCTTGTGGTTGATTCCAGAAGGGGTAGAGATGCAAAAGAAGTTCAACTAGAACTGAATATGATTACAAAAAGTTTGAGTAAATGAGTTTGATCTAACTCTTCCCTCTGTGTTGTTGGCTGAAGACAACTTCATTGCATTGCTGAGGATGGGGGAGGGACAATGGTAAGTCATATTCTCCCATCCAGCCACCAAGTATCCATAATCTCTTCCTATGTTTCTGGGTTTTTTATCTCTTTATATAAAGTCTTTCCTTCTCTTCAGTGAATAGATATTCAGGGGCAGAATTGACCAGGTTATGATCTTGTTAGGTCAGGAAAGCTGTCAGAAATCCTTCATTAGTCAGAGTTGGTAGCAGAGACCACAGAAGCTGGCAGGAGCAGCATTCAGGCCTGGTGGAAGGTCAGCACAGTTGTGGAGTGACCTGCTTGATTTATTTACCAGTGGATCTTCCCATCAGCTGAGACATTCACTCAGCAAGGGGCCAGCCCAACTGAGCAAATGAGTCGTTCATCCATCTTTTTTTTGTGGCAGAAAATAAAGTTTCATTTTATTTAAAAAAATTATTTAGTGTTTTGCTTTCACCAGCAACAAATAAAGACAATTTTTAACATTTTAAATCATTGAGTTCCAAATTCTCTCCCTTCTTCCCTTTCTATGAGTTCCAAATTCTCTCCCTTCTTCCCTTTCTTCCCTGACCATGTGAGAATGTAAGCATCACAGTATAGGTTATGTATGTGTAGTCAGGCAAAAGATTTCCACATCAGTCATGTTGTGAAAGAAAACATGGACCAAAAAAAGTTCAACAAAAATAGTGTAAAAAAAGTATGCTTTCTTTTGTGTTCATGTACCATCAGTTCTTTCTCTGGGGATGGGTAGCACTTTTCATCATAAGTCCTTCAGAGTTGTCTTGGATCATTTTATTTTTGAGAATAGCTAAGTCATTCATACAAGATCATCTTACAGTATTGCTGTTATTTAGTATATAGTACATTTCACTTTGCATCAACTCATGTGAATCTGTCCAGGTTTTTCTGAAACCATCCTGCTCATAATTTCTTAACACGTAATAGTACTCCATCTTAATCACATGCTACCATTTGTTCAATCATTCCCCAACTGATGGACATCCCCTCAATTTCCAATTCTTTGCCAAGAAAATAGCTGCTAATAATATTTTTGTACATATAGTTTTTTTTCCTTTTTTAAAAAAAATCTCTTTGGGGATAGAAACTTAGTAGTGATATTGCTAGGTCAAAAGGTATATATGGTTTTATAGCCCTTTGGGCACAGTTCCAAATTACTCTACAGAATGGCTGAATCAGTTCACAACTCCACCAATAGTCTCCATTAATATGTCATTTTCCCCACATTCCTTCCCACATTTGTCATTTTCCTTTTATGTCATATTGCCCAATCGGATAAATGTTAGGTACAACTTCAGAACTGTATTTTTTGCATAATTTTCATTTCTCTTGTGATGGTGGGGATTCTGCAAAGAAAGGAAAGTACTCCCAGGACCAAGAGTCACAAAGCATGCTCTGTCCCCTATGTCCTCTATATATGTGTATAACTCCCTTTGAATTTGAAGCTTGAGCTCACTCTCCCTAGAAATTGTGGTCATATTAGGAGAGAATGGATTCTGTCCTTGTCTCTGTTAATATCACTTTAAGAAAGTTCATTGATGTCAACTAGTTGATTGATATTATGAGGGAGAACTTCTGAGTGGGGGCTCCCAAGTGATAGTATTAGAAGCAATCATTCCTCAATATTTCCTCTAAAATCCTGGGAAGGAGAGTCGTTAGTTGACCTCTTAGGAGTGAACCTGCTTATGCAAATGTGTTGGGTGTGTGAGCTTAGAGCAAGTGCCTCACTGTTTTCCTATGTGTGTTGCCCAGCACAGTGACAGGCACATTCTAAGCACTTAATACCTGCTGAACCAAATGGAATTTGGGGTTCACCAAAGATTCCCATCACGTTCTCCCTTGGATCATTTGCTTGCCTAGATAGTTCTTGCCTCCTCTTAGACTGTAGAGTCCATGAAAGCAAGGGCAGTGTTTCAGTCATCCTTGTATCTTTCCCAGTGCCTGTTTCTGTGTGTAGCTGGTGCTCAGTAGGTGAAGGGATGAGGATGGTGGAGGAAGAAGGAAATAAGCCAAGTGTTTTACAAATAATAAAAGTTTGTTGAATTGAAATGACAACTCTCCAGTTCTTCCATTCCAGCACTTACCTAGTCTCACTTTCACCTCTGTCCCTAGGGATCCTAGAACCTTTGGCTTTAGATCTAGAAAAGACTTTTGAAATGATTTGATGCAGCCTCCTTTACTTAGAGATCAAAAAGCAGAAATTTGCTTATATTTCTCTACCTTCCCCTTCTCATCTACTACTACAAACACATTCAAGGATTAGCTAAAGTCCCAAAACTTCCATGAAGCCATCCCTAGGTGTTCTAGGCCATTGGAATTTGAGCCTTCTCTCATGTTCTACAATGGTTACAGGCTATGAATGCCTAAAAAGCACCAAGTTCTCTTTTGTTTTGTGTGTGTGAGAGAAACAGATAGATAGATGAATAGATGGACAGATAGATAAATAGATGGAAGAAGAGACAGAGAAGCAAAGATAACTACAGAGAGACAGTGAGACACACACACACACTCACACAAAGACTCAGATATTATGACACACCAAAACAGACACAGACAGAAAGACAGAAAGTGGGATGAAAAGAAACAGACAGAAAGGCAGAGACAGAGACAAAGAGAGAAAAAGAGAAAAAAAGGGGAAGAAAGATAAGAGAGAGAAAGACTGAGAGAGATTGAGAAAGAGAGAAAATTGAGAGAGATTTTCAGAGACATAGATAGGCAAAAGTGAGACAAAAGAGACAGAGATAGAAAAGTGTAGGGAAAGAGGGGTAGAAAGACAGAGAGAGAATGAGAGAAAGAGAGAAACTGAGAGACTGAAAGAGGTATTGAAAGGGGGAGAGAGAGAGAGAGAGAGAGAGAGAGAGAGAGAGAGAGAGAGAGAGAGAGAGAAACATAGAGTTTCAACCTAAAGTCATGGTTCAGGTTAGGGCTATTTGTTCAGAGGTTTGTTTTTTCTTCCCTCTCCTGTGGTGTACTCATCTATAAGAAGCACTCACTCAAAGTGCAATGAAAAATAGGTTGTTTTTATGTAGAGACGTAACCATTATAAATTTGCCTATTTCAAATAAACAAAATGTAAGGGTGCTAGACCCCATTTTTCCAGGATGCCATGAAACAGGAAAGGGGAGAGTTTAGAGGGAAGAAATTCATCTCCTATGAGTGTGAAAGCCAATTTTCTCCAGGTAGGTCAATCCTTAGGTGCAAATGTGAGCTAGGCAAAGATGTGATTGCTCACAATTATATTCAGATAAAGGTAGCATCATCTCTCCCTTACTTTCCACTTTGGGCAGCCAGCCCTGAGGCCACAATGTTCCCTGAATTCTATGAATTGAGATCTTCCAGTCCCTCCTTCCAGGTGGGGAAAACTACATTTCCTATCAGTCCCTGGCTGATAAGGGGCTACATAGCTACTGTTTCTAGTTGTTTCCCTCAGGTAAGAGCTCTTTCCCCTCCTGTTATGGTCAAGAATAACTTCCTGGCTTTTACTATAATCTCCCACAAGATTAGCAAAGGGGGAGGCATATTGTAAAGACTCCATAAATACTTGGTGAGTGATTTCTTCCACATAAAAGTGTACCATCTATATTGGGTAATTATGATAACTCAGATATATGTGGTCCTTTAAAGATTGCAAAGTATTTTCCTTGCAATTACACTGTAAGGGAGCTAAGGGTAAATATTATCATTCCCACTTTATAGCTGAGGAAGAGAGCTATGAGTCTAAGCTTCTGTGTCTGAGAAGAGATTTCAAATCTAAGACTAGCCTTTCTCCAGTCGTGAGGATGATGAGTATTAAGATTAAGCCTAGTTTGTTCTGATTACCTCCGAAAGGCAGGTGATGCTATAGACCTGTGGTATGTCAGGGGCCAGCATCCCAAGCACAGTAGGAATGGATGGGCCCTGCCTGTCATGGATGGTGGCACATACCTACAGTCCTTGCTCTTAGGGGAGCCTAAAGTTGATGGATGATCTGAGTTCAGGAGTTCTCAGGTATAATAGGGATAGAGCAAATTGGAGGGACACATTAGGTATAGCAACAATATGGAAAGCCTCTCAGGAGTGGTGAATGGAGAAAAAAGGGATGGGGAAACCTGGTTGCCTAGAGATGGGCAAATTGGCCCAGATCAAAAATAGAGTGGATCAAAGGGTGTTGATCAGCAGTGGGGTGGGAATCCTAAGTGCTGGCTGTTTTTCTAACCTGGGTGAGATAGGGAAACTCAGTCTCAGAAAGAAAAATAAAACAATAGTCCATTCCAATACTTTCTACTCATCAGACCACTCTGTTCCTCACTACTACCTTGATGAATGCTACCTTTATGTTCTTATTCCTAAGACTGTAGACCACAGGGTTGAGCAGGGCAGTGAACACATTGTAGAAAAGTGATATCTTCTTGTCTCTCTCTGGGTTATAGCTGGAAGTAGGCCTCATATAGATGTATATGGCAGGCGCAAAGAACAGAGTGACCACAGTTAGGTGGGAAGCACAAGTGGAGAAGGCCTTACAGCAGCTTTGGGTGGACTTGATCTTGAGGATGGCCAAGGTGATGCGGACATAGGAGACTAGGATGAGTGACAGAGGCCCTACTATCATGAAGATGCTCAGGACTAAGTCTACCATCTCTGTAATGTATGTATCCACACAGGCCAATACCCGGACAGAGGGACTCTCACAGAAGTAGTGGTTGATCATATTAGGACCACAGAAGGGGAGATTCATGGTAAAAAAAGGTGTGGACTAGGGAGAAGAAAAAACCAGAGCCACAGGTCCCTACCACCAACCTCACACATAGATCCCAGTTGAGGATGAGCATGTAATGCAGGGGGAAGCAGATGGCTACATAGCGGTCATAGGCCATAACCACAAACAAGATGCACTCACTGATCCCCAGAGCACTAAATACGTACATTTGCAGCCAGCAACCTTCAAAAGAGATTAACTTAGAACTGGAAAGGAGGTGCACCAACATCTGAGGTATTGTGGTAGTGACATATACCATGTCCAGGAGTGAGAGAACACTGAGGAAAAAGTACATAGGTGTGTGGAGGTGAGAATCTAGGTAGATGAGAATTATGGTGAGTCCATTGCCCAGTACTGAACAGAGGTAGAGAAGGATAAAGATGAAGAAAAGGATCCTATTTGAGGTGAGGTCACTGGTGAAGCCAAGCAGGATAAATTCAGTAACAAAACTATGGTTTGTTTCTGGGGACATTGAGACAGTCAGGCCCTGGGAAGGGAAAAAGAGAATATGGTGAAGTCTAGTTACTTTAGGCCCTCTGAATTCCTCAGTTGAAGACCCCATTTTGAATAATCCTTCCCTGAGTGAGATGGTAGAATCATAACATCATGGTGTTTTGGAGCTTCAGGGATCTTTAAAGATGATTTGTTCCAACCCTTCATTTTACCCATGAGGCCATCAAGGGCCAAAGAAGGAAGATGGCTTGTTCAGATTAGATATCAAGTCAGAAGAGAGAGGACAAGGTTTGTGGTCTGTCATTTACTTGTTCCCTGGTGCCCCACTGCTTCCAGTGTTGGTGTCCCCTGATTGCTTCAGGATCTCAGAGGAGAAGACCTCAGAAAGAATTTTCTATGGCTTTCACCTGAGCAAGAGTGTTTTCTAGAGTATCCCAAAGAAGAACAATCTAGTGATTGCTGAAAGATTGCTACTGATAGATCTTTCCCTTTTTATTTAGCTATAAGTCAGAGTCACCTTTTCCATATACACAACTGAAATCTACTCCATAACTTTCACCTACTGCCTTGAGTACCTCCTTCTGAGGCCTGGCAAAACAAACACTTCTTTATGCTTGAAATTATTCCTGTCTTACAGATATCTAAGATCACGTTATTTTCTTTGTCTGTCATACTCCATTTTTTATTAAAAATGACCCTTAATGCCCACAAAGACCTTCTGATCTTTTCCCATATAAACTCTTGCTTGCCATGCTTTGTCCTGTACAAAGTCTTATATCATATGTTCAAATGGTTGTTCTGATGTTCAAGAAGTGAGGAGGTGTATCTGTTTTCCAGACCACCACATTACCTAAAATGTCATGAACAAACAAAATGCTTAAGGACACTTCTCTTTTTGGGGGGAGAGGGAGGGACCCTCCATTTACCTCTTGAAGGATTCCAGGAGATTCCTGCCAATTCTGGCAGAATCTTCAGTGAAAAGATTCAGAGTTGGAAGAGATCATTTAATCTACCATTCTCTCATTATGCACATGAACAAACTGAAACATGGGGAAATTAATTAATTTGTTGAAGGTCACATAGGTAGTAAATAGTGTAACTGATTTAAATCCACTTCTATTTCTATGTCACTAGACTCTTGAAATCAAAGCCACCCATTTAAGAATGATTAAAATGTCCCCAATTGATAAATGGTCAAAGGATATGAACAGGCAGTTTTCAGACAAAGAAATTAAAGCTAACTATATTCATATGAAAAAATGTTCTAAATTGCTATTGATTAGAGAGATGCAAATCAAAACAACTCCAAGGTATCACATTACACTTATCAGATTGGCTAACATGACAAAACAGGAAGATAATAAATGTTGGAGAACATGTGGGAGAGTTGGAACACTAATTCGTTGTTGGTGGAGTTGTGAGCTGATCCAGCTATTCTGGAGAGCAATTTGGAACTATGTCCAAAGGGCTACAAAACTGTACATATTCTTTGAGCCAGCAATACCACTTCTAGGACTGTATCCTCAAGAGATTATAAAAATGGGAAAGATTCCCACATGTACTAAAATATTTATAGCAGCTTTCTTTGTGGTGAACAAAAACTGTAAATCAAGGGAATGTCTATCAATTAGGGAATGGCTGAATAAATTGTGGTATATGAATGTAATGGAATACTATTATGCTGTAAGAAATGATGAACAGAAAGATTTCAGAGAGGCCTGGAAAAACTTATGTGAACTGAGGCTGAGTGAAAGGAGCAGAACCAGGAAAATTTTGTATACAGCAACAACCACAGTGTGTGAGGAATCTTTCTGGCAGACTTAGTACTTCATTGCAATGCATGAACTTAAAAAATTCCCAATGGACTCGAGTCAAAATGCCTTCCATATCCCAAGAAAGAACTACAGAATTTGCTCACTAATGAAGCTGACCATCTTCTTTTGTAATTATGTGGTTTTTTTGTGATTTCTCTCATTCATTTTAATTCTTCCATGCAACATGACTAAGATGAAAATGTATTTAATAAGAACGTAGGTGTAGAACCTATATAAAGTTGCATGCTGTCTCTGGAAGGCAGGGGGAATGTGGGAAAAGGAGGAGAAAATCTAAGATATATGGAAGTGATTGTAGAACTTTGAAAGCAAATAAATAATTTCATTTTAAAAAAAGACTGATTAAAATGGAGTTTAGAAAGACCACAGAAATACATGGAACAACTTACTGGGGACATGGTTGGTTTTCACTCTGAACAGGTAGAGGGAACCACTCCATGGATGAAATCATTCAGCTCTCTTCTTAAATTTTAAATGAGGATAAAAAATATTTTCTAATGAAAATTTATCTAAGAAATATGAAAAGCAGTTGAAATAAGTGTGGATTATTTGATGGAACTGAGAATGTTTAGAGTGCAAAGGACAATATTTAGGGGACGCTGGAGAGCTGAATCTTATTAGAAGGGTTGTCACAAGGAGAAACAACTAGATTTGTTCATTTTGGCCCCAGAGTTTAGCAAGAGAGGGAATGGAAAGAGACAAATTTCAGCCTAAGGTCAGGTAAAGGACTTCCTTTCTGAAAGAGAAAAGGTCTGTCTCAGTGGGTAAGGGTCCCCTATCATTAGAGATCTTTATACTGAGACTGCAAGACTGACTTGTCAAGTATAAAGTAATTCAGATTCCTTCTCAAGAATGGTTTGGACCAGATGGTTGCTGACATCTTTTCTAGTTCTAAAATTCTATGATTCTTGGAGGATAGAATTTGGATAGTTTGGGAGGAGTGAAGAAGGGCATTGTAGACATGCAAAGAACATAGGCAAAGGTTCAGAGATTGTCAATGTTCCTGACTTTTAATAGGCATGGTACACTTCCAGTTGGCCTTGAATGGAGAGTTCCTATAGCAGGATTGTGAAAAACTGAATTGGATCTGACTAGGAGGGACTTGAATGGCAGGATGAGGGTTTTAGACTATTTTCCTTGTCCCTGAGGGTTTCTGACTAGATAAGTGATTTGCTCATGATTGTGTCTTTGTTGTACTCTTTAGTCAATATTTGTAGGACATATTACATATGAGGAAGACTGAAAGCAAGGAGAACAGGGAGGAGTCCATTGATGAGCACAGGTGAAAGGCCTGAAGTAGAGTATTTAGATGGTTGGGTGAAGGGAACAGGATAGAGAGGTTTTAGAGATAGAATTAGCAGGATGTCACAAATTACTGGGTGGATAAGACAGAAAAAGGCAACTCACCAACAAGAGCAAAAACAGATATTTCTTTGGTGTCTCAGGTTTTGCAAAGTGCTCTACCTACATTAACCAATTGGAGATATTGTGGGATCTTGAGCCTAGGTAATTGAGAAGAAAGTAGTAGTGTCAACCACAGAAACAGGCAAGTCCAAGAGAGGCTCATTGATAGCTTGCATAG
The DNA here is from genome assembly GCA_028658325.1 of Potorous gilbertii. Taxonomy (NCBI): domain Eukaryota; kingdom Metazoa; phylum Chordata; class Mammalia; order Diprotodontia; family Potoroidae; genus Potorous; species Potorous gilbertii. The sequence continues at coordinate 58,634,399 of CM053771.1, read as the reverse complement.
GAAGGGAGAGCAGGAGTCCTGTTTTAACCTACGGAGACTAAATAATGGTCAGGACATAACTACAGGTAGAGAGGTGCAGTGTGAATCTGGAGATAATGAGAAAGGCGATTAGGACTGTAGATGGAGATTTGAGAGTCAATATCTTAATCATATTTTCCTGGAAGAAGATGAAGTCAGTGAGACAGAGAGTGCCTGGAGAGAAGAGAACAGAGGCAAGGACCTTAGAGGGTGCCCATATTTATGTAAAAACTAGAGGAGGAAAAGCTATCAGGGTCAGAGAAAGTATAGTCTGTGAGGTAGGAGAACTTGGGAATGGAGAGAAGGAAGAATATGAACCTGGGTGACCTTGATTTTTCTGCTTGAAGGAGAAAGGCAAGGCCATTTGTTGACTCCATGTTTGTAGAGAAGAACCAAGGGTCCTTCTGAGGTGAATGAGGGCTCTTTGTGTTGGAATAAGACAATGGCCTGCATGACTTTCTCCTATAGCATTTTCAAACAAGGCACTAAGGAAGCCATTAATGCAGTTTCCCCAGAAACAAATCCATCAACTCTCTCACCCCTACTTACAAGGCCATTATTTCCCCTATACGTGGGGCAGCTAAGTGGTGTAGTAGATAGAGCACCAGTGCAGGAGTCAGGAGGACCTGAGTGTAAATCTTCACCTCAGGCACTTGACACTCACTAGCTGTGTGACCTGGGCAAGTCACTTAATCCCACTTGCCTCATTCTGGCATATCTCCAGTTATCCTGATGAATATCTGGTCACTGGATTAAGATGGCTCTGGAGGAGAAGTAAGGCTGGTGACCTGCACAGCCCTCCCTCACTCAAAACAAAGTCAAGTGCAAGTCATGCCATTATTTCTGTGATGGCAGGGTCTTCTTCAGCAAGGAAGGACCAACACACCTTCCCCTATGCCCAGGGACATATTGATCAACATCCCTCAAACATGGTTAGAGATCCATTAACTTCTCCACCCACATCATCCTTAACAAATGCATTAATAATCTTTTCAATCACAGATCTCCTGTTTTTCCCTCCATGCTCAGGCACAGATCCATTGACAGTTATACCCCAGTCACAGATCCACCAAATCTCCCACCCTCAGTCACAGATCCATTGCTTTCAGTATACCTTGACATAGATATACAAAATTTCCCATTTCAAATCCTAGGCCATGAACTTCCCTAAAGCCTGGGGGAGAGATAAGAGGAAGCATGTGCCAGGGGTCCAAGCCACCACCACTACCAGATATATACATCTCTTCATTAACCAATGGAAGTGAACCAGGACCCTTCTCCTAAGAGCCTCGGGAATCACTTCATTCCTCCCCCCTCCACACCCCAAGATCCCCAATGTTATTTCCAACCCTGCTCCTACAGTCATCCTTCAAAGGAGCAGTCCCTGGAAGGAAATGATTTGACAACTTCCTCTGAAGGTGCTGCAACCTCCACTTCTTCCGCAACTACTCTCGACCCATAAAAGAAAGTCCTTGTCGCCAAATTCCTTAGCACTGCTAAATGGTTCATTATCAGAAATGGATATAGTTTGATCACTGGGAAGAACTCTAAAGAAAATGTATTGCCATCTCTCTTTTGTCCTTTTCAAATGCTTTTGTCTCCTGCCATAAAAATGTGACTTTTCTGAGAATATGAATTGACTTACTTTTCTATTTGTATCCCCATGCTTGGCACAAAAAAAGTGCTTAATAAATATGTGGTCATTGATTCACTCATCTAGCCATTCACTTATGCTTAGATATAAATCCATAAAACTGTTATCACTAGTCCCAGAAACATCACTTCCCCACCCTCACTCACAGGTCCATCAACTCCCCCCCTACCCTGTAACAGATCCATCCTGAGTCACGGATACACCAGCTCCCTTATCCTCAGTCACAGAATCATAATTTCTTCCTCATCTCATCCCCATTCTCATTCTCTTACCTTCAATCACAGAAAGGCAATAATAGAAAACAGCACCTTGGAGAGTGTCCACATTTAGGCAAAAATTAGGGGAGGAAAAACTACCAGGGTAAGAGAAAGTGTGGTCAGAGAGGTAGAAGAAGTACCAAATGAAGTGAAGGAATTTTGAAGAACCTTTGTTCCTTCCTTACACCTTAGTTCCTGACTGTGGTACAGTAATAAGAGGGTTAGATATAAAGTCTGATAATCTCATTTAAAATCTTAGTCCAGTTGTTTGCTATCTGAGTGATCTCAGGCAAGCCACTAAAGCTCTCTTGGCCTCAGTTTACCCATCTGACAATGAGGTAATAACCTTTGAGGATTTAGACCTCCGACCTTCCAGCTCCAGGAGGTGGAAACAGAGAAAGTAGGAAGAAAAAGAGGATGAGGATGAGAATGGAGCAGAGGGTCTAAAGTGAAACAGTATCTAAGGAGAGGGCCCCTACCCCTGCTAGTGACAGAAGAGGCTATGTCCCCATTGGCCAATCACTTAGGGTTTTTATGACCCTGTGTGATAATCAGATCTCCTCAGAGAAACCAGAGAGAGAAGCACCTGCCTCCTACAGTTCCTCCAAGGAGGATCTGTCTCCTCCTGTCCTGCCAATGCCCTGCCCTGGAGATTATCTAGGAATAAGTTTCCTGGGAATTCCTATTATCAGAAGAATTTTATAGAAATGAAGACCTTAGAAGGAGAAAAGAGAAACTGAAGGAGCTTTCTCATTATACCATACTCATTTGGGATATGATCTGGAAGGGGGAGAAAAGACAGGAAGAAATAGGTAAATGTCATTTATTGGAATCTTTATTCACATTCCTTTAGCTCTTGATGCCTTCTTCCAAGTCAGGCAGCCTCTGCCTGCCTCAGTTTCTTCATGTGCCAAATGACGAGAATAATAGAACTTACCTCTGAGGGTTGTTATGAGAATCAAAAGAGATCATCTTTTTAAAGTGTTTAAAGTGCTCTGTAAATCCTGGTAGCTATTATTGCATACCCAGAAACTGACAAATCTTCTGGGGGCCATGAATCCATTATATCCTTCTTCCATTAAAAATGAGTAGTTCATTCAAAGGATATAGTATAGAGGACTTCCTCGAGCAGAGATGGTGGAGTCAGCAGAAATCACCTGATCTCTCCTTTATTCATCTCTGAACAAGTACAAAATGGCACACCAATTGAATTCTGGGATGGCAGAACCAGCAAAAACATGGGATAAAATAAACCTCTTAGCTAAAGAAACTTGGGAGGTCAGCAGGAGATATCTATTTCACTCTGGTAAAAGCAAAGCACAGACCAGTTGAGGAACTGTCCTAGCAAGCCATTACAAACTCTGCCTCAGCAAGTCAGTAGGAGGACCTGAGCCCCAGTGTGGCACCAAACGAGTACACCACTATCAGCAGTGGGGCCCTCTGCTTGCCTCAATGCAGCACCAGGTGAATGGGCAGATGCCAGTCCCAGGACCCTTCATGTGCCTCAGTGCCACACCCAGTTAGCTTCCAGACCCCCATGGCACTGTGAAGCACCACCCACCCCACATGCCAGCCACATCCCTATTTCTGTCCAGCAACAGATGAGCAGTAACACCTCCCATGACCCCAGTGCAGCACAGGGGTCCCCCATATGCTTAAGTACAGCAGCAGATAAGAGCCCTGTGGCCTCCAGCTTGCCAGCCACCTTTAATCCCACAATACCCTCTCAGTGCAACTACAGGAAGTTGTGGACCTCAGGGCTGCACCAGTGCAGCACCAGGCAAATAGCCAGGGACTGCAGCCCCCTGACACAACAGGGAGATGTCTTAACTTGTGTGTGAGCTTGATTTAAGTAAGGGAGAGCTGCACAAAGTTATCAGCCTCATTCTCTCTTCTGGAGTCATTAGAATGCAGCAGCAAGACAGAAGTCCAGATGACTGGACAAGGCCCAGGATGCAGTGGATGATCTTGGTGTCAATTTCAACTCTGATACTTATTAGCTATGTGATCTGGGGCCAGTCAGTTAATCTCTCTGGTCTTCTATTTCCTCACCTATAGAAATGAGGGAGTTGGACTCTATGACCTCTTAAGTTCCTTCCAGTTCTAGTTTTTGTAGATTCATTTGTCAAATGCAAAGTGTCTTGAGATGATTTTTTTCACCTTTGAAGTTTGGTAATAGGTTTACTTTTAAAAGCTATTATTTAAAAAATAATAATCATAACATGAAACATTTGACCGTAGCTCCCACGTCACATAGGGACCGTGTGAGATATGACCTGGCCTATTGGCTCTGTGGGTCTGAGGATGAGGCAGAGTCACGTTCTACTGCATTGATGTCCCCTGTGCTGGCTAGATACTGACCCAGGAGGACTGCAAGCCCAAGTCAATGGGAAGA
>CM053771.1:58544665-58629575 GCA_028658325.1 Potorous gilbertii | reverse complement strand
TCTTCCCATTGACTTGGGCTTGCAGTCCTCCTGGGTCAGTATCTAGCCAGCACAGGGGACATCAATGCAGTAGAACGTGACTCTGCCTCATCCTCAGACCCACAGAGCCAATAGGCCAGGTCATATCTCACACGGTCCCTATGTGACGTGGGAGCTACGGTCAAATGTTTCATGTTATGATTATTATTTTTTAAATAATTGCTTTTAAAAGTAAAACTATTACCAAACTTCAAAGGTGAAAAAAAATCATCTCAAGACACTTTGCATTTGACAAATGAATCTACAAAAGCTGGAATTAGAAGGAGCTTAAGAGGTCATTGAGTCCAGCTCCCTCATTTCTATAGGTGGGGAAATAGAAGACCAGAGAGATTAACTGACTGGCCCCAGATCACATAGCTAATAAGTATCAGAGTTGAAATTGACACCAGGGTCATCCACTGCATCCTGGGCCTTGTCCAGTCATCTGGACTTCTGTCTTGCTGCTGCATTCTAATGACTCCAGAAGAGAGAATGAGGCTGATAACTTTGTGCAGCTCTCCCTTACTTAAATCAAGTTCACACACAAGTTAAGACATCTCCCTGTTGTGTCAGGGGGCTGCAGCCCCTGGCTATTTTCCTGGTACTGCACTGGTGCAGCCCTGAGGTCCACAGAATAACCTAGTTCCTGTTGTTGCGCTGAGAGGGTATTGTGGGATTAAAGGTGGCTGGCAAGCTGGAGGCCACAGGGCTCTTATCTGCTGCTGTACTTAAGCATATGGGGGACCCCTGTGCTGCACTGGGGTCATGGGAGGTGTTACTGCTCATTTGTTGCTGGACAGAAATAGGAATGTGGTTGGCATGTGGGGTAGCTGGTGCTTCACAGTGCCATGGGGGTCTGGAAGCTAACTGGGTGTGGCACTGAGGCACATGAAGGGTCCTGGGACTGGCATCTGTCCATTTACCTGGTGCTGCACTGAGGCAAGCAGAGGGTCCCACTGCTGATGGTGGTGTACTCGTTTGGTGCCACACTGGGGCTCAGGTCCTCCTACTGACTTGCAGAGGCAAAGTTCGCTAGTGGTTTACTTGGACAGTTCCTCGACTGGTCTGTGCTTTCCATTTACCAGAGTGAAACAGCTATCTCCTGTTGGCCTCCCAAGTTTCTTGAACTAAGATTATTTATCCCATGATGTTTTTCTGGTTCTGCCATTCCAGAATTGGTTTTGGCGTACCATTTTGTACTTGTTCAGAGGTTAATAAAGGAGAGATCAGGTGATTTCTGCCTACTCTACCATATCAGCTCCAGAAAGTCCTCTATACTATATCATTTAAATGAACTACTCATTTTTAATGGAAGGAGGATATCATGTATTCATGGCCTCCAGGAGACTTTAAAGTAGGTTTCTGGGTGTGCGATAACTGCCAGTATTTACAGAGCACTTTAAAAAGATGATCTCTTTTGATTCTCATAACAACCCTGAGATGTAAATGCTCCTCATTTGACACATGAAGAAACTGAGGCAATCAGAGGCTACCTGACTTGGAATAAGGCATCAGGAACTAAAGGAATGTGAATAAAGATTCCATTTACCTATTTCTTCCTGTCTTTTCTCCCCCTTCCGGATCATATCCCAAGTGAGTATGGTATAATGAGAAAGCTCCTTCTGTTTCTCTTTTCTTCTTCTAAGGTCTCCATTTCTATAAAATTCTTCTGATAATAGGAATTCCCAGGAAACTTATTCCTGGATAATCTCCAGGGCAGGGCATTAGGCAGGACAGGACAGGAGGAGACAGATCCTCCTTGGAGGAACTGGAGGAGGCAGGTGCTTCTCTCTCTGGTTTCTCTGAGGAGATCTGACTATCACACAGGGCCATAAAAACCCTAAGTGATTGGCCAATGGGGACATAGCCACCAGCAGGGCTAGGGACCCGCTCCTTAGATACTGTTTCACTTTCTCAGAAGCTGGACTCCTTCTCTGCCCTAACAGAAAGGCTTCCTCTATCTGGTGAGGGCAGGGCAAAGAGCAATGAAGAAAAGATGGGTGATTAAGTCCATGAATACCCTAGATTGCAGAGCTTGCTTGCTGGCCTGTTGGGGTGTCCTGGAATCCATTGGCTGTGCTGCTGACCTAGACTCTTAGTCTAGCCCTCACTCAAACCTCTTTTCAAGGAAGTTGTGATTCACCTTCCTGAAGGGTGAGGCAATGGTTCTGCTGAAAGGGCTGGTCAGGACAGGGCAAAAGGAGCAAGGAGAAAGGAGAAGAGAAAGAAGAAAAGACAGGGGCTAAAGAGCCAAATGTGGGGAGATTTAGAGAACTTCAGGGGTAGAGATGAGGAACTGATTGAGAGGCTGACAAAAGCTTGGTCAAGAGATGGAGGAAATGTGAAGACAGAGAAGAAAGCTCTCCATGTCCATCTCTCCCATCCTCTCTATTCCCATGTCAATCTCACTTCTCTCTCCCTCTCTTACCTCTCTGTTGTGATCCTTTCTATTCATCCTGTTTCCTTGCCTTCAACATTTCTTCTCCTTCCCAGTCATTCCTACTGCTTCCACCCTTACACTCCCTAATTCTTGGAGCAAGGTTTCTTTACCTGGCGTCCACAGTCCATGGACAGACCTAGAGAATCTGCAAACTTAGATGTGGTAAAAAAAAAAAAATACATCATTGTTTTCATTAACTTTTACTTTACTTTGTGAGACTGGATATTTTATGCCTTTAAAAGCATGATTTGAGGAATTGTTCCATGAACTTCTTCAGACTTCCATATGAGTCCAGTATGCAAAAAAGTTGAGAACCTTTGCGTGAGCTCTTTAGACCCTCTGCACCGTTCTGATCCCCATCCTCTTTACCTTCCTACTTCCTCTGCTTCCACCTCCTAGAGCTGGAAGGTCAGAGACTTAAATCCTCAAAGGTTATCACCTCATTCTCAGATGGGTAAACTGAAGCCCGGAGAGCTTAAGTGTCTTACCCGAGGTCACCCAGATAGCAAACGGCTGGACTAGGATTTTAAATAAGATTATCAAACTTTATACTGAACCCTCTTATGACTACCACAGTGAGGAAGTAAGATGACATACCGTGAGGTTCTTCGTCATTCTGTCTCTTCATTTGCTACTTCTCTTACTACTCTGACCACACTTTCTCTTACCCTGATAGTTTTTCCTCCCCTAATTTTTGCCTAAATGTGGACACTCTCCAAGGTGCTGTTTTCTATTATTGCCTTTCTGTGATTGAAGGTAAGAGAATGAGAATGGGGATGAGATGAGGAAGAAATTATGATTCTGTGACTGAGGATAAGGGAGCTGGTGTATCCATGACTCAGGATGGATCTGTTACAGGGTATGGGGGTAGTTGATGGACCTATGAGTGAGGGTGGGGAAGTGATGGTTCTAGCACTGGTGATAACAGTTTTATGTATTTATGTCTGAGCATAAGTGAATGGCTAGATGAGTGAATCAATGACCACATATTTATAAAGTACTTGCTTTATGCCAAGCACAGGGATACAAATAGAAAAAGTAAGTCTCAAAAAAGTCACATTTCTATGATAGGAGAAAAAAGCATTTGAACAGGAAAAAAGAGAGAGATATTTTCTTTAGAGTTCTTTCCAGTGATCAAACTATATCCATTTCTGATAATGAAACCACTTGGCAGTGCTAAGGAATTTGGCGACAAGAAGTTTCTTTTATGTGTCGACAGTAACTCTACCTGCTGAAAAAGTGGGGGTTGCAGAACCTTCAGAGAAAGTCGTCAAATCATTTCCTTCCAGGGACTGCTCCCCTTAACGATGACTATAGGAGCAGGTTTGGAAACATCATTGGGGATCTTGGGGTGTGGAGGGGGGAGGAATGAAGTGATTCCTGGGGCTCTTAGGAGAAGGGTCCTGGTTTATTTCCATTGGTTAATGAAGAGATGTGATATTTCTGGTAGTGGTGGTGGCTTGGACCCCTGGCACATACTTCCTCCTGTCTTTCCCCCAGGCTTTAGGGAAGTTGATGGCCTAGGGATTTGGAATGGGAAATTTTATGTATCTGTGTCAGGGTATAGGGAAAGCAATGGGTCTGTGAATGAGGGTGGGAGATTTGATGGATCTGTGACTGGTGTATGTGTCAATGGAGCTGTGCATGGAGGAAAAAACAGGGGATCTGTGATTGGAAAGATTATTAATGCATTTGTTAAGGATGATGTGGGTGGAGAAGTTGACGGATCTCTAATTGAGGGTGAGGGATCAATCTGCCCCTGAGCGTAGGGGAAATAATGGCCTTGTAAGTAGGGGTGAGAGTTGATGGATTTGTTTCTGGGGAAACTGCATTAATGGCTTCCTTAGTGCCTTGTTTGAAAGTGCTATAGGAGAAAGTCATGCAGGCTTATTCCAACACAAAGAGCCCTCATTCATCTCTAAAGGGCCCTTGGTGCTTCTATACAAACATGGAGTCAACAATTGGCCTTGCATTTCTACTACAAACAGGAAAGTCAAAGTTATCCAGGTCCGTGTTCTTCAGCTTTCCTTCTCTCCATTCCCTAGTTCTCCTACCTCACTCTCCTACCTCATACCATGCTTTCTCTGACCCTGATAGATTTTCCTCCTCTGGTTTTTCCATAAATACTGGCACCCTCTAAGGTCCTAGCCTCTTCTCTTCTCTCCAGGAACTCTCTGCCTCGCTGACTTCATCTTCTTCCAGGAAATTATAATTAAAATTTTGACTCTCAAATCTCCATCTATAGTCCTGATTGCTTTTCTCATTATCTCCAGATTCACACTGCAGTTATATCCTGACCATTATTTAGGCTCAGTTAGTCAAAATAGGACTCCTGCTCCCCCTCCCTATGCAATCTATCAATGAGCCTCTCTTTTGGACTTGCCTGTTTCTATGGTTGACACTATTACCTTCTTCTCAGTTACCTAGGCTCAAGATCCCACATTATCTCTAGTTGGGTAAGGTAGGTAAAGCACTCTGCAAAACCTGAGATGCCAAATATCTGTTGTTGTTGCTGTTCATGAATTTTCTTTTTTCTACCTTCACCATATTCTCTTTTTCTGTTCCCAAGGCCTGACTGTCTCAATGTCCCCAGCAACAAACTACAGTTTTGTTACTGAATTTATCCTGCTTGGTTTTACAAGTGACCTCACCTCAAATAGGATTCTTTTCATCATCTTTCTCCTTCTCTACCTCTGCTCAGTCCTGGGCAACGGACTCACCATCATCCTCATCTGCCTGGATTCTCACCTCCACACACCTATGTACTTTTTCCTCAGCATTCTCTCCCTCCTAGACATGATCTATGTCACTACCACAATGCCTCAGATGTTGGTGCACCTGCTTTCCAGTTCTAAGCTCATCTCCTTTGAAGGCTGCTGGCTGCAGATGTATGTATTTCGTGCTCTGGGTATCAGTGAGTGCATCTTATTTGTGGTCATGGCTTATGACCGTTATGTAGCCATCTGCTTCCCACTGCGTTACATGCTCATCCTCAACTGGGATCTGTGTGTCAGGTTGGTGGTAGGGATCTGGGCTTCTGGTTTCTTCTTCTCCCTATTCCACACGTTTTTTACCATGCATCTCCCCTTCTGTGGTCCTAATATGGTCAACCATTACTTCTGTGAGGGTCCCACAGTGTGGATACTGGCCTGCATGGATACATACCTGATAGAAATGGTAAACTTAATCCTGAGCATCTTCATGATAGTAGGGCCTCTGTCATTCATCCTCGTCTCCTATGTCCGCATCACCTTGGCCATCCTCAAGATCAAGTCCACCCAAAGCCGCTGTAAGGCCTTCTCCACTTGTGCTTCCCACCTAACTGTGGTCAGTCTGTTCTATGCACCTGCCATATACATCTATATGAGGCCCACTTCCAGCTATAACCTAGAGAGAGACAAGAAGGTCTCACTTTTCTACAATGTGTTCACTGCCCTGCTCAACCCTGTGGTGTACAGTCTTAGGAATAAGGACATGAAGGCAGCATTCATCAAGGTATTGGTGCAGAACAGAGTAACTTGATGAGTAGAGAGTCTTGGAATGGACTATTCTTTCCTTTTATTTTTCTTTTTGAGACTGAGTTTACTTATCTCACTCAGCCTAGAAGTATAGCCAGCACTTAGGATTCCAACCTCAGTGCTGATCAGTACCCTTTGATCCACTCCATTTTTGATCGGGGTCAATGTGCCCATTTCTAGGCAGCCTAGAGACCCCATCCCTTTTTTTCTCCCTTCTCCTGCTCCTGAGGGGTTCACCATATTGTTACCGTACATAATGTGTCCATCCCATTGGCTTGATCCCTATCACAGTTGAGAACTTCTCAACTCAGTTGATCCACCAGCTTTAGCCTCCCCTAATAACAAGGACTGTAGGTACGTGCCACCACCCAGGCCAGGCAAGGCTCATCCATATCTACTGGGCATGGGACCCTTGCATGTGACCAGGTAACATCACCTACCTTCCAGAGGTAACCAGAACAAAGCAGACTTCATCTTAGTCCTTAGAGAAAAGCGAGTCTTAGATTTGGAATTTCTTCTGAGACACAGAAATTTAGACTCACAAATGTCCTCCTCATCTATAAAGTGGGGACAGTAACATTTGCCCTGAGCTCCCGCAGTCCTTAAGGGCCACATGTATCTGAGTTATCATTATGAATCAGTGCTGATGGCACACGTTTATGCGGAAGGAATCACTCACTACATGCCTCTGCCTGTCTCAGTCTTGTGGGAGATTATAGTGAAGGCCAGGAAGTAATGCTTGACACAGAAGAAGGTGAAACAACTAGAAACAGTAGGTATATCAGCCAGGGACGGATGGAAAATGTAGTCTTTCCCACCCGGAAGGAAGGACTGGAAGACCTCAACACAGAATCCAGGGAGCTTTGAAATCACAGGGCTGGATGCCCTCAGAGGAAGGCAAGAGAGGGATGGGGCTGCCTTGGACTGAATATAATGGTGAGCAATCAAACTCTTGCCTTGCTCATGTTTGCACCTCCATAAATAAGGACTGACTTATCTGCAGAAAATTGGCTGTCACACTCACGAGGGAGGAATGACTCCCCTCTATACTTCTGCCTTTCCTGTTTCATGATGTCCTGGAAAAATGGGGTTTAGCACTCTTACATTATGTTTATTTGATGTAGGTACTTTTACGATGGCTTCCATGTCTATATAAAAACAAGTTATTTTTCGTTGCACTTTCGGTGAATGTTTGCTATAAATGAGTATACTGCAGGAGAGGAGAGAGGGAGGAAAAAGCACAGCTCTGGACAAATAACCCTAATCTGAACCATGACTTTGGTTGAAGCTCTACATGTTTCTCCCTGTCTGTCTCTGTGTCTCAGTCTCTCCCTTTCAATACCTCTTTCAATCTCACAATTTCTCTCTTTCTCTCCTTCTCTCTCTGTCTCCCTCCCCCCACACATTTCTATCTCTCTCTTTTGTCTCACTCTTGTCTATGTCTCTGAAAATCTCTCCCCCTTTTCTCTCTTTCTCAGTCTCTCTCAATCTTTCTCTCTTCCTTCTCTCTCTCCCCCTTTCTTTTTCTCTCTTTTTCTCTGTCTCTGCATTTCTGTCTATTTCTTTCCATCCCACTTTCTCTTTTTCTGTCTGTTACTGTTTGGGTCTGTCATAATATCTGGGTCTATGTGTGAGTGTGTGTGTGTGTGTGTGTGTGTGTCTGTTGGTCTGTGTCTCACTATCTCTCTGTATCTATCTCTGTTTGTCTATCTCTCTGTCTCTTGTTCTATCTGTCTATTTATCTATCTATCCATCTATCTCACACACACACAAAACAAAAGAGAACCTGATGCTTTTTTAGTATTCATAGCCTGTGACCATTGTAGACCATGAGAGAAGGCCCAAATTCCAATGGCCTAGAATACCTAGGGATGGATTCACAGCAGTTATGGGGTTTTAAATAATCCTTGAATGTGTTTGTAGTAGTGGATGAAAAAGGAAGGAAAGGGAAGGGCAAGGTAGAGAAACACAAGTAAATCTCTATTTCTCACTACCCATGTGAATTTTGGAAAGTACCTGTTCCTCTCTGACATTTATTTTCATCTCTAAGTTAAGGAAGCTGCATCAGATCATTTCAAAAATCTTTTCTGGTCTAAAGCCAAAGGTTGTAGGATCCCTAGGCACAGAGGTGAAAGTGAGACTTGGTAAGTGCTGGAATGGAAAAGCTAGAGAGCTTTCATTTCAATTCAATACACTTTTATTATTTGTAAAACACTTGGCACAGTGCCTGGATTATTTCCTTCTCCCTCCTCCATCCTCATCCCTTCACCTACTGTGTACCAGCTGTGGACAGAAATAGGCACTGGAAAAGATACAAAAATGGCTGAAACACAGCCCTTGCTTTCACAGACCCTACAGTCTAAGAGGGGGCAAGAGCTAGCTAGGCAATCAAATGATCCAAGAGAGAATGTGATGAGTCTTTGGTGAGGCACAAATTCCATTTGGTTCAGCAAGTATTAAGTGCTTAGTATGTGCCTGTCACTGTTCTGGGCAGCACCTATAGGAAGACAGTGAGGCACTGGCTTTAATCTCACTCTCCCAATACATTTGCACAAGCAGGTTTGCTCCTAAGAGGCATCTAATGACTCCTCTTCTCAGGATTTCAGAGGTAACATCGAAGAATGATTGCTTCAATGCTATCACTTCGGAGCCCCCACTCAGAAGTTCTCCCTCATAATATCAATCAACCATTTGACATCAATGAGCTTTTCTAAAGTGATATTAACAGAGACAAGGACAGAACTCATTCTCTCCTAATGTGGCAGCAGTTCCTGGGGAGAGTGAACTGAAACTTCAGATTCAAAGGGAGTTATATACATATATAGAGGACATAGGGGACTGAGCATGCTTTGTGACTCTTGGTCCTGGGAGCCCTTTTCTCTCTGTGCAGAATCTCTACCAACGTCTTAAGAGAAATGAAAATTAAAACCATTCTGAGGCTGGACCTCATATTTATCAGATTGGGTAATATGACATAAAAGGAAAATGATAAATGTTGGAAAGGATGTGGGAAAAATGACACATTAATGCACTATTGGTGGAGTTGTGAACTGATTCAACCATTCTGTAAAGCAATTTGGAACAATTTGTGCCCAAAGGGCTATAAAACCATATATACATATACATATACATATATATATATATACTTGTGTTTCCCATCAAACTTTGACCTAGCAATGTCACTACTAAGTTTCTATCCTCAAAGAGATAAAACACAAAAAGGAAAAGGACCTATATGTACAAAAATATTATTAGCAGCTCTTTTCTTGGCAAAGAATTGGAAATTAAGAGGATTCCCATCAATTGGGGGATGACTGAACAAACTTTAGTATGTGATTACAACGGAGCATAATTATGCTTTAAGAAGTGATGAGCAGGATGCCCTCAGAAAAACCTGGAAAGATTTACATGAACTGATGCAAAGGGAAATGTACTGTGTAAAAAGTAACAGCAATATTTTAAGATGATCAGCTGTGAATGACTTAGATATTTTCAGAAATGCAATGATCCAAGACAACTCTGAAGGGCTTATGATGAAAAATGCTCTCTGTCCCCCAAGAAAGAACTGATGGTGCCTGAATACAAAATGAAGAATATGGGTTTTTTTACATTCTTTATTTTCTTGAGCTTTTCTTTTTTGGCCTATGTTTTCCTTCACAACATGACTAATGTGAAAATGTTTTGCATGACTATACATGTATAACCTATACTGAGGTGCTTGCCTTTTTATGTGGTCGGGGAAGAAAGGGAGGCAGGGAGAGAATTTGGAACGCAAGGATTTAAAAATGAATGTTAAAAATTGTCTTTTCCCATAGCTGGTGAAAACAAAACACTAAATAATTTTTTTATATAAAATAAAAAATTGTTTCCTGCCATGAAAGTAAAGATGGATGAACCACTCATTTGCTGAGTGACTGTTTCAGCTAATGGGAAGATCCACTGGTAAATAAGTCAAGCAGGTCACTCCACAACTGTACTGACCCTCCAACAGACCTGACTGCTACTACTGCCAGTTTCAGTGGTCTCTGTATGGATGGATGAAGGATCTCTGATAGCTTTCCTGACCTGAAAAGATCATAACTTGGTTGATTCTGCCCCTGAATATCTATTCGCTGAAGATCAGGAAAGACATTATAAAAACAGATTAAAAAACCCAGAAACATATCAGGAGATTATGGACACCTGGTGGCTGGATGGTAGAATATAACTTGCCACTGTCCCTCCCCCAACCCCAGCAATGTAATGAAGTCTTCCTCAGACAACAACAGAGAAGGAAGAGCTGGATCAAACTCATTTCCTCAAACTTTTTGTAATCATATTTAGTTCTAGTTCTGGATCTCTAGCCCTTCTGGAGTCAACCAGAAGATTCTTCATTACTTCAAATTACCAGACCCTCAGCTGCTCTAAGCCAGAAGCAGGTTCACTAAATTTCATAGGTTGTTTTGAAACTAGGCAGGGATTATTGCACATGGTCTGAAGTAGGGGTAAGGATCCCTCCATCATGAATGCCTAGAAGCAAGCCTACTCTAAGCTTCCAATGTTTGCCTGGAATGCTGACTGAGCATGCCTGAAATAGGGGCTAGGGTCCCATGACAAAACTTCATTAGAAATCAGACAGTCCTTTCCCACAAGCAACTTAGATTCTACTGGATAAAACAGATCATTAAAACTAAATATATGCAAAATCAATAAAAATAATTTTGAGGAAGTAGGGAAAATGTTGTAAGAAATTTGAGGCTGAAGAGATTACTTAAAGAGTAGAAAATTCATATATTGGAGGGAAACCTCACACTGAAGATATCATATGTTAATTTTTGTATATTATCTCTCCTATTAGAAGACATTTCTTTTCTTTCTTAGTAGTGTTTTATTTTTTCTAATTACATATAAAGGCATTAAATATGTTTCCACATATTAATCATGTTGTGGAAGAGGAATCAGAACAAAAGGAAAAAACCACAAGAAAGAAAGAAAAAGAAAGAAGCTAGTATGCTTTAATCTGCTTTTAGACTCCATGGTTCTTTCTTTGGATGTGAATACCATTTTCTATCATGAGTCTTTTGGAATTGTCTTAGATCATTGCACTGCTGAAGAGCTAACTATCAAAACTGGTCATGACAAAATGTTGCTGTTACTGTGTAGAGTGTTTTCCTGGTTCTTCTTACTTCACTCAGTATCAGTTCATGCAAGTCTTTCCAGGTTTTTCTGGGGAAAAAAACCTGCTCAACATTTCTTATGGAACAATAGTATTCCATTATATTCATATACCACAATTTATTCAGCCATTCTCCAATGGATGGGAATCCCTTCAATTTCCAATTCTTGGCCACCACAGAAAAGAGCTGCTATAAATATTTTTGGAAATTTGGGTGTTTTCCCATTTTTATGATTTCTATGCCATACAAACCTGGAAATGGTGTTGCTGGATCAAAGGATATGCAGAGATTTACAGTCCTTTGGGCATATTCATATTGCTCTCCAGAATGGTTGGATTAAGTCACAACTCCACCAACAATGCAGTAGTGTCCCAATTTTCCCACATCTTTTCCAATATTTATCATTTTCCTGTTTTGTCATATTAGCCAATCTGATAGGTGTGATGTGGTACCTAGAGGTTGTTTTAATTTGCATTTCTCTAATCAACAGTGATTTCAAGCATTTTTCCTATGACTATAGATGGCAGAGAACTCCTGAACTCAATTGATCCATAGCTTTAGCCTCCCCTAATAGCGAAGACTGTAGGTATGTGCCACCACCCAGGGCAAGTAGGGGCCATCCCTTCCTACTGGGCTTAGGACCTTGGTCTGTGATCTACAACAGGCCTGCCTTCCAGAGTTAACCAGAACAAACCAGACTCCATCTTAGTCCTCATCATCCTCATGGATAGAGAAGGGTTAGTCTTGGATCTGGAATCTCTTCTCAGACACAGAAGCTTAAACTCACAGATCTCCTCCTCATCTGTAAAGTCAGGAAAATAATATTTGCCCCTTAGCTCCCTCACAGGGTAATTATAAGGGAAGTACTTAGCAATTCTTTGCAATTTAAGAAATGATGAGCAGGATGCTCTCAGAAAAACCTGGAAAGACTTACATGAGCTGATAGAAAATGAAATGTACTGTGTATAAAGTAATGGCAATATTTTAAGATGATCAGTCATGAATGACTTCACTATTCCCTGCCTTACAATGATCCAAGACAACTCTGAATGACTTAGAATGAAAAATACTATCATCCTTAAAGAAAGAACTGATGCTGGCTGAACATAAATTAAATCATCCTTTTTTGAACTTTATTATTCTTAAGGTTTCATTTTTTTTGGTCTAAGTTGTCTTTCACAACATGATTGATGTGGAAATGTTTTACAAAACCACATATGCATAACCTGTGTTGATTTGTTTGACTTCTCATGGGGGTGTAGAGTGGAGAAGGGAGAGAATTTGGAACACAAAGTTATAAAGACAAACATTAAAACTTTTTCACATGTAACTGGGGGAATATAAAATACTAAATAATTTTTTAAATAAAATAAAAAATTCTTTTTTGCCACAAAAAAGGTGGATGAATCACTCATTTGCTCATCTGAGCTGGCCCCCTTTCTGGGTAAGTGTCTCAGCTGATGGGAAGATCCACTGTTAAATAAGTCAAACAGGTTGCTCCACAACTGTTCTGAGCCCCCAACAGGTTTGATTGCTGCTACTGGCAGGTTTTATGGTCTCTGCTAACAACTCTGATTAATGAAGGATCTCGGAGAGCTTTCCTGATCTGACAAGATTTATCACCTGGTCCATTCTGCCCCTGAATATCTCTTCTCTGAAGATCAGGAAAAAATTAACACGAAGAGACCAAAAAAAAATCCAAACAGAAACATTGAAGGAATTTTGAACACCTGGTGGTTAGGTGGGAGAATATAGCTTGCCACTGTCCCTTCCCCACCCCCAGCAATGCAATGAAGCTTTCCTCAGTCAACAATTCAGAGGGAAGAACTAGATGAAACTCATTCCCTCAAACTTTTTATAACCATATTTGGTTCTAGCTCAACTTCTTTTGGATCTCTAGCCCTTTTGGAATCAACCACAAGATTCTTCATTACTTCAAATTACCAGACCCTCGGTCTCTCTTAGCCAGAAGAGGCTAACTCAATCTCCATTTGTTGTTTTGCAACTAGGCAGGGAATATCTAGTGCCAATGTGATATTCATCGTGCCTATTGTGGCCAGGAATATCAAAGCTCAATTCTGAATCATGAAATACAAAATATTCTCCCCATGGAAGGTAGAAGAACCAAAATATTTATTCAGACACCAGATAGCCAAATCCATCATAGTAACAAAAATCTATATGCAATAACAATGCAGAGGACAGCACCAACCACAAGATTCCCCCTGATAAGTTTCCCACAAACCAGCTCCATTTAACAAATTACAAACAGGCTCCCCTTTAAACAAAATGCCCTTCTCACACTCACAGCCAGCCACGGGCTTGCCTGTGACCTTCAATTCTGACAGCTCCAAATTTTCTCTGAGCCTGCTCTAGCTCCACCTCTTCCTATTCCACCCATTCAGCAAACTTCTCCCAGCACAATCTCCAGGTGACTCAGGCTTCCATGTGACCCAGGTGAGTCACATGGGCCTATTAATGAATGGGAAAGATCTCCCCATTTAAATTACCATTACAGAATATTGCACATGTTATAAAGTCGGGGTGAGCATCCCTCTATCATAAATGCCTAGGAGCAAGGCCACCCCAAGCTTCTAACATTTGCCTGGAATGCTGGCTGAATATGCCTGAAATGGGGGACGGGGTCTCCATGACAACAGTGCATCAGAAATGAGACAGTCCTTTCCTACAAACAACTTAGATTCTACTGGATGAAAACAACATGCAAAACATAACATTAAAATAAATTTTTGCAAAATAAATAAAAAATAATTTAGAGGAAGTATGGAGACCGATGGTGATGATTGAGGATGAAGAGATTACTTAAACTAAGAGCAGAAAAAAAACATATTATAAGGAAATCCCATGGATATCTTACATGTATGTTAATTTTTTTGCATATTATTTCTCCTGCAAAAATTAAGTTTCTTGAAGCAGGGGTTAGGAGACATTTTTTATTTTTACCTTTCTCTACGTCTCAGGGCTTAGTACAGTGCTTTACACCTAGTAAAGGCTTAATAAATATCTTTTTTAGTTTATTTATTTTTAGTTTTGAACATTCACTTTCATATTTTAATTTTTCCCCCTCTCTCCCCCTTCCCTTCCCAAGATGGCATGCCATAGGCTTTACATATACATTCCTATTAAACGTATTTTCACATTAGTCACGTTGTATAGAAGAATTATAATGAATGGGAGAAACCATGAGAGAAATAACAAAACAAAAAATAAAATAGTCTGCTTCTCTCTATATTCAAGCTCCACGGTTCTTTGTCTAGATGTATCCTTTGGAATTGATTTAGGTCTTTGCATTACTGTTAAGGGCTAAACCTATGAAAATTATTCATTGCAGACTGTAGCTATTACTGTGTACAATGTTCTCCTGGTTCTGCTTCCTTCACTTAGCATCAGTTCATATAAATCTTTCCAGGCTTTTTGAAATCTGCCTGTTCATCATTTTTTATATCATTACAGTATTTCATTACATTCATATACCACAACTTGTATAGCCATTCCCCAATTCATGGGCATCACTTCAATTTAAATATATTTTGCCAACCTTCTCTTTAATGGCCCATTGTAGAATTTTCCCAGAAATTGAAGTCAAGCTCACTATGGTTTGTAGACTCTGTCCTCTTTCCTCTTTTGAAAATTGGGACACCATTTGCAACTCTTCTTGAGGTAAATGTGCTGTGTGCAGTGAACATGAATTCAAATCCATAGTTCTGAGCCTCATTTAATGACCCATTGCCAGAACAAGCCAGAAAGCATGCTAAATGAGACAGTCTGGAAATGATACACTGAATTTAATAAGATGAAACTTAACAGGGGTATACATGTATAAAGGCCTCTAAGCTCTTCTACGAAACTCTGGGTCTCGCTGTCCATCACCAACTTGGAGGATTTCCTCATCTTTCCATATGTCCTGTAGCTTAGCTTAACCCTCATACACATGTTGCTTCCAGCTATTAGAGAGGGAACTCCTTAAGAATGGAGACTATCTCCCTTTTCTATTTAGCACCTAGCGCTAAGCACAGTGCTTGGCATGTGCTAAGTGACTAATAAATGTTTTTTTCATCATCCATCCATTCCCTCATGAGCATTTCAGTGTCAGAGGTCCCAAGACCCAGTGAGTCACAAGGTTACTCTTAGTAATTTAAATTAAGCCAACTCATTTGTCCTCTGTTAGCTTCAGTTTCCTCATTCTTGAGATGGGTGGGGAGTTTGAACTAAATATCAGGACACATTTTCAGCATTAAATTATTTCCTCTATGACCCACAATCCCCAAGACACAAATTGGAGTGGGTTAACAGGTTTGACTTGCTATTCTGCAAGGGTGAATTTGCCCTCTCCACTATGTGATCTGGGGGTCAACTTGTATGAATGTCAGGTTATGACCATAGTGACATCACCATAGAAACCAGACTGAGAATGCTCTGCTGTCACCCCATCCTATGAGATGAACCATAGGCAGGGTGTTTTATGAGGTGAGAAGAGGAAGTGGAGAAGGGTGCCAAGGAAGGGCTTAGCAATGGGGAAATGCTCCCTCCACAATGGGAGAGGAGAGGTACTTGGAAAGAGCTTGACTATCTTTAGTCCTGGGTGGCCCCAGGAGCTGCTTTCTGTCTGAGTTTTTCTACCATTTCCATCCTTCAGGATTGGAAACTCACTTCTCATTCCTCTTCCCATTGACTTGGGCTTGCAGTCCTCCTGGGTCAGTATCTAGCCAGCACAGGGGAGATCAATGCAGTAGAACGTGACTCTGCCTCATCCTCAGACCCACAGAGCCAATAGGCCAGGTCATATCTCACACGGTCCCTATGTGACGTGGGAGCTACGGTCAAATGTTTCATGTTATGATTATTATTTTTTAAATAATAGCTTTTAAAAGTAATCCTATTACCAAACAAACTTCAAAGGTGAACAAAACCATCTCAACACACTTTGCATTTGACACACGAATGTACAAAAGCTAGAAGTGGAAGGAGCTTAAGAGGTCATTGAGTCCAACTCCCTCATTTTTATAGGTGGATAAATAGAAGACCAGAGAGATTAACTGGCTGGCCAAAAATCACATAGCTAATAAGTATCAGAGTTGAAATTGACACCAGGGTCATCCACTGCATCCTGGGCCATCTCCAGTTGTTCTGACTTTTGCCCTGCCACTTTATTTACTCTAGAAGAGAGAATGAGATTGATGACTTTGTGCAGCTCTGCCTCACTTAAATCCAGTTCATGTACAAGTCAAGACATCACCCTGTGAAGTCATTGGTCCTCTTCAAAAATAAAGGGTGAACAACAACATGGTAATTATGTCAAGCCCCTTGACACTACAGAGTTTCCTCAATGAGAACTATAGTAACTCATATAAGATTGGCCTAGCTATCCAGACAGAAAAATTCAAATAGATTAAAGATACTTATTGCCTAGAATATGTTGGATGAGACTTACAGACTTACCTAGTTTTTTAATAGACCTATCTTATACTGTGGTGGACAGCCTGCGTCCCCACACGGCTTGGTGATGTGGTAAAGAAGGAAGAGATGGGCAGGTGGCAGAAGATAGACCAACTCTGTTTATTGATCAGGGTCAGCGTATATATAGACAGAAACTGCAAGTCTATGTGACATTCTGCTTGTCCCCTGTCCTAGTGATTTGGCCAGTCTTATTGTCATAAAGTCATAAAGAGGGCATCTATTTTACACATCCCTTGTTTTCTGTGGTTCTCTTGTTTGTCTCACGGAGACAGTTACATGGTGGGCATGGAGAGCCATTCTGGATGATAAATGAGCACAGTTTCAAAGAACAGGTTCCCCGAAGGTCTATCCTGAACTTGTCAACTGCACTCCATCCTGACCCTCAACATTATACAAGGATTCTCTCTGAAATGGATTACTTTCTATTTACTCTCTATATATATCACATAGGTACCCAGGCAACATGGTGGATAGGGTGTTGGCCCTGAATCAAGAAGAACTGAGTTCTAATTTGGCCTCAGATGCTTACTGTTTGTGTAACCTTGGGCAAATCACTTAATCTCTATGTGCTTCAGTGTCCTCAACTGAAACACAGAGATCATAATAGCACCTACTTCACAGAGTTGCTATGAGGTTGAGATAGTTGTAAAGTGCATAGCACAGTGCCATCCATATAGTAAACTCAACAAATGCTTCTCTCATTCATTCCTAGTTATTTACATGTCATCTGCCCCATTGACATAATATCTGGCATGTGGTAAATCCTTACTTTCCTCATTAGAATGTGCATCCCATGAATTCAAGAACTTCTTTGTATTCTTGGGTTTAGCATGACTCCTGGCACATAGTAAGTGATTAACAAATAATTGTAGAATGACTGGCTGATTTCGGAGAAAGAAGGAGTAAGACCCAGAAGTGAAAAAGAAAGAAGAAAGTGGGCTAGAAAACATCTGGGAAATTGTGCAAGAAGTTCCACAGTCCCAAGCAGCTTCCCTTCTAAGAAGTTCATCTTTTCTATCTGAACATTTGAAGGCTAAGTTACCCAGAAAGGTCCAACATGCATTGGTAGAAAGATCCCTCACCAGGGAATTTCATATGCCAGTGAAATCAGAGGTCCAGTCTCATCCCTAAGCTCTATCTCTCCCATAGACTTACGTGACATTCTGAGAGATTCTGAGAATCTGAGATATTCAAATTAGAAAAAGTTTGCAAAAGTGCTTTGTACATCTTTTAATGTAGTACTTTAGTGCTATACATTTTTGCTATTCACAACCACAAATGACACTGTTAGAAATATGTTTGAACAAATAATGCCTTTTTTAAAAAAATCAAAAAATTTTAGAACTACAATATGCAAGTGGTCTGGAAAGAGTAAGTAAGTAAGTTTAGAACTAGCCCAATAACCATCTAGTTCTACCCAATATGTGACTGCCTAATCTATTTTTAAATACCTTCAGTGGAAGAGGGGAACCTACCGCTTCCCAAGCTAACTGATTTACACTTTGAGATGATTCTAATTTAGTTTTTCCAAATATCAGTCCTAAATCTCCAACCTTCTTCTATACAATAGGCCTCAAAATATTTGAATGTAATTATCATGTTGCCTTTGAGACAGTCTTTTTTAGACTGATCACTTGTAGTGATCTCATCAAAAAATTACCTTTCCCCCAAAATTGAGCATATTCTATCATGAGAAAATCTGATTCTTCAATGAAGTTAAACAATTTCATTGTTTCCTACTGAGAAATCCAAAATTAGGAAAGGACTTAAATATACAAATTGACAAAAGAGGTGGAATTTGACGAGGTGATTTAGATTTGAATCCAAGTAATCAGTAAAAGGTGACTTGATTTTTGTTTATGTGCAGGAAGGAGGTAATAAGTCTATTGGAGCTTTCCAGTCATAGCTAGTATAAAGGTCATTGAAACCAAAAAAGCTAGGAATTAAAGAGAATAATTCCCTGAAAAGGACAGACAGAACTACATCATTTGGAAGTCTGAAGGGAACTACATGCATGTTTAGGTAAGTGAAATTATTGAAATCAGATGCTGCAAGTTTAACCTTAGATTGAAAAGAAGTGAGATCAAAGAGGTGAAATGGAGGGAAGGGAAGAAAGGAGGAAATAATCCCCAGATTATACTTATATTTGAGCTGGACCATGTGATGAATGAATTAAAAAATGATCACATCAGTAAAAGTAGATTCCCATATCTATATCAATATTATATTATATAATATATAAACTTCACCTGCATTTGATGGGAGGAGATGAGGTCAGGTGCATGCACCTGTATGTTAGAGAGAATAAGACTACACTGTTAAAAAATGTAAAAGTTAGTACATTTTGCTAATATTTTTAAAAAGAAAAAATATATAATTATTAGATCCACTAGATGGAATGCTAAAGTCAACAATATAACCTTGAATGTTAATGGGTTTAATTAAGCAATGAAAAGGAAACAAATTACAGAACAGATTAGAAAACTAAATACAATAATTTTCTGCATGCAAGAAACACTTAAAATATGGACTCATACAAAGTTAATGACTGGAACTTGAGGGGACAGAGAGTGAACGGGAGACCCCACATTGAATGTTCTGTAGTATTCTGTACTTCCTCAATTTCAGAACTCATCTGGTCCAACCAACATTATTAACAGAAATTCCTCTACTATTTCCCTAAAAATTGATCAACTAAACACTGCTTGAAAACTTCTGTAGGTGGGAAACTCACTACTTTTCAAAGGAAACTCATTATACTTTTAGACAGTTCTCATTATTAGGAAATTTTTCTTTATATTGGCAGTTTTGATCTGCCTTTTGGGATTTATAACCATTCCTATTGGTTTTGCCTTCTGGTGTGAAGCAGGCAGTTAGTCACTGTGCATTTATTAAGCACTTATATGTGCCAGACACTGCACCAAGTTTTAGGGATACAAAGAAAATCAAAAGCCAGACCTTGCTCTCAATGAGCTCAAAGTCCAATGGGGGAGACAACATGTAAAACACTATTCAGATACTGGATATATCAAGGGTAATTGGAAGGAAATCTCAGAGGGAAGGCACTAACAGTTGGTGGGATCTAGGGAGATTTGAGTTAAATCTTGAAGGAAAACAAGGAAATCATTAGGTAAGGTAAGGAGGAAGATTCCTATGGGCATGGGGGACAGTCAATAAAAAAGGCACCAAGAGATATAGACAGAGTGTCCTATTGGAGGAACATCAGTAAAACCAATGTGGTTATATCCAAGAGTATGTAAAGGGGACAAAAATATAAGAAGACAGGAAAGGTAGGTAGGGGACAAGTTGTGCAGGGCTTTACATTCCAAACAGAGGACTTTCTATCTGATCTTGAAGGTATCGTGTCCAGAATGAGTGCTATTGTAGTCCCACTTTACTTGCCCTTCCCAGACTACTTCTGGAACACTGTTCTGTTCTAGGTACACCATGATTTAGAGGGAATATTGTTGAGTTGTCACTAGGATGGTGAGGTCATTCACAACCATGTCCTATCAGGTATTGCATCCTACTCAAGTCCCAGCTAACACTAGTCAGCAATTAAGCAAACCCCTGGGCAAAGGAGAGAGTAATCTCTGCCTGGGACTAAGAAGGCAAGGTCCAAGTTAGGAAGAAAGTAAATATACATCAAAAAACTAGACTTACTCTGTAGAACTAACACAGCTTAAGATTCAAGAACTAAGTCAAGTTAAAATACTGGCTGCCAGAGCAGTTAATCAGAGTCAGGGAGTCTATAGCTGATGAGGAAACCAAAACGCAGAGTGTATTAGAAAGCTGACTCAGAGAATGTGTCTCAACCTGATTTTCCAAAAAATTCATTAAAAAAAAACAATTATAGTGATTTGTACTTCCCCACCTCTGTCTGGCATGGCAATGGGCAAGCTCTCCAAGTCTCCTAACTCATTTGGATGATGGGCTCAGGCAATAATGGTCTCTGCTTACCTTCTCCTTCTAAACCTGAATTATTTGAGTTTTTTGTTTGTTTGTTTTGTCAAGTAGCCATTCATCTCTTTTAAATTCTCAATTTTATGGTTGTAACACTGCATAATGGTATTTTATGATTTTTCTTTATCCCTTTTATATTTATTGGGATCTTTTAAGATATATATTATTCTCACAAATAATACTTTGTGACCCCCTCATACACAAGTATCCACAAGCCTAACACAGCTTCAAGGCACCCAGTAGGTCAGAATTCACTCAAAACCATAATTCACAAAACCCCCACCAAATGTATTTATCTCATTAGACCAACCAGAGGGCCCATTCATTCCAAGCAAAAGACACATCAAACAGCAGAGCAAAATAACAAGAAAGATTATCCATACACAAGCATGCATTCTGTACAAGTTAACATCCTAAAAATGGGAGGAGGGCACATAGTGGAAACTTAAGTGATCAAGGAGTAAGCATGGAGAGGCATACAGATAGAGACCATCTGTGGCTGGTGCACCTCATGTTTTTGAAACAACAGAGCCACCATTTCCATCTTAGCTGAGCTGGACTTCCCTGCTGGTCTGCTCCTTCTGTCACTTGGCTGGACATTTGTGCTGGCCTGTTCTCTGCTGCCATCTGCTGATCTTCATCTGCTATGCACTCTTTTGGGATCTGGTCCCTCCCTGCTATCGAGTGTCAGTTGAAGATTCTTCCTACCAGGCATGAGGCTAGGTTCATGGTATATGGTAGCCACACCTATTCAGGAAGCCACTAAAAGCCAACAGAAATCTCAGGCTTAAATCTATCTTTTGAACTCTATTTCTCCTACCCTCAGTATAAGATCTTATCTGAATTATAATCCAAAATTCCTTTTAATTCCTATCAAGGAGCCAGGGTCACTAGACTAAATACTCATTAAATGATTCTTGAAATTCTGCTTAGCAAAACTGTTACACGGCTGTGTAGAGCTGGGATGAGGTCATTCTTTCAAGTGAACTACAATGATCTAAGTTTCCATTCAGATCCATTCAAGCTTGAGTAAGACCAGTTGGAACTGGTGAAGCTGGAAATTTTTACCATTCTTTTTGCCAGCAACCAAAATAACTATAAATCCTAAGAGTTAATAGTTTTTTTCCCCTCTTTTTCATAAAAATATCAACTTCTTGGTCTTAAAACCCCTTACTATTTATTAAAGCAATAGATTTTATTAAATTCCCTATCTCAAGATGCCTTCTTCATAATCTTCTTTGTGTTTACTTCTGCTATATTAAATTATTTTCTAATTTATTCAATTGTACACTTATCTTTTTCCATTTTTCTCTTTCTCTCTTATTAATATAAGTATTCCATGACATGTATTCCTTGCTTCAGCCATTCAGTTTTCTTTGAATGACTTTTTCACACCCTTCACAATTCTGTAATTTCTTTTTGTATCTCTTTATTTAATTTTTCATTATTTTTAGTGGAGTATTAAAATTCCCCAGTATTATTGAGTTTTCAATCTAATTCATTCTGTAATTCAATTAATTATTCCTTTATAAATTTAAATGCTATTATCTGAGCATAAATATTCAAAATTGAAATGCTCTCATTAATGATAATTAGAATTTCCTGAACTTTTGCTTATTTCTATTAATTCTTTTTAATTTGACTTCAACTTTGTTGACTACCAGTTAACAGGTTAACAACTACTCTAGAGATGCAATAAATGACTGGTGAGGTACTCATGGTTTTATTTTTAGGTAAGCTGATTACAAGAACATATAGAATGAGTTCATAATTACATCAACAAGAGGAATTCCCAGAATTCCCCACTCTAGTGTACACAGTGGACTTTGACAAGTGGGAGGCTCTTGATATCATTTACAACAATGACCTAGATTTTATTGCTGCATTGTTTACAAAAATGGCTCCAGCTCCTGCCTTTGTATTTGAAGGGAAAGGCTAAAAGTTTCTCCCTTTTATGGAGCATGTGTGATCACTTCTGTGATGTATAAAATGTTTGAAAGACAAAATCTCTGGGTAAATAGTCATTTTGTTAATTATGGCTATCAAATAATTAATAAAAGGATTGGTCATGTGGCCTGTCTCTCGTGGACCAAAGCAGCCTATTGATTATTAGCAATCAGCAGATGTCAATCAACGCTGATTGATTAACAATTAATGAGAAAATGAATATTATGAAATGTGGACCTTTTCTAATGTAAGGCTGGGGAATGTGATTTTGATTATGTCACTTTAACTTGCAGACCATCCCCATCCCCAAATCTAGACAAAGGATCTACCCCACCCCCAATCCAAGTCTGGGTAGAACACAGGTGGCTTCCCCACTTGGGTGGCTTCTGAACAAGACTGAGGAGAAAGTTCATCCAATCTCATTATCACCAATGTCTTTCAGATGCTGACTAAATAATCTACAAGGGGCTGATTTCTGAATGAGAAAATATGAAGAGGAAAAACCTTAGTCTTGATTCAATAGTTGCTTCTTAAAATAAGAGGGGCAGGTAGGTCGTGCAGTGGAAAGAGCACCAGTGCAGCAGTCAGGAGGATCTGAGTTAAATCTCACCTTAGACACTTGACACTCACTATGTGACCTTGGGCAAGTCACTTAACCCCCATTGCCTCATCCTGGGTCATCTCCAGTCATCCTGATGAATATCTGGTCACTGGATTCGGATGACCCTGGAAAAGAAGTGAGGCTGGTGACCTGCACAGCCCTCCCTCACTCAAAACAAAGTCAAGTGCAAGTGATGTCATTATTTCTCTGATGGCATGGTCTTCTTTGGCAATGAAAGATGAACACACACACATATAAATAGTTCCTTAAAATAAGAGAGAAATAATCATTTTCTCACTTCCTTATGTCAAGTCAACAAGTATTTATTAAATGCTCACTGTGTCCCAGGCACTGTGATGGGAATGCACACATCAGCAGAAAAAGAGTCCATGCTCTAAAGGACCTCACAGTCTAATAGAAAAAGTCACCAACCATATAAAAGGGAGCTGAAAAGAGGGAGGGGAAGAGGAATGGCAGTACCCAAGTTGGAGGAAGAGGGCATGGTAGAGAAAGTCTAGGAGATCGAGGAGAGCATTTTGGAGAGAAATGAAGACGATAAAATAGTCTTTATATGATAATATCATCCTTGTGGAAGTGTTTTGAGGGAACTTTTGAGAAAAAGCAGTAAGAACTTGGGACAGGCATCATGTGTCTGCCACATGGCTGATGTGGAATCAGTATAGATTGCTGTCATCCACAGTCTAGCTTATGGCAAAATGTACCCACCTCTGCATTCATTGCAAAGCACATATGTACACACATTCAGCATTAGTCTCTCTCTTGAGGTTCAATTTCATATCACCTACCTATTAGACATTTCTAACTTGATGTCTGATAGGCATGTCAAAATCCATATGTCCAGAAGAGAATTCATTTTTCCCTCTTCCAAACCCTCCCTCTTTCCAACTTCCCTTTTATATAAAGGATGCCCACTATCCTCCCAATCACCCAGGTTCACAATTGAGGAGCAATCCTCAATTCTTCAGTCTCCCTCACCATCCAATCAGTTGTCAAATCTTGTCAATTCTATCTCTCAAGTATGGATTCTTAACTTTTTTTGTATAATAGAACACTTTTCGTCCATCTCAGAATAAGGTTTTCAAATGAATAAAATAAAATACATAAGATCAAAAAGGATACAAATTCTATCAAATAGTGAGCCCAATATGTTTTTTAAGCACTTCATGGATCCTTGGCTTAGAAAGTCTGTTCTACAACGTTTCTCTGATCATTCCCTTTCTTTCCCTTCAAATAGCCACCACCCATGTTCAGACTCTTATCACGTTTTATCTAGAATACTGCTATCTGAATGCCTACTTTGTCTTCTCTGCCTCAAGTCTCTCATTTCTCCAGTCCATTTTCCACGCAGATGCCAAAGTGATTTTCTTAAAAGCACAGATTACTCCTCAGCTCAAAAAACTCCACTTGGTTCCTTATTGCCACTAGGATCTCCACCATATGACTCTAGGCCACCTCTCTGACATCTTCTCTTTCCCACATTCATTGTCCAAAATAAGCTCACCTCCTTTCAGTATTTCTTGTACAAGACTTTCCATCCCCTACCTCTCTGTCTTTGCATAGGCTGAGCTCTGCTCTCAGATACCTCACTCCCCATTCCTAGCCCCACTCATCTCTATTTTTTAAATATTTACTTTTAGTTTTCAACATTCACTTCTATAAGATTTTGAGTTCCAAATTTTCTCCCCATCTCTCCTCTCCCCCCATCCCAAGACCACATGTAATTTGATAGAGATTCTACATATACATTCATGTTGAGTTTATTCCCTACTCATCTCTTGCCAATCCTTGGTTATGTATTTCTACTATCTGCTTCCTCTGATCTCACTTATGAGCTACTCAACACAGCTAGAGAAAGTCACAAGATATCAGTCAAGTACATTACAAATTTCCATTATCCAACTTCAATAGGGTCTTTATTGCATCAATACAGTCCTTTTAGAACTCCTAACTAATACCCTATAATTTCCCAAGGAAGTTATCCAAATCTCTTCACACATTAAATCTTCTCTCACAGCTAATGCACTTTCCTCTTATTTATGGAGAAAATAGAAGGCATTTGATGTTTCATCAGATTGTTCCCTCCCTAATCTCGCCATTATCTTCAATCTCTTCCTGTCTTCTGGCTACTTCCCTACTTCTAACAAACATATCTATGTCTCCTCTCCTCAAAAAAAATCCTCATTTGATCCATCGATGCCTACTAACTCTCATCTCCTATATCTCCTCCTTTTTGTGGCTAAACTCCTTGAGAAGGTTGTATATTATCAATGCCTGCACTTCCTCTCACACTCTTCTTAATTTTCTACAGTATGTGCCTTGCTGATTTCTGAACCATTTCTTGAATCTAGACATTTTCACTGGTTTTCCCCCATGCTTAGAATGCTCATCTCTACCTTCTGGCTTCCTTCAAGTTTCAGCTAAAATCCCACTTTCAACAGGAAGACTTTCCCAAACCCCTTTCTTTCTAGTGGTTTTCCTCTGTTGATTAGTTCAAATTTATCTTGTCTACAGTTGGTTTTTACATAGTTGCTTGCATGTTTTCTCTATCATTAGACTGTAGGCTCCTTGAGGACAGGGACTACCTTTTGCCTTTTTTTATTTTCCAGTGCTTTGTTAACATGTGAATACAGCATGTCTATGTGATAATTTGAGGAAGAAGAAGAGCACTAAAGGGAATACACATGTGTAAAGCTCTATAAGTCTTCCCTGGCATCAACTTCACACCTCAAGGTTGGCCACCAACAATGATGTGCATAGAATAACTTATTGATCAGATGAGACTGGGCACACAAATATAGCTATGGATGCACCTATACAGTCTTATTGCTCATGTCTGACCACTTAGCTCTGATAGACCTCTTGAAATTCTGTTCTAGGAGGCACATGCCTCCTAGTATGCCAGCATGGGAGTCAGAGAACCAGGATTCAAATTCTGTCTCTACCACTTAGTAACTATTTTTTATGTGTCACCTAGGACAAGTCACTCAACCACTCTTGATCACTCAACCACTCTTGGTCTCTCATGATGGGGTTGAAGATGACTTCTGTGGACTTTTCCAGTTCTACAGCTTTAATCCTGTGCTCTTATTAGGAAATATTGCACTCATTCTCCTGTTCTTCCTGAAAAGGACAAAATATGGCTTGGCTTCCAGGGAGATTTTGCCCCAGTGCAAACAATCAGCACCACTGGTGATACCTCCAGTGATGGTCCCTCTATGTGTTCTGACTTGTGAAGCTTCACGTACACCTGAAGGCTATTATATCTAAATCTTCCTATGGAGGGTAAGAGAGTCCCTAACAATATATGTACAGTTCCAAAGCATAAGTTCCCAGTTCTGCTGAGAGTGGTTACTAATTGTAACTGTGGGATCTCTTTCTCTCCATTTATTGCCTTGGGATAACCACTAATCACTACAAGAGGTGATCATAGGCAAAGTCATAATTAGTAATTTAAGCACCTCTTTGGACTTTCATCTCCTCATCTATAAAATGAAGGTCTCAGGTCCCTTCTCACTCTAAATTTATCATCCTATGATTCTATTTTTGATGGAAAAGAACCTCCCGCTAGTGATCTTGGAAAAGTTTGTCCCAGAGATCAGACAGCCCTTTGATGATTTGGTAGGGCAGAAATGGTCAACAGAAAGACCAAAACCCTTATTTCAGGTCTTCAGGAAAAGGCTCTGTCCACCACTACTCTGTTCCATATAGCAGGTCAAGGCATCACTGGGGATGGACCAATTGATTGTGGATCCTAGGGATGTGGTTAAGAATGAGCCCATGAAAGGGAAATTGGTCATGTCCTCCCTTATCTGAATCAATGAAGCCTTTGGGTTACAGACCCATCCTGCTAGACCTGGTCTGGACTCTGGTCTTGCCTCCAATGTGAAGGAGCTAGTGCACAATAGGCAAGATTCCATCATAGTATAGTGGATAGAACCCTACAGAAAAAATCAGGAAGACTTGAATTGTAATCCTTAGACAATTACCAGTTTTGTGACCTTAACCAAGTCACTTATGTCCTTTGAGACTTAGTTTACTCATCTTAAAATGGAAATAATAACAGCACATACTTTGTAGAGTTGTTGGTGGGGATAAAATGAGAAAATTTATGTAGCACCCTTTGCTAACTCAAACATACTATATAAATGTCAATTTTTATTAACGTAACATAGGAATGCTGAGAGAGAGGAGAAGGGATTTATTCAGGTAGCCTTCAAAGACTTTAAGTTGTAGAATAGTTGTTGATTTTCCTTATAAGAGGAAGTTCATTCAAGGAGTAATTTCTTTAAGATGCCATTATATATTCAGACAAAAATAAGAATTATCATTGTTTTTGTTATTGCCATCTTCAGAATAAGTGAATTGACTAGAGGAAGACTCTACTGTAGGTAGGTAGTTGACAGTAGTAGCAGAGGAAACCACAAGGAGCGGGAACTCATGAAGTCTAGGACTGTCTTGTTCTTTTTAGCTACAAATCTGCCCAAGGATAGTGGTACTCTACCTAAGTTCATGAGGAAAGTGAGATAATGTGTTTGGACATACATTTCTCAGAGTTATACAGGTTTCAATTTCCTTTGCCCTTAAAAAAAAACATTCTGCCAATTAAAACAACCCTGAAGTACCATCTCACACCCATAAGACTGACCAACATGATAGAAAAGAAAAATGACAAATGCTACAGGAGATGTGGAAAAATAAGTACACTAATGGCACTACTGGTAGAGTTGCAAACTGGTTCAACCATTTTGGAGAATAATACTGCTACTATGTTTGTATCACATGAGATCAAAGAAAAAGAAAAAGGAGGCAGACATGCAAAAACATTTAAATCAGCTCTTTTTGGGGGATGACAAAGATTTGAATATTGCAGGGATGCTCATCAGTTGGAAAATGACTTAACAAGCTGTAGTACACGATTGTGATGAAATACTACTGTGCTATAAGAAGTGAAGAAGAGGGTGGTTTTAGAAAAACCTGGAAAGACTTTTATGAGCTGATGCAAAGTGAAGTGAGAAGAACTAGGAGATCATTGTGCATGGTAACAACAATATGATAATGACGAGCAACTGTGAAAGACTTAGTTACTCTGATCAATATGATAGTTCAAAACAACTCGAAGGGACTCATGATGAAAAAATGCTATCCACATCTAGAGAGAGAATTGGTAAATTGAATGCAAATTGAAGAATAATTTTTCACTTTATTTTTATTAACATTTTTGCAACATGGTCAATATGAAAATGTTTTGCATGACTTCATATGTATAATGAGTATCATATTTCTTGCCTTGTCAATAAGTGGGGGAGGGATTAATGGATGGAAATAATTTGGAATGAAAAAGGAAAAAAAACTTCCTGTCAGAAGTTTCATGGACCCGGGGTGGAAAAGAGATCTCATTCATGCTCCATTTGAGATTTTAAATGACTGGAGCAGAGGAGAATAGAGAATGTTCCTGGCACTAGACTCATCACCAAAAACAGCCAGCAAATCCTTATTTTCAAACTGATCCAACTACCACTAAGGTGGTGGGAGGAGTGAAGAAAAGAAAATGAGCTCCTAAGATGAAAAGGTTAAATGCTCTAGGGTATGATTTCTGTTCAAACTTCAAGGCTACTGGTGAGAAGATAGACAAGGAGTAATATGAAGCATGAAGGGCAGCTAAGTGGTACAGCAGGTATATCTCCCAGTCTAGAGTCAGGAAGACTTCTCTTTCTGAGTTCAAGTCTGTCCTCAGACACTAGCTGTGTGACCCCGGGCAAGTCATTTGGCCTATTTGCCTCAGTTTCCTTATCTATAAAATCAGTTAGAGAAGGAAATGGCAAACCACTCCATTATTCTTTGCCAAGAAAATTCCCTTTGGGGTAATGAAGAGTCAGACACCACTAAAATGACTGAAAAACAACAACAACAAAAAATAAAGCTTGGCTATACTGGGGGACAACTGGGGTAAAATGAATCCTTAAAGCTAGCCATGTCTACTCTCGAATTCCAATTCTTTTACATCACCTTCTCCTTGCTCTGTTGACTTCTGTGTTTCTACTATGGGATTTCCATGCCTATATGAAGAAATTTTTCAACAATAGCAAAAAGTAGTCCATGTAGTACATATGTGTGTGCATGTATATATGTATATATAGACACATATATACATATATAAACATATATGTATAAAGGTCCATTAAAGGAAAAATTTGAAAATAGATTCAGGAAAGAGAATTTTTAAATTATTGTGCTACATGAAAACCATGATCAAAAAAAGAGCCTAGACATCATTTTTCAAGAAATTATCCAAGAAAACTGCCCAGATATTTTAGAATCAGAGGGTAAAATAGTAATTGAAAGAATCCACTAATCACCACCTAAAAGAGATCCCAAAATCAGAACTGCTAGGAATATTATAGCCAAATTCCAGAGTTCCCAGGTCAAGCAGAAAATATTGCAAGCAGCCAGAAAGAAACAAGTCATTTATCATGGAGCCATAGTTGGGAAAAAACAAGATTAAGCAGTTTCTACATTAAAGGATCAGAGGGCTTGGAATATGATATTCTGGAGGGCAAAGGAGCCAGTATTACAACCAAGAATCGCCTACCTAGCAAAACTGAGAATAATCCTTCAGGGGGAAAAATGTATATTCAATAAAATAGAAGACTTGCAAGTATTCTTGATGGAAAGACCAGAGCTGAATAGATAACTTGACTTTCAAATACAAGATTCAAAAGAAGTATAAAAAGATAAACATGAATGGGAAATCATAAGGGACTTAATAAAGTTAAATTTAATACATTCTTACATGGAAAAATGATACTTGTAACTCATAGGCAATTAAAAGGAATATATCTAGACAGAGGGCACAGGTATGAGTTGAATATGAAGGGATGATATCTAAACAATAAAATTCAGGGACAAGAGAGCAATGCACTGGGAGAAAGGAAAAGGGAGAAGTAGGATAGGGTAAATATCTCATATAAAAGAAGCAAGAGAAAGCTTTTACAATGAAAGGGAAGCGGGGTGAGGTGAGGGAGATGGTGTGAGCAAAACTTACTCTCATCAGAATTGGCTCAAAGAGGAAATAACATACACAGTCATTGGATTAGAGAAATATAACTTACCCTATAGGATAGCAAGAGAGGAAGGGGATAAGAGTTAAGGGGACAGGGAGTGTGATAGTAAGAGGGCAGGTTGGGAGAGTTAATCAAAAGCAAAACACTTTTGAGGACAGAGTGAAAGGATATTAAGAGAATAAGATAAACAGACAAGAGGTGGAGGAATAGGATGGAGGGAAATACAGTTAGCAATAATAACTGTGAAAAAAATTTTAAGTAAGTTTCTCTGATAAAGACCTCATTTCTCAGACATATAGAACTGAGTCAAATTGATAAAAGTAAGAGCCATTCCCCAACTCATAAATCATCAAAAGATATGATCCATTTTTAGATGAAGTAATGAAAGTTATCAATAGCTATATTTTTTAAAATGTTTTATTGTTTGAAGAAATAAAAATTAAAATAATCTGTACCTATTAGGTTGACTAATAGGACAGATAAGGTAAATTACAAATTTTAGAGGAGATGTGGGAAAAATGAGACATTAATGCACTTTTGGTAGAGTTATGAACTGATTCAACCATTCTGTAGAGCAATTTGGAACTATGCCCAAAGGGCTATAAAACCATGCAGACACACACTTTGATCTAGCAGTACCATTACTAGGTATGTATACAAAAAAGAGATTTAAAAACAGCAACACAAAGGACTTGCATATACAAAAATACTTATAACAGCTTTTTTGTGATGGCAAAGAATTGGAAATTGAGGGAATGACTATCAGTTGAGGAATGCGGAACAAATTGTGATACGTGATTATGATGGAATATTATTGTACTACAAGTAAATAATAAGGAGAATGCTCTCAGAAAAACCTGGAAAAACTTACACGAGCTGAAGCAAAAAGAAATGTACTGTGTAAAACGTAACAGCAATACTGTAACATGATCAGTCATCAATGACTTCCATTGCTCTCAGCAATTCAATGATCCAAGACAACTCTGAAGGGCTCATGATGAAAAATTATATCCATCCCCAAAGAAAGAACTGATGGTGTCTGAATACAGATAGAAGTATACTATTTTTTTTACTTTCTTTATGTCTCTTGAGGTTTTGGGAGTTTTTTTGTCTATGATTTCTTTCAAACATGACAAAATGCTTTGCATGACCACACATGTATAACCTATATCAAATTGCTTGCTGTCTGGGAGTAAGCATAAGGGGAAAGGAAAGGAGAGAATTTGGAACTCAGAGTTTTTAAAATGAATATTAAAAATTATTTTACATGTAACAGGGGAAAAAACAAAATACTAAATTAAAAATAACAATAAAACAAAAAAGTATACTTCTGATTAAGCAAATCTGATATTTGACAATCTGGTTCCACACAAATGTTAAAATACATGATAACTTTTACAGAAGGCTTTAAAGCAAGGAAGTATTCACAGAATAATTCCTTTCAAGAGTGTATTCTCAAAGCACATAAAAACATAAAATGTTTACACACAACTATCCATAAACTCCTTTGGAAATTGCACAAAGTAAAGCATACCCAAACTTTAGATGCACAATAATCAACAATAAGTCTTTAGCTCTTCCTGAGGGCTCATTAAAAAAAGTACTTTGCTCATCATTGCACTTGTTTGCTATAATCCCTCTCCAGAGATTGGCTACAGAGGGCTTTGCATACACAACCAAGTCTCCAGGGTCCCTGGGAACATGGGAGAGTGAACACTTTAGTCTTAACGTGACTCTGAGAGAAGCAAATGGTCTCAGAGGTGATTTTCCAAAGAGGTCTCTGAGGAAAGGGGAACTTGAATTTCTGGAGACAGAAAAATGAAATTTTAGGAGGTGAGCACCACGTTTCTTAGGGACTTGTTAGACAAATTGCTTTGAGACCATTAGTGAAAGAAGCTGAGAGTGGGCCAATGAAGTTGATTACCTCTTTCCTGGAGAAATTTGAAAGCAATGCATCCAGCACTCTCATTTCTTCCCTCCCCTCCCTCCTTCCTGCTACAGACTTCCTGTTTCCCAGAGTAGTCACTATCCTCAAGATATGCTAGATCCCTCCCTCCCTCTCTGTGCCACTTCTTAGCCTTTTCCCCTTACCTCAAGTGCCCTCTTGTCTCCCCTCTGGCTCTAAGAATACACCAAGAAATCTCCCACCCAGTGACTGGTTGCTTCTCTGAATTCCACCAGCCAGCCTCCCATACAACTTAGAACTTTGGACTAATTTACCCACTCTTGTTGCCTGTTTCCCATGAGTGGTATTTATTTCCACACAAACAAAACATCCCCCTACCACCACCACCACTAGAACATAAGTTTCCTATAGGGAGTGTGGGAAAATGGTCTGCTCTTCCATCTCCTCTACACCCCCAGTTCAAGACAAGGTTCAAAACAGGCTTAAGGACTTGACGGACATGAGACTGAGGAAGTCATCCAGGCTGTGGACTCTGGTTGTGATCAGAAAGTGGAGAGAGGGACAGAGAGGAGCAGGGATGGAGAAGGGATCTCAAATTAAACAAAAGCATGAATATGACCATGTCCATTATTATATGCACAGTGGCAGCACAGGAATGCCTCAGCACCACTTTTCAGAGAAGTTTTCTATTAGCTCATTTATCTCTTGACGACGTTGCTAGCTCCTATGGGTTCAATTAATCACTGCGCTAATGGCTGCCAGATTTCTATAAATAGAGTGCTACTGTCCCTTCTGAGTTTCAGTCCTACATCACTAAGTACCCGCTGGACATTTCAAACAAGCTATCTCTTGGGCTATAAAACTCAACATACAAAACAGAACTCATTATCTTGCCTTTCAAACTTTCTCCTCTTCCAAACTTCCTTATTTCTACAAAGATCCATCAATCAATAAGCATTTGTTAAATGCCTACTATGGACTAGGCATTGTGCAAGCACTGGATACCACCATCCTTTCAGTCATCCAGGTTCATGACCTTGAAGTCAAACCTAGCTCCTCACCCTCCCTCACCCCTAATAGCCAATCAGTCGCCATGACTCACCAATTGGACAATAAGACCTCTGACCTCTATACCCTTCTCTCCATGCAGGCAGCCACCTCTACCTTCATTTCATGTCCTTGTTTACCTCTCAATTAGATGATTGCAATAGTCCCTGCTTCAACACTCTCCCCTAACCAATCCAAATTCTCCAACGCTGTCCAAAAGACCTTCCTACAACCCATAGATCTGATGACATCTTCCCCTTGTTCGATCACTCCAGCGGCTTCCTATTGTCTCTAGAATCCAAGATAAAATTCTGTTTGCCATTGAGACCTCTTCATAGTCTGGCTCCAACCTGCCTTTGCAACTTTCTTAGGCACTCTCATTAGTAGCTAATAATTATTATGAATATTAATACTGTTACCATGACTCCCTAAACTGGTCCTTGGGCTGCTCTTCACATCCAACGCTCCATTTCCCATCTCCAGACTTTTGCACAGGCTGACCCCTATGCCTAGGATTCAAGCTCTTCTACCCTATCTGCATTCTTATAATCCCTAGTTTTCTTCAGGCTTACCTCAAATGCTACCCTCCTACATAAGGCTGTTTCTAATTCTTCAAACTGCTAACGTCTCTCCTCCAAAATTACTTTGCATTTATGTTATCTATTTTTTTATATAGTTATATGCAAGGGGGGATGGACGTAAATATTTAATAACTGGTTCTCAAAAAGGAAAAATAGTACTCACAACACACTTTGGAGTTTAATCTGTTATTAACATTTTTCCATCGTTTTCCTAAGTCTAGAAAATCAACAAAGCAATAAATCAAGCCTTGATTTATACTATTTGCTGATTTCTGAGGTGTAAATAGTCACACTGAAAATTTAACAATCAGCTCTGTCAGGTTTATAAACTGATGCTTCAATACATCCCTGACTATATGTGTATAGATTGTCTCCTGTGATAGAATATAAGCTCTTGGCTTCCAGTACAATACCAGGCACATAGCAGGCACTTAATAAATTCTTACTGATTGATTGACTGATACTCCCAACTACTCTGATAGAATGAGATTTATAGCTGAAAAGAACCAGAGAAATCAGGTAGTTGACTGGTCCTTGGATTCAAAGAACTGGTTACTATGGGCCCCTGAGCACATCCCACTGTATGGGTCCTGCCTTTCTAGGTTTGTGGCAGTCTCTGGCTTTTGACCTACTACTGATCCCATTGATTTAAAGGCTGCCAACTAGGAAGCAAATCCACAAAGAATGCAGCAGCCAAGAGTTAGGATTGTTGGTCTCATTCTCTCTTATGGACACTAATATTCTTAATTTTTGCACACTTCCAAGTTCTATATCACATAAGACTTGGGAGTCAGAGACTAAACTTGGAAGTAATTTAGAAATTCTTTATATTTGCACAGTCCTTGGGCTTGGAAGCACAAGTTACATCCTCATCTGCCTTCAAGCCCAGAATTGGAAAGAATTGTTTTTCAGATGGATGTCTTGAATTTGGACTTGTAGTTTTTTCAACAATAAGTATGGGTAGAGGTTGATCAGATGCCTTAGGAATTAAAGGTCTTTGGTACACAAAGAAGCCCTTGAGGTTGTTTCAAACAAAAATAGAATGTGGAGAACATATATAAACACATTAGAGAAAGTACCAAATTTAGAATCAAGAAGATAAGTTCAAAACCAGCCTTAGACACTAACTAGCTGTGTAACACTGGGCATATCATTTAATCTCTCCTTACCTCTGTTTCTTTATTTGTAAATAAATAAATAAAGATTTTTAAAAGGAATAATAATTATAGTTTCTACCTCTAAGGGTTATTGTGAAGATCCAATGAGATAATATTTATAAAGATCTTTACAAAACTTGAAGCACTATATAAATGCTGTTATTGTTATACATACATACGTATACGTGTGGATATATCAATGTTAACATACATTTCCCTATTCTATTAAAAATGCTCATAAAATCACAAATAATAAAGCACATGGGTATACAAGGAGTATACAGGAAATTTACTGGTATAATACTTATTTGGAAATCTTTTTACTTTGAGTAACAGATAGTAAAATTTGACTCTAAGCAACAGTCTCCTAGAGGTTTGTTTTTCTTATGGTTTCTATTAGGCTTATTTAACAGAAAAGTTTAAAAGAGAGCCCTTTAGGTTTTGTTTTTTCTTTTCTTTCATTGGGAGGCATTAGAGGAGAAGAAGAAAAGGAGGATTTTTGCTGATTAAAAGAGAGATTCCTTTAATGAAGAGTCAAAGAAACACAGGCATTCTTAGTTTTTCCTGGATTTTTGTGGGGAGGAAGGGAAATGTGGTAAGGATGGGGGCACAGCAGAGCAGATTGTTCCTGCATTTCTCAGTAGTACTGGGGGGGATTAAAAACAACTCTTAATCAAACTAAAATTACTGAGAGTGAAAGAAGCGGCACAATTATTGATTTATAAAGTTAGTATAGTTCACATGCACATTTATTTGCTAGTAAATAATATCCCTTATTAATTCTTACTGATGAGAATGTGACCTTTAGGTTAGCTAAGGGCAATTCACTACCTTTTATGAGCAATAAACCAAAGCACCTATTTCCTGAGGTGCTTGTTTCAGAAAAAGAAAAATATATTATAATTTAATACTGTATATAAAACACGGACTTAGTAGTTTGTCTCAACATGATTATTTTAGACAGCTGAGAGCCCCTGCCTTGAATGTTTTCTCTACTCCATAACCCATAAAATACCTGCAAAAATAACTCTAAACAGATTCTAGAGCAGTAGAAGCCACAGATTGACAGACTGAAAGAGATTTCCAGCCCAAGACAGCCTGGAAGGCTAACAAGAAAGGTCTATCACACCAGGTTCAGAGCAGAGTGCAGCCCAGCCTGGGTGCATAGCCTGGACAGAACTGGAGCAGGCTTCAGGGTACAGAATCATAGGTAGCAACTTCAGTTCCCAGGTTTCTCAATCCATAAATGCCAAAGATAGCTTTAAAGGTCAGTAAGAAAGCTCTTTCACCTAAGTGTGAGGGAAGTGCCATCTGGCCCATCCCCAAGGCAGCAGCAGCCACTGTGGCAGCAGCATTCACTTTTGGAGTCCTTGGCCTAAAGACCCTGGGGGAATAGAGGAAGCAATCTGGGTCTCAGTTCTGAGTGGCCATCCTGGCTGAGGAGGAACACTGGCATGGTGGACCTGGACGGGGCTCTGGAGAGGGAATTCTACTTTCAGATCCTGGGCAGAAAAGCTTGTGGTTTCTCCCAAACCAGGATTGTGCCACCTTGGAAGAACTGAGAACTTACAGGTCCCTTGAGTATATCTTTCACTTGACAAAGGACTCAGAAGTCAAGTGACTGACTGGGAAAATTCCCCTAAAAGGGAAAAAAAATAAGACTATAGAAAGATACCTTCTTGGTGAACAGATGTTTTCTTTCATCCTTTCAGATGAGGAAGAACAATGCATACCATCAGAAGAAGATATAAAAGTCAAGGCTTCTGCATCCAAAATC
This sequence comes from Potorous gilbertii, assembly GCA_028658325.1. Lineage (NCBI taxonomy): Eukaryota > Metazoa > Chordata > Mammalia > Diprotodontia > Potoroidae > Potorous > Potorous gilbertii. Next base: position 58,592,904 of record CM053771.1, on the reverse strand, counting down.
TTCTAAATAAATATGCAATGGTCTCAGGCCATGGAAGAGCTCAAAAAGGATTTTGAAAATCAAATAAGAGAGGTGGAGGAAAAATTGGGAAAAGAAATGAGAATGTTGCAAGAAAATCATGAAAAGTGAGTCAACGGCTTTATAAAGGAGACCCAAAAAAATGCTGAAGAAAATAAAACCTTTAGAAATAGACCAACTCAAATGGCAAAAGGTGTCCAAAAAGCCAATAAGGAGATGAATACTTTACAAAGTAGAATTAGCCAAATGGAAAAGGAGGTTCAAAAGTTCACTAAAGAAAATAGTTGTTTTTTTTTTAAATTAGAATGGAACAGATGGAAGTTAATGACTTTATGAGAAACCAAAAAATTACAAAACAAAACAAAAATAATGAAAAAATAGAAGACAGTGTGAAATTGGAAAATCAACTGACCTAGAAAATAGATCCAGGAGAGACAATTTAAAAATTATGGGACTACCTGAAAGCCATAGTAAAAAAAAGAGCCTAGACATCATCCTTCATGAAATTATCAAGGAAAACTGCCCTGATGTCCTAGAACTAGAAGGGAAAAATAATTTCCTGAAAGTGTCAGGAGGAAGCCTGCGACTGCAATGTGAGGAGAAGGACACACCCCCAAGATGACTTTTGCTTGGACATTTTTGCTTGGGATTGAGGGAGGAGGAGCTGGTTGCTCACTCTCCAAAGATTTTGACCCCCACAGAATGTATAGGATATAGAATATGTTATGTTATATAATTTTGTGTCTGTTTAAGGCCACATGGCAACTCTGGTAATGAGTTGGTATGTTGCTATGAATTTTGTAAACATTAAGTTTGTGATGTGTTTATTTTGTGAGAATTATATTGTACTTATTTATTAATCTTGGGGCTAAATATAATGTTATGGAATAATAAGATCTTCCACACTCATTAATGGGCCTCACGTAGAGCCCATTGTGTATAGCAATATTGCTTTGATTCAAGCAGTCAGAGCCCTGTGTGTTGGTCTTTATGCTAATTTCTCTGCTTGTATTTTCTCTGAAGTTCAGGGTGCTGACTCTTTCCCTGATCTAGTGAATGTAAGTAAGAAGAATTGTTAATCCCTTTGAAGCTGTCTTTCCTTAATAAAACAGATCAAAGGACCCATGCTAATAGGCCATCCCAGGTATACTAGAGTGCTTGCTGTTACACCATTGTGGACAAGAGCTGTCCCAAGGATACCTGAAGCCTGCAACTCTCTGTATTAAGGAGTAAGAAGATAAAAGGACTCATATGAATAGCCTCTAAGGTGGAAGGAAACTTGAGGTGCTTTGAATATAAACATGAGCTAGGAGCTAGCAGTGCCCAGAGCAAAGAAGTAGGACTCAGTCTGGAAGGCACTCAGAGCTCTGATCTGCAAAGTTCCAGTGGACCCTAAAAATCCAGAGCTCTGCCTTGACCCAGTCAAAACCACCACTAGATTTATACCCCAAAGAGATTTTTTAAAAAGAAGAATCTGGAACCTATTTGACAGGATATAATACAATAAAAAATGTAGACGATAAGGGTCCTTTGAAAAAAGAATTTCAATTTCAACTAACTAAATAATTTTATCATTAAAAATAATTGGTGGAGGGGCATGTAGGTAGCACAGTGAATAGAGCACCAGCCCTGGAATCAGGAGGATCTGAATTTAAATCCAGCCTCAGACACTTTGCACTTACTAGCTGTGTGACCTTGGGTAAGTTACTTAACCCCAATTGCCTCACCTCCCCCCTCAAAAAAAATTAGATCAATGACAAACAATAGGTAATCTCATCAAAGTAAGTGGCAACAATGAAACAAAATATCAAAACTTTTGTTATGCAGCCAAAGTAATTCTTAGGGAAAAGCTTTTTTTTAATCTCTAAACATTTTTGTCAACAGAGAAAATGAATAGATCTATGAATTGAGTATATAACTAAACAACTAGAAAAGTAATAAATCAAAAAATCCCAACTGAAGATTCTGAAAATCAGAGGCAAGATTAACAAAACTGAAAGAAAAATAGTTGAATGTTTAATAAAATTATTTGATTTAATAAATTAGTAAAATAATAAACCTTTAGCTTGTCTAATTTTTTTTTAAAAATAGAAGAAACCAAACTTCCAGTAACAAAAAAAAATCTATTCAAAATAATTACAGAATGTTTAAAATATTTGGATCTATCTATCAAGACACTCAGGAAAATATGCATATAAACATATATATCTTTATAATATATGTAATATGCCTATTTAATATACATATATTAGGATATACATATATGTATAGCAAAATATGCTTTACAGAAATAAAGATTGGAGAGATATTAATTGCTCAGGGTTAGGGCATGGCAACATATTAAATATGGTCATTCTACCTAAATTAATTTACTCAATATCATGCCAATCAAATTTTCAAAGGATTATTTCATGGAGCTAGAAAAATTAATCTAAAGAAACAAATGGTAAAGAATTGTAAGGGAAATAATGGGGGTGGGGGGCAGAGAGGGAAGTAGTTCCAGATCTGGCAGAAACTAGGTACAGACCAACTTCTAACATTATGTACCATGATAAGCTTCAAATGAATATATGACCTAGACATTAAGGTTGACATTATAAACATATTAGAGAAGCATGGAAGGAGATACCTTTTACAGCTAAGAATAAGAGAAGGGAGAGAGGAAGGGGAAGGAAACAACTATTTATTAAGGGCTTATGTACCAGGCACTGTGAATATGAACAGGCAGTTTTCAGAGGAAGATATTAAAACTATCTATAGTCACATGAAAAAATACTCTAAATCACTATTGATTAGAGAGATGCAAATCAAAACAACACTGAAATACCACACTTATCAGATTGACTAACATGACAAAACAGAAAGATGATTAATGTTGAAGAAGATATGGGAGAGTTGAAATACTAATTCATTGTTGGTGGAACTTGTGAGCTGATTCAATCATTCTGGAGAGCAATTTGCAACTGTGCCAAAAGGCTACAAAAATGTGCATACCCTTTTACCCCGCAATATCGCTTCTGGGACTGTATCTCAAAGAGCTCATAAAAATGGGAAAGGGTCCCACATGTACAAAAATATTTATAGTAGCACTCTTTGTGATGGCCAAGAACTGGAAATCAAGGAGATGCCCATCAATTGGGGAATGACTGAATAAATTATGGTACATGACTGTAATGGAATACTGTTGTGCTATAGGAAATGATGAATAGGAAGACTTCAGAGAGGCCTGGAAGGACTTATATGAACTGGTGCTGAGTGAAAGGAGCAGAACCAGGAGAACTTTGTGCACAGTAACAACCACAGTGTGTGAGGAATTTTTCTGATAGACTTAGCCCTTCACAGTAATGCAAGGACCTAAAAAATTCCCAGTGGACTCTTGAGGCCAAATACCTTCCACATCCAGAGAAAAAACATGGGATTGGATTGCACAGTGAAGCAGATTATTTTCTCTTGTGTTTTGTTTTAGTTTGGTTTTTCTCATGATTTCTCCCATTCATTTTAATTCTTCCATGTAACATGACTAAGGTGAAAATGTATTTAGTAAGAAGGTATGTGTAGAACCCATATAAGATTGTAAGCTATCTCAGGCGGGGAAGGAGGAGGGAGGGGGAAAGGAAAAGGAAGGGAGGGGGAGAAAATCTAAAATTTATGGAAGTGATTGTAGAAAACTAAAAACAAATTAATTAATTAAGCTTTTTTTTTTAAAAAAAGCAACTTTGAAATACTTAAGCACTGTGATCATTGTGATAACCAACCAAGATTACAGTGGACTCTCCTCACAGGGAGATGATAGTCTCAAAATACTGAATGAGGAAGGCATTTCTGGTCTTGGGCAATATATGGATTTGTTTCACATGACTATACTTATTTATTACCATGGAGGGTTCTCTTTTAAGTTTGGGGGGGTATTCAAGAAAAAAAGATTAGCTAGCAATAGTGTTTATTAAAAAAGAGAGATACGAGTTATTGGAGCATTTGAAAATGTACAGAAGAAAACAAAAAGACTTTCAGAAGGAAACAATTAACTTTGAAACTATGGTGCTGGATTTACTATACACTTTGTTTATATTTTGTTTTATTTGTTTAGTATTTTACTTTTCCCCAGTTACATGCAAAAACAATTTTTAGCATCAGTTTTTAAAACTTTGAGTTCCAAATTCTCTCCTTTCCTCCCTGCCCACCCCTCACTCTCATTGAGAAGACAAGCAATTCAATATAGGGTTATACATATGTGGTCATACAAAACATTTCCTTAATAGTCATGTTGTGGAAGAAAGCATAGACAAAAAAACTCAAGAAAAATAAAGAAAGTTTTAAAATTATGCTTCAGTCCATATTCAGACACCATCAGTTCTTTTTCTGGGGATGGATAGTATTTTTCATCATAAGTCCTTCAGAGTTGCCTTGGATCATTGTATTGCTGAGAATAACTAAATCATTCACAGCTGATCATCTTAACAATATTGCTTTTATTTTGTACACAGTACGTTTCACTTTGCTTAAGTCCATAGAAGTCTTTCTAGGTTTTTCTGAGGGCATCCTACTCTTCATGTCTTATAGCACAATATTATTCCATCATAATAACATACCACAACTTGTTCAGGCACTCCTCAATTAATGGGAATTTTCTCAATTTCTTATTCTTTGCCACCAGAAAAGAGCTGCTATGCTTTTTTTTTTTTACATATAGGTCTTTTTCCTTTTTGTTTTTTATCTCTTTTTGGATACAGAGATAGTAATGCTAGGTCAAAGAGTATGCATGGTTTTATATCCCTTTAGGTATAGTTCCAAATTGCTCTACAGGGTGGTTGAATCATTTCACAACTCTATTAACAGCTCATTAATGTCATTTTCCCCACATCCCCTCTAAGATTTGTCATTTACTTTTTCTGTCCTATTAGCCAACCTAATAGATATGAAGTAGTGCCTTAAAATTTTTTTTAATTTCCATTTCTCCAATCAATAGTGAGTTAGAACTTTTTTCATATGACCACTGATGGCTTTGACTACTTCATCTATATCATTTGATCATTTATCAATTGGGGAATGGCTCTTATTTTTTATCAATTTGACTCAATTCTCTATATGTTTGAAAAATGAGGCCTTTATCAGAGAAACTTGTTTCAAAAACTTTTTTTCACAGTTACTATTGATAACTGTATTTCCTTCCATCCTATTTCCCTCACACCCCATTTATTCTGTTCTCTCTCTCTTTTCACTCTGTCCCTCCTCAGAAGTGATTTGCTTTATGGTTCCAGCTCTGGCCAGACTGGAGCTACAGTGAAAAGTTAGGTACAGCTAAAAACATTTTAGTAGATTCTGGAAATTTTGAGAGTAATCATTAGGGAGTTTGGAAATTGATCATTTTGGAATTACAGGAGAAAACTCCCGAGACTTTTGGGATAATTCCAGGCATTCATCCCCTTCTGGAACACCTCACAATCTTGATCACTCAGCATTTCCCACTCCCTGCCCAGAGTTAGGAGTATATCTCAGTACAGGGACTATAACAGCCCCATGAGTTCCTGTCAATCTTTCATTCCAGATCATATTAAGAAAAGAGAATGCTGGAGAATTGTAGGGAACATTGAAAAAAGGAGGGAATGGATCAGGTCCAAGGCAAGCATTCCCTGAGCCCTACCACCAAAAATTATTACTACTGGGAAGGCCCTGGCATCAGCCACCTCAGTCCCTAGGCAATCCCTGCTATGGCAGTATGAGGTGGAGAAGCCAACTAGCCTCTGCTGTTGCTAAGTCCACTCTTATTTGTTCCAGTTGCAGAGATGTACCAGCTTTGTAATTTATGGCAGGCTATTTTATCTGTTGCCCCCTTTCCTGATTTTTAAAGGGGAAAATGATGATGGTTGTTGTTGTGGGATCAAGATGACAGAATGATTCTAAAGTGCTTAACACAGTGATTGCATATGTTAAACACAACATTATTAGTATTATTGCTCTCATTTAATGTAATTGTTCCCTATCTGTTAACTTTGAAGTACTTTTAAAACACCAAAAGTCATAAGATCAATAATTTCTATATGTGCTAATCTGGAAATGCAATTGATGTTATCTGAAGTTTATTGTTTGTGTTATTGTATTTCTAAAATTCTCATATTATAAAATTTGAAAGCAGAAATAGTGCTAGACACAGTACTTTTTAATCTGAATTTTGTTGCATGTAAATTGGACTTTTAAAAGAGCATGTGATAAAATTAGATGATTTTGAAAACTGTTAAATAGCTTGTGAGGTATATTTAGTGATAAACAGATAATATTTACTATAAAAGCAGACTTTTCATTTGAAAGTCTTAGCTTTTATGAAAATGTGTTCGGTGCTTTATAGTTGTAGTTTCAACACATTAATGATGAGATGAACAATTCTCTGTGCAAAGTGATTTGGAAATGCATTCACCTAAACTGATAATGGGTTGTTTCAAGTTTTAAATATATAATATTGTTTACAGTATTATTACATTTATCAGTTGTGTAATTTGGTAAATATATTAGCTACGTTGTTGAAAAAGCACTTCCTCTTATGATCTTGATATTAGATTAAGAATTGTAATCCCCCCAGAAAAATCGGGGAGAATGAATGGACTAGGATAAACTTCCAAGTTTGCCTATATTTAAGAAGAAGCTTCACCTAAAATTCTTATCACCTCTGTGCAACAGTTTTCTGTGTTGTGGAATTCTTAGTGAGTAACTGGGAATCCTTTTGTAAAACAGGAGTGTGGTTTTCAAGTTTGCTTCATCTAAGGAGACAGATAGATAGTAGATAGATAGATAGATAGATAGACAGATAGATACACAGATGGACCAAGAGATAGATAGACAGGTGTGTGCATATATATGTATATATATGTATGTATGTATGTATATATATATATATATATATATATATATTTGAATGTTTATGGACTACCACATTCACTATCTATGTGAGATTTCAGAATGTAATTATTTTCTTCATTTCTAGTGATATATATAAAGACAAAGGAAAGAAAAGATACTACATAAAATTTTAAAAGCCTGGTAAACTTTGTTATTGTGATAAGGCTAATTGAATTACATATGTTCTTCTTGGCTTATAAAAGCTGAATCTCCTCATTAGAACACCTTTTTGATGAGGAAATTTGTGATAGCTAGGAATTTAGTTTCTTATAATATTTTAGGAATTTATTTGTGCTATTTAAGGACATTTTACACCAATTTAGTTTTGATGAATTTCAATTTTAAAGATTTATTTTTGCTCTGAGATATAAGAGAGAGACAGTTATCATTTTAGATGTTTCCAGCTATAACTTTAGTGATTATTCCTTTTTACATCAGGATAAATTTTGAACTGTTTTCAAGAAGGGGAAATATTTTCAGAAAGAAATGTTTTGTAAAAATCTCTTGTGTGACTTTTAAAATGCTTACTAAATTTTCATTTACTAGATAATTTATTGCTAAATTGCTGTGATGAGCTGTAAAACAGAAGAAATATTGCTATTTTGATCTGAATTTGTAGTCATTCTATGACCAAAGCAAGACTTAAATTAGTGTTTGAACTTATCAGAAGTACAAGATTCAATTCCTGAAGTATCTCATTCTTTCAAAGTAATAATATTCACAGAAGGATAAACAAACTTATAAAAAAGGATGTAAATCTTTCAAGTTATGAGGTTGCTCTTTGCTTTTGTTTAAGGAACAGGATTTCAGTACAGACAGTTGTGTTACTGAAGAATAAAAATTTATGAGCTCTTTTGTGTTATCTTAATAGGAAATCTGATTTTACTCCTGCCTGTTACTTAATATGGAATTGGAACATGTGTAGAAATTTATGAAAACTGCTTAAGAGTCACCTTAAGATGTTCCTATTGTTTTAAAGGATTCTGAGAGAGCACTTTCAAATGTGATCCTTTGGAGCTGAACTCCCCTGAAGCTCTGCTATTCAAGACTTTATGGAACTGTAATATACTTTTGTTCTGAGTTTTGATTTTTTAATTAATTAATTTTATTCATTTTCAGTGTTATACAATAACTATCATATAACTCAGATTATTATTTTTCCCTCCCTCCTCTCTACCTTCCCCCTTCCTCCCCAAGATGGATTACAATTTTTGCATAGGTTCTACCCATCCATTCCTATTAAATACATTTTCACTATAGTCATGCTGTGTTGAAGAATTAACATGAGTGGGAGAAATCATCTAACAAACCAAAATGCAACACACACACACACACACACACACACACAAACACACACACACACACACACACACACACTCAAAAATGATCTGCTACATTCTATGATTGAATTCCGGAGTTCTCTCTCTGGATGCGGAAGGTATTTTACCTTAGAAGAACACTGGGAATTTTTTTTAAGTCCTTGCATTTCAATGAAGTTCCAAGTCTACCAGAAAAAAATTCTTGCACACTGTGGTCATTGTTGTGCACAAAGTTCTCCTGGTTCTGCTCCTTTTACTTAGCATCAGATCATATAAGTCTGGCTAGGCCTCTCCAAAGTCTTCCTGTTCATCATTTCTTATAGCACAATAGTATTCCATTACATTCATATATCATAATTTATTCAGCCATTCCCCAATTGGTGGGCACCCCCCTGATGTGCCCACCACACAAAGAGTGCTGCTATAAATATTTTTGTACATGTGGGACCTTTTCCCATCTTTATGATCTCTCTGATCTTTGATTACAGGAATAGTTGTCTGAATTGTCATGAAGCCAATAGTAGAGTGCCATGTGCAGGCTGAAAATTGCTAAAGGTGGATGTCTGTGCATCGGAAAAGTTTTGAGGACAACCTCATATACAACCTAGGTAGGATCCTCCCAAATGTATTATTTCCTTTCCGAAAAGGAAAATTCCCCCTGGGAATTTCCCTTGGAAACTGAACCATGTCTATATGCCTTTTACCAAGGCCCTACATTATACTGTTTTCTCTCAACTGTCAACCCATATGTCTTCTAAGAGTCCCTATCAGGTCTTTCTGACTACTCCCACAGCTGCCAACTTGTGGGTGTGGACTCCTGGATCATGTGAAGATACTTGCTCTTAGTGGACATCTCTTCCTACTCCATGAGGAAGACTGAAGTTTTCCCCATGCCTTCCTTGGTCTGCAGGTGATGCCTTCAGCACATTTTTGATCAAAAGGTGGAAATGAGCATCCTTTGAGATCATTTTAAGACCCTCAAGATCTGAGAAAAGCCTAAAACCTGAATTGGCCAATCAGAAGAAAGACATTTTTGGCTCACTCTGAGCTTAACCTACCATAATGCCTTGAATGTTCTGGCATAACAGACATGCTTTGCTACAAGGTCAGATGAAGCTGATGAAGAGCATTCTTTTATGACTGTTAAGGACAAGGTGCCTTGAACCAGACATTGCCTTGAAATAATGACCTTTTCCTTATCTTGGTATTTTATGGACACATGTTACATTAGCTATGTTATATTAAGTCATGTTAATGACAGGAGAAACACAGACATCCTGAAACTATAATTTCAATTGATACTTTGACACTTCTCTTCTTTTATTGTATTTACAATATATCCTTTTAAGAAAATTCCATTCTCATATTATGGTTACCATATGTGGAGATTATGATGGTTGACATACGCATCCTGAGTGAGGAAGGGAGGGAGGGGTGAGAGGGAATTTCTCTGAAGATACAAGGTCTGCTTTGTCTATCCATCATTGGGCTCACTTTCACAATGAACTCCCATACAGATCTCTATATGCATGATCCTCCAGTTTTAAGAGAAATCAACACACACATGTAGCCTAATTTTGTTATCTTAGAATGAATTCTGTAATGGCTGACACTTGTCACAACTATACTCTAAGGCCAAATATTCATACCATGAGAAAGTTTGAGCTCACTTACTTTCTATTACTAACCTGTCCCATTTCCATTCCTATCCCCCAAGGGATGATGATAAACTACTTCAGCTCATTCTTCAATAATTAACATACTCCCACATGCTCGACTTTGAGTGCTCTACTTTCCGGTTCATGAATTCTGTTATCTGATCACAACCTCCTGTCATTCCGCCACTCCCTTGTTTTGCCCCTCAAAACCTGTTTTCCATCCTCATCAATCCCTCCACCCATCCATGACCTCCAATCCTCCAGCTCTCAGTTCTTTCCCAGGTCATCACCACTGTCCTGACCCTCTCAGCTGAGAATTTTGTTTCACATTTCACTAGAAAAATTGGACCAGTCTCTAAAAGCTCTGTCTTTTCCCTCCCACATCTCACACCATTCAAATGTCATATGCCACTATGTTGTCATCCATCCCCATCTCACAAAGAAAGATGATGCTTTATTAAGGAAAACCGTATGAACATAAGATATTCCTTTATATTACATTTTCTTCAGGAGATTTCCCCTTTTATCACCCCTACTCTCTCACCTCTTTCTGTCTATTAGCTGTTACCCTGGTGCCTATAAACATACTCCTGTCTCCCCTATCCTCACTTGATTCAACCATCCTTGATAGCTCTGCTCTTTCCTGGCTAAATGCATTAAGGAGACTGTTTACAACTGGTGTGAACTATCTCTACTTCCTTTCCTCTCACTCTTTTCTTAACTCTCTGCAGTCTGGCTTCTCACCTCATCATTCAACTGAAACTGTTCCAGAGTTACTAATGATCTCATAATTCCCAAATATAGTGGCCTTTTCTCAATCCTCCTCCTTCTTGTTCTCTCTTCAACCTTTGATGCTATTCATTACCCCCATGATACACTCTTCTCTCCAGGTTTTCATGACACTTTTCTCTCCTGATTCTCCTTCTAATTATCTGAGCACCCTTTCTCAGTCTCCTTTGCTGGATATACATCCAAGCTATGTCCACTAAACATAGGAGTCCCCCTGCCAAGAGTCTGTCCTTGAATGTCTTCTATTCTTCCTCTACTATTTCACTTGATGACCTCATCAGCTCCCATGGATTCAATTATAATCTTTACACAAAAAGTTCTCAAATGTATTAATCCATCCCTAATCTCTCCTGTCACCACCAACGTGATATTTCCAATTACCTATTGGACATTTCACACTGGATGCCCCACAGACACCTCAAACTCAATATGTCTGAAACTGATCTCATTATCTTTTCCCCAAAATCCTCCCTTCTTTCAAATTTTCCTATTTCTGTCAAGTGCGTTACCCTCCTCCTAGTCACTCATGCCAACAAACTAGATGTCATACTCAACTTCTCTCTCTCACCCTTCATGGGTGTCTTATGTTGCCAAGTCCTACCGATTTTACCTTAATGACAAAGATTTTACCTTTATGACATCTCTCACATACTCCCATTCTCTCTTCTGACACTGCAATCATCCTGATGCAGGCTCTTATCACTTCTCAATCTGGGCTATTTAAATAGCTTGCTAGTTGTGATGGGGTGTTTGAGTGCATGTGCTTGGAACCCAATTCTAAAATCACATTTCTCTTTAAAAATGACATTTCTCCCTAGCCTCAAAACACTAACCCAGGCAGTTAATCCCCAGCCCAAAGACACAGTCTGCCCCAGCAACAACTTTATCTCTTTTACTGATACAGCAGCCAACTGGACCTATAGAACTCATTAATCTGAACCAGCTTGTACTGACTGAACAGGCTGTGCGCTGGATCATAACAACATTTATTACTCACTGACCAATCATATGTACCCTAGACTTAGGCATATGTATACTCCCTTACATTTATCTTGTCTGACAAGATATTGAGGAGAGCAACCTGGTATTCTTGAGTTAGCCCTGACCTTTAGTTGACTTAGTGACATCTCAAGCCTAAAAACCACACCTCCGTGTAGCCCCACCTTGGGCTATTTTCCAATGAACTCTGGGTAAAATACCTGCACAGTAAATACCAAAAGTGCATATTCCTTTAAGAACTAACCACTCCCTAATCCCACCCCAAAACACCTAGTTAGCCTATTTGGCACATGTTTCCCATAGAATATCCTATATAAACTTTACCTGTACCCTTCTAAGGTTGCAGCTTTCCTAAAAACTCTTCCCCGTTGAAAAGCTTCATAAATATTTACCTTGACTTCAACAATGCTTGAGTCCATGAATTCTTCTCCAGACAGCCTACGCAGGGAATTCCAGTCTTGGAGATTCCCACCCCCTCTTCCAGCCCTCATCAGTTGAACTCCCTATCTCAAATCCCTCCCAACTCTAGTCCATCTTTTACTCAGTTACCAAAGCACAGGTCAGACTATGTTATTTCCCTATTCAATCTACTCTAGAGGTTTCCCGTCACTTCCAGGATCAAATAAAAGATCTTCTGTTTGATTTTAAAAACTTCACAACCTGCCTCCCTGCCCCACCTTTCCCATCTTCTTATTCCTTTACTTCTGAGTACTTTGTGATACAATCACATTGGTCTCCTTGTTGTTTCTCAAACAAGATATGGCTAGAATGTTCTCCCTCCTCATTTCTGTCTTTTGGCTTACTTCATAGTCCAACAAAAATCCCACCTTTTACAATGTTGTTGGTTGATTGTTGTCCTTTGTTCTTGAAGAGGACCAAAATGACATCACTATGATAAAGTCAAATTTTAATGTATCTGACTGTGCCTGATTAGATCAATATGCATTCAGAATGCTCTACCACAGATCAAGCACAAATAATTGATGTGAACATTTGGGGTAGATACTCTGAATTTGCACATCCTGTCTTTCCTTTGAGCTTTTTCAATTCTACTTTGCCAATAGAGCACAATACTTTCTCTGATATGGGCATATCATGCTGAATCAGTGTCTCCCATGTCATAATAAATTCCAAACTTCTTAAGAGAGACCTTGAGAGTGTCCTTTTTGGCAAGTAGACATTTTGCATTTGAATAATGTGGCCACCTCATTGCACTTGTGCTCTCTGAAGCAGATTTTGAATGCTTGGCAGTTCAGTTCTAGTAAGGACCTCAGTGCCTGGTATCTTATCCTGCTAGGTGATCTTCAGAATCTTCCTAAGACAATTCAAAGGAAGTGATTCAGTATCCGCCATGATGCTGCTATCAGATTTCTCAGGCATACAACAATGAGGTCAGCACAATGACTCTGTAGAATTTCAGTTTGATAGTCAATCTATCCTCTTCCAGACTTTCCTTCAGAGCCTCCCAAACACTGAGCTAGCTCTGGCAATGTGTATATCAACTTAACTATAAATACGTACACACCTGGAAAGTATACTACCAAGGTTAGTAAACTTATCCACAGCATTCAAAAATTCTCTAAATGCAGTAACCATATGTTACCACATATGGATAAGGTAGTAGTGGCTGATGGAGCACCTGTTTTCTTGGTGTTAATTGTTAGGCCAAAATTAACACCAGCAGCAGAGAATTGATCCATACTTTGTTGCATCTCAGCTTCAGATTCTACACTGAATGCACAGTCATCTGAAAACAAAAAATCATGCACCAACACTCCCTCCACTTTGGTCTTGGCTTACAGCCTTTTCAAGTTGAAGTGCTGATAGAGCCACATTGATTAGTGATAAGGGCATGATCCTAGAAAGATGGGCTGAACGCTTCCATAATATTCTCAACAGACCATCCTCAGTCAGTGCCGAGGACACTGACTGTTTACCTCAGGTTGAAGCCCATCCCTCCTTAGCTGAACTTTCAACTGAAGAAGAGGTTTTGAGAGCCATTAGGCTCCTTTCATGTGGCAAAGCATCTGGTGCTGGTTCTATTCCAGCTGAGATTTACAAGGTAAATTGCTCATACAAAAGCTGACTGAAATTTTCCAGGTTATATGGTAAGAGGAAGTTATCCCCCAGGAGTTCAAGGATGCCTCCATTGTCAGTCTCTATAAAGGTAAAGGGAATAGACTGTCCTGTGACAATCAGAGGGGGTTCTCTCTCTCTTAGTCATTACTGTCAAAATTCTTGCTAGAGTCCTCCTTAATAGACTGATCCTTAACCTGGAAGATGGTCATCTACCTGAGAGCCAGTATGGCTTCAGAAAGAGTCAAGGAACAGTCAATACGGTGTTTGCTGCCCAAAAACTCCAGGAGAAATGACAGGAGCAGAACAGAGGTCTACACACAATGTTTGTTGTACATCTGACCAAGGCTTTTGATACTGTTAGCCATGAAGGCTTATGGAAAATTATGTCAAAATTTGATTGCCCAGAGAAGTTCATTAGCATTGTACATCAATTTCATGATGGCATGTTTGCCTGGGTTCTGGATAGCAGACAATGCTCTCGTGCCTTCCCAGTCACCAGTGGAGTGAAACATGGCTGTGTGCTTGCTCCCATGCTTTTTAGCATGATGTTTTCAGTCATGTTGTCAAACGCTTTCAGTGAGGATGAACATGACATCAAGGTCAGCTACTGCACAGATGGTAAGTTCTTCAACCTTTTACAAGATGCCCTTCCCAGTCTCCCTATATTGGTTATCTCTAATTTATCCTGTACATAACAAGTTTGTAAATAGTTGTTTATATATTGTTTCCACCCCTTACCTCACCCCAGCACATTGAGAGCAAGAACTCTCCTTTTCTTTCTTTTGTATCCCCAGTTCTTAGCATAGTGCCTCACCCACAGTGGGTACTTAATAAAATGTTTATTTACTAACTGACTGATCACCAGAAAGTTGGCAAATTCTTCTGGCCACATTACTAAGGCATAAGGGGATGTGAATGCATTCACTGCTGCTATTGTTCATGACTGATAACAGACTTTGTATTTTCACGTACAATCCCTTTTCTCTACTCTTCGTATGTGAAAATACTCATTTGTCAAGTGCAGAATAACAAAAAATAAGAATCTTCCTTAAAGAAATGATGGATGTGATGAATATAGAAGCAGCTGGTGGCAAAGTAGGGAAGAGCCCTGGACTTGAAGTCAGAAGGACCTAGGTTAAAATCTAGGTACAGATACTTACTAGCTGTGTAACCCTGGGCAAGTCACTTCCTCTTTGTCTGCCTCAGTTTACTGATCTATAAAATGGGGATAATAGAGTGGTGAAAATCAAAACAAATGAGGTCACATGTAAACGACACTTTGCACACTTTCCAGTGCTAAATACATTGTAGTTAATGTTATTGTTACTACTGGTATTATTGAGACAGAAGCATGGAAAGATATCTGGAAAAACGCACAATGAAGTAGATCATGGGAAGCAATAGACACCATTCTACAACAAAGTAGATGGGAAAAAATATGATACCATCCAAACAAATGGAACTAAATGAGATAAAATCCTAATGACTATGCTTGACCCCAAAGAAGAGATGGTAGTCAAGGAAAGTCAAGAAGCAATTATTAGGCACTTACTAAGGGCCATCCACTGTGCTAAATATGGGATACATGGACACTCCTTTCTCCTTTATTTTCAGACTTATTTAGAAAGAGAGGCCAGGAAGGATATGGGTATACCGTGGTATACTGGTATCATTTAATAAGCAACTGCAGAAAATAAAAACATATGTTTATATATGTCAGGGATATATGTGTATATATATATATATATATTATATCCGATATGTGTGTGTGTTTGTGTGTACAGTTATTTCTTCTACATCGTGGTGTTTAGGAGCATGGCACTCCCATGATCTGGAAAATCTGTGTAAGATTTTCTTCTTACCAAAGAAGAAGTTGATTTTTTTCTTTTTCTTTTATGGGGTACCTTATTGCAACATTTAGGTTAAGTATTGGTCATGGGCTCTGTGTCTTTGTGCTTCATCTGAGGCTTCCACAAAACTCCACAAAATATCCCGTTTAATTTCTTATGCTAACTCATGATATAAAGAACCTGTGATGGGGTAATTTGGCATGTGGAAGGGATATCTGCATACCCATTGACATATTTCAATTTAATATTCATCATTAACATTTTCTCCATTATTTTTTTTAAGTTGATAATCAACAAGACAACAAATTAAGCCATTTGTGGATTCTGAAGTGTGAATACTTACCTTGAAAATTTAACAATCTGCTCTCCACAATTCAAGCAGGCTCCAGAACACCCCTGTTGGTATGGAACTCTGTCTATAATGTTATATTTGGTTGATTTGATCTCTAGATCAGCCATGCCAGGAAAAACTTACAGTTTCTTTGAATGAGAGTGAGATAAATGGAACCAACTGAAGAAATTCCAACAGAGGATGAAATTAGCGATAGATTAGCCATGCTGTCAAAGGGGTTGTTAGTCTGGTATGGGTTACACATACATAGTCTGGCAATGCTTCCCAACACTGATATAGCCATTCCGAGATTTTGATTAAAGGAAGGACATGATCAACTGAGAAAGATGATCATGAGATCCCAGTTTTAGATTGGAAAGCAATGTCAGAGGTAACCCATTCCAAACCCATCATTTTATAGATAAAGAAACTGAGGCCCATTAAATTTGCGGAATCACAGACTATTAACTCTACAGAAAAGTAGGTATAAACATTTTAGAAAGGTTTTCTATTATAAAGGACAGAAAATTCACAGGATTTACCTGCTGATTATTTGAAAATTCATTTCACCAAACACTATTTTTTAATGTCCTGAGCAGAGAAATGCAGGGCAGTATGGATGGAGCATCTTGGCTGCACAGGTATGGTGACCTATTCTGCTAGCAGGGTCTTTTGCCTATGTGTTGGCCAGAGGAGGAAGACACTTCCTCTAACATTCTCCTGCTGGCCTATGCCTCAGGGTCCCAGTAGAAAAGTCTGTATGATTGACTCTTCAGAAGCCATGCCTAACGAATCTGGATCTGGAAGCAGTAAGCTTTGCAACCCCTGCAGCCCCTCTGGGATTCCTTCCCAGTTCTACGTGAATAACAGGGATGGGCTATGGTAATGAAGGCCTACAAGTATGTCTAGGTGACCAATGATAGAATGATAACGACAATAATTAATTATAATGGTAATCTGACATTTCTAAAACACTGTAGGATTTTTAAGAGTGTTACATGTAATCTCTCATTTGAGCCTCACCACAGCCCTGGGAAGTGGATATGATCCACATTGGTACCCTCATTGTATAGATAATGGAATCGAGTTTCACGTGGGCTGTGAGATCTGAACTGCAATCTCCTACCTCCAATCCCATTGCTCATCCCACTGCACCACACTGCCTTCTTCCACTTTCTGTGTTCTCCACATGCACCCAACAATAAAGTTGGGAAGCATTCCAATTCCAATTACAATCTAGAGACGGAAGACCTGAGTTCAAACCCCATCTATATGAGACTGAGCAAGTTACCTAAGTTCTCTGAGTCCTAACTCTCTCATCTTTAAAATGAAAAGACGAGAATAGGTCGCCTCAAAGGTTCCTTCTAGTCTTAAGCCAATCGCCCTATGAGTAGGGAAATTTAAACCATTGAAAGAAGAGGATGAGACCAAAGCAGCTTTGTTCTCCCAGAGATGATGTAAAAGAGCTATTATCTGCTTGATTTCTACTCTGACGTTTTGCTGAGATGTGGATACTGACATGTCCCAATCCCTCTGTAAACCTCAGCTTCCCCCTGCCCTCTTCTTCCTCCCCAAAGAGAACCATGGATTCTCAGAGCTCAAAGGCCATCTAATCCAATTCAACATGTCAATAAGAAACCCTTTTATTTGGAATCCCCCACAGATGGTCATTCAGGCTCTGCTCAAACACATCAAGAGATGGCTACATACCAAACAGCTCTGATTGTTCGAAAATGTTTCCTCAGATTCAAAACCTGATCTGTCATTTTCACTGACTAGTTGTCCTAGGGCCAATAAGAACAAATCTAAAGTCTCTGTCACATGACTTTCCCTTGTCCCCCCCACCCCCTTTAGATATTAGAAGGCAGTTGATCAGGTTCCCCCCAAGGTTCTTTTTTTTCAGGGACTATGAGAGATAGAGATCATTTCCTATGAATAGAGTCTAAAGTTAGGGCAAGCACAAAGGCACAGTCTAGGAGCCCAAGGACCAGGGCTAGCCAAGACCCAGAGAGTTTATCTCTCCTCCACTCCTAGCCCCTAAGACCTCCTGACCCTCAGGGGTCACTAGAAAATGGACACACTTCTGTGATCCTTTCACAAGCCACACCAGCCAAACAAAAGATGCCCAATAGATCTACTTTGATTATTTTCAAAGAATTCAGTGAGCAACCACTATCTTACTGCCCTAAGGATGTGATAGGAGGGATGGATCTTCACATAGACCAAAAAGAGTTAATTAGCCTTAAAGAAGACTTTTCTGACTGAAGGTATTGTCAGATAGGAGTGTAGGGTGTGTTCAGGGAGGACCAGTACCAGTACCTTTGGTGTGATGACTGCCAAGCCCTTTTTGGGGCTCTTCCCACCTTTGGTGTCCACCTGTTCCACCTAACTCTCACCTGTGACTCCAAGAAGTTGCAGCATGTGCAGTGGTCACACTCTGGTAAACCATTTTGGCAGATGGGCCAAACCAGGTTGAGGGTAACCAAGGGTTCTGAAACCCATTGGCGAGTTAGGGGGGTGTCTACCCCAAGCATGTGAAGACTTCATCTGGTGATTCCAAATATTCACACAGACTATCTGTGCCCAACCTGTGGTAGAGCATTCCGAACTCATATTAATCTGATCAGCCACAGTTGGACAATGAAATTTCACTTTACAGTGGTGATGTCTTTGAAGATAAAGGACGACAACCACCACCACTGTTAGATAAGGCCTCCACAGAGGAGGTGAAGGTATCTTCTCTGGAGCAGGGAGACAGTCTCTCTGCAGTTGGGCATTGAAATTGTGCAGGGGAGTGATGGGTGTTAGCCAGTCTGTGGGAGCAGAGGACTGACAGAGATGACCTCAAGGCTGTCCTCATACTGGAACTCTGGGTGCCCTTTGATACACCCATAATGTTCAGTTTATCATGGTCCTTCCTAAAACATGTCACTTAGAACTTGACACAAGCCTCTTAGTGCTTTCCAAATGACAAAAGGCTTTTTCTCCCAACCATACTATGAGGAAGGGAGGACAAAATCCCCATTTTACAGATGAAGAAACTGAGACGTAAAGACCTGCCCAGGATCATACATTGTTCTAATACATCTCAGAGTAAAGTTCCTAAAGAAAGCTTCTAAGCTTCAAGCCCAGTGTCTTTTTGTTTGACTTTAGGGGTTTGGGAGAAGGAGATTGAGGGAGACACTGAGAAATTCACTAAGTCACTTAAATTGGTTTAATAGGCTTCAGCCAGATGGGCACAGGGCCAGCCATGGCCTGGGGAGCTGCTAGACGTCCCCAGGTGAGTGGGTTATGAGCAGAGAATGCCAGGTATACCCTGCCATCAGCACTGGGACAGCAGCCAGAGCTCTTGGGAATTTCCCAGTAACCTGTTCTCCCAAACGGGACACAGCATGCCAATTCCTTAAGTACCTCATGAAGCACTCTTCCTACTGCTCCCCACTCACGCTCTGGGAAAGCCTTCCCCTAACATTCATGGTGAGACCCAGACTCCAGGAAGGTCTTTTTCCCGGGCTCTTCAAAGTGCTTACTTCTCTTTTCTTAATTCACCCTCCATAATCCTGCAAGAAGAGCAGGGCAGTGGTTATTATCCGCATTTTCTCTAGTCCAGAGAGGGAAGCAGACCCAGAGAGCAGAGGAGACATGCCCAGTATTACCCAGTGGTTTAGCCTCAAGTCCAGCATTTAATTTAACCCAGGACTCCCAATTGAGTGTTTTGGTGGGCAGCACTGATGGCCAGAGTGGAGGTGAGTCTGAAGTCACCTTTTCCCCATCACCTGTGATCAGGTCTGATTGAGCCGAACGTCTCCCAACCAGGTAAAGCTTTGGAAGTGTTTCCTAGTTCTGAGCTTCTATGATTCTATGTCCTCTTAAGGGGCAGTGAGGCAACCTGAAAAGGAACATTAGACCGGGAGAACTGGCTTCTAGCTCTGGCTTCCTCAGCTCTGAGTGGCCCTACACAAGTCACTTGACTTCCCTGAGTCTCAGTTTTCTCATCTGTTAGATGGGGCTAAAATACATGAAAGAAATTTGAAAGGATATAGAATGCTAAAAATGGGCAGAAAATATTTATTTTATTAGGCATTTAGGGCTAGGGCACACCAGTCCAACAGGAGGATGCCACTTTTCCATGCCAAACCTATCTTGCACAGGGGGAATAGACCTCTGTCCTGTTCTCCTCTGGCCTTCCTTAAAAACTTACAAGAGACCAAGGCACAAGCTACTGCCATCTGCGGCCAAGGATATCTAAACCTCCTTTCTGTGGCTGATTATTGCCCATCCACAGATGCCAGCTGAACTTTGGATTTTAGCAACTAAGAAATTCCTTCTCTTAGCCCTGTCCATTCCCTGTTGGCATATGGAGTTGATGGCTTGTTCCTTCTCCCTCCTAGTGCCACTCCAAACAGAACTACTTCTGGAGGGGGTCAAGATAAAGAGGTAATGGAGATGGATAGATAGACAAAGAGATAATAAATGATACCGACAAAATGATACACAGTTGATAAAGATAGATGCATAGATAGCAGGAAATAGAAAGATAGAGGTACACAAATACTGATACAGAGATGATAGAGGAAGATACAGAGAAAGAGAGAGGGGCGGGGAAGTGTTACTGAGTTGTGGTCACTAAGAGAAGGATTAGAGGAAATCTAGTCCCTCCTCATCCTTTCCTTCATCTCTCCACTCTTTGGGTCCATGGAGTTGACTTGGAGTCTGGGGAGAGAGCAGATGACCCCTGGAGGACCCTCCTAGTGCAGGGAGAATTTATGAGGATGACACAGATTCTTCTGGCCAGGGTTATCCTAGGCAGGAGTGGGTGTGATCTGAAGCTTACCTTCTCCCAATGATTCCCCTTCCCTTCCCCTAGGCTGCCACCCTTCCCTCTACTTTGCACTTCATAGGAAAGAGAATTGAGGCCCTGAAATGGGCCCCAGTCTCACAGCAGGTAAGCCAGAGTCCAAGGACCCTATGGATATGTCCTTATATTACCTGAAAAGGAAGCTATTTCAGGCTTTAGCACCTCAGCTATTAGCTGTTGAGTCCTAAGAGTGAAAACACAGGACCCTACAGGGGGATGAGAGTGGATCCTAGGAGCATAGCTCTGGTGTTGGGGAAAAGACTGCAGAATCCATCTAATCCCACCCTTCCTTTTACAGATGAGAACGATGAGGCACAGAGAGGTGAAATAATTTTCCCTCCACTACCAAGGTCACACAGGTAAGTAATACAGCTGGAATTTGAACCGAGGACATGTATTCAAGATAATTTAGGGGTATTGGTGGGCATAGAGTTGCGAGTAAGGGGATACCTGGGCTGACCTATAGATATACCATGAACTAAAAATAGCCACCCTTTGAACACTAAGAGGGCATATGTGTGCCAGGGAGAGGAGGGATAACGGTTGGGGACTGCCTAGCTAGAGGAAGCTATATACTATAGTAGATAGAGTATTAGCCTTGGAATAAGGAAGACCTGAGTTCAAATTCAGTCTCATTTACTAGCTCTGTGACTCTGAGCAAGTCATTTAACCTCTTTCTGCCTCAGTTTTCCCACTCATAAAATCCCCTCCCAGGGATGCTGTAAAGATCAAATGAAATCTCTGTAAAGCACTTAACACAATGACTGGCAGAGTGAGCACACAATAAATGCTTTTTCCTTCAACTCGAGTTTGAAAGATTTTGAAAAAGAAAGCCCTAGGCATGGGGCACAGACAGGAAGCAGGTCCAGTTTCCTCCTGCTTAGAATTAATACCATTTTCTCACTTTTCTCCCTTCAATGCCTCAGCCTCTTGGGACCTTTCCTGAAGTCCCTTTTAGGCAGCCCTGGACTGGGTGATGTTGGAGACATGAGATAACCCCTGCCCTTAGAGAAACTGAGAAGAGAAAAGCCCATTTGAAGTAGATAATACCACAAAGACATGAGAGACAGAGAGAAAGAGATAGACAGAGAGAGATGGAAAGATAGGTAGGTAGGAATGAGAGCTAGACAGACAGAAAAATAAATATAAAGACAGACAGATAAATAGGTGAATGGGTAGACAGACTGATACACAGATAGGTAGATAGATGATAAATAAATAGATAGATATGAATAGAAGGTAGATTATGGAGATAAATAGATGATAGATGGATAGTGATAAATAGTAGATGAATTATAGAGAAAAACATAATGGAGATAAAGATAGCAATTAATAGATGATACAAATAAATAATTTGTAAATAGTAGATAGGTTATAGAGATAGAGGTGAATAGTAGGTTATAGAGATAAACATGGTGAGTGGTTACATGATAGAGATAAATAGTTGGTAAATGGATAGACAAGGAAATATACAATAATACGTAGATGGCAAAGAGAAGGAGAGAAACTGAATGATGATAGAGATAGATGGTAGATAGATAAAAATAGATAATAACAATTGATAGATATAAATAATAATGATAGATAACAGAGGTAGGGAGAGATTGATAGAAGATAGAAGATGATCGAGATAAACAGATGGTAGACGTAGATGATAGTGAGAGATCGCTATCGGTTAGAGAGAGAGAGAGACAGAGAGACAGAGAGACAGAGAGATAGAGGGGGAGAGAGAGAGAGAGAGAGAGATACAGCAAGCCCTGACAAAGTCCTTACCATACTCTATGCCCTGCACTAAGACCTGGGGCTACATATAAAAGCAAATATCCATCAAAGTAAGGAGCATCCAGAAGTAAAGTCCTAGTTTCTCAGAGGGTAGAAATAGTTGAAGAGAGAGACTGTGAGAAGAAAATGCTCGGGAACAAATGAAAAGGCCAGGGAAGTAGTCTCTCAGGTGGTCAGAGAATGGAGGAGAGGGTAGTTCAGAAAAGCTTCATAAAAGAGGTGAGAACTGGACTTTGAAGATTAGGAGGATTTGGATAAGCAGAAAAAAGGCAAATACATACCAACCAGAGCAATGAACTGGAGCAAAGGCTCAGAGGTAAGAATTAGTAAGACCTGAATGGAGAACAATGGGGATACCAGTCTGGCTATGCAAGAGCATTTATATTGGGGAGCTATGGGAGAAAAAGTCAGTTTGAGGAAGCCTAAAATGCCAGCGTGAGAAGACGGGTTTTGAGTTGATGGTCAATGGGGAGCAATTAAAAGTTTTTCAGTTAGTGGACTAGAATGGATTAAGTACCTACTGTGTGCTAGACATGGGCAGCTAGGTAGCACAATGGCCAGAGCACTAGGCTTGGAATCAGGAAGACTCATCTTCATTAGTTCAAATCTGGCCTTAGATACTTACTATGTAACCTTGAACAAGTCACTTCATCCTGTTTGCCTTAGTTTCCTCATCTGTCAATGAGCTGGAGAAGAAAATGACAAACCACTCCAGTATCTCTGCCAAGAAAATTACCACTGGGGTTCACAGAGTTCAAAACAACTGAAATATGACTGAAAAACAAAATTGGTTGACTAAATGGTTGAAGAAGGGAAGTAGAAATAAGATTTAGTCAGAGATGAGCTACAGAAAAATTAAAAATCGTGGGCAGAGCATCATCTCCATGGGCAGCAGACTTTGGTTCAAATCCCAGGTTGGCAAGGTCACTTGTATCCCCTTGGACAAGTGTCTTCTTTCTTTGCTTCAGCTTTCTCTTCTGTAAAAGGTAATAGGAGGAGAGGGAGACTAGATGATCCCTAAGGTTCATTTCGGACCTTGCTGCTTTCATTTTTAATAGGGAAGACTCAAAGACGGCTTCGAAGTTTGAACCTTAAGTAAACTGTGGGAAAGAGAAAAGGAGAAATTGGCTTTAAAGTGAAAATGACAAATTCACTTGGCTCTGTTGAATGAACCTGGAAAAGATGTGCTATAAACAATTAGACTGTTGTGTTGTTTGTCCTTCATTCTCTAAGAGGGCGTCACAGAAAGTGAATTCATGACTTGCACGTGAATTGGGTTTAAGTGAGGGAGAGCTGTGCAAAGTCACCAGCCTCAATTTCTCTTCTGGAGTCATCTGGATCCAGTGGCACGATATAGATCAGGATGACTGGTGAGAGCCCAGGCTGCAGTTGGCCCTTTTCCTTGGCCTTTTTAAGCTAAGGTCTTTAACTGAGGCAGTGTCCATTTAGTGATTAAGGCTAGGTAAGAAATGAGGCAGAGAATGACTTCTTTCTCTAGCAAAAAAAAAAAAATAGGTATATGGATCTGGAGTCTGGAGAAAAGTCCTTCCAAACTAGCAATAATAGCTAATATTTAGCACTTTAAAGTTTGTCAAGCGCATTATATATGTTATTGTTTCATTCTGATTTTTACAACAGTTGTAGGACATACATGTTATTTTTATCCTTGTTTTACCAGACTAGGGATCTAAGGTATCTAAGGTTTAAGTAATTTGTCCAGGATTATGCCTCTAATAATTGTCTGAGATAGGATTCAAACTCATGTATTCCTCACTCTATCTGTCCAACTGACGTTAGATCTCTAAGTGGAGTCCATATGACTTAAATCTGCTGAATGAGGGCTACGGCTGCAGGGACAGAGGGTAGACTCCTTATAAATGCAGGGTCATCAGCTACCTGCTTACTCAAAATGATATGAAGGCTGGCTTTCAAATGGGAGTTTCCTCACTTGTAAAATGGGGATAAAATATAACACCTACCTCACAGAGTTGAGTAAAGTGCTTTAAAAATTTAACATACTACAAAAATATCTCCCTCATTCCCACAGCTCAAACTATCATCCTCATACAGATGGTCCAGTTCAACCTTTGATTTTATAGATGGGGAATCTGTAACCCAGAAAGAGAAAGTAACTTGTATAAAGTCACAGGGCAGTTTATTGTCAGAACCCAGGTCTCATGACTCTATTGAGTGGAATCTCTACTAGGCCATTCTGTCAACACTTTCTCTTACCAGAACACCAGGGGAAATATCCTTCTATCATAACGAAACATATCCATCAACAGGATCTTGACATCTCAGGGATGGTAGTGAATGCTTATGAGGAGCAAATTCATTGAAACCCCAAGGAAATCACTGGCATTCTAATTTCATCTGAATGGGATGTGTGAAGACACCCTTCATCTTGCAAGCCTTCTCCAGGATTCTGTGATCCTAGAAATAGCCCTTAACTCTATAATCTAGAACGTACTATTCTGATTCTCCTACCTACTTCACTAGCAGGAGCATCAGGGGTCATAGAAGGACTCTGAAAGATGGGATGCTCCAGGGAAAAGATCACTGAGCTTGGTGTCATGGAACCTGAGTTCAAATTCCATCCCTGTCATTCCCTGTGTGGTGTTGGGCAAATCACTCTGGGCCTCAATATTCCCAGCTGCAAAATGAGGGAGCTGAGCCAGATAAACTTTAAGGTTGCTTCCAGTCTAGCTCTCTGATCCTGTGATGTCTCAGTTATGTTTCTCCTTGACAGGTGAGTCATGATGCAGGAGGTCATCTGGGGGAACCACAGCTCTGTGTCTGAATTCATTCTCTTAGGCTTCTCTAACGAGCCTCAGAGTAGGCTGCTTCTCTTCACCTTCTTCCTCCTTCTCTATCTCAGCACCCTCTTGGGCAATGGGCTCATTATCACCCTGATCTACCTGGACTCTCGCCTTCACACACCCATGTACTTCTTCCTCAGTGTCCTCTCTCTGCTGGATATGAGCTATGTCACCACCACTGTGCCCCAGATGCTAGCACATCTGGCCCATCCAAAGAAGACTATCTCCTATATTGGGTGTGTGGCTCAGATGTATATCTTCCTGGTGCTTGGCATCACTGAATGCATCCTCTATGCTGCCATGGCCTATGATCGATATGTTGCCGTTTGCCATCCCCTCCATTACACCCTCATCATAAACCGTCTTACCTGTGTTGCTATGGCTGCCACCTGCTGGACCATTGGTCTTCTTGGTGCCCTAATCTATACTGTCTTCACCATGCACCTACCCTACTGTGGCCCGAATGAAATCAACCATTTCTTCTGTGAGGTCCCTGCAGTTCTGAAGCTAGCCTGTGCAGACACATCTCTCAATGACCGTGTGGATTTTTTCCTGGGTTTCATCCTGCTGCTGATCCCATTGTCTCTGATCTTGGCCTCATATACCCGCATCTTTGCTGCCATCCTGAAAATCCGTTCCACTCAGGGAAGGCTCAAGTCCTTCTCTACCTGTGCCTCCCACATCACTGTTGTCATCATGTTCTATGGGCCAGCAATGGTCATGTACATGAGGCCTGGATCTGAGTCTTCTCCCGAGCATGACAAAAAGCTGGCCCTGTTCTATAATGTGGTCTCTGCCTTTCTCAACCCTATCATCTACAGCTTAAGAAATAAGGATGTGAAAGGAGCCTTTCTAAAAGTCATAATTAAGAAGGATGCCCTCCAATGACTTAAGAATGTTCTGTGGTTTCCATAATTATCAAGGAGGTGGTTGGATTCAGCTACGGTCCCCTAGAATATCCTCCCTTCCTCTGTTAACTATTGGATTCCTCCTCGTACTTTAGAGCTCAATCAAATATCGCCATCTTATCCACGGAGCCATGGTACCTTGTTTGGCCTTCCCCATCAGACCTCTTAAAGTGCTTTTATAACTCCCTCATGCCCCTTTCTTGTATTTACACATATGATGAGTGTTAGTATCTTATCTTCCTAATATATCGTAAATTATATGAGTTCTGGAACCATATAAACTGCAGACAGAACATGAGCATTGTTTTCAAGTATTTAAAGGCCCACCATGCACTAGTATTGGACCCATTTTGTTGCAACAGAAGGCATAACGATGAGTAATAGTGGTGGGGTATGGGAGAGGGGCATTTTAGAGATGCACATTTAGACTTGATGTTAAAAAAATACTTTATCACAATTATAACTATCCTAAGAAAGTGACTGAAATAGCAAACACACTGACCCAGAGATTCTTTTGCTAAGTATATGCATACATACATACACACACACATCACATCTCAATTTTTCTTAAATGTATAGAAGCAAGAATTTTTTAACATTCCTTTTTTTCTAATTTTGAGCTCCAAATTCTCTCCTTCCCCCTCCTGAGAAGGCAAGCAATTTGATAAAAGTTATACATGTGCAGCTAAATGACATAATGGTAGAGCACTGAACCTGGAGTGAGGAAGACTCATCTTCATGAATTCAAATCCATCCTAAAACACTTCCTAGCTGTGTGACCCTGGGAAAGTCACTTAACCTTGTCTGCCTCAGTTTCCTCATCTGTAAAATGATCTGGAAAAGGAAATGGCAAACTGCTCTAGTATCTTTGCCAAGAAAACCCCAAATAAGATCAAGAAAAGTCAGGCACAACTGAAAAAAAATGACTCAAAAATACACGTCTAGTCATACAAAACATTTCTACATTAGCTGTGTTGCAAAAGAAAACACAGACAAAAAAATACAAGAATACATTCAGACTCCAACAGTTCTTTCTCTAGGGGTAGACAGCATTTTTCATCCTAAGTATTTTAGAATTGTCTTGGATCACTATATTGCTGAAAATAGCTAAATCATTCACAGCTAATCATCATACAATACATTACTGTGTACAATGTTCTCTGGGTTCTGCTCACTTCACTTAGCATTGGTTCATATAAGTCTTTCCAAGTTTTTCTGAAAGCATCCTGCTCATCATTTCTTATAGCACAATATTATTCCATCACAATCATTTACAACAACTTGTTCAGCTATTCCTCAATTGATGCATCCTCGCAATTTTCAATTCTTGACCACCACTAAGAGTTGCTTTACATACACATAATACATATATGTGTGTGTACACACATAAGAATACATATGTGTGTGTGTGTGTGTACATATATATATATATATATATGTATTAGTCCTTTATCTTTTATCTCTTTAGGATACAAACTTAGTAGTAGTTTTGCTGAATCAAAGACTATGCACAGTTTTATGACCCTTTGGCCATAGATAGTTCCAAACTGCTCTCCAGAGCAGTTGGATCAGTTCACAACCCCACCAACAATGCATTAGTGTCCCTATTTTTTCACATCCCCTCCAACATTTGTTATTTTCCTTTTCTGTTATATTAATTAATATGATAGATATGAGGTAGTATCTCAGAATTATTTTAATTTGCATTTCTCTAACCAAGAGTGATTTAGAGCATTTTTTCATATGACCACAGATAGGTTTGATTTCTTCTTCTGAAAAGTGCCCATTAATATCTTTTGACCATGTGTCAATTAGGGAATATTTGAGAGATGAGGCTTTTGTAAGAGAAACTTGCTCAAAACATGTTTTCCCAGTTTCCTGCTTTCCTTCTAATCTTGACTGCATTATTTTCAGTAATGCTCTCTATCTCTTGTTTGATCCTAAATTCTTCCCTTTTCCATAAATCTGCTCCCCTAATTTGTTTATGATATCACCCTTTATGTCTAAATCAAGTACCCACTTTGACCTTATTTTGGTATATAGTATGAGATGTTGCTATATCTAGTTTTTGCCAAACTGTTTCCCAGTTTTCCCAGCAATTTTTGCTAAATGGTGCTTTTTGTTCTACCTTTTTAAACATTAGTTGTCTTCATCTCAGGGCCTTTGGCATAAATTGAGGCAAATTATTGACCCCTTTAATAATGGGCTCTTCAGTACCCTGTAAATAAATGGTTATCTTGCTTGGAGAGAATGTCCCTCAGTCTACCACTGCAGACTTTGTGCTTGTAACATAGATGAGGAAACTGAAGCCCCCAAAGTCTAAGTGATTGGTTCCACGTTACAAAGATAAGAAGTGGTAGAATCAAGATTTGGACTTAAGTTGTCTGGACAACAAATCCAGTCTTCTCTTTGCTGTACCACATTACTTCATACTGATTTGGAGTACAAACTCATTTCATTCTATTCTTAAAACAATGTGAGTCAGAGAAACATCAAATGATTTCCTATTTTGATCAGGGGTATTTGTGGAAGAAAATTTTCATTTTTAACACATTTGACAATGTAGCACTTTGTAGGTAGTTGTCACTTAAAAGAAACCAACCCTTTGTTAGATAGAATTGATGTCCTTAAGAAGGAACTTTATATTTAGAGTATTGTTAATTGAAGTCCTATATAATCACGAACCTGGATGGGAACATTCATGAACCCAGGAACATGAGGCGAGATTCAAGGTGCAGCTGGTGTATGCAGAATACCAGGCAGAGGCGGCAAACTGAGTGTTTGCTTTTGGTGAGGTTTGGGCCTAAAGTAGTTGCCTGAGGTCATTCCATCAATGGGTTCTTAAAAAGGATCATCAGTTCCTCATGTCACACTACTGGTACACAAGAGAGGTCCCCTTCTCTCTTTCAAGTCACATTCTCTCCCAGAACAGCTCCATCCTTGCCCTGTCATGGACAGACTCAGGCACTTTCCCTTTCCCCAATACCCAATATCTTCCCTGAAATCACCCTCACCATAGTTTTGAAGGCCATTAGGCTTCTTTCATATGGTAAAGTTCCTGGTGCTGATTCTATTCCAGATGACATTTACAAGGTAAGGGGACCATTGCTCATACATAAGTTGATTGAAATTTTCCAGGTTATATGGCAAGAGGAGGTTATCCCTCAGGAGTTCAAGGATACCTCCATTGTCAATCTCTATAAGGGTAAAGGTAATAGACTGCTTGCAACAATCACATGGGGGTCTCTCTTTTAGTCACTGCTGGCAAAATTCTTGCTAAAGTCCTCCTTAATAGGCTCATCCTTCACCTGGAAGATGGTCATATACCTGAGAGCCAGTGTGGCTTCAGTAAGGGCTGACTGAGGAACAGTGGACATGGTGTTTGCTACCTGACAACTCAGGAGAAATGACAGGAGCAGAACAGAAGTCTCTATGCAACCTTTGTGACCAAGGCCTTTGACACTGTTAGTCATGAGGGCTTATGGAAAATTATGTCAAAATTTGGTTGCCCAGAGAAGTTCATCAGTATTGTACATCAATTTCATGATGACATGTTTGCCCAGGTTCTGGATAACAGTGCTCTCATGCATTCACAGTCAGCAGTGGAGTGAAACAAGACTATGTGCTTTCTTTCATGCTTTTTAGCATGATGTTTTTAGCCACGTTGTCAAATGCTTTCAATGAGGATGAACACAGCAGCAAGGTCAACTACTATACTGATGGTAAGTTCTTCAATCTGAAAAGGCTACAAGCCAAGAACAAAGTGAAGAGAGTGTTGGTGCATGATTTTCTGTTTGCAGATGATTGTGCACTCAATGCACTCTGAAGCTGAGATGCAGCAAAGTATGGATCAATTCTCTGCAGCCTTGCTAATTTTAGCCTAATAATTAACACCAAGAAAACACAAGTGCTCCATCAGCCACCACCACACCATCCATACATGGAACCATCAGTTACAACAAATGGAGAAGTTCTGAATGCTGTGGACAAGTTAACTTGTCTTGGTAGTGTACTTTGCAGGGATGTACACATTGACAATGAGGTTGACACATGCATTGCCTGAGCTAGCTCAGTGTTTGGGAGAGAAGAGGTATTAGACTGACTACCAAACTGAAGGTCTACAGAGCTGTTGTGCTGACCTCATTATTACATCCCTGGGAAACACTGACAGTCTACCAGCACCAAGGCAGGAAACTGAATCGCTTCCATTTGAATTGTCTTAGAAAGATTCTGAGGATCACCTAGATAGATAAAGTACCAGACACTGAAGTCCTTGCTCAAGCTGAACTGTCAAGCATTCAAACTATGCTTCAGAGAGCGCAACTTGGATGGACTGACTATATTCAAATGCCAAATGTACTCTTGCCAAAAAGAATATATTATGGAGAACTCACATGGGGCAGGCGATCACATGATGATCAGAAGAAGCGATACAAAGACACTCTCAAGGTCTCTCTCAAGAACTTTGGATTTGCCTGTAAGACACAGGAGACATTGGCACAGGACCACTCAGCATGGCGTGCCCACATCAGAAAAGGTACTGTGCTCTATGAACAAAGCAGAATTGTTATAGCACAAAGGAAACATAGGATGAGCAAATTTGGAGTAACCACCCCAAATATTCATACCAACTATCTGTGCCCAATCTGTGGTAAAGCATTCTGAGCTTGTATTAGTCAGATCAGCCACAGTAGGACACGCTGAACACTTCATCTTATCATGGTGATGTCATTTTGGTCCTCTTCTAGAACAAAAGACAACAACCAAACCAATGTCATAATGTGGATGATAGGCATCTATGAGGAATCCTCTTCCATTTGAACGCTGAGCTGAACATTCTACATGATTATGGCAAATGTTTGTAGCACTGATAATAAAGAATAAGATTATAGGCTATGAAACTTGGTTGGAAAAGGGACAATTCCCACAAAGCTAGACCTGTGTCCTAGTTCCTTGAAGAGGCACAGGGAATTCTTTTATTGATCTCCATTGACTAGAACTGCTTCCTAGTGAGTGTTAGATTGAGGTTCAGGAGGACAGAGTCTGTACTCTATCAGTCACTCAGTCAGTTAATATTTATTAAATGCCAGGGACCATGCTAAGTGCTAGGCATGCAAAGAAAGGCAAAAGACAATCCATACTCTCAAGGATCTCACAGTCTATTGGGAGAGACAACATGCAAACAACTATTTACAAATAAACTATGTATGTGATAAATTGGAGACAACCAGCAGAGAAAGGCAATAGAATTAAGGGGGGTTCGGAAAGTCTTCCTATAGAAGATGGGATTTTAACTGGGACTTGAAGAAAGCCAGGAAAGCCAAGAGGAGGTAGAGATTAGGGGAGACAGCACTCCAGGCAAGAGATTTATAGAAGTAGAAGGTTATACGTCCCATCCCTGGAAACCTTTTTCCCTTTAGCACATTGCCACTCAGACCAGAATACATCACAGGACATAAGAGGGGGTTGAGAGGCAATATATTACAGTGGAAGGCCACACTTGGATAACTGAACTCAGAGTTGCAGGACCACAATTAGAATCACAATTCTCTTGTATTACCTATGAGATAAAGAGAAATATTTCTTAAATATATCTTTAAAAGGTCTGATATCCAAAATTTGCAGGCAAGTAACAGAAATACAATAAGATGCAAAGCTATCCTCCAGTAGATAAGGGATCAAAGAATATGAACAGTTTTCTTTTTTTGCTGTTGTTCTTTTAATTTCTGATTTATTTATAACATTCATTTCTTTAAATTTTGAGTTCCAAATTCCCTCCTTTTCTCTCACCCCTCCCCCATCCACTAAGAAATCAAGCAATATGATGGCCATTATGCATGCAAAGTCATACAAAACCTGTTAGTTATGTTGCAAAAAAAATAAACAAAAATAAAATAAAAATATATGCTCCAATATGCACTTAGAGTTCTTCAGTTCTCTCTCTGGGGGTGAATAGTATTTTTTATCATGAGTCCTTTGTCTTGGATCGTTGGGTTGATAAGAGCAGTTAAATCTTTCCCATCTGATCATTGTTACAGTAGTGCTCTTACTGCGGACAGTTTTCTCCTAGTTCTCACTCCACTTTGCATCAGTTCATATAATTCTTCCCAGTTTATGAAAAGATTTCAAAAGAAGAATAGCAAACTCATAAAAGAAAAATTTATAGAAGAATGCTCCAACTCACTAATAATAACAGAAATGAAAATTAAAACATCACTGAAGTTCTACCTCCCCAACAAATTGAAAAAGGTGAGAATATATGGGAAGAGTCGATGTTGGAGAGATTATAGAAAGTAGATTGCACTAACACACTGTTGGTAAAGTTGAGAATTGGTAAAAAAAAAAAAAAAATCATTCCAGAAAGCAATTTGTAATTAATTATTCAAAGAAAGTGGCTAAAATGCGCATATACTCGGACCCAGAAATTCCACCACTAGACATATATTCAAGGAGGTCAATGACAAAAAGAAAGGTCCTATTTATACCAAAATACTTGTAGAAGTACTTTATGTGGTTGCAAAGAACCGAAAACAAAGCAGATGCCTCTTGACTGGAGAGTAGCTAAAATAAATTATGGTATGAGAATGAGAATAATTACTGTGCTGTAAAAAGAAAGATGAACACAGTGAATACATAAAAGCTTGGGAGAACATATAAACTAAGTCTAAGTGAAGTAAGCAGAACCAGGAAAACAATATACACAACGCTAAAAGAATATAAATGGAAAAGATAACGTTATAAAACAACCATAAAATAATAACGACGAAGGATGGCCACAAAGAAGAGATATTAGAAAAGGTGCCCCGCCCCATTTCTTTGCAAAGATGGGGGACAGTGTGTGTTAAACATGAAATGGAACATCATGCTTTTTTCTATTATGTTGGGTAATTTCATGGAATTTATTCTTCCTCTTTATTTCTTCTTTATTATAAGAAATGGCTCTCTGAGAACTAGGAAAGATACAATGGGAAATGTAAAGGATGTTTTAAAAAAAATGATTGAACGCTTTAAATTGCCCAATATGTTCCTTCACTGAAAGCCTGGTTCAAGAGGGAGTTCTCAATGGACAAATCTGATCTCTCCGATCCACTGCCCACCCCTCACATTCATCAGGGATTTGATGATGGTCAGTTAACCCTATCTGAAACAAGGAAATATTTAACAAAATAAATAAAAATACAATAAAGTAATAACAGCTGGTGCTAGCTAACATTTATATAGCACTTACCATATGCCAGACAGTATGTTAAGCACATTACAATGATTATATTATGTGATCCTCGCAACAGTTCTGGGAGGCAGGTGCTCTAATTATCCTCATTTTATAGATAAGGCAAACAGAGTTTAAGTGATTTGCTTGCTCAGTCATACAGACAGCATATCTCTGAGGCTGGATTTTAATTCATATCTTTCTGAGTCCAGACCCAGCACTCAATCCACTCTACGACCTAGCTACAGAAAAATACAGGTAATGTTCACATGATTTTCTAGGTCAATCTGCAGTCCTAGGGATCCTTCTATATGGCTTTCTTGTTATTCAGTCATGTCCAGTTCTTCGTGACCTGGTCCAGAGGTCTTCTTGACAGATATTGGAATGGTTTACTATTTCCATCTAAAGTTTTTATGCAAGCAAGGGTTAATTGACATGCCCAGGGTCACACGGCTAGTAAGTGTCTTGAGGTTTCATTTGAACTCTTGTCTCTCTGACTCCAGGTTCAGTGCTCTGTCCATGGCACCACTCAGCTGCTATGTATGGCTTAGCGGCTCCCATTTCTATTTGACCCCATTACCCTACACTTTCAACATTCACCAGGATTGATTGCGCAATATGAGATTATGGGACCACAGATTTTGAACTGAAAAGAACTGAGAGATCATGTAACTCAGCCCTTTCATTTTACTGGTGGGGAGACAGACTCTCTAGAAAAAGCAAAAGACTAGTCTGAGATCACAGAGCCAATAACAAATGAGACTTGAATCCAGCACTTTTGCCACTACTGTCTGTTTCTAACTCATGCCTTCTAACTCTGCCTTCTCCACCATGCCTCAGCTACTTTCACACCCAGGAAGTTTCCAAAACCCTGCAGCCCTCTCACCTCAGCACCACTTGCCCCCTTCTCCCACTTGGTGAGTTCTTCCATGAACCACCAAGTTGAGGAAGAGTACAGGCCAGCCATTCATCATTCCTGTTTTTGCTCTGCTTCTTTTTCCTCAGGCTTCACCACCAAGTTTTCACCTTCTTTCGGGTCCCCTTTATGTGTTGTTTTCCTTCCCTGGAATGTAAGTTTCTTGAGGATGGGGACTATATCTTTTTGCTTGTATTTGTATCTCTGGTGTATTCCCAATGCTTAGCTCAGTTCTTGGCACATAATGTGTGTGTGTTCCTCCTCTGTTGCCAAAGAAGACCGTGCCATCAGAGAAATAATGACATCACTTGCACTTGACTTTGTTTTGAGTGAGGGAGGACTGTGCAGCCTCACTTCTCCTCCACAGCCATCTGAATCCAGGGACCAGATATTCATCAGGATGATTGGAGATGACCCAGGATGAGGCAGTTGGGGTTAAGTGACTTGTCCAAGGTCACACAGCTAGTGAGTGTCACGTGTCTGAGGTGAGATTTGCACTCAGGTCCTCCTGACTCCTGCACTGGTGCTCTATCCACTGCACCACATAGCTGCCCCTGGCACAGTGCTTAATAAAAGCCTGTTAGCTAAAGGTGGGGAAGGCTGGGAGGGGAGGAAGGAGAGGTTTGCAGGTCAAGTCACAGAAGGATGTAGCACCAAACTATAACAGGTTTCAGTCATGAGTCCTGGTAAAGGGACCCAATCATCCTTTAAATTTTGCCAAGCATCTCATATACCATTATCTCATTCTGTGGGTGCTTTAGCTTAGCAAAGTGCCTGGCACAGAGTAAGTAAGTAGGGCCTTAATAAATTCCTATTGCTAATAAGAGAATAATTGATATTGATAGTATCAGTAAGACAAAAATAATTTATTTGCTTTTACCTGAAGGGCAGTGAACAGGAAGTCCAGAAATTATTTTGGACAAATCGCATAGCCTTCTGTTTCCTCCAGCATAGACCAGATGGCCTTTGAGGTCCCTTCCAGCTGTAGATCTAATAATAATTAGTATTTACGTAGTGTTTTAAGCTTGCAAAGTGCTTCACAATATTACCTCATTTTATTCATATCGTCTTTCTACAGATGAGTAAACTAAGAGTAGTAAAGTGACTTGTTCAGTATTACACAGCTAGTGTCTGAGGCTGGATTTGAACTCAAATGTTTCTGGCTCCGGGCTCTATCCACGTTAATTAATTCAATTTTATAGTCTTTGATGGAGCTGCTATTTCATCCATGTGAGGACTCACTCCACCAGTGAATGTCGCAAGATATCCAAGGAAACTGCGTCTGAAGGAGGTTTGCCCAGCAAAGGTCAACCTGATACTTAGTATCAGTACTGGAATTTTAACCAAATCTAACCATTCCACCGTTCTACCTAAAGTCTGGGGCAGGGAGGAAGAGAGGAGGAGAAATCACCACCGTCCCAGGAACCAACTCCACCCAGCTCCATCACCGTGCGCAAGGTGGAGAAGAGAAAAGTCTGCTTATAGAGCCAGTCCAACTCAGCCAAAGAGTATTGGAGGGTAACCTTGGGATTTGTAGTCCTCTGCTGCTCTCCTTCCCTCTTAGAGACGGTCGCCAGAAACTTCCATTCCCACAATGTCTCGCAAAGACAGTTTCCGCAGCCAATGAGCGCGAAGACCCCACAAAGGGACCAATCAGAAGGGAGAGGACTAGCGGTCCTCCCGAGGGATGCGGCGATGCCAGTTGGAGGAGCAGGTCCTGAGGTCTCTGAGTCGGGAGCCAAGGCAACGGTGAGGGGCTGGCCCTACCCCAGGTGGAGCAGGGGAGGAGGATGGAGATAGCCAGAACAGAACGGCCGAGTGTCCAAGCGAGGGCTTCTTTATCCGGTCCTGGACGTGTGGTCTGCAGGGATCCGCCCGACCCGTTACCGGACTAGAATCCCCTCCTTAGCATCCAGCCAGGGGCCGTTATCCAGGCTATGCTTGAATACCTCTAGTGATGGGGAACTCACCACCTTTCCATTATGAGACAGCTCTAACAAGTATTTCGTTACACAAAATACAAAAATAGATACGTTATTCTATTGGTTTAGGAGTTCTGGAGAACTATGCAGATCTCAGCCGGTCCATACCTGCCCAGCCTTGCCAACTCTTGTCCTTGTTCTACCTTATGCTAGACACGGGCTCCAGCCAACCTGCCAGAGGTAGTCTCCCTTGCTATGTCCCCAGGTTGGGGAGATAAATTGCCTTTGCAGCTTACTCCTTTGGGTTCCAGTCCTGTACACTGAGGCCAACAGTATTTGTAGAGAGTTGGTTTGTAGTTAAGTTTTTGTTGCCCTCTTACTTCACATCAATATAGATTCTTCCAGTGTTTATCTCCCTCTTGAAGACCCATCACATGTAGCAGTATTTTTGAGACAGAAGAGAAAAAGAGGGCGAAATTATCACAACTGATCAATATACTGAAAAAGTCTGAAAATGTATACAATGTACAACACTTGTAGACCTGCCTCCCAGCTCTGCAAAGGTGTTGTTCCTTATAATTTTGCTTATAATTTAATGAATTATATCTTATATTTATATAATTATTAATTAAATTTATTAATTATAATTTAATAAATTTAATTTATAATTTTTACAAAATTCTATTGATTTTTTATGGTTCTTTCCATTTGTACTGTTGTGGTTCTTACATATAGCCCTACTTACTTCACCCTGTATACATTCATCCAGATCTTTCCATGCTCCACACAGTTGTTTGCATGTTGTTTCTCCGGTGGAATGTGAGCCCCTCGGGTGGGGTAATACCTTTTTCTATCAGACCTATGGGCAGCTAGGTGATGCAGTGGAGAGAGAACCTGTGTAGGAATCAGGAGGATCAGAGTTCAAATCTCATCTCAGACACTTGACGCTCACTAGCTGTGTGATCTTGGGCAACTCACTTAACCCCTATTGCCTCTTCCTGGGTCATCTCCAGTCATACTGATGAATATCTGGTCACCAGACCCAGATGGCTCTGGAGAATAAGTGAGGCTGGTGACCTGCACAGCCCTTCCTCACTCAAAACAAAGTCAAGTGCAAGTGATGTCATTATTTCTCTGATGACATGGTCTTCTTCGACAACGAAGAACAAACATGCACACATCTGAGAGGAAAGAAAGGTAAGATAGAAAAGAACAAGGACCTCATTCATTCTAAGCATAGGAGATAGCTTGTCTAAATGCAAAATGATCAGTAATCATACCGGGCATGGGAGATACAAAGGCAAAAATGAAACAGTCCCTCCTCTGGCACCTTGTATTCTATAGGAGGAAACATATGAGTCAGTCAGTAAGCATTTATGAAGCTCCTCCTATATGTCAGGCCCTGTGCTAAGTAATGAGGATACAAAGAAGGGAAAAGACAGTCCTTGCCCTCAAGGGCGTCACAATCTAATAGGGGAGACAATAAGCAAACACATTTGTTCAAGATAAATGAAATAATTTACAGAGAGAAGATGGTAGAATTAAGAGGGCTTAGATGGGTAGGGAGAGCAAATATTTATTGAGTGCCAGGCATTGTGCCAAGAGCTTTATGAATATTTCATTTGGTCCTCAGAACAACTCTGTGAGAAATTCAATAATTATTCCCATCTTACAGCTGAGGAAACTGAGGCCAACAGAGGTTAAGAGACTTGCTCAGGGTCACATAGCTAATAAATATCTGAGGCTGTATTTGAACTCGAGTCTTCCTGACTCTAGCTCTATTACTCTATACATTGTACCACCTGTGCACCTTTGGGTCACTTCCTGTACAAGGTAAGTTCTGAAGGATGCCAGGGAAGTCAAGAGGGAGAGAAGAGGAAGGAGAGCATTCCAAGCGTGGAGGGCAGCCAGAGAAAATGCCCAGAGCCAAGAGATGGAGTGTCTTTTTCAGCCTAGGAGACCAGTTTAATGTATACAAAATAAATATGTATAAAATATATGCAAAAGTAAATGGAATGGTTATCTGGATGGGGGCAAAAATGAGCTGGAGAGGTGATATATTTAAGGAGAAACCCTGGGATAATTGACCCTTTGTAATGCAATTCCAGAACATCGGCTCTATGGCAATGTCTAGCTTAGGTGCTTCCTCTATGAAACCTTTCTAGATTTCCCTATTAACACTTTCTCTCTTCTTTAATATTCTTTTAAAAATTGCCCTTTCCTCTCTTCACTTTATACTTTATATTATGCTTATTTGCGTGTATAAAACAGTAATTTGGGTGGGAGGGTTGTGAATCAATAGGAGCTGTGGGGAAGCAGAGAAAACTTTATCGAGAGATCTTGCCCCTATAGACCAAGATCTTAGAAAGAGATAACAGAAATATATGTGATTTAAAAAATAACAGAGCCCAGAGATGTCATATTACATGTCAAATTCTAGAAAAAGTAGTTGTCCAGTTCTGCTGAACCCAGGAGTATATTAAGGTCACTAATGTAAAATAAGGCTATGAAAGGACCCAGAAGGTAGAAGTTCTTAAATGCCAAGCTAAAGCATTTATATTTATCTTGGAGGCCATAGGAAACCATTGATAACTTTTGAGCAAGGTTGTGGCATAGTCAGACCTGTGCTTTAGGAAAATTCTGTCGCCTGCCATGTTGGTGAACATAGACCTTGGCATCTTTGATGTTTGAGCTCTAAGTGCACCTGTTTCAGCCACCTTCGTGGCCATTGGAACAAATCGTTCTCATCTGCCTATTCTGCCAATGGAAGTCTTCATATGCTTGGTTTAGACATCTCTAACTCACTGACAGCTTTGAGATCTATTGGTTTCCTTCCACCTGGTTTAGCCTAGACAGTTTTACTGTGGTTTGACTGTTGCATATGATACAGCTTTCTGGTGCCACAGGTGAGAGTTGGGTGACGGATGAACACCAAAGGTAGATGAGCTCAGCAAGCCTGCACATCAGAGGGGATGGAGGGCTAGCTGTTTAGAGGGGAGAAAAGGAAGGGAGCCACCATCACTTACCAAAGTTTGATTCCAAAGTTTGATAGTAATCATTCTGGGTCCTTAAGACCCGTACATGAAGAGGGCCTTCAGGATTCTTAAATCAGGGCTAGGAGAAAAAAAAGATATGTAGATGAACAGGCCAGTTTGAAAATACAGAGGAAGGCACATTTGCGTCCCGTCTTCACATATTCAGGACGGGGAAGGCATAGTTTGACAGGAGTTCCAAGAAAAATCTGGGGGATTTTGTGTCCTGCAAGGTCAACATGAATATTGTTAGCACTCCAATGTGACAAATAGAACAGCTAATGGGATATTGGGCTGCATTAACAGAGGTATGGCTTCCAGAAAGATGGTCCTAGTCTGTCCTTCTCAGACCTCATCTGGAATACAGTCTTCATTTCTGCATGCCATGGTTTAAGAAGGATATCAGTAAAGCTGGGGATTGTCCAAAGGAGGGTAGCCAAGGTGGTGACAGCCCTTCAATCTATGCCATATGGGGATTGGTGGAACAAAAGACTGGAAAATGGAAGACAGTAACTTCAATGGTTGGTTTCAAGTCTTTAAAAAAAACTCGTGTCAAAAACGGTATTAGATTTATTCTGCCTGGTGGCACAAAGTAGGCACTTGATAAATTCTTGTTGATTGATCAATTCTGTTTGTCTCCAGAGAGCAGAACTAGGAGCCATAGGTAAAAATTATGAAGAACATAAATTGCTTCGTGTCAGGAAAAAACAAATTCTAAAAATCAGAGCTATACCTAAGTCATCAGACCAAACAGATATAGCTATAAGGGACACCTGAGAGACCATCTAAGGCCAAACTTTCATGCTTCTCGTTTGTAAAATGAGACTCAGATTGAGCAATTTTTCCCAAGGTCACACAGAGTCAATATCTGAACTCAAATTAACTACGAATTTTATTAACTACAAATCTAATGCTATTTATACTCCACATCACTGCCTGGTTGGATTTTGATGGAGGCTTTGGTTAATGAGGTAGGAGTGGTGCAGGCGTAGGATTCCCCAGGCTCTTCTTTGTCTCCAGAGTTATGATAGTGTTATGTAGTAGCTTACTCTGTGTGAAAAGGGAAGTGTGGAGGCTGGGTGCAACCACTGGATTATAAACTCTTTGAGGGCAGGGATTGTTTTTTGTCTTTCTTTGTATCCCCAGCACTTAGTGCAGTGCCTTGCACAAGGTAGGTGCTCAATAAATACCTATTGACTGATTGACCGACTGACAGACACAGTTTCTGTAAGAGCAGAGAGCAAGGTAAGCTCAATTATCCCTGTCTTTTAGTGACCCGAGGATGTCTGTCAAGATCAGTCGTCTATAATAGAACTTACATTCTACTGGGGCTGGGAGGGGAACAATATGTACACAAGAAATGAAATACAAACTATATATAAAATATATGAGAAATAATGACCAGAGGGAAGGCACTAATGACTGGATCAACATGGGCTTCCTGTGTGCTTTCCCATGAGCTGAGCTTTGTCCTAAGCTAGGAATTCTACAGAATGGAACTGAGCAGGGAATATATCCTAGGCCGAAGGGACAGATGGTGATATGCTTAGGGTCAAACAGCCATTGTGTGTCAAAGGTGAGACTTGAATCCAGATCTTCCTGACTCTGAGATCTACTTTCTATCCATAAAAACAGCACTTCTCAAACTATTAGGTCTTAGGACCCTTCTATAATCTTAACCTTCCTCCAAAGACCTTTGTTTTATGTAAGTCATACCTATCCATCTATGTATCCATTCAGTAGGAATTAAAGCATCTTAATATCATTATGAAAATAATTTTGGTCTCTCAGATACCCCCAAGAGATCCCATGGTCTACACTAGACCATGCTGTGTCTGGGTTGCCTTGAGGACTTAAAATCTAAGAACTGTGAGATCATAGCAGGATTCCAGAGAGTCAACAATCTACTGTGGATCAAAGAAAACCAAAGTCAGTGTGTGGGAGCAAGAAACCCAACAGGGTGAGAAGAGTGCACCTTGTCTCAGGGATCAAGGTAAGTAAGTGATAGTTTAGAATCCAGGAAATCTAAGTAGATGACATATATAGCCTCAGTAAGAACTCAGAAGTGACCCTTGTCCTAGGGAGGACCTATTTGCCTTCTGATCCTTCATATACTTACCGTGAGGGGAGCTTGCATCCTCACACATGTGTAGGAGATAATTCATTATAACTATATGTCCATATGCTCTAATCTTGGTTTTGGCAGAATGAAGAACAGAAATTATGGTTATGATGATGTTCTTAAAGGGATGGGAAAAGGACTAGCAAAAGAAAAAGATCAAACCTGTCTCCTATCCTATCCTAATCACTAATATGGAGGTAACAGTGCCTTGTTTCTTTTTTCTTTTTTTCCCTCACCTATGAACAGGAATTTCAGGTCTCAAAATTTGAGGCTTGATCCTCCAAATCGAGCAAGGAGCAGAGCTATGAGTCTTGAACCACCTTGGCCCCAAGGAGAAAGAGACTATGGCTGACGTCTTTGGAGGTGAGACACAAGGCATAGATTAGTAAACACATTCTTAGGGTTCTCCCATTCGGTGTAGTTTGGGTTAACAATGACATGGGTTCCTCCATTATTGTGTTAGATATCAGTCAGTTCTTGGGAAGTCTGAGCAATGCCAGTACACTTAGGTGGGAAGTTGGGACAGGGTCACCTTGATTGAAATAGAAGACTGGAGAAGCCAACTCATGATCTTCTGACTCCAGGCTCTGATTTTGGGGACTGGGTAAAACTCAGGATTCATGTTTTTCAGAGAGAGAAAGAGAGAGATATCTAACTTCTGTTACTATCCTATAAGAAAGATTAAAAAACAAGATTCTTTCTCATCAAGAACTTGAGGAAATGAAACTATATAGGACATTGTTGGAAAGATCAGGGAAGAGTATTCTATAGTGCCCCAAGAGCATACAAATCCTTACAGGTGATCCCTGAAACTCCAGTGAAAAAGTATCCAGTCTGTTTGTTCCTTATTTAAAGCTTAGTAGACAAAACTTACAGGCTTTTGGTAAATGCTCTGGGCTCCAAATATTTTTTCTTACATGACCAGGTGGACAAGGTCCTCTATACTATGAAAATCAAGCTTTTGTTGAAGAGCCCACTTTGTACTAGGGACTGTTCTAAGTGCTAAGAATGTAAAAACAAATATGAAACAATACCTGCCCTCATGGAAACTTATGTTCACGATGTTTAGAAAATAACTTATTTAAGGTCTTCTCTTATTGAACATGAGAGAATCCAGGTGATCTAGAAGTACCTTAAAAACTCCATTCTGGAGAGAGCCCCATCATTATTTACTGCCAAGTAGTACATAAGCCCTGTAGGTGGAGCTGGTACTCTTATCATCTGAGTGAATGGAAGCCCCTGCCCACTCACTGGCAAAAGCATTCAAATTCTTCTGGAGATGTAGCTTTACTTGGTGGGGCACAACAGCCAGGGTGTTGTAAAGGGGTCAGGCTTCCA
Organism: Potorous gilbertii; assembly: GCA_028658325.1. Classification (NCBI taxonomy): domain Eukaryota; kingdom Metazoa; phylum Chordata; class Mammalia; order Diprotodontia; family Potoroidae; genus Potorous; species Potorous gilbertii. Next base: position 58,550,063 of record CM053771.1, on the reverse strand, counting down.
AGTTATTTTAAATTACCTCTAAGTTTCCCTTCCAGCTCTACTTCCATAATGCCATGATGCTCTTATTAAGTCAAGCATAAGTGATAGGATGGGCAGCAAGGTGGTACAGTGGGTGCAGCACTGGGATGGAATCAGGAAAACTCATCTTCATGAGTTCAAATCCAGCCTCAAACACTAACTAGTTGGGTGATCCTGGGCAAGTCACTTCACCCTGTTTGCCTCAGTTTCCTCATCTGTAAAATGAGCTGGAGAAGGAAATAGTAAATTACCCCAGTATCTTTGCCAAGAAAACCCCAAATGGGATCACAAAGAATCAGACGTTACTAAAATGACCAAACACCAACAAAAAGGGATAGGGCAGGTACTAATCACCATCTGCTGGCATCTTGTATCTCCTCACTTGCTCTAACCTTCTGACCTAAAGCTTTCTTCTCACTTGTATCTCACACTAAGGACTCCTCCTGTTCTTATGTGTTAACTTCTGAGGGATCACAGTTTAGAACAGGTTACTCAAAGAAAAAAACCCCTCTCATTCACAGTGTCTTTGTAAACAGAGATGGGCCTGTCTCTTCATATAGAGCAAGAGGTTGGGAGGTAACCACCCCTGTCTAACGTTGTAAAAAATCAGGTCAGATGTGAGCTTGTCAAAGTGAGGAGATGTGAGAGGGATGGGTCTTTGTCCTGGAATAAGCCCTCAGCTGTGGGAGGGGTTTGGGTTTACTACCTCCAGTCAAGATATGCTGAAATGAGTTGTGTTGTGATCACCACTGCATGGTACTTTACCCATGAATGCTTCCCATGTCCATTCCTGTTCACTTCTCAGAGCAGTAAAAGCATAGAATCCCAGAGCTTCAAAGAACCTTAGAAATCTTCTAGTCCAGCCTCTACTGAAGAGTGAATCCCTACCACAACGTTCTTAAAAAGTATTCATCCAGTTTTCCCTTAAAGACCTCTCCAGTGATGGGAAACACTGTTAACAAACAAGGATGTCTTCTTCTCCATCGCTGGGTGACTCCAATTGTTAAAAGAAGTTTTTTCTTGATATTAAGCCTAAATCTACTTCTCTGTAATATCTATCCACTGGTCCTGCTTGTATAACCCTGAAGTCACTTAATCCTGTATGCCTCATCTGTAAGGTGAGCTGGAGAAGAAAATGCAAACCACTCCAGTATCTTTTCCAAGAAAACCCCAAGTGGAGTCACAGAGAGTCAGACACAACTGAAACAAATGAGCAACAAAAGTAAATTATAATACAAATCAATTTACTCACATTTTTTTTCAGAGACAGTGTTGGTGTAATGGGAGGAACTCTGGATTTGCAATGAAATTTGTAGAGGACCTGAACTAGAGTCCTGGTTCTGCCACCATTTACTTGGGTGACCTTGGGCCACACCATTCTGTCTGTCTCTCTCAGTACCTTTATTTATATACATGTGTGTCCCCTCATGTATCACCTCCATCCAACATATTCACTTTGCCTGTGAGTTCTAAAACCAATATATCTTGAGGTTGTCTTATCCAAAAGTCTTCCTTCCTTGCTCATTTCAGTGCAGTTTTCTGCTAATCTCTATGTGGATAATTGACATTCCTGCTCCCTGAATGAATCTTGCCCTTCCCCAGTCTCATTTGACATTTCCTCCTGGAACAGCATATTCCTATTACTCTCTTTTCATTGTGGAATTTCCATCCTCAGGGAGGAGGTCCTGATCCTGTATCATAGGAGATTCCTATTATCTACCTCCCCTGTTCTTCTCTACTGCCGTGGCGAAATGTCAAGTACTAGGGAAATCACTTGTGGCTTACAAGAGCCAAAGTTTTGGCATGATTGGCTCAGGATTGGCCAAGGTCACTGGCTACATGACAAAGCCAAAGTCTACCTGTCATGATCATTTACTATTAGAGACATAAGATACCAGGAAGAAAAGTGACATGATACATTAGATACAGGAGAAAGGGAGAATAAAAATATTCTGCTGAGCTAGGGGTCAATTTGCCCACTTCAGTAGCAATGGTGGGAAATAGAGGTAAAAACCCTAGAGAGTCATGTTCACTTTGAAAATAGAACATTGACTCTTACTTCTTATTTATGACATCAGGGCCCCTAAAAGGAAATTGCTGAGATGCTTTTCTGATCCTGACTCCAACATAGATGGATGGATTAGACATGGCATTTGGAATTTGGCAGAGAAGAGGCCAAAAACAGTTGACTAACCATGAAGCCCCCAGAGGCATTTTTATAATTTTTAGAAATAATAGAGTTGTAGATAAAACTGGTCTACCAACAAAAGGTTTGCCCATCTTTAGCTCTCACTGGAGCAAAGAACTCTTCTTTTTCGGATCTGAGTGGGATTAATATAAATTAAGCCTTCTTGTGTGTGTTAATGCTGAGACTTATAATCTTAGTGAATTATATATATATTTGTATGTATGTATGTATAGATAGCCAAATACATTTATATTAGTGAATGATATTTATACAGTAATACAGATGAACTTTCAAACATGTTCCACACTTACCTACTGTAGATTCTTAAGGTAATTTAGGGATATTTAGTTTGAAGAAGAGTAGACTTGGGGGGGGAACACAATTAACAAAAATAACGACAAAAATAATAATTGTTAACATTTATATAGTGCCTACTGTGTTCTAGGCACTTTACAAATCTTATCTCATTTGATCCTTATAACAAACTTAGGGGGTTGATAGTTGATGTTACTAAGCTCATTTTACAGTTGAGGAAACTGAGGCAGGTCAGGTTGTTAAATGACTTACCCAAGACCACACAGCTAGTGTCTGAGGATGGATTTGAACTCAGGTCTTCCTGAGTTCAGGCCCAGAGTTCTAGCCACTGTACTACCTAACTGTCGCTAATTAACTCTCTGAGAACTCTCTTCAAGAATAGGAAGAATTGTACCAAAGGATAGAAGTTACAAAGAGATAGATTCTGACTTAATTTTTGCCATCTTTTCAAACATTTCTCATTCATTATATTTCTCATATCCATCCTTTTTTCCCATGGTCACAACCACCACTACCACCCCACATTATCCCCTGTGGATTTTATTATTGCAGCAACTTTATCACTGAAACCATGATGTCTTTTGCATAGCTAACGTACAGTTGGACTAAAAAGCTACCAAGGTGCCTTCCAGCTCTCAAATTCTTTGATTCTGTCACCTCCCTAGGGTTTCCCTCCTCCAATCCATTCCAGCTACACAGATGCCAGAATAATCTCCTTAAAGCAAAAATCCAATCATGCCACTTCTCTGCTCAAGAACCATCGGTGACTCCCTATTGCTTCTGGAAGATGAAATAATAAGCTTGACACTTAATGCACCTTACCATCTGTCTCTGCAGAGATCTTTGCAGGCTAATTGTGTACTAGTCCCCTTTGTGTACTCTGTGTTCCAATCAAACTAACTTGCTGCTCCATAAACTTGGCATTTCATCTCTCTCCTGCACTGTTGCAGCCTGTCCTCTATGCCTGGAATGCATCTTCTCCTGTCCTTTCCATCTTAGAATCCCTAGTTTCCTTCAAGGCCCAGCTTGTGTGTGTGTGTGTGTGTTTCTGGTATCTGCACACCCCTGGTAGAACATAAGCTATTTTTCATTGTGTCTTTTCCCAGTGCCGTGTGTGTGTGTGTGTGTGTGTGTGTGTGTGTGTGTTTCTGGTATCTGCACACCCCTGGTAGAACATAAGCTATTTTAGCTTGTGTCTTTTCCCAGTGCCTTGGCCATAGTGGACACTTAATAAATGCTTTTTGGATTGGATTGGAACCTAACAAAAGTTTCCTAACAGAACTATCCAAGATTGTAACAGGCAGCCTTGACAGATAGTGAGTTCATCATCATGATTGGTTTTCAAGCAGAGGTTAAATGAATGCAAGGTAGGGATGACATAAGGAAGATTTCTGCTGCTGATAGAAATTAGAGGAGATTGTCTCTAAGATTCTACTGACTTAGATTCTGATTTAAGGATGGGTGAAGGCATTTTCTTGATTGGTTTTATCCTCCTTTGGTTCCCAGGAAAGCATATGTAAGAACCACAGACTAGCCTGAAGACAGCAGTTTTCTGTTACTGTAGTTATTAGAGTTCTCATGTCTCTCCAAGGATTGGTCTGGGTAAAGTTTATACCTTCTTTCTGTCTGACATTGACAAATTTTATAGACTAATCTCTTAATGAAGAAATTTTAAGATTTTTTTTAAAAAAGATCAGTTATACAGGAGCCACATGGGTCTTTTCAGGCTCATTTTTTAAAGTACAATTATTATTTCAATTAAGAATTTTGTCATAAATAAAACACCAAGGAGAACTTGAAGAAATGTGTGGCCTGTTTTTCTATTCTCCAAGCGTCTCCTTCATAGAATGAAGAATGTAGATATTTTCAATTATGAGAACCTTGAGAGCAGAAGTGGACTCTTTTGCCTCTAAAGTACCTGTAAGTGTAAGGTACTTATGCTTGCAGTAGGTTCTTCTCCTCCTCCCTCTTGACTCCACCCAGTGCTCAGTGGATTGTGAAGATGAATCCTTTGTGAAAGGATAAGACAGTTAAGAAGTGATTTTAAGAGAGGCCAAAACACCATTTTTAAAAAAGTAGCTTTGGCTTTCAAGTAGTAATTCACTTAGCAAAAGCAGGTAGGTGGTGCAATGGATAGAGCACCAGCGCAGGAGTCAGGAGGACCTGAGTTCAAGTCTCCCCTCAGACACTTGACACTCACTAGCTGTGTGATCTTGGGCAAGTCACTTACCCCCCATTGCCTCATCCTGGGTCATCTCCAGTTACCCTGATGAATATCTGGTCACTGGATGGCTCTGGAGGAAAAATGAGGCTGGTGACCTGCACAGCCCTCCCTCACTCAAAACAAAGTCAAGTGCAAGCCATGTCATCATTTTTCTGATGGCATGGTCTTCTTTGGCAATGAAGGATGAACACACACACTTAGCAAAAATACTTCTTTATACTATAATGCCAGAGGCATGTCATTTCATGTAAAAGTCCAGTGCAGACTCCTCAATCCACCCACTTTCTTTTCAGAACTGAGGGACCATGGCTGTGGGATACTACATATAAGATGACATTTTCAGCATATTGATAAGTTTTGCCAAACTGCTTTTTCCCCTCTTTTATTTTTTGTTATAAGCTGTCTTATCATAAAACCTCTCTCTGGGAGTTAGAGGTGTAACAGCAAGCAAAGTAGGATTTTTTTTGCTCTTTTTCTGGATTGAATTTTAGCCAATCATTTAGCCTTCATTGAGTCTTGCCTTTGAATCAAGAGTCTTTGATTGAATCAATCAATAATCTTTGATTGGAAACAATATATATATATATATATATATATATATATATATATATATATATATATATATATATATATATATATATATATATATATAT
>CM053771.1:58475813-58535298 GCA_028658325.1 Potorous gilbertii | reverse complement strand
GGCAGATGGAAAAGGAGATGCAAAAGTTAACAGAAGAAAACAATTTGCTAAAGATTAGACTTGGGCAAGTAGAAACTAATGACTCAGTGAGACAGCAAGAATCAGTGAAACAAAATCTAAAGAATGAAAAGATAGAAGAAAATGTAAAATATCTAATTGGAGATGCACGAACTATCCTGCTGGTAAGCCTTATGGAAATTTCTTTTTTTTTTTCATTTTGAAGATTCTGAATTTCCCCATCATTTTCATCAAACTAATCTTAATGTTTGCAAGTGTTCTGACTCAGATGACTAAACATGATGCCGTACACCAAATCTCTGAAAGCTGCTCACTCCTTTTCTGCTTCACTGTTGCCAACCAAATGTTGGCTCAGCTTTAAGTTACAAATAAACTTTTTATGAAGGGAAAAGTGCTCAGATCTGTTGACAATGTCTTCTAGTTGTCATCTTGCCTTGGAGCTGCTGCTTTTGTTGAATGCAAATATTCAGCTTGGAGAGGATAAGACTATGGTCAGTCCAACACACTGCAACACACATCTCCTTAGTCACTCTCATATCCTCTCAGTCTCTTCTCTTATAATGACATAGTCTGTTAAATGCTGTCGTTTGCTGTAAGGGTGCATTCACAGTTTTATTGCATTTCGGTAAATGAAAGACAGTGTTGGTGATGAGAAGGTCATGAGGTGCACAGATCTTCAGTAGTAAGTGACCATTATTCTTGTTTTCAATTCCATTCCTCCCAAGGACTTCCTGCCATGTCTTGTAGTCTGTGCCAACTCTTGCATAAAAGTCGCTCAAAATTATAGGTTTGCCATCTTAGCACATCAATGATAAGGGTCTCCAAATCTTCATTCAATTTTTTCTTTGAACTCGTCAGGATTTGTCAAAGAAGGAGCATGTACACTGATGATGTTGGCACTTTCCTGCAAGTGGCAGTCATATTGTCATGGGACTGTTTTTTGCACCTTTTGGGAGGCATACAAACTTGTTGACTAGATTAGTTTTGATTTCGAAACTTATGCCAGCTTCCTGATGTTCCCCATCACTGTGACTGTTCCAGAAAAATGTGTATCTAACTCAGACTTTAGTAAGTTGGCCTCCATTTGCAGTCTTGTTTCACTCAGGGCTATTTGGATGTGATACCTACTTGGTTCTCTCGAAACAAGAGCTGGTATGTCTTTCAAGTCTACTGGATTTCATGTTGTCCATAAGTGTGCACATACTTCACGTACCAGTGGTGAACAGAATCATCTTTGCCAAAGTTTTCACATATTTGTGTGTGTGTGTGTGTGTGTGTGTTTTAACCTCACAGTGTGATCTTTACTGGCCATGGTAAACAGGCCAGGACTGGGTGAAGCAGACAGTTTTTAGGGAACATTTTCTAGCCCCTTCCTCACACCAAGAGGTGAGCAGTGTAATCCTTAAAATGCTGCTCATACACCCAGAGGGCTTCCCACAGCTTCTTCAGTCCAGTGAGAAGATGATCCTAGGGCCACCTGTGTGCAGGATTGTAACTACAACTCCCAGTGTATCTGCACCTGCTTATTCATCACAGGACTGTGAGGTAGGCAAAAATGGCAAAATGGTTTGGGTGATGTCTTTTGACTTATGCATAAATTGTAGTTACACAAAGTCATCAGCCTCACTCTCTCTTCCAGAGTCTCTTAAGTCCAATGGTGAGACAGAAATCAGGATGATTGGTGATGACCTGGGATACTGTTAATGACCTTGGCATCTTCGTTGTCTGATCAAGTTCTAAGTGCTTCATAGCATCTGCTTCAGCCACCTTCATGGCCCATTGGAACAAACTGTTCTCATCTGCCAATTCTGGTGGCGGGGGGCGGGGGGTGGTGTTAGGGGGAATCTTCATATGCTTGGGGTAGACATCCCCCTAACTCACAGATAGTTTTGAGACCCCTCAGTTACCCTCAACATGGTTCAACTTGTCTGCTGAAACAATTTACTGGGGTGTGGCCACTGTGCATGCTAAGTTTCTTAGAAAGTAGCCCTGAAAAAGACTTGGCAGCCTTCACACCAGAGGTACTAGTCTTCCCTGAAGATACCCTACACCCCTTGCCATATAATGGGTGCTTAATACTTGTTAAAACAGATACACTAATAAACCATTGGCTGAACCGTGAATTGTAAGCTAGCCTGATCATTCTGGTAAACAATTTGGAACTATGCCCAAAGGGCTATAAACTGTGCACACGCTTTAACCCAGAAATACTACTACTGAGTCTATATCCCAGACATTTTAAAAAAGACTTATAAAGAACTATAATAATATTTATAGCATTTCTATTTGTGTTGGCAAAGAATTGGAAATTGAAGGGATGTCCAGCAATGGCTGAACAAGTTGTGATGTGATTATAATAGAGTACTATTATGCTATCAGAAATGATAAGGGGGTAGTTTCAGAAAAACATGGCAGGACTCACATGAACTGATGCAAAGTGAAGTGAGAAGAACTGGAAGATTGTTGTGCAACAATGTTGTAATGATGATCAACCGTGAAAGATTTGGATACTCTGATTAATAGGATACAAATATTGGACTCGTGATGAAAAATGCATCCCCCTCCAGAGAGAGAAAAAATGAACTCTGAGTGCAAATTAAAGCATAATTTTCTCACTTTATTTTTCTTGCTTTTTTTTTTTAAATGTGGCTAATATGGAAATATATTTTGCATGATTTTGAATGTATAACTGATATGTTGCTTGCCTTCTCAGTGCATAAAGGAAGGGTGAGAGGCAGAGAATTTGGAACTAAAAAAAAATTTCTAAAGGATGTTAAAAATAAATTTTTAAATATTATTTTATAATATAATATATACATTTATATATGTTATAGATTATATTTTGTTATTTTATATTATAAACTATATTACACCTTATATATACATATATGAAATAATATTTTAAAGTATTTTTAGTTAAAAAGTAAATCAAATGAGATAACATTTATAAAGTGCTTGTTGACTTGACTTGATGGTTTGGGTACAGGACCACTGTCTTCCAACACAAAAAGGCCGGTCACGGGCAGAGGGGTCAGCTTGTTCTCTTTGGCCCCAGAGGGCAGAACTAGGAGCACCGACTGTAACAGGAGATGTAAAGAGTCAAATTTACGCGCTGTGTCAGAGGTGAAATTAAAAAAAAAAAACCAAAACCATCCTAACAAGGAGAGGTTTTCAAAGAGTGGATCGGGCTTCACCCTAGGCAGCTCCCACTTACTGGACAAACTGCATGACCGCTCCCAGGGGGATGTAGTAGTTTACGCATGTGACACCCTCCCCTCCCTCCCCCGCCCTCTCCCCCAACCAATAACTAAACAGATAGCCAGCGATTGGTGATCTTGACAGAGGACCGGGGAATCCTCTCCACCGGTAGGCTGAGGCTGCCGTCACTTGGCCCGAGGCCCGCCCTAAACTCAGCGCGAGGCACCCTGGGGGGTGTAGTCCAGAGTATCGCCCGTCTCCAGGGAGAGAAGTGGCGCAAGGACCTGGAGTCCCAGGGTCCCCCGCGCGGAGCCCTCGGGGGCTTCCGTCGAGCGAGCTGAGCGGAGCTGAACGTTGCGGCGGAAAAAGCTGAGTGTGCACCGGGACAAACTGGCAGGGTCAGGGCTGGTGAGTCGGGGACGGGGTGGGGGCGCTTTATTCCCCAGCCGGGCTGGGACGGATGTCCGGGGGCGCCGCCGCCGCTTTGGCCGGAGGAGTGTGCGAGGCCCGGGGGCCCATTTTACAGCTGGGAAGACTGAGGTCGGCGAGAACTCCGACTCCACGTCCAGCGCTCCATCGGAGGCCGGCTGGTCCAGCCCTCCCCGTCTGCCGTCCGAGTCCCAGAGAGGCGAAGTGATTTGTCGCCCAAGTTGTTCCTCGCACAGTCAGAACTCGAACCCAGGTCCTCCGGCTCCCAAACCCAGGGCTTCTAGATGACGCTTTATCCCGACCCTTGATGCTTGTGGAGTGTTTGAGGAGCCGTCCCAAACCGTGGTGTAGGAGCCGGATCCGGAGTCTTCGGTGGGAGCCTAGCCTTTGTATACCTCTGGTCTGTGTTATCTCATTTGATCTCACCACCCTGGGAGGCAGGCCGTGCTGTTGTCCCCATTTTACAGCTGAGAAAACCGAAGCCGACAGAGATTAAGTGCTTTGTGCGGGGTCACACATCGAGATCGGATCTGAACTCAGTTCTCCCTGGCTCCAGATCTGTTGCTCTATCTGCTGCACCTCCTAGCTGCTGGTTGAATTCCAGCTTTCTATCTGGTTGACATTGGACAAATCTCCCATTTCTGTGCTTGGGTTTCTTCCTCTGTAAATTGAGGCATTTTCCTGCCAGTGCTAGGGTTCAGCTTCTTCCCAAGGTAGACTCTTAATAAATGCTCATTGAATGAATGCATGTTGGATGGATGGGTACGGGCTCAGTGAAACGATTTGATACTAACCCAGAGCATCTAAACGAAGGGAGAGTCCTGCCCTCCTCCCCTAGTGTCATGCTTCCATAGATTACTGGGCTCATGATTTCACCTTCTGTAAATTTAAAGTACAGAACCTTAACAGTGCCCTTGGAAATTGTACTATTTGCTTCTTGTTTCCTAACACACACACACACACACACACACACTTCTTACCCATTTGCCTTCTATTTTACTGAGTCGATTACGGTCATGTTTCCAGAGTTCCCTCAGTTTCCCCCATTCATTCTTTAAATCTTGCATAACACACTCTTCTCTTTTTTCAAAAGTGATCCTATTCCTTTTTGGTTGACAACCCCTTTTGTAATGTAGCCTTAGGGAGTTACTTGGAATGCTACAAAGTTAAGTAATTTGCCTGTAGTCAACAATGTTAGAGGCAACACTGGAACCTAAATGTAACCGAATTCAAGGCTAACTCTCTACTTGCTGTGCTAATCTGGCTGTCTTTGCAAGACCATATCAGTATCCTTGGTTTGGTCCTCTCTATCTTTTCCAGGACCTTATCTCAACCATCATTCCCTTTCTTCTTAACTTTTTTCTTCCCTTATTCCATTCCTCTTTCCTTCTTTTTTCTTCCTTTATTTCTCCCTTCTTTCATTTATTCCTTCTATTCCTCCCTTTCTTCCTCCCTCCCTTATTCTCCATCACTGTCCTTCCTCCCCTCCCTCCTTCCTTTCACATTGAATCTTTCCTCCACTGGCCCCTTCCCATCTATTCATTCAGAAAGCAAGCTTGCTTAGGTCTTCCCAATCTTAAAAACAATCTTCTGTTAACTCCTCTATTGAATCCGGCTACAATTGCCCTTCTCTCCTCCCTCTTTTTTGGGGGGGAAAACCCTCTTCCTACCTTTTCTTACCACCTACTCTTTTCTCAGCTTCTTGTAATCTGGTTTCTGACTCCACTTTTTTGAGGTCACCAGTGACCTAATTACCAAATTCAATGACTTGTTCAGTCATTATCCTTGACCTCTCTGTGGTATTTAACGTTGTTCACCACTACCCTCCTAGTAGATATTCTGTCCTACTTTGGCTTTTCAAGCTGCTACTTCCCTCTCTCTGCTGATTTATCATGTTCTACCTTCCCTTTAATATTTCCCAAACTTCCACCATTAGTTCTTTTCTTTCTGTATTCTCTCCCTCAGCAACATAATTAGCTCTCAGGGCTTCAATGATCGAATCCATAAAGACGATTCCTAAATTTCTGTTTCCAGCCTAGATAAGTTCTCAAGTTATACCTGAAGCTGCCTAGATAAAATCTCCACTTTAATATCCTCCTGATGTCTCAAACTAAGTATGTCTGAAGTCCAGCTTCTCAACTTTCCCCCAAAAATCTGTACCTTCTTCTGACTTCACTATTTCTGTCAATGACCCCACAGTTTACTTAGATTCCTTCCATACAAAACCTTAGTGTTTTTCTTATGATAGTGGATACATAGCTGGCCTCAAGACCAGAAAGACCCTGGGTTCAAGTGCCATTTCTGCTATACTGGCTCTCTAACCTTGGGCAAATCACTTAAACCTTTTACTGCTTCAGGCAGCCCTCTAAGAGTACAGGAACAGAAAAGGTGCCAAGCATAACTGGTATTAGGAGTTTCTTTACCAGGAGTTCAGCCAAGAAATCACAGTTCCAGCACTGTTCCTATCTAAGCAGTTACTTGCCAAATACTATTAATTCCACTTCTTCATTATCTCCTTTAGCCATCTCTCCTTATTTCTACTGCCAGAACTTTAGTATAGAGGCCCTCGGTCAGAGAATCCTATAATCTCAGACCTGGGGGGGACCTTGGGAATCATCTCACCTCCTCTAACCTACTCCTGAACAGCGCTCCTGACAAGGGATACTATAGTGTCCACTTGAAGTCTGCCAGTGAATAGTAAGCCACCACTTCCTAACAGCCCATTTTATTTGGGGTAGCTCTGATTATCAGACAGTTTTTCTTTTTATCCGGCTGAAATCAGCCTCTCTGTCATTCTCACCCTTTATATCCTATTTTGGCTCTCAGATTCAAGTATGTTTGAAAGCAGTTGTCCTTCCTCCCTACAGCTTGCCTTTTTCGGGACCACAATTTCTCGTTCCTTCTCTTAACTACCTACTCACCTCCCTGCCTTCCTTCTTCCCCTCTTATCAGTCTTGCCTTCTTGCCATTTCTGTACTAATGCATAAATCTGACTTATTGTTTTAGTGCTCAGAAACCTCCTTCTGTCCTACCTAGTGCAGGGATGGGGAACCTCTGGCCTTCTAGGTCCTTGGGTGCAGCCTTTTGACCGAGTCCGGTTATCCTTTTCATTAAGGGGATTTTTTTCTGTGAAGTTTGGATTTAGTGGACCTAGAGAACCACATGATCTTGAGGCCACAGGTTCCCCACCTCTGTCCTAGTGGATCAAGTTTTGACTTTGTATCCTGACATTTAGAGCCATTCATTCTCTGGCGTCACTAAATCTTACCTCCTCCTATTTCCCATGTTCTCAGGACTCCAAACTGGACCACTCTCCCGCTTTGCCCTTTCTTTCCTCCATTCCTTTGCTGAAGCTATTTTCTCTGCTGGGAATTGTCTTGCTTTCCCCCTTTATCTGTTGGTTTTTTCTGTCCTTGAAAGTTTGACTTGAAGGCCACCGACTCCAGAAAACATTCCTTCCTTTCTCTTGCCCCTATGGATAATGCCCTTTCCTCCACTGAACCTCACATAGGAGTTTGTCCCTATCTTATGTAATTACATTGTATTAATGAATATTGCTTCTGTTTATGCTATACCCCCTTTCTGGACTGGAATCTATGAGGATACGGTTGTATATGAACTTTGTTCTTCTTTCAGTTTAGAATATTGTGCTTAACAAAAAGTATCACTTGACTTGGCTTTTGTTGAAGCAAATTTGAATTGAATTGTTCAGTTTTGCAAACTTAAGAAGACAATTGCTTTGTGTCTTGTGGAGAGACTGCACTTTCTCCTGTCCAGTGGGTGGTTCAGAGGATAGACCTGCCCACATACTTGAGTGTGTCCCTTTCTCCTTCTTTCTCCCCTTCTTCACCCCCCTCCTCACCCCAACTCTCCTTAAATCTCTCAGGCATCATCTTTACCTTCACTAATACCTTTGATCCTCACACTAATCTCTCACTTTGTCCTTTTGTTTATTTTTCCAATTTATAGTCTGCTTGTGTAACTTTTTCATTTCATATGAAATATTTCAAAATGAAATCTGGCCCTCAGCCAGGAGGCTAGCTTCCTTCCACCTCCAACCACACTCCCACCAGAGACATGCTAGCTAGCTATATCTGCCCCTGGACCGTGGAACCTTGGTTTTCTCCTCTGTAAAATGTGGATAATAGAGCACCTTACCTCATCAGAAGATCAGGTAAGAGAGTGTATGTAAAGCACTTTGTACACCTTGAAGTGATCTAGAAGTGACACCTGATGTTATTGTTACTTGAACAACCTTTCTCCCAAATTTCCTGTTTCTTCCCCTTACAAATTTGTAAGCATTCTCTTTATCATAATTTAATACGTCACTCCCATGTTAGGATTCTCCTATGGGGCCCAGTTACTTGTTAAAGCAAATTAGAATGCCTCATAATGGAACTTAAAGCCCTCTACTGATCAGGCCTTGCGTTAATTGAAGGCTATATTGTCCCCTTGGTTTATGGTATCCAGTCTGACTAGTAAGACTTCCTTCCCTTCCCTTCTGCTTCTCAGACATCAGTAGTATGACTCTTTCAGCCTAGAATGTCCAATCCAACCCGTCTCCACCAAAATATTTCTTCACATCCAGCTTCTTCCCAGAGACCTTCTCACCAGGTTAATGACCTGACTCCAACTGTTCTCATGCTTTCTGCGCTTCCTTCCCACACTTCCAACTCTGTCTGTACAGCTATAATATGTATGTGTATCTGTGTGGGTCTATATGCGCGCTATGTAGAGTTTGTCTCTTCGGTGTATAAAGTTTCCTCACTTGGAAAATAGGGTGGATACTGGCACTATGTACCCGCAAAGTGTAGTTGTGGGGAAAGTGTTTTGCAAATGTTAAAGAGCCACAGAAATATGAATTAGTGTTTTTGTTATATTGTTACTTACATTTATACATTTTGTATTTGTTTGTATTTTACCACCCATTACTAAACTATAAGTGCTTGAGGAAAGAAACTATGGTGTCTCCTCCACAGTATCATTGTTAGTGTTGAGCAGTCAGTGCTGTCCGACTTCTGGAGTTGAGTTCAGTTCCTTCTTTCTAGCTAAGTAGATGTCCTGGTGTTTATTTAATTCTTTTAAGTTGTTTTCTGACTTAGGTCTCGGCTATCCCAGAGATACTTTTAACAATCTCTTTGTTTTCTATATCACCTTCATTTCCCAGTGTAATATTGGGAATATATATTAACATTAACATAATAGTATTTCGCAATATAATATTCTAAATATTCCCTTTTCCCTCCCAGAAAGTCATCTTATAACTAATAATAATAGTAAAAAAAATCATTTACTGTGTGCCAGTACTGGGCTAAACGCTTTAAAATGTTGTCGCATTTGATCATCACAACAATCCTAAGAGGTAGGTGCTGTTATTTTTCCTGTTTTTACAGATGAGGAAATTGAGGCAAACAGAGGTTCATGAGTTGCTCAGGGTCACGAAGCTAGTAAGTATCTGAGACCTACACCACCTAGCTGCCCAATAAAAAGGGGGCTGGGGTGGTGACAGTAGAACAAAAACCACCAACCACATCAGTTTAGACATATTTCTAGGCTGTGTCCTGGGGGCAGGGTGCATTTTCATATCTCTTTGGGGCCACGCTTAGTCATAATTATTTCCATTTATGTTATTATATTCACTGGGCATGTTGTATCCCTGGCTCTGCTTCCTTTTCCATTAGCCCGTATGAGTTTTCCCATGCTTCTCTGTATTTGTTAGAACCATTATTTCTTACATCTAATTAATATTCCATTACATTCTTCTGTCTTAACTTGTTTAGCGGTTTCTCAGTGGATGAGCATCTTGTGTTCTTTACTACTACAAACAGAGCTGCTATAAATGTTGTGTTGTGTCTCAGACTGTTTTATCGCTGACATTTTGGAGGCATGTGTCTTGCAGTGAGTGGGATCTCTGGGCCAGAGGTTCAGTTTTTATGAAACTAGATAGTTCAGTTTCTTTCTTAGCATCATCTCAAATTGCTTTCCAGAACAATCACCATTCCACCAGCAGAACACTCGTGTGCCTACTCCTTCGGCACTGACGATGTTCCTCTTTTGTCCTTTTTGCCACTTTACCAGATAGGAAGTCAAACCTCAACGTTGTTTTGATTTGCCCCTGTCTTACTAGTGACTTGTAACAGTTCTTCATGTGGTGGTTACTCATGCACCATTGCCCTTTTGAGAACGGTTCGTACCTTCTGACCACTAACGACGTACTTTTCTTGTGTACACTAAGTACACTGAATAGACTGGGCTGTTCTCGTGATTCATAGCCTTCATAGGGCTTCATAGGACAAGAGTCAGAGTTTCAAAAAAAGAGATGAGGGAGGGCATCTTCGGAACTCACTCACCAAGTCAATTCACTGAGCTCTTATTAAGTACCTGCGGTATGCCAGGCACTGCAGATATAGTCCCTGTTTCATTTATTATCTCAAAGAACTTACATTCTACAGGTACCTAGATAATTAAATACAAAGTGATCTATTTTACCCAGTGCAGGAACACTAACAATTTGAAAAATCCAGTAAGATCTCTCCAAAAAGAGGCAGCATGTGAGCTGATCCTTGAAAGGAGTTAGAGATTCCAGGGTGAGAGAGAATGTTCTGGGCATGGGGGAACAGTCTATGCAGTGACACAGGAGGGGAAAATGGAACGTCATATCCAGAGAACCGCAAAGTAGGGTGATTCATCTCAAATGCAACCAACACCTTTTCAATACACACACACACACACACACACACACACACACACACACACACACACACACATATACATAACATATTTTGAGGCCAACCTATCAATATAGATGGGGCAGCAACATAGAGCACCAGGCCTGAGTCAGAAGGACCCGAATTCAAATTTAGCTTCATATATTTATAAGCTGTGTGACCCTGGATAAGTCATTTAACCCTGTTTGCCTCAGTTCCCTTATTTGTAAAATGAGCTTGAGAAGGAAATGGCAAACCAGTATCTTTGCCAAGAAAACCACAAAATGGGTTCATAAAGAGTCAGACATGAGCGAACAACAACTGAATTCACATAGATATTCTGTATATTCCATCCTACTAGTCTTTGATATTGTAAATAATCTTCAGTGTTTTCAAATTATCTTCAAATTATTTGTACATTTTACTAAAGTATATTATTAATGTTCATTTGCTACAAATATAATAAATACAAGGCAAATAATTTGTACCAAATACAGAGGAACTCTTAAGGAACATGATTATTAGGTTTCTGTTTTCCTGTTTTTCTCCTCAGTGCTCTCTCTCTCTCTCTCTCTCTCTCTCTCTCTATTTCTTTCTCTCTCTCTCTCTCTCTCTGTGTCTCTCTGTTCAACTATCTCACCATCTCACCTCTCCCTGTCCCTCTCCCTCCCTCCCACTATGTCTTCTAGGAGCAGCTCCAAGTGATTTTTCAGAAAAACGGAGATGTGAGGCCTAGAATTCAAGCCTGCTCTGGAGCAAGGCTGGTCTCACCCCCAGACAAAAAATGGCTGCTGTTCTTGCCTCATCATATCAGGAAGAATTCCTATTAGTGAAGCTGAAGGAAGATTCTTGCTTGGGACAGTATCCTAATCTCTGGGGAGATGACCCTGACTCTGAAGCCTCCCGCCAGCACTTCAGGCAGTTTCAGTATGAAGAGTCCACTCAGCCTCAAGAAGTGCTCTTCCGACTCCAAGAGCTCTGCCGTCTGTGGCTGAAGCCAGAGAAACAGACAAAGGAGCAGATTCTGGAGCTCCTTGTCCTGGAGCAGTTCCTGATCTTGCCAGAGGTGCTGCAGATCTGGGTGTGGGACCACCATCCCAAGAACACAGAGGAGGCAGTAGCCTTGGTGGAGGTTTGGCAGAAAGAGCCCAAGAGACCAGATCAGCGGGTGAGAGCAGCATGTTCTAATGAAAAGACCATTGCTCTGGGAAGCCAATTCCAGCTCAACCTCAAGCCTCCTGGGCAAGTCACTCCATTTCTCTGTGCTTCTTTTTCTTCGTAAAATGAGGATTCTAGCTCTGTCCTCAGAGGATTGTTCTGAATACAAAGTGAGAGAAGATGCAGCAACAATTAGTTAGGAAATTCAAGGTAGTATTTTTAGGAAAGAGCACAATTGAGCAGTAGGTGGAGCAGAAGAAAACCTTGGGATTTTCCTTCTCTCTCTGTTGAAAATTCAGTTTATGTTTCTTTCCTGTCTCATTTATATTTAAATTCTCTGTGCCTATCAAAGTACCTTCCATAGCCATGACCCTCAGTTCTGGATGACCTCTTCCCCCTCGGCCCAATAACTCGGAATCTGTTACCTTAGCCTTTGAATTTGAAGGGCCAAAGTTATCCTGGATGGGGCTTAGGCACAGTTTGCTTTTGAATTAGAGTCCTGTTGTCCTGATGACAGAATAGTCACAGACTAAAGTTAAATTGAGAAACACAGGAGTCTAGCTATTCCCTTGAGAGATTATCTGTTCCCCCGAAGTGGGCCATACACAAGCTTCTAGCTTTTAATTTAGATATATCCATACCTTCAGTTCTCTTATGTGGGTGATCCAGTACTTTTGACCAGACTTCCTGTACCAGACAGAGAAAAATAAACAAAAGCACTATTGAACTAATTAGTTAAAAAATATTTATTGAGCACCCACTGGACATTGTGGGGGATACAAAAGAAGTCCAAGATTGAATTCCTGTCCTCAAGGAACTTATGATCTGGTTGGCAAAACAAGACAAAACATCAAACAGTTAGATGTCAATTAACTGCTAAAGCATTTTGTACTGACTGGAAACAGACTAAGAATTTGAAGAAAACAATAAGAGGCTAATACATAGTTTGGAAATATTCCCTGTGGAACTTCAGTTGGACCTTGAAGGGTTAGTATAGGATTTGGAGAGGAGGAAGGAAGCTGTTTCTTGGCAGAAGATAGTGAAAACATAAGGGAGTCTTAATTCATGGGAATGCTTCTTAATCATTTCTTCCAGGAAGCCCTGAGGAGAGAATTCCACATTTGCACATGCACAAACATACAGTCACACACATTTTTTTAGTTGTATCACCGTTCAGTCAAAGATGCATCACTTCTCCATTCATTTGAGGAATGCATAAGATAATCTTGCATTCTATTCTGACAAATCAACTTTGATTTCTCCAAAACCATCTCTACTCACATTTTAATTGGACTAGCCTCACTCTTAAAGATAGAATGAACATTATATTTATTGCTAGTAGAAATAATTATTGCACCTAAAGGACTATTCCTGAAGCACTTGGGTGTCCATATATCCTTGAACTCTCATCACCAGTGCATCTCTCAGGCCCATGATCTCTAACCTTGAATTGTCTGAAAGCAGGATGCCATTTCATAGGAAGCTCAATTTCTTGCCCAGACATATTTTATAAACACCTTAGATATATTACAGAGTGGTCACTTTCATGGCAGTGACTACTAACTGTAGCACCAAGCATGGTACTATGCTCACACTTAGAACTGTATTTATTGGTTGGTGATAGCATGAGGGTCCCTAGCAGTAATTCTAATACTCTTGATCCACCATACTAAGTTCTAGGAATATCACTGAGATCCCTTCTCACTTGCCCTCCTTACCTTTGTGTCTGGTACCTAGTAGGTACTTAATTAGGGTTTGATTGATTGATGTGAAAACTAAGTGTGGTAGAAAGAGCACTAGATTTGAGTTCAAATCCTGGCTCTTCCAAGTAGGCCTCATTTTTTGTAAAATGAATGTCCTTAAGCACCTACTGGGTACAGAATGAATGGCTTGAGTTAGATGACCTTTAGGGTCTCTTTCAGTATTAAATCTACAATCTATGACCTTTTCCATTCTTATCCTTACCTCTGCCTATTGGGAAGCTTTGGACTACAAATTTTTAATGGTTTTTTTAGGGCTTTATTCTTTTAGAGTTGTCTTAGCCAAAATGAATTTAGGGGTCATGGCATTTTATGCTCTAGAGATCACTGAGATCAGAGCCTTTGCCTTTCCCTCTGAAAAAAAAGAACTTCAGATCCCTGGAAAGGACAAACTTTGGGTCCTCTGGATATCTGAATAGTACCTAAGAATAATTTGGGTTCCTCATGTATATTCATTGTGAGTCACGTGGCATATACCCTGATCCAAAAGAAGCCTTACATTTGTCTTAGAGTTACTGGATTAGCATATTTAATCTTAACCACTTGCTTTAAAGTTTCATATAGTTATGAATCCAGACCAAGGTGTATAGAAGGGCTCAGAGCAACTCTAGATTATCCTTATTTGAAAGGGACATTCTAGGAGGCATGTTCAATCTTGGGACTGTGAGACAATGGTGCTGGTGGCAATGGGAACAGCCAACTCTAAAAAGTTCCTCTAGGGCTCACTGGGTTATTGTCTCTTTCCTAACTAGGTCATCCCCAGATTGGCAAGTTTGTATCTGATTCATTCTATCTCTTCTAGTCCCACCATTGCAGTAACTAAAGTATTCAGAGGGGTTCCATGCTCATCCTGTCCTCTGTAGAGTGTTCCCAACAAAGGTTAGTCCTGGCCTACTCCCGGATGGACTCTTAGGGTCATCTCACTTCTGATCATTTTCAAGCCCACTCCAAATTAGTCTTGTGAGGTAAAGAGACAGGACTTCACTCATTTAGAAGTGTGTTTGGCACCAAGAATAGGCAGGGTCTATACATGATGTGCCTGCTTGGGAGAGGCCTACATCCTCATAATAGTTTTGGGTTTCATGCCACTCCTAAGCAGTAACTCTCCCATTGCCAACATGATAAAGTCATTAGCCTGCTGCTTAAAGATCCCTCACAGTCAGGTCTTGATCTAGTTTCCCAGACTTCTCTACTCTTTTACATATGTCCCACACTCCAATCAAATGGTTAGTGTACTGTCCCCTAAATATGACTCATGCTTTAAAGTCTCTGGGCCTTTTTTCATGCTGTCCCCCCAGCCCAAAGATACCCATGACCTCTCTGTCAAAACACTCATCCTTCAAAGCCCGATTCAGATCCTCCCCCTTGATTCCCCAATTCAGGTCCTTCCTTGACTGCCCCAGCCTGATGGGATCACCCTTTTCTCTGAACTCCTATAACACACAGTATTGACACCACTTGTCTGGCACTTAATATATTCTGCCTGATAGAAGGCTGTTATATATGCATATATCCTCTCTCCAAGTTGATTAAGCTTTTTGAGGCCAATGAGTATATCATTTTTCTCCGTCTTTCGTGACACCTAACATAGTACCATGCTCATGTAGTAAATGCTCCTGATTACTGGACAGGAATGCAAAGCATTGAAAACTTCATTTTAGGGCACCTGCCTACCCTAGACTTGGCTTCCTTTTCTTTAAAAGCTCTAAATGATAAGTTGCTTTCCTCAGAATAAAATAGATTTGATTAAAGAGGCAGTGTGGTTTGAGTTCCAGTGCTCCTGTTTAGTAATGGTGTAACTCTGGGTGAGTCACTTAGCATTCCCAAGCCTTGGTGTCCTCATCTGTAGAATGGGAACAATAGTTGTTGCTTTGCCTATGTCCTAGAGCTATTGTGGGTATCAAACAAGGTAACAATAGGTAAAGTGGTCTATGTCAAGGCATTGAGCATATGGTCACAGCCAGCATCATTGCCACTTTAATTACTCTTCCTCTGTCCTGGGTTCCTCTGTCTCCTTATGGGGTTTTCACTTTGATTTCACCAAGAGTCCCCTGACCACAAGAGCTTCAGTGATGAGAAGCATGCTATTGCCAGGTCGCCTTTTGTATACAGGGACAGGAAGTGCTTTCTGAATTGCCAGCACCCTTGGTTACAGTACAGGAGTCCCAAAGCTTCCAGTTAGGTTCAGCAGAGATCAAGCCAGAGGGAGCATCCCAGGAGAAGGGAATACAGAGCCCCTACTGGGAACCACAGCAACTGAGCCCTATGGAGGAGCCCAGACTTATGCATAAGAGTGGTGAGAAGCAGAGACTGTAGTCTAAGATGGCTTGGGGAGTAGCCTATGCTAGGAAGACAGATCCATGGTTTAGAGAAGAAGGTGGTGGGACTGGGGAGGAGGTGCTGAGGGGGAGAACACACAGATCTAGCTTTCTTGTCACCAACTAAGTAGCATCTAATAAGTAGGAGAATCTTTCCTTTGCTGCTATGAGTGATGGGCTCTCCCTCTCTTAATCCCCATTGAGGCTAGAGAATCAGTATAACCCAACCTTGGAGAGCTCCAGAATAGGTAGACCCTCTAATGCATAGAGTACGTCAGTTTTGTTCAAGTGCATAGTCACTGAATTTGAAGAATGATAGGGCCAAGGACAGAGTCCTAACAGCACTAGCCACAAGGATAGTCTTAACTGGATATAGAACAGCAGGTGCTCAGAATTGATGTGTCTCCAAAAAAAGTATGAATGTGGCTGCCTGGAAAACAACCAGGACTTAGGCAGCTCCTTTTTCTTCTTAGACAGTCTGGCTCCTCAGGTTTCTGCCCTTCCTAAGATGAGGAGCATCGGTGACTACAAGATGGTGGCTGAGTCCCAGGTAAGCTATGGTTCACTTTTCTTTTCTGAAATGTTTTTACCTTGGTGACTAGGCCCAGCCTGTAGACAGTTCCCTTGTTCTCCCATTCCTTTCTCTTCTCTGAGTGTAAAAAGCCCATACTTGGTGATCTTCAACCCCACCAATTCCTGAATTCCTCCTTTTAGACTTTAGCTCTCCCTGTTGCATTAATCAGGCAGTATGAAATGCCCATGAGCCCTTAGACCTGATTGGTGAGGCCTATGGGTCAGTGACATTTGAAGATGTACCCTTATACCTCTCACAGGAAGCCCCATGCCACAGAAACCCTGCTCAGGACCACTGCAACATCGAGAGAGAAGATTGTGGGAATGAGCTCTTGCTGGGTAAGAACATATTCCCTCATAAATGATAAGTTTTCAGGTGTCTACAATTTCCAATTCCCTGAGTCTTCTGAGGATGTCCACTGAGCCCAATGCCTTTTGAGGGTTAAAGTGAGTGACCTGTGGTCTTTGGATGTCCATAATAGAAGCACAAGACTGGGAGGGCTCTCCAAAGACCCTCTTGTTAAACACTTAAATCACCTTAGGTCTCCACTTATTTAAATTCTTCTTAGAGGCACATTCCACAGACTGCAGAGTTTTCATGTCTTTTAAGTTCTTTTTCTATTTGGTCCCAATTTCTTTGTTCTAATGTGGGCTTACCAGGTGTTGAACAGAGGGAGAAAAGAACTTCACTGCCCTTTTGCATTCCATTCCCAATAGCAGAAGCATCATCATGTTCAGGCATCATCATGTTGGTTATCTACTTTATAGAAAAGCTGTATAACCCAGAGCACTTCCATTGCCCATCAGTTGGTCTACAGCCAATTGGCTCCCCAGGCAACTGTCTTCAAGTTCACTTTCTATGCCTCTGTTCTCCTGATGTTTTGGGGTTGTTTTTTGGACAGTTGTGTTTTCCTTCCCAGACATCTGTTTTTTGCTCACTGAAACAAGATAAAGAATGAGAAAAGCAGCAGAGGAAAATAGTTTTGAACTCAAAATACTCTTAGACCCTACCCAGAGAAATTGTAATGTAGGCTTATTTTGTGGATGGCTTGTTGTTCCTCTAATAAAGTCCTCTCTCATAGTGGTGTAGATGTAGCATTGGACTTTTGAAAACTATACCAGTAGAGTACAAGCTCTGGTTAGCTTCAGGAGTGGGCCAGGTGGCACACTAATATCTTTTGTCTAAGACTCACATGGCTAAGTTCAGGTAGACTCATCACTAGAAGGCTGGCCACTAGTGGATGTATTTTTTGGTCCACAGAAACTCACAAAGACCATCTGGTTGGGTATCAAGAGACTGAAATCTGCTGGAAGTAAAAAGTCCCTGTTCTTAGTGGGATCTAAACAGACTATTTCTAGCAAAAGATCTTGAGAATCTGGTCTAGCTTAAATTGTTAAATGATGTGATTTTGCCTCATCTGGAACCAGTCAAAGGAAAGCAAAATAGCAGAGAGGGGCTTGGAAACTTGGATTCAGATCCCAGCTCTTCTACTTCTCAGCCATGTAACCTGGAGCAAATCACTTCTTTCTAAACCTTAGTTTCTTTGTTTGTAAAATGAAAACTTTGGACCAGATGACATTTAAGTACTCTTCCAGTTCTGACCTTCTGTAATTCCTTAAATTGCATGTACGCCCCTGTGTTCACACAAGCCATTATTCCATAAAACTTTTGTATAGTTGGTTTGCTTTCTTTGTACTTTGCATCTTATTAAGAGTTTGTGCATTTCCTTGCTCATGAAAGGAGTTCCCTGATGGACAGAAGAGTTGAATTTCTTAAAAGTGTCATCTGACTTCTTTTATCTTAAATATATTCTTTAGTTCCTACCAAATCACTTCCTACCTGGCTTATTTTTTAAGTTAATTTCTAGTCTTGGCTCTGCCATCAAAGTTACTGAAACGTTTCTAGCTCTCTGAGGTTAAATTAAATCATTCCCACAATCCTTTCTGGCCCTTATATTCTCTGATTCTCTCTTTCCCCCAGGGTGAGAACTGATGTCTGAGCTCATGCAAATCTGTGAAGTTCTCATTGTGGCCAAATCACTGTCTCCATATTCCCTTCTCTCGGTGACATGAAGGAGAATGTTTAGGGTTGCACAGTGGTCTCGTGGTCACTCCCTAGGAATATCCCTGATACATCCCATTGAATTCTAAGAACAGTTTTATAATGAGCATATATTGTCATGTCCTGTTTGCTTTCTTACCAGCAGAGTTTCCACTTCCCAAGTCCAACACCACTTTGCCATCAAAGCAGGGAAGGGGCCCCTGGGACCCAAATATCCAGTGCTCTGAGGAAACAGAGAATCCAAGAGACTCCCACACAGATGAAAAACAAGGAAGGTCTGGCTCAGAATTTGCCAGGGAAGAAGTGAAAAGCAAGGAGGAGCAGAAACTGTATGATGGAGCAGACACAAAAGCTTCTGGAGTCCTCTGGAGCTATGAAGAAACCATGACATTTCTTGCCATCCTTGGTGAGCCTCAGTTCTCAGAAAAACTCCAATCCCGTCGTCAAAACCGCCAAGTATACCAAGCAGTAGCTGAACGACTGCGGGAACAGGGTTTCCTGCGGACATTGGAGCAATGCCGCTATAGATTCAAAAACCTCCAGACGAGTTATCGAAAAGCAAAGACTGGCAGAGCCCCTGAGTCATGTGCCTTCTATGGGGAGATGGCCACCCTACTGAGCACCCACACCTCCCCTTCCTGTACTGACACCTTGGGAGAAACTTGGGATCCTTCTCAACAGAAGGACAGCAATGTTGATACTGAGGAACCAGAGAACAGGGAGCATGAGGAGGAGACAGAGGATTGTGACACTGATGGGATGATCAACCAGGAACTGACCCATAGGGACAAGATGCCAGGAACCCAAGGCTTGTTCTCTAGCTGCTGGGGTAAGGACCAAATAAAACTGTCTTCTATCAGGCATCAGTAGAATGAGAACTTTGTTTCTTTTTTTTTGCCTGTGGTGCTGTGACACTTGTCTTTGTGTTTTTGTGACCCCCATTTGGTAACAGTTCTTGTTATGCAGGATGTTATGAGAATGTATTGTTTACCTAGTAACTGTTGGCCACATTGCCTAAAGATAATGAGTATCAGTAGCCAAATTCTTCCTCATATTATCACTGATTTGAGATTATTAAGAGCAACAGATTCAGAAATATGGAAAGAATAGTTATACCACTGAGATAAATGCTGACAATGTAACAAAAAGTTTCTTCTGTAAAGTCAACTCCTATTTACCCAAAATTCACATACCAAATGTACACAAAGAACTAGAATCTGTTCCTTGGTGGCTCTGTTCAATAATTATCAATGTCCATCCCAATGACCTTGAGGTACTGCAAGGTCTTAAGTGTTCAAAGAGATTCAGTCATGGTCAGCATTGTGTGGGGCAGTGAGATAACCAAGTGCCAGGCTTGCAGTCAGGAAAAATCTTGTTTCACATCTAGCCTCTGATTTGTGCTCATCATGACCACAGATAAGTAATTTACCTTCCCTAACTCGAGTTTCTAGTAAAAATGGAGATAATATTCCACGTAGTACCTACTTCACAGGGTTGTTTTGAAGATCAGATGAATGAATGTATGTATAAATGTGCCTTGCACATTTCGAAGTGTTCTATAGTCAGTTATATTTTTGGTGTTATTAAGCATGTTTTATTAAATTCTAATTCTTTAAATGCATTAACCCACATGTAGCATGTGGTATGTATGATGATTCCATTAACAATAGCATTCAGTATCTTAGAAGACCTCTATTCCCAAAGCATTCTGGATAAACAAGTGTTTCCTGATGATTCATTTTATCACACTGGCCTAAACCAAATTATCTGTGGCCACCATTTGGACAGAGATTGCCTCAGTTATCCACCATGGGAATACTGTGAAAATGACCTCTTTCCTGAATCCAGTCAGATAATCAGCCTTTTGTTCACTTAATTATCTTGGCTGTGGAACACATTTTATCAACACATTCACTGGTTTGTCTAAAAGTTGTCATAGAAACATAAATTCTTAGATTAAGAAGGGATCCTGAGGACCAGATCCTGTTTGAAGCACAACCTCCCCCCTACAACATTACCAGTAAGCCAAATTATGCCTCCCTGTAATTTATCATGGCCCCTGGAGCCAAATAGAACAAGTTTGCTTCTCTTTCTCATCCCCTCATCTCATTCTCAGCTCTTCTCCACAAAAAATATCCCTAATTCCTTCAACCTAGTCACAGTATAACATGTATTGTGTCACATGTGATAAATATAGAATCCCAGGCTTGGAAGGGACCTCAAAGGTCACCCAGTCTTACCTTTACTTAAGCACGAATTCCTTCTACAGAAGAATAGTGTGACTTTCTTCTTCCTCCTCTTAGATGCCTTACTTCTGTTTATGCTGTCAGATCTCATGATTTTATTGATTTGGGTCCTGTTTTGATGGCGTGTAATGCCACACATCCATCCTTCTCATCCTTTGTGATTCTTGTTCCTGTCTTATAAACATTTCCTCAAAGATGTACCCAACATCCTGGACTCCTTCATGGAGATGGTGGTTCTCTCTCCAACTACATGGCCAGCCCACGTCTTCTTGATCTTCTATTTCCTGGTTGATAGCTTTCATATCAGTCCTTACATGCAAGCCTATGCTTATTCATGTTATTCCCATGAGCATAATAGGCTGGACTCTAATATTATTTTGTTTTTCAATTATTTTAGCTACCACTTAGACTGGGGACATACTGCATGCCATTGAGGGGCATTAGGCCTGCAACTTCCATCAAACCTCTGGGTCTTTTTAACATGAATTGTCTAGCCCTGCCTTCATCCTCAACTTGTTGAACTTCTCCCTCTTCCCCCACTTTCTGAAATATGACAGGAATGAATAGGATCTTATTTAGATTGGGCCATTTTCCCAGGCTACTTTTCAGAACTTTTGGGAATCTGTCAGTATATTAGCTATACCTTCCAGCTTCCTGTCATCTATAACCATTTATAGCTTTATCTGAATCACTGATAAAAAGTGTTGGCCAAAGCTAGACCAAGGACAAAACCCTTAAGCAAGACTGCAGACCCATCCCAGCTTAGCACTGACTCATTAATCAACATTCTTTTATTCTAGTTTGTTCCAAGTCCATCTGACTTTCCATCTTGTCCAGTAATATGGTGAGAGGCTTTGTGAAAAACCTCCTCCACAGAACTTCACACCCCAGAAAATGGAACTAAAAGACCTTAAAGTCAACCTGGTTGTTTATGCATACGGTCTGGTTTGGGTCTCTTCTTGGACCTAACCCTTCTCTTAAGCTTTAGAGTCATAGAGTGGAACATGAGGCAGCTCCTATTGCCCCCTTTCAACTACAATCTCTCTATGCAAGTATAACTTTATTAAGTGAACATTCGGGGACAGTCTTGAAGGAGAAAGAAAAATGAAACGTGTATTGAGATGGCATGGATTTGTTCTTTAAAACTTGGACTCAGTCTGAAGGCCACCCCCGAGACCTAGAAGGTCATATGTGGCTGTAAGGCAGCAGGTTCCCCACTCCTGCTGGCACTCTCCAGTTCAAACATTCTCAGACTCTTGGAACTATCACAAAAGACAGCATGCCAGTGGGAGAGGGAAGTGTGAATACTGTTATCAGAGCTTTAGATGCTGACTTACCAATCAGTCAATAAACATTTTAAAAGTACCTGCCATGTGCCAGGCCCTGCGCTAATCACTGGGAATACAAAGAGGCAATAGATAGTCCATGCCCTAATAAATATGAGGACCAGTTTCCAGGCAGTCTTTTTTTCCCACTGCCTTCCACAAGGTTCCTCTTACAGTACAGATAACCCCCCAGATCCTGCATGTTTACCTCAATTAGCCATACCTTTTACCCAGAGCCAGCTCTGATTGCAATGTGTGCTTGTGAAAGAGTTACTAGTTTCATTAACCAGGAATGAGCTTATTCTGAATAATAAGCAAATAAAATAAAAGTTCTTACAGGAGGAGGATAGGCAGGAATAATGCATGCAAAGAACACAGACTGAGGAATCAGGAAGCCTGAGGTCTAGTTCCTGTTCTGCTGTAAACCACATGACTTTCAGCAAATCCCTCCTGTTTCTCTGGGTCGCCACTTGTATAAAATGATGTGAGTGGGCCTCAGTAATTCTTTCTGGCTCTCTGTTTCTGTGGTTCTGCATGACAGGATCATTGCCATCAGGAAGTTGTTGGAGAAATAGGCATACTGTCAAGTGTCCTATCCAGGGGTAGGTGAGAGAGGAGGGGATGATGGTAATAAGAGCTAGCACTTATGTAGCACTTCAAGGTTTGCAGAGTAATTTACATACATCATCTCACAACAAGCCTGTAAGATAACTGCTGTTTTTATCCCCGTTATAGATAAAGAAACTGAGGCAGACAGAGGTTAAGCGACTTGCCTCGGGTCATCTAGCAGTACTGTCTGAGGTAGAAGTTGAACCCAGGCCTTTTTAAGCAGTACATGAGCTACTATGACCCCTCAGAAGGTACTGTCAAGTATCTTTTGGCAGACCCATAAATATGTAATACTCCTAAGGCTCTGTGATTTCATCAATATAGCTGCTCCCCCCAGCGATGTATATTACAATCCATCTATGTCAGCCCATCCTATGTGACTCTCATCAATGTATTCCCAACCTATTACAAATGATGATATCATGTAGAAGATGATAAATGCATAAAAGAAGCCGTTAATGTTACAAGGGGAAATTTCTTTGAACTGGAGAAAATTAGGAAAGGTTTCCTGGATGAGATGTCATTTGAAGAATGAATTATGTGTCAATAGACTGGGATAGGGAGTAGATTTAACAAAGGCATGGAGATGAGAAACCCTGGGATATTTTTGAGGGATCAGCTGGAGTATGGATTAACATAAAAGGGAGATGTGTGAGTAGTGTGAGACAAGGCCTTGGGAAAGAGCATGCAGACTGCTTCTAATGTCAGCTTGTGTCACACAAGCAGTAAGTGCTAGGGGAGGACTGAGGAGAGGAGGAGAGAGCTAAGTGTCCATTGGGATGATCAAGGCTCAAGGGTCTTTCGAAGGACCTTAAAAGATGGGTAGAATTTGGGTAGGGGGGAGGAGTACTAGACTCCTATAACCACTCTACACCAGCTCATGGCCCAGGCCTCCCAAGGCCTTTTTTATACTCAACACCAACAGAATTTGTAGGGCTCTCCTCCAGGGAAGCCACAGTCTTTGCACAGTCCAGAGTACAAATTGTTCTGAGTTTCTGTCTACCCTTGAACTGTTATCTTTTCATTTTTTCTAAATTGCTAAATCAACTAGGACTGAGTCAAAAAAAAATACCAGATATTCTCTGGGACAGGCAACTTTGCACATAGTAAACATTTAGAAAATGTTTACTTGAATTGCTTACCAATGCCAGTTCTTATGTCTGCTCTTTATTTCTCCCCCATTGACCTCTCCAGATCCCAAATCCCAAGAGAAGTCAAGGAAAGGCTCATGGAACTCAGAACTCTATAGATCAGAGGAAAGAGAAAGCAGCAAAGGTTCCCACCCCAGGAAGGATCAAGGAAAACCTTGTCAGGCTCCAGCAAAGAAGGAAATGAAAGACTGGGGGGACCAAGAGCTGGGCGGCACAGGTGACGAGAAATATGCAGGTGTACACTGGGGCTATGAGGAAACCAAGATCTTTCTGGCAATTCTCAGTGAGACTTCATTTTCTGAAAAACTTCAGACCTGTCATAGAAACAGCCAAGTGTACCATGCCATTGCTGAGCGACTGCAAGAACATGGCTTCCCCCGGACGCTGGAGCAGTGTCGGTACAGATTCAAAAACCTCCAGACCAGCTACCGGAAAGCAAGAACCAGTCACCCCCCAGGAACCTGTCCCTTCTACAAAGAAATAGCTGCCCTGATGCATTCCCGGGCTGCCATTAAACCAACTTATGCCATGAAGGAGATCATCTGTCCACTAGAGAGGACAGGTGGAGTCAGAGACTCCCAGGAGCAAGAGCCAGAGGACTGGAAAAGAGGGGACATTGGAAAGGGGGCCACAGCCAAAGACTGTGAACGGAAGGAAATGGGCCTTAAGATGTTCACCCAGGAGCCCAAAGGTCCCAGGGCCACAGCCCTTTTCCAGAGTCGAACAGGTAAGAATCTCTTTAATAATGAGGCCTGGACATCTCATCTAAAAAGGATGATCTAGGGCATAGAGTATTGGCATCTAATTCTATTGGAAACTATGAATTGCTCTTTCATACTCCCAGATGAATTTTACAAAGTTAAGGAGAAGCTGTGTTAGAAATACATAAGACTAGAGAAAGCAAATACTCCATAGATAACAGATTGGATGACAGGATTCTGAAAGGTCTTAATAGGTTCAAACATTAGGCCAAATTAAATGACATGAAGGCTAATAGGGACAAATGTAAATTTAAACATAGGTTCCAAAAATCAGCTTCTTAAGTATGGATAAGATGAAGAAGGAGTGACTAGGCAGCCATTTATCTGACAAAGATCTGAGGGTTCCATTGGGCTACAAGTTAAATGTGAGTAAAGAATGTGATATGGCCTCTAGAGCTAATTCATTCTTAGCCCAAATTAAGGAAAGAATGGTATCCAGGACCAGGGTGGCAATAGTCCCACTGTCAACACCATGCTTTGAGTTGTTTGCACCACCTTTTAGGAACGACACTGATGGGGTGGAATGTGTATAGAGGAAGGCAGCCAGGCCAGTGAAAGGCCGAGAAGAACTGACTGAAGAAACTACATATATTTGACACAGAGAAGACAAGACAGGATGGACCATGGCATCTCTCTTTAAGTCTTCACAAGACTGTTACATGTAAAAGGGATTACACTTGCCCTGCTTGGTCCCCAGAACCAGGAGCAATGGATAAAGTTTCCAAAAGGCTGATTTAGGCTTGACATAAGGAAAACCTTCTCCAAAAGTAGAATGAGCTGCTTCTTGGAGGTCTTCAGGCCGGCCTAGATAATCAATTGTCAGATATGTGGTAGTGGCATCTCTTGTTGAAGCAGGGAGGGATAGGACTAGATGACCTGTGGTGTCTCTTCTTACTCAGATTCTGCACTCCTAGTGTGGGAACATGGTGGAAATTAGGGGCCTCAGTTCAGTAGGCAGATCTGACCAGCGAGCTCCTCTCCCCTGGCATACTCATGATTATTCATGAAATTAGGGGCCTCAGTTCAGTAGGCAGATCTGACCAGCGAGCTCCTCTCCCCTGGCATACTCATGATTATTCATGATTATCATTAGATTTTCCCTTGCTCTGTGGAAACTAAGGTAGTAGCATAGCAGGAGCCCCTTTCAGTACGGTACCCGTCCTTACGGAGGCTCAGTGTTAGGGTGATGCTTCTACCAGAGCTGGGATTTTCAGAGCAAACAGAATTCCTTGGATCCCGTCCCCAGGCAATGGTGGAAAGAGAGCATCATCAAGAAAATAAAGGGTATTCACTTTTGACCTGAGCCAGGACCTATTAGTGTTGGAGCTACTCCAACAGAGTACTGGGGGCTCACTAAGTTTTTGCTGGAATAGTAACCATCTGCAGTCCGCACCCTACTCCCACCTGGAGAACTGGCAGAGCTTCCTCACCTTGGCCTCAAGTGTGGGTTTCTGCCTAGATCACTTTTTTTTAACATACAATTGTTGTTACAGGTAACTCCACCCAATTTTTAACCCAAATCCTGTACCTCTATTTACTCCAAAGAAGTGTGGAACTGTGGAATATCTGCCTCCAAAAAATAGTTTAATCTTACTGATAGGATAGCTGATCTCACAGAGGAAGGATAATTATCACTGATGACCTGTAGAACTGGACCCCCCTCGGATAGTGTGATAGATCTTTAGCTCAAAAAGATCATTGTGAGTTATAAAAAGGAAGAACAAAACTTGGAAAAAATGGAATATGCGTCAAAGGCCCCAGAAAATCCAGAGCGTGGTAGATGGGGCCCAACAGCCCCATGCTCCCTTTCTTTTCTCAGTTCCTCCAGCTCCTTCCCAATGTAAATAGCTGGCCAGCTTCCTGGGAAGGGAAACTTATCATTGGTAGAGAAGCCTTTCATGAACGTAGAACTTGGCACGGCTACTCAACGTGCATTTATTGTGGGCCAGGCAATGTCCTTTGGATTCTTCATCTTCCATTCTATAGAACAACTTGATGAGGTACAGTCATGTGCCAAAAGCCCCTCTTACCTGGTAGCATGCTGTTACTGGAGTCATTTAATCAATGATTTATTCATCAGGCATGAATTGGATACCTGCTGTGCAAGGTTCCTCTAGTCAGGGCTCCTGGGGATGCTAAAATAAGTAAGACAAGGTCCTTGTTTGCCTACATAGAGCTTCCCCCATAAGGGGAGCGGGGAGAGTCAGGCACATAGAGATAACCAAACACAGAGAGAACATTAAAGGGCCCTAAGAAGGGTATGGATAACTATGGAAAACATTAGTCTTATATGTTTCCCCTTAGTGACAGCTTTAAATTCTTTCTTCCTGTGTCAGGTGTGCACTGGGGCTATGAGGAAACCAAAGCTTTTCTGGCAATCCTCAGTGAATCTCAGTTTTATGAAAAGCTCCAAACTCGCCACCCCAACCGGCAGGTGTACCAGGCCATTGCTGAGCGCTTGCGTGAGAGGGGCTTCCTGCGGACACTGGAGCAGTGCCGGACAAAGTTCAATAGCCTTCAGACGAGCTACAGGAAGGCAGGGAGCAGCCATGCCCCTGAGACCTGTGCTTTTTATGATGAGATGGATGCCCTGGTGAATGCCCACACAGCTGTAGCAGCTGCCAGGATCCTGAAGGAGGTGGCACCCCACCCTGAGTGGGCAGGCAGTGATGCTGACCCTGAAGAACAGGACAGTTGGCACAGTGAGGAGGTACTGGAAGATTGTGACAATGATGAAACAGCCATCAGAGGAGCCAAGAGTCCTGGGGCCCCTCCTCTAGTCCAAGTCGCATCTGGTAAGATGAGGCTCATTTTTCATTGGAATGTGACCCTCCCCTTCCCAATGCTCCCCCTCCCAACTCATGGGCTTTATGCATGGGGAGCTGTCTGGTTTAGTAACAAGTACATTAGCCAGAGATTTGGGTTCATCTTTATCCATATGCTGAAACTGATTAACTGTATTAATCAATGCTCATGTGATTTTTGGTTTGCTATTTGGGTAGCACTGAGCAAGGCACTGTGAGTAGTATCATATGATAGGTGTATAACATGGTCCCTTCTCTTGAGTAACTAAGCCTAGCTGAGGAAAACTAGAAAATAGGAAACAACAGAAAACATATTTGGGAGAATAAGACCAAGGTTCCAGCTCTCCCACTATCTAGTTATGTGACCACCTGGGGCTTCAGTTTCCACATCTGTACATTCCAGGTTTTAAAAAATCCTTAATTCCATGTCTATAGCTAAAGTGCTAACTTGTGTGCTGTCTAATAAAAGTGCTGCAAGAATTCAGAGGATGAGAAATCAGGCCTCAGATAGTCAAGCAGTGAGACCTGATGAACAAAAAAGGGGTAGCATAGCATAGTGGCTAGAATGCTGAACTCTCACCATAGGCAAATGATGTGACCACCCTAAGCCTCAGCTGGAAAAGGAGGCTGATAATGTGTGAAGTCCCGACCTCTCAGGATTTCTGTTGGGCTCAGGTAAATGTGGAGAGAGCACCTGGTCAGCTTGGAAGTGTTGTGTCAGTCATGATTACAGACTGATGATACTCATAATACCATTGGAGCTGGGCCTCAACGGGGAATTTGACTAGGCAGGAGAACACAAGTGAAGGCCCCCCGTGTGGAGCAGGAGGACAGTGAGGATGTCCTCAAACCACCTGATTTCGAGCATGTCTCTTTCCATGCACTTCTGTTCTCATGTGCAAAATGGCTATTTTAACATCAGGTCCTCATTTGCAGGAGAAGATAGGTAAGTTTTATGAATCTACCTGAAAGATAGAATTGCGTTCCCTGACTCATTTGGTTGGTTGAAATCATCCAATGAAATCATCCAATTTTTGTTGTTGTTTTTCTCAGAGTTGAGGATCCAGTGTAAGAACAAGGAAGAGATGCAAAAACAGGGCATTTCTGAGAAAAGGCAAACGTGTGAATCAGAAGGAGATGGAACTCAGCTTCTTAAGTGGGGGAAAATCTGTGAAAATAAGTACAAACCAGAGAGACGACAGGAGAGAGACCTAGAAGAAAGATGCGGAAAACAGACTTCCAAAGAGGATTTACAAAATTCTGCAGCTCACAAAGGATCCTCTGCAGAAGGAAAGCCATACAAATGCCTTGAATGTGAGAAGAGTTTCAGTTGGCGGTCACATCTGGTCACACATCAGAGAATACATACAGGAGAAAAACCCTACAAGTGTCTTGAATGCGGCAAAAGTTTCAGTTGGCGGTCACACCTCAACACCCACCTGAGAATCCATACCGGAGAAAAACCTTATAAGTGTCTAGATTGTGGAAAGAGCTTCAGTGATGGAGCAGGCCTCACTGCACATCGGAGGATCCACACTGGAGAGAAGCCCTATCAGTGTGAAGTGTGTGGCAAGAGCTTCAGGCTCAGCCCCAGCCTGGTTGTGCACCAGAGGATACACACAGGGGAGAAGCCCTACAAGTGTAGTGAATGTGGAAAAGGCTTCAACAACAGCTCCCACTTCAGCACCCATTGGCGGACCCACACAGGTGAGAAGCCACATGAGTGCCCCGAGTGTGGGAAGAGCTTCAGTAAGGGGTCTGCTCTGCACAAACACCAGAGAGTCCACATGAGGGGAAAGCTTCCACTGCAGCCCAGGCTCGTCTCTACATCAGGAAGCCTACATGGGAAGAGTGCTGTAAATAGACTGGATTTGAGGACACCTTCCAACAGAGATGACTGCTTCTGATCAACCCTGGTTTTGTTCAGGAACAGGGCTGAGCTCTGATGGTGTCAGAAGAGCACTGTGTTGGAAATCAGGAGACCTAGGTTCTAATCCCAGCTCTGCCATGACTAAATGATGTGACCTTAGGCCAATCATTTCCTATATTGGAAGCCATAAATGGATGAAGGTGAGAGTTGGCCAATATGCTGTCCGTGGTCCTTGTACTTCCAATTCTCAGCAATTCTAACTCAGTGTTTCTGCTTTGGGAGAGGGTCTTTTGTGTCTGAAGCTAGACTCGCCAGATGGGGGTCTAAGAGTGGGAATAGCTCAGTCCCCTTCCCAGCTGTGCCTTTGCCTTGCTGCGTGCCATTCACCCCTCCCCCATGCCTCAGTTTTACTGTTGATAAAATGGAGAAGAGTAATCCTGATCTTCCTAAACATGGTTTGGTGTTTTGTACTTTCACCCACAAAGGGAGCCTTGTGCCCTGAACACCTCCAAGTCTGGAAGTCTCTCACCTTAGGTTTTATCAGTGCCACCATCCCAGGAAAGTATTTTACTACCACTGGGATGGAACCATTAAACTTTGGGGTTCCGAATACCAGGGAGAGTCAGGAAAGAAAAAGAGGGATGAGTTAGGAATTCTGAGTATTTTTCATTAAGGATGAAAGAGGACTTATAAAATGTGGAAGAAGTAGTTAAGAATACATGCAGGTGGTGCCTCTCTCTCTGTCTCTTTCTGCGTGTGTCTCTTTCTCCTCTCATGCAGGTCTTTTTGCTTGGAGTTTTCTGATGATAGCAGCTCTGGTCTTGCAAGGACAAATGTAGGTTAATAAATGGAACTTCAGGGTTTAGTCTGAATGTATAAAGAAACATCTTAACCCTGGATATGGGAAATGTAGAAAGTGAAACTCATTTCCCCTTCTTCATGTTAACCTCAAAGAATGCCTTAGACTATGGTGAATGTACTGCCTGTTCTTTTTGTTATATTAATAAAGTTGAATTTATTGCTCTATGTAGTTCTGGATGGTAACAATTACAGGGTGAAGGATTTAGATAGCATTTGGATGGTTATGAGAAAATTGTAAGAATGCTGATAATGCTGAGCCTAAGACTTAAACACTTTGGTTGGCAAACCTGTCTCTTGACTTTTAGCTCTAAATCTATCATTTGATGATTCCAGGTCTGTTTGAGGGAAGGAGGAAGTCAATCATAGATAATACTCAGATTTCTACTATGTTTTTACCAGCTGTACCATCTGGAATTTTCTTTCTGAATCAAGCTCACATCTCTCCAAGGGAACATTGGCAACATTTGTAAATTGCCAACAGTGTCTTAAAATTTCTGACAGGCTTTTACATCACTCATGCATGAATGATGTAATGTGGTACACTACGTCCAAACCCTTCTTCTGACCCTTACCTGTGTAAACTTGGATGTAACCAAACCCCTATAAGCCATGTTTTCCTTATCTGCAACATCAGGAAGTAGGACTAAATAACCTCCACTGTAGAAGTTCTTCACCTTTTCTTCATACTCAAGGCCCTTCTACCCTCCACAGGATAGAATCCCACTTCTGTTTTCATAATCAGCAAAGGCTGATGACATCAACATTCTACTTGGCTCCTTGAGGCCCTTTTAGTCAACAAGCTACTCCCTACCTACATCCCCCTCCCCTATCATATCTAATAAATCCCAATTTCCTGCTTCTTTATCTGTGTGATTCAAGTCAATCCAACAAATGTAATGGGGATTCAAAGACAGAAATGGAAGTAATTCAAACTACAATCTGCCTGCTTTAAAATATCTAATCCACACTCCTATCCAATTTATTCTACAGACCCTATACTCTTCTGCTGTACCTCTCTCCCATCTCCACTGTGACCTTTAGAACCTCTGCTGCCAACAAAAATTTTCCCCCATTCTTGATACCTTTGGAATTGGAAAAATGTCCAGTCTGCCATCTTGTTTACATGCACTAGAAGATAACAGCAGCACCATGAGTTAATTCTCTTTATATATGACCTGACTACATGTTTCCCAGGTGTATACTCCTTCATACGTATACCCTGAACATATCTATTTCCTATTTATATGCCTCTTGATAAGTGTCCCCTATTATGTGTCCCCTACATATGTGCCCTGGCCACACATGATCCTTACACACAGACCTATCCATGTGTGTTCATTCTTCTAATACTGTTTGGGGAAGGGGCCCTAGGTTTATGGAGGAAATGTTTTACTGCTACTTTTCTACTATGTCATTTGCTTTTAACTGTGTCTGCTGGCTGACAACTAAAGTAAATACAAGGATAGGGGTTTGTGAGCTACAGTTTTAGGAGATAAATCCACAAAGTACCTTGTAGCTGAGGTTGTCATTCCCTTGAGGACATACTGTGAGTTGGGGCCCTCAAGTGCTACACAAAACATAGGGAAAAGGGTTGGGCGCCTCTTTCTTTGCTCCTTGTAGATAACTAGACAACAGGTCAATCCCACAGGAACCAATGGGCTTTTAAATGTGTGTGAAAAGGGAAGGCCAAGTGTGAATCTTGGATAGAGAAGTACTTCATGATGAAATCCAGAGTATGTGGCTGGGGTAAGCCAGGGGTAATTATTGGCTCCTTTCTTGGACTTTGTCTCCTCTGACCTTCCTGGGTCTCAATGTCAGTTATTCTTACATTACATTTACTCTCTATATGGAACTTGGGACTCATGTGGGCACACACATACAGAGTCTCGTCTTCCCTCCCCCTTTTAATTTAAAAGACTTTCTGATTAGATTTATAAAGAACTAAAAATACATTCTTTACAGACCTTGTTAGGTATATGCCATCTCTGGCCAGGAGCCTGGCTTTCTTAAATTTTAAGCCATGGCCAAGAAATCCAAATCCCAGTCCTAGAAGCCATGTTCTTAACTATCTACTCATGCCCTGTATCAATATCATTCATCCAGATAATTGTCCTTCCTCTGCAAGGACATGGAGCCCAAATTGAGCCATGTTTCCCCTGCCCTATGTGAGTCAGGTGCATAAAGGCAGGGGGTGAACAGAGGAGTCTGTGACCATGCTCTTAACAGGAGAAGCCACTCAAGTCAGTATCTGGAAAGGACTGAGGCTCTGAGGAATGCTGATGGGGAAAGACCCCATTAACAACTATTCTGTGGGAGCAATCTCAAACCTTGGACTCATGCACCACTTCCTATTAAGTCTTAGGAATAAAATTATCCCATGATGGTCTCTCAGTCAGGAAGATGATGAAGCAGAGGCATAAGGAAAAGGAAAGGAGTTGGGGAAAATTGCTGAAAGATTTCCTGGCTAACAATCTTCCCATGCTGTGTGTGGTATCTCCATCAGGTTCCACACCATGAAAAAGCTTGTGACAAAGAGAAATGATGTGGGTGTGTATGATTTGTTCTTTTGACCAGAACTAGCTGGTTCTTTAAAAATAAGGAACTCCCGACTCTCTCAAAGATTCGGTGGGGTTTTTCCTTTTCGTTTCCAAGTTAATACATGTAGCTGGGGGTAGAGAATTACCACTTTAGTCTGTTAAGCAAAACTGAAACTTTTTTCATTTTTCTAAATCAGCAAATAGCCATTGAAATTCATTTGTTATCAACTCCTAAAGATGTATGGGATTAAAAACTACATTCAATGTGAAAATAATAATTTAATTAATGGAAAATGTTAAAACTTTTTTTTTAAACTGAGTTTAAAAAATATTTTGAAAACATGTCAATTTCTGAAAACTGGTGCTGGAGTTCTAGACTTTTAGGGGTTATTTGAGTTCCTAGCACCAGATCTCAAGACCCCTAGTCTATCCTGTGTGAAGAACTAACTGGGTGAGGGCAGGGTAGTGTCTATAAACATCTCAATTTGCCAGAGCTCTCCAGCATCTACAGTCTGAGACAAAGTAAGTCACTGGCACTAGAAATCTGCAATGACATCTCAGTATCCATGTTCCAGGAATAGTACCTGCTTGAAGGTCCCCAAACATCTCAAGCTTCCTTGAGACCCCAGAAGAATTAGAAATTGTCTCAAAATGGCACTGCTCAGGAACCAAAAAAAAAAAAAAACTGAGGTCCACAATCCTTTTAATGAACACTGGGGATTTCAGACTAGTTGTCTGACAAATTACTTGCTTCCTCTACCCTATCAGTTCCACCAGAGTTATTCTGGAAGGCAACTGACTCACCCAAACTTTGGATGATGGTACTCCAGATTTTCCATCACCTAAATAAGTTTCTTCATTTCCAACATGACTTAGACCACAAAGATTCCACCAGATTACAATTAGTACTAAAGACACAGTTGACTCAGCAAGACTGAAGAATAGGAATGGAGAAATCCATCTGGACATAATATAGCAATGTGATCCTCTACCAACTACTTATCTGTGTCTTAATAATTTTAAGACAATCACAAGGACTAAATTCTACTTTATTAAGATAATCAAAATAATCAGAAATTATTTTTATTCCTGGGCAGAATTCCAAAACAGGTTGGCAAGGAGAATATGAGGTAATATCATCAGCATTTCCCTCATAGTCTGCAGAAATACCTGAATTCATAGACTACCACTAATTTAAAAAAACAAACATACAAAAAACCCCTGAGCCTCCCCATAATGACTCAGCCAGGGGTTTGCTAGCATGGCACCAACCACAGAAAGGAGTCCCAGACTCATCTACTGAGTCTACTTTCCCACCAGACTAAAAGCTATGTTTTCACCAAATTAAACAAGATTTTCTCCTCTACGGATTCTATTGTTGTGCTAACAATGTCTGAGCTATATTCAAGAGTTGTTTTAATCATTTATTTTCCCATTTAAAAATAGAATAAAAAAGTCTCTATTTGCCTTATAAGGTTGTAATGTGAGGTTGAAATGTTTTCTGTTAAGTGATTTAGGTTTGCTGAAAATCATAAATCTGTGATAATATAGTAATTTTTTTTATTGCTTCAATTCCATATATGATTCCTGAAATGAGTGAGAAAGTTCCCATGCTAATGGCTTGTCTGTATTAAACCAATAATTCATATCTGGACTTGTGAAGTTACTTGCTTAGCTCCAACACTTTTCATTACCCAAGGTAATATTGGCTAAGGAATATGTGTTTGGGTGTGTAAGGGGGTTGCCAACACAAAAGCAAAATTGTTTTTGTGAAATGTGTTTTAATATTCAACTCTTCAGAGTTTTAAAATTCAAATCCAAGCTGCTTAACTTTATACCAGTATTGTTTTCCCTGGGATGAACTGAGTTGAAAGCTTAGAAAAGTACTTTTCTAGAAAGAATATCATATGATGCCTGAAAATTACAATAAACACTTGGTTTTTCTCTCCTACATAATTTTCCGTCCCATGTGTGTTCTCCGGTGGGCACTAAAGTGGGAACTATTGTTGAAGTCTTTTCCACACTCAGCACATTTATAGGGCTTCTCTCCAGTATGGATTCTCTGGTGTATAATAAGGCTTGAACTCTGGTTGAAACATTTCCCACATTCCCCACACCTATATGGTTTCTCTCCTGTATGGATCCTGTGGTGAGTAATAAGGTTGGAACGGTCACGAAAGTTTTTCCCACACTCCAGACATTTATATGGTTTCTCTCCTGTGTGAACTCTCTGATGAGTGATGAGCTTTGAACGCTCACTGAAGCATTTCCCACAATCAACACATTTATATGGTTTTTCACCCGTGTGGACTCTTTGATGGTTAGTAAGGGTTGAGCTCTTACTGAAGCTTTTCCCACATTCTGCACATTCATAAGGTTTCTCCCCTGTATGGATTCTTTGGTGACTAGTAAGGGCTGAGCTTTTACTGAAGGTTCTTCCACATTCATGACATTCAAAGGGTTTTTTTCCAGAATCATCTCTTAGGGGCCCAGGACAAGTTAAGCTCATACTGAAATTGTTTTCTCCTTCAAGCTGCTCAGAAATCTTCTCCCCCATGTGATTTTTCAAATGTACCCTCAATGATGGATTGTTAACAAAGCTTTCTCCATGCTCATTATATCTGTCAGTATTTCCTCCCATGTGGATTCTCTGATGTTTAATAAGATTTGAACTCTGGTTGAAGCTTTTCCAACATTCACTACATTTATAAGGTTTTTCTCCTGTATGGATTCTCTGATGGGTGACTAGGTTTGAGTGATCACTAAAGCTTTTTCCACATTCAAGACATTTGTATGGTTTCTCTCCAGTATGGATTCTCTGATGAGTATTGAGGTTAGAACGGTCACTGAAGCTTTTCCCACATTCAAGGCATTTGTACGGTTTTTCACCTGTGTGGATCCGTTGATGTGCAATAAAATGGGAACTCCGGCTAAAACTTTTCACACATGTATTGCATTTGTAGGGTTTTTCTGCTAGGTATAGTCCCTGATGATCTATTAATTTTTCTAAATCCTCTTCAGAACCACATTTTTCCCACTGTTCCTCTAAGGGACTTTCACACTGTCTTGATGATTCATATTCATCCTCACTGTCTTTCCCCCAAACAGGCTGGTGACCATCTTCTTCAAAATGTTTTGATAATGTCTCATGCAAATCCTCAGAAACTTCCTGCTTTGAATTCTGTTCTTTGTTCTCATACCTCATGTCCACACCTGAAAAGGAGGAATAGAAATGTACTATGATAGTGAATAAAGAAAGGCAGAGCTGGGAGAAATAACATGAAAAAGAATCAAAATTAAACTAGAGCTGTTAGTTTAATTACAACCTCCCTCATTGTGGATTATGAGTACACAACATTGCCTCCATAACGCCAGACTTGGGTTATGTGCTTTCAGTTCTGTTGAACTATTCCCCTCTCCTCTTTTTTTAGTCTTTGTTATAAGGGATGGGAGTAGGAAAGGGTAAGGATATATGGGGAAGTGTACAAAAGATAGCAATAAAAAAATTTTTAAGATAAACATGTAACAGCTCATTTTCAAAAACCAAATTTTTAAAGCACCTCATGGGCAAGGGTTATGTCTTCTATATCTTTTGTAAAGACTTTGGGAAAAGTTTTCTACATTTTGAAATAACTGTACTCCTTGTCTGAACTGGGAAAATCCCACTCAGACAGGGAATGAGGAAGTAATTTTACTTAGGAGACTAACAGGGACCATCATAATGAGACCTAATTACAGAACTTTCCTCAGCTAAATCTCAGCCTCTCTGCCATGATCAGCCTACATACATCTGAAAGAAAATGCTTAGAGAAACTCTTTAAGGAGGTATGGGGCCCTCTGGAGAAGTCTTAAGCACAATTCCATTCCAGGATCCAATGAATTCCTTTTGAAACCAATCTCTTAGATGCCCTCCTTATCCTATGATCATATTTGCGGGCTTAGGTTAATAAAAACCACGCCCCTCAGAATCCTGAAGGTTCCTGCTCTTTAACATCAAGTGAAAGAAAACCACCTAACCCCTACAAATGGGCACTGATTCATTTACAAGGATGCAAGAAGAGACTGTATAAGTGAGTGGCTACTAAGCAAATATGTGTTATGTACTTGCTGTACTAAACTCTGGGAATGGAAAGACAGACAACCACCTCTGCCCTCAAGGAGTTTACATGATTTTAAGCCTGAGTCTGTGATGTTACTGGTGTAGGGAACTTTCAATGAGGAAACTCCCTCTACCAAAGCAGGCTGGTATTTGATCTGCAACTTAACAATATCAGAGAGCTGGCCAGGGCACTGACTGCCCCAGCTACCCCAGTCAACAGATGTTATAGGTAAGACTTGAACCCAAGCATTCTCAAGTCAGTCTCCTGGCTCTCTGCCCATGATGTCTCAGGAGCTTACAATTTATCAGGGTGGATAAACATGTACAAAAATAAGTATGTCACAAGGGATAATAAAATAAGTACAAAAATAAGTATGACACAATCGTGTGACCAAGGCAAGCGGAAGGCCTAAAGTAACTGGAAAAATCTGAGGAGAGAATGTGTTACTTTCAGCTAGGAGGGTAAGGCAAGGTGTCATGGAGAAGGGAGCACCTCAGCTAGGATTTTATTAGGAGGAAGTGAAGAAAGGTATTAATATTAAGCACAGGGATGGCCTGCATGACTTGGAGGAAAATGATGAAGAAAGGATGACATCTAGGAACACTTAGCAGTCTAATTTGGTTCACATGTAGAGTGGATGAAGAGAATTTCATTTACAACAAAGCTAGAAAGCTAGATCAGAGCTAGACTAAGGTTTCAAATGCCAGGACCTCATTTTATCCCACCACAACGAGAAGCCATGGAAGCTTTTTAGAGCAGGTGAATGACAGACTCAGACCAGAAGATAACTCCTGTAACCATCTGAAAGATGGCTTGGAAGAGAGAGAAACTGAATATGAGGAAGATTCACAAGAAGACCACCACAATAGTCCAGGGGGAAGTAATAAGATGGTGACAATGTGAGCACTGAGAGAAGATGGATTTGAGAGATACTGTGTCAAAGTATTTCTTGCTAGATGACAGAAGATGGTGGGGCCACAAAGAGTAACTGGAAATCTGGGAGAAGGGGCAGATTTGACTAGGAAGAGGCATGATTCATTTCAGACACATTAAGTTTTGAGGCGCTGTCATGATAGCTGAAAATGTGGGGATAGAGCCCAAGAAAGCTATCAGAACAGGATATATGGACTTGGGAGTCATCTACAGAGATGACTAAGAGTGAATGAGAGCCCCCAAAAGGTTGTAGGGAGAGTGAAGGAACAAGAAAGATGAGCCAGAAGAGACAATGAAGATGTAGCCCTGGAAGGAGAAGTGCTGGGAGAAAACGGGGGAAGGGAATAATATCAAAGGGTCAATAAGGCCAAAGGCTGCCAAATGGTGCAGAAGGAATACGCATCTGGCAAGTACTGGTGACCTTGAAAAGAGCAGTTTCATTAGAGATGGAAGCCAGGCTGTGGAATTTTAAGAGGAAGTAAGGAAGTACAAGCAGAAGAGTAAAGACTATTCTACATGTTTAGCAGTGGAACAAAGGATACTTTAGGGAGCACCTGGATGAAGGAAGATTTTTTAGGATGAGAGAGACCTGAGGTTCATTTTATGCAGAAGAGAAAGAGTCAAAATATGGTGATATTGAGTGGATGGGAAAAAAAGGTGAGAAAGGACAGAATCAAGTGTGAATGGGATTTAGCATTAGATAAATGAAAGGAAAGAGTAAAGATGAGTAAGTACAGAGGTTCCAAGACGGTGAGGAGGGCAGGTAAGAAAGCCTAGGGCAGACAGCCTTAAATCTTCTCAGTAAAATAGAAAACAATATCAATGGCTAAAAGAGAGGGAGATAGGGTAGAATTGGGGGCTAAAACAAAGGCTTTGAACTGTTTTCCTAGGGAGCACAGTACAAAGTTAATCAGAAATGAATAAAAGGTATACCACACAGTGAGCCAAATGCTCTTGTACATTTTCCTTTGAGAATGCTCAGGAGCTTGGAAGAAGGAAAGAAGGTAGATGATGTAGGTGAGATGTGGGTGAGGCCAAACTGAGGGCTATTAGGAACAGAGCAAGGAAAATGGAAAGTACAATCAAAGGGTAGAAGGGACTACACTGCTGACAGGGCTGGTTATATAGTCAAGTTATTTCAGTAACAGTCAGGACTCTACATGAAGGAGGGACATTAAGTTAGAACAGCTATAGTGGACTGAGAAAACACGAAGAGTCTCTAAGGGCCTAGAGATAACAGGATCATGGATTTAGAAAAAGAAGGGACAAAAGAGGCTGAGTCCAACCCCCTCATTTTACAGGTAAGAAAACTGACACGCAGAAAAGTGAATTGACTCGGTTTCCATGACAGGAAGCATGACCTGACCTCAGGTCTTTCTGTGTCCAGGTGTGGCACGCTCTCCTCTATGGCATGCTACCTCTCAATAGTTACAATAAAGGGCTTGGCTTTTTCTAAGGTAGAAATTAAGCCCATTTAACATTTGGGAAGATGGAGGTAGTGATAAAATCTCAAGGTCACAGTGATTAGCAGAGCTGGAATGAGGTTCCTAACCTTTAGATTCTCAGCCCAATGCTGTTTCTATTAGGCCAAGCCTATGGCTGCCCAATGAACAGGGAGAAGCTTACCAATGCAGCTTTTAAACGGAGCTGCAGCGCTAAGGGCCTTCAAACACTGGCTTGGCACATCATGGCACTCGTCCTCTTTGGCTGCTGCTTCTTCTTCCTCCTCCTCCTCCTCCTCCTCCTCCTCCTCCTGTCTCCAGGCCCGCTGGTCTTGCTCTTCAGCTTCCATCCTCCCTGGCCTTTCTGGGAGGCGGGCACTTCTGAGAGCTGCTCGTGCACGCATGAGAGTGTCCAGCTCTTCATAAAAGGGGCAGACCCCTGGAGGCTGGCTGCTTTTAGCTTTCCGGTAACTTCGTAGGAGGTTTTTGAACCTGTAGCGACACTGTTCTAGTGTCCGGAGGAAACCCCGTTGACGCAGTCGCTCAGCAATAGCACGATACACTTGGCTGTTCTGGTGACAGGTCTGAAGTTTTTTGGAGAACGGAGATTCACCAAGAATGGCAAGGAAAGTCTTGGTTTCTTCATAGCTCCAGTGCACACCTGCTACCAGAAGAGAAGGTTTTAGCACTCTCAAACCTAGAAAAGGTTATT
The DNA here is from genome assembly GCA_028658325.1 of Potorous gilbertii. Lineage (NCBI taxonomy): Eukaryota > Metazoa > Chordata > Mammalia > Diprotodontia > Potoroidae > Potorous > Potorous gilbertii. The sequence goes on along the minus strand of CM053771.1, from coordinate 58,495,724 downwards.
CTGTTTGGTGCCTGGTGGCCTAAGGATAAAGTCCTGTTGAGCACATGAAGAATTTTAAAGGAAAGGAAAAAAGAATCAGCACTTAGAGCTGGATGTGACCTGAGAGATTAGCTAACGAATGCATTCCTCTCTACAGAAGGCCTTCCATTAGGGGAGAGACAATCATCAAGAAGGTTGTAGAGAGGAATTCATGCTTAAGACAGGGTACTTCAGGCTAGCTCCTCTTTAAGTCCCTTCCAGTTCAAAGATTCCATGATTTCAGTCCAAGCCCTTCATTTTAAAGATTTCAGGAAACTGAAGGCCAGAAATAACCCTCCAACAGCCAGAGATACAGCCAAGACCAGAATCATATCCAGTGATTCTCCCACTAAAGGAGTGTCATTGACAATCAGGCCAAAACTGCCATGCTATCAGACCCACACCCACCAAATAAAAGAGCCCCTCTAAGCCCTAGGGTCAATTTGGGCCCCCAAAGAAACACATCAAAGATTCAGCTACTTACAAAAATCTGGGCTCAGATCTTTTTGTTCTTCTTCTTTATTCACTTATCTGTGCTTATATTGTATTTCCCTTGCAGAATCCAAGCTCTAAGTAAGAATTGCCTCACTTTGTATTTATATCCCTAGCATTGTACATGACAAATACATGCACATCTATGTATGAACCAGACACTGTGCCATAGATACATGTGTGCATTTATGCATGTATATATATATATATATATATGTATATATATATATATATACATATATATATATATATATACATGCACATGTGCATACACACAATATGCATTCAGTGTTCACTGAATTGAATGGTACCTGATCCCCATGCCCCAGTGTGCTCTCTCTGTTGGGAGAATTTAGTCTAATGATCCAAAAGGACTCTTCGATGCCTTCATTCATGCCATACAGGGTCATCAGGTTGGGGAATGCTAGTCTACACTGCATTGTTGTTTAAACCACATTGACTTTTTTTATTCTAAACTTCTGAAGGACATTAACTAAAGTTGAGCAATGTTGGACCAGTAACAACTTCTCAAAGCCTCAGTTCCCACAACTATAAATGAGGCGGCACACCTAAATCCCATTCAAAAAACATTTACCAAGCATTAATGTGTGTAGTGAACTGTACTAAGTGGTGGGAAATAAACAACATTTAGATAAAATGTGGTCTTTACCCTCATAAAGTTTACAATCTGAAAGATAATCTTTAGGGCCCCTTCCGGCTCTAAAGGTTTTCAACTGTAACAACATCCGATTTCACTAGCTCATCATTCCCCCTGCTTCCCCCCACCCAAGCCCTTTGTTTTGTATGTGTATATGGGTTAATTTGGGAGGGGGGGAACCTCTAGGGGAGTCAGGGCAGGGGATGAAGCAGTTGAAGGCAAGGATAGGTACGAGGATCCTAATAGATTCTTACCAACACGACTTTGGAAAAAGGTTGAGCCACTAGACATCTTGGGTCCCTGGATTGGTTCTTCAATGACCATCTCATCCCCGTTACAATCTTCAGCTGCTGTGGCCTCTGTAGCTGCCTCATGTTCCCAGTTCCCTTCTTCCTGCTCTTCTGTCTCAGCATCGCTATCCCCCAATCTGGAGAGACCCGGAGCCTTCTCAGAGACGTCTGTGGTTCTGACAGCAGCCCGAGCCTTCACCAGAGTGTCCAACTCCTCATAGAAAGGGCAAGTGCCAGGGGGGTGGCTGCTCTTAGCTTTCCTATAATTTCTTAAAAGGTTTTTTATCCTATATCGGCACTGCTCCAGGGTTCGCAGGAAACCCCGCTCTCGCAATCGCTCAGAGATGGCACGGTAGACAGGGCGGTTCTGATGACAGGTCCGGAGTTTTTCCGAAAATGGAGACTCACCAAGGATGGCAAGGAAAGTCTTTGTTTCCTCGTAGCTCCAGTGCACCCCTGTAACCCTCATATCTTCCACATCCCACTGTTCCTGTTCTTCCCAAGATTTTACTTCCTTCATGGAGGAGATCTGCCCTAGTCTCACTTGCTCTTCACATGTACTATGGTCAGTAGGGTTCTCTCTTTTCCCAGAGTCCAAAAGGTTTGGGACACATGGCTCTCTTCCTTGCTCTGGCCAGGAGATCCTGCTAGGTTTCAAAACTGGAAATCCGGTTCACAGGGAGGCAAAAAGGAGAAATGATGGTTTGTGCAAGTTCCTAAACTTTCCCAAAGTTCAGCCCCTTTCCCTGATAGAGGTGGGCAGAACATGACCCCATAGAAATAATGACAATAGTGACACTGTGATAATAGGTGACATGTAGGGTACTTTAAGGTTTACATACATAATCACTTGATCCTCACAAAAACCCCTGTTGGACAGGGCACAACATCCTTTGTGACAAAGAGGAAACCGAGACTGAGAAGTTAAATGACATTCCCAAGGTCACAGAGCCAGTATGTATTAGAGGAAGGATTCAAACCAAGTCACTCCTCCATGTCAGTCACACCATGCCAAGGGAGTGAGTGCATATTTGGTCTTAGAAAATGAAGAAATGGAATGTTCATTAGAACAGCTAGCAGGAGACAGAACACTGGCTGGAAGCAGGAAGGCCAAAGACTAGTAGAGCCCTGGGCCTCAAGTCAGGAAAATCTGGGTTTGATTCCTGCCTGTGGAACTAACTGGTATGACCAAGACACCCCTCTGGGCTTCAGTTTCCTGTCTAGAGCCGATGACTTCTCACATCCCTTCCAGCTCTAAATCTGGAATCCTCTGAGTTCAGACCTGGTTCTACCACTAATTAGCTACATGACCTTCGGAAGGTTGCAGAGTTACTCAGAGACACATTTCCTCATCTATAAAATAGTAAGTTAATCTTTGAGGTCCCTTCCAACTCTAAAATTCTATGATTCTTGTAATTCTGATTTTAAACTTGGTTAACCAGTAACTGCCTAGCTAGAACTTTCAATTAAACAGTTTCATTTTCTGGGCACTTCACTTTTTAAGAGAAAGATTAAAAAAGACAAAACAAATTTTTATTGAAGATCTAATAAAAATGAGGCATCTTCCACTTCCTGGCTTCCCAGGCTTCCTCCAAGTCCTGGCTCAAATCCCACCTTCTACAAGAAGCCTTGCCCACCCCCTCTTAAATCTAGTGCCTTTCCTCTGTCAATTCCTATTTATCCTGTCTCTACCTTGTTTGTGCAGAGTTGTTTTCATGTTGTCTCCCCTAATAGATTGTGAACTCCCCGAGGGTAGGGATTGTCTTTTGTCTTTCTTTGTATCTCCACAACACTTCACACAGTGCCAGATACAACCAACTCTACAGTTATCCCCCACGCCAAGTGGTAACCACTCATGTCTGAAGGAATGATTCTGAAGCCCTACAAGATATTCAGTGAGGAAAGAAAGGTTCTATTATGTTCACATTCTTCAACTTTCCTAGAAAGAAAAGTGGACAGAGATTTCTAAAATATTTTCAGCAAGAGTTAAAAAAGACAGAGTTATAAAGATAAGTAATCCTTGAATAACCAGAAAATTCTACTCATCTGACATTTCTACTTCTGGAGTGCCTGGTTAATCAATTAGATGATATTCTATTTCTGAATATACAGGGAACAAATATTTCAGGGGCCCATAAAAACAGTCGATGTTAATATTAACTCTAAGGAAAGTCCAGGAGCCCAAGTGATGATACATTTGGGATCATAAAAGTTAGAACAAGAATTTTAGAGATACTGACTAGAAGATTAAAAGAGACTATTCTCCCTCAAAAGAATAGAAGCCCTTTGAGGGCAAGATCTGCTGTGTTTTTGCATTTATGTCCTCAGCATCTTACACAGTACTTGGCACATAACTGGTCCTTAACAGAAGCTTGTTGATTGCTTATGATTAAAACAGATACAGCAAAAAAAGATACGGCACTACAAAGTCGTCAGCACCAATGTAAAAGAGGAAGGTAGAAGGAGGCCAATGGTAGAATGAAAATTCTTGTATAAACCAAAAATGTTCACAATATTACTTTTGGAGCAAAAAACAAACTGGAAACAAGAAGTGCCATTGCCTGGCAGACAGGGAAACAAGAAGTGGTGGAGGAATGAAATAGAATACTCTTGTCACAAGGAGCAAAGGTGAGAAATAGAAGACTTGTATTAACTTACACAAAATAAAGAAAGTAGTAGAACTTGAAGAGAAATATACACAATGATACTATAAATGAAGACAATTCAGATCAAGCATGAGGACCAACATCAGTTCTAGATAACTGATAGGGGAATGCACTGCCTTTCTCTTGGCACAAAGCGGGTAGCCTCTGAGTGTGGGATGTTGCACACACTCTTGGAGTCTGTATCATATGGTTTTCTTACCTTTATTTTTTCTGTTTTCAGGAAGGAAAGTGAGGAAAGGAGTGGATCCTTATAAGGTGACAGTAATATAACAACAAAAATGTATCAATAAAAATATTTTAAAAAAGAAATAGAGTAAGTTAAGTAAAGTTCTGCCTAATAAAGGAGAACAGTTTTGGGGTTTGGTTTTTTAAGGTGGAGGGGGCAGAAATGTAGTTCCATCAGCTCCAGATCCCAGAAGGAATTCTTTAATCATATGCAAATCATTAGAGTAAAAATGTTCCTTTGTGTCCCTTGCCAGGATAAACTCCACCCCAGCAAAAGCTGTGGCACATTCAATCCCAACCAGAAAGTGTCTGGCTACAGGCAGAAGAGCATCTGCAGGTCAAGGATCAGCTTGCTTATCTATAAGATGCACAGCAGAGGCTCTCAGACTTTCTTGGTTCATAGTGCCCTTGGTTTCTCAGGAATTTTTTCACAGCTCCCTGAGGCAAAAAGAAATACTGGATAGTTCTATCTATTAATAAACTGTCAAGTTAAAAATGTTTAAATGTCCAACTGTACCCCCGTGAGTTTACTGCAGGGTTCGGGAACCCAGATCTAGAGAATTGGATACCAAGTGATGGGGGTGAGGGACAGTTTGGCCATAGTGACTCATAAAATGGACAAAAACATAAGACAGGACTCAGGGTTGTGCATCCTGTGCCTCTTTTGCAGGGATAGTGGCAGAAAAGAAGTTTTAAAAATCTCACATTTCTCAGACTACTCATAAAAAATTTGTGGTGTTCTTAATCTACAGTCTCTAACAGTTAACAACTGGACACATCACTGAAGGAACTGAACCACAACCACACTGATGTTGTCACCATAAAAAAGATACAAACAACTGGAAAGATGGCAGACAGGTGTACACAGAGGAAAAGATAATGCTCAGGTTCTCCCTGGTGAAATGGGCAAAAATTGGTGGACTTAATTTCATCATATACCCAGATGTGGCAAGAAAAACCTTCCCCAAGTGAGCAGGAAATTTCCCCCTTGGACCTCATGGGGCACTTTTTTTCTACCTCTCTAATACATATATGGGGTAGCTAGGTGGTACACGTACAGTGGACAGAGCTGCAGGCCTGGAGTCAGGAAGACTCATCTTCCTGAGCTCATATTTGGCTTCACACACTTACTAGCTATGTAACCCTGGGCAAGTCACTTCACCCTGTTTGTCTCAGTTTCCTCATCTGAAAAATGAACTGGAGAAGGAAATGGCAAACCATTCCTGTATCTTTGCCAAGAAAACCCCAAATGGGGTCATGACTGAAACAACTGAACAACAAAAATACACATAAGCTTTGTTTTGTATTCTAATTCTGTGTAAATGAGGCATATCCCTCTTGAAGCAGTTGATGACAAACTATAGAGACTGCTGGGCCTGGAGTCCAGAAGATCTGAGACCAAATACAGCCTCAGTCACTTAAAAATTGAGGACCCCAGGCATATCACTTATTCTCCATTTGCTTCCATATTCTTAACTGTAAAATGGGGAAAATAATAGCACCTTCCTCTCATTAGGTTTATAGTCTCACATTTTACAGTCTCAGTTACAGATCTTACAGTCTCTAATCAAATAACAGATATAAAAAAAGCACCAACACATAGAAGACACTATTTAAATGCTTATTTCTCTTGTAAACTCTTATGAAGACAAGGACTTGGTCACACAGTCTGTATTTAATAAACATTTGAATTGGGTGCTCCTCCCCTTTTGCCCTATAAGCAATAATTTTGTGCTAATAAAAGAGATGAGAAACATGGATAACCTAAAAACAAACCATCTTTAGAATCTCTCTCTCTCTGTCTCTCTCTCTCTCTCTCACACACACACACACACACACACACACACACACACAGGTTCTAAGAACATGAGGCCACTGGTTTTAACTGTTCTTGATTCTTAAAAAATATATTACACAATTGAACAAAATGTCATTTTAGAAGCATTTGTTCTGAGCTGCATCTATCTAAAAATTCTGTATTATCTTAACACATACATGAGAAATATCAGTTTTGAATATAGATCCAAAGCTTCCCCAGGAAAGCCATAACTATTTGAAAAATCAAACCAGTCACTCACATTGGGAAAACAAAGTGGACAAAATATGCAGGCTGCCTAGACTATGACACCAGACTGGACAGAAGCCCTATTGAGACAATAGCTGACTAGCCTCATTGGAATGTAACGGAAAAAACTTAAGATCAGTTTTATTCATTTTTTAAAAACACTCAAATTTAAAAATGAAAATGAGTAACTTATTTTCAAATTTTTTTTGTTTGTGTTTTTACTATTCTAACTTTTTTTGCAGAGAGACACTGTGGCATAAGAAATAGTGAGCAAGCCGCAGAGACAAAATGGCCTGTGTTCAGATTTCCCCTCGGTTGTATGACTTTAAGCACATCCCTCCAGGTAGCTTTCTAAGACCAGAAGTTGTACAGAAGGAACTGATCTGCTTTGAGAGAGATCAAATGAGATGATATTCCTAAAATGCTTAGAACAGCACCTGGCACCTACCAGGTGCTTAATCAATTTTTGCTCTCTTCCCTTGTTCCCTGGTGGAGGGAGTTTCCTCACCAGGAGTTCTCTATAATGATGAAACTAAAGGCCTGAACAAAAACTACTCTTTGGAGCCCCCTCCTCTCTTAAAAAAGACTGGGTAGTTCCTGGGCCAGATTTCATGGGTCAAAGGGCAGGCAGACTGAGAAAACCTAGCCTGGCAGGAGCAGGAAACTCATCTTGGCAGGCAGGTAACATAAAATTAGCAGCAATCCCAGGTGACATCCACTAGTCCAGGGGCTTATTTAATGCTTAGCCAAGAGTGCAGCCAACACTGAAGGAAGGAAGCTGCCAGCAAGGACCAGATTTTCACAGGACCAAGAAAAAGAACCTTTGGTCTGGTACAGAAACTAACAGGAAAATATTGTTAAGCCTGATAATTTCTTCTGTACAAAAATTTTACAGATTCTTGATCTGATCCCTCTACCAATCAACATGGTCAGTGATTAATGAAGGAACTAAACTTGGGCACCTCTGTAGAGACTTCTCCATTAAGCCATATGGATGAACCATAGCCTGGCTCTCCAGAGCACTCTGGCACCTCCCCGATGCTCCTCCTCATTACAACTTAGTCCTAGTTAATTCATTCTTCTTACAGAGAAGCATGGAGAAAAGCCCTGGGAATCTCAACACCTGATTGAAAAACTTTCAGCAAAGTTAAATTGTGACAGTCAGAAAACTGAATCTGCCTGTGAGAAGTACAAGTCACACATTAGAGGATGGTGTTATTTACGCATTTTAAGGCCTGCAAAATATACTATATATGCTGGCGTGTTTGATCCTCCCAACAAACCCTATCAAAGGTATAATTATTATTCCTATTTTACAAATGAAGAAATGGAGGCAGAGTCTTATTAAGAGATCTGTCTAGGGTCACAGTACTATGTCTGAGCCTGAATTGGAGCTCAGGTCTTCCTGATTCCAGGGCCAGCATTGTATCCACTATACCAGTAAGCTGCCTAGGAAGAGAGGGGGAAAGTCAGGAAGAAGAAAGACAAGGACACAGAATACAGTCAGTTTCCAACATTAATGAGGTGATCAGAAATAATCATGAGGCACTGGAAATAAAAGATTAGGATGCATGAAGGCTTAGAACTAACCAGAAAAGCCCTTAAAGATCACCTAGCAGTCACCCAGCCCCTACAGAAGTCTCTTTATTTAAACATTAAATATAAAAACATGTCTCAGGGCTAAATGGAAACAACTTTTAGATCCTTCCTACCTCTAGTCCAGGGGCTGTTAACCATTTCTGTGTCCTCTCAGCAATCTGATGAAGCCTGTGGACTAATCCTTCTCAGAAAGTTTTTATATGCATTAAATACATGGGATTTCACAGGAAAAAAATTATATTGGAATGCAGTTATCAAAATATTTTTAAAAAACAAGTTCATAGTCAGTCGATAAGCACCTATAAAGTACATTTTGTGTGTCCTACCATCTTCCTGACACTGTGCGAAAGCTACTATTAAACAGATCCTGAGTTATAAGAACCCCCTTGCTTAGAATAATGGAGAGCAGAGCACTGGATTAGTGGAGATAAGATGAGGCAAGATGAGATAATATAAGCCAAGATCCTCCTTGCCCTCATATGGCATAGTGATAATGAGAGACTAGATCCATTGTAGTCAATGATACATCAAGGTTTACAAAGAGGGGTCTGAGTGACAACAAAGGAGACCCCAGCTAAACAGAGAAGAAAGAGAATTAGGCTGAGTGGAAAAGAGAATAAGCTAGTATAAGGGGCTGGCAGGACATACAGATGAAAAGGCATGTTTGGAGGTCAGAAAGGCCAAAGCTAGAAAGAGCCTGAAAGAGAGAGGACATGAGGATGGAATCTAGGGGAAGATTGGGAAAGTGCAAAGAGAGAAAGAAGGGGGATTTTTAGTCAGGCAAGGGTTGGGCTAGATGTTGTGACAGACTCTTGAAGGATAGTCACCTTAACAGGCTAGGAAAAAGAAAAAGAACTAGTAAAAAAGTCAAAGAAGGGAATTATTATAAGAGATCTTGATTTGATAGACTGGCACCATTTAAACAAAGGAAGGTATTCACTTATTGGTTAATGCCTCAATTAAGTAAGCATGCTCTTGGAATATTAAAGACGTAAAAGACATACTAATCTAATCTAGAGATGATAAGAAATGTTATTATGGCTTGGAAGCATTTGGAAAAAGAAGAGGTGACAGTCACCAAGGGTTCATCAAGAACTTCATGCCACACTAATAAACTTACTTCCTTTTTCTAGCAGGGTAACCTGACTGGTCATATTTATAGATACTCTTTTCTACATCATTGATATTTGTTTATTCCAAACCAGATAATTTTGATGATTGCTAATATATTAACCTAGTAAATCAAGGAAACGCCTGGTTTTCCACAAGAAAGTGACGTCTCTCATGATTTCCTTATAGAAAGGAGACACATGGCCTCCAAACTTTATGATCGCACACTCGAACTGTAAAAAATGTTTTGAGCAAATATCCCCAGTGTGTATGTTTGCTTCCAAGTTATATATGTTACTATTGGGTGAATAACTATGTATGTTATAAAACACACAAAAACTGACATTTTAGAAGAAGAGATAAAAGTGAATAATATTGTGTTCCGGAGTCAAGAGGGAACCAAGGGAGTTTACTAAGTAGGGGAGTAACACAGTCAAACCTGAAAATCACTTTGGTAACTGTGTGAAGAATAGATTGCAGAAGGCAAGAAGGATAAGACTTGAATCAGGGAGTCCAATTAGAAGACATCTGCAACAGTCCAGGTGAGAAGTGATGAGGATCTGAATTAGAATGGTGGTGCTTTAGGGAAGAGGAGGTACTCCGGAGAGATGTTATGAAAAAAAGAAATGACAAGACTGGGTAACTAACTGCACATGGGGAGTGAGAGTGAGGAGTCAAAGATGACACTGAAGTTGTGTGGGTGACTGGAAGTATTGTGGTGCCCTCAACAGTAAAAGGGAAGCTTGGGGAAAGGATGAGTTTTCAAGAATGGGAAGGGGGAATGAGTCACTATTTATTAAGAGTTAACTATATGTCAAGTACTGTGCTATGATTTAATTTAATAATGAGTTAATGATAAGGATAGCTTCGATCCAGATCACAATCCATGTATGCCTCTCCATCCCATGTAACTCACTTTGTCCCCCCCAAAATGAAAAGGGAAGAGAGGGGGTCTGACTTATTGGTCAGTTCCCTGAAGTACAGAACCTCCTCACCAAGGAGCACTAACCACAGCTATAGGTGATCTGGGGGAAAAGGGGATGGTATGTTGGGAGCTTGGAGAAGGGAAGGAAAGGGAGAGGGAGACAGAGAGGGAGAGGGAGAGGAAGAGGGAGAGGAAGGAGGAGAGGAAGGGGGAGGGGGAGAGGGAGGAGGAGAGGAAAGGGGAGAGAGAGGAAGGGGGAGGGATAGGGAGAAGGGCTTCTCAATTACAAGAGAAATCAGTCCTTACCCAGTGAAAACTCATTTCCATAACTCTCTCTTGTGGTATCCTTGCACATAGCCTTCCGCGTAGGCTTCCCATGGCTTGCAGAGAAGTACAACGATGCATCCTCATCTGTTACCGACCCCTGAAACAATCCAAGGTCCCCACTGTGTCAGGATCTGTAACTCACAGATAATCTTCTTGCCCAGCTGGCATAACAGAGATTGCTAAGATCCAAAGGGATCAACCATGACAAATTATTGAAGGAACTTAAGGTTTTCCAAGGATGGGGTTTGTTCCAAAACAGGCAACGAGAAAATGGAAGAAGACAAGAGGATGAGGAAACGAGGGAGTTATCTATAGCATAGGCAAGACTCTCCACACTGGATCTAGAGAGAGGGTGACTACCTTGGAAAGAAAAGAAGAGGTATAGAAAGAGCACTAGGACCCAATATGAGAGTGAAGTTGATCTCAAGAGAGGAAAGAGCAAAGTGCAACTTACCTGGGACTGAGCTGCCATCTCCCAGTCACCAACACTGCCCATCTTAGGCACGGCAGGAACCCTGGGAGCAAGGACAGCTGAGGAGAAGAATGAAAACATTTAAGGCTCAGTTGCTTTCCCAAATGCCCACAGCATAAGCATCTTTGAAGCACACTGACCAATTCTTCTTAGTATCTGTTGCTGTCCCTATGTCTGTGGGCAGGTAAACACTTGCCCTTTTGAGAGTATATCCCCATGTTGCTGATGACTAACAAAGGAGCCTCAGACAAATGCACATAGCAATGAATAGTAGCTCCCTGTAGCATGCCTTCGGATGCAATCTGAGAACTGAAAAAAATAAATATAGAAGAAAGGAAAAACCCTGACTCTAATATTCAATACAGATACTGACTTGAGACAAAGCAACAGACATGTTGAGTATACTCCAGCTCAAGCCCCAAAGTACATTGGTATCCAACTACTCCACTGAGTGTTTATAGCTATTGAAACCTCGATAATGCTACCACCCACTATTATGGGATGTAAAATGGATAATTCTGATTATATTAAATTTAAAAGGTTTTGCACAAACAAAACCAATGCAGCCAAGATAAAAAGGAAAGCAGAAAACTGGAGGGAAAAATTTTACAGCAAGTTTCTCTGATAAAGGCCTATTTTTCAAATATATAGAGAACTGAGTCAAAGTTATAGGAATACAAGTCATTACCCAATTGACAAATGGTCAAATAACACATACAGGCAGTTTTCAGAAGAAAAAGAGTCAAACCTATTATAGTCATATGAAAACATGTTCCAAATCACTATGAATTAGAGAAATGTAAATTAAAACAACTCTGAGGTACCACCTCACATCTATCAGAATGACTAATATGACAGAAAGGGAAAATGACAAATGTTAGAGGGGATGTGGGAAAAACAGGGACACTAATGTACTGCTGATGGAGTTGTGAATTGATCTAACCATTCTGGAGAATAATTTGGAACTATAGCCAAAGAGCTAAAGAAACTCTTTGACCCAGAAATACCACTACTAGGTCTGATTCTCAAAGAGATTTTAAAAAAAGGAAAAAGACTTATTCATACAAAAATATTTATAGCAATTGTTTTTGTTGGGGCAAAGAATTGGAAACTGAGGAAAAGCCTATAAATTGGGGAATGGTTGAACAAGTTATGATACGATTGTGATGGAACACTATTGTGCTATAAAAATGATGAGCAAAATGCTTTCATAAAAACATGGAAAGATTTCTATGAACTCACACAAAGTGAAGTGAGCAGAACCAGAAGAACATTGCACACAGTAACAGCAATATTGTAGGGATGACCAACTGTGAATGACATAGCTATTCTCAGCAATACAACAATCCAAGACAGTTTCAAAGGACTCACGATGAAAAATGTCATCCACTTCCAGCGAAAGAACCAATGGGAGTCTAAATGCAAACTTTCTTTGCTTTTCTTGTGTATGGTTTTTTTTTGGTCTGTGTATTCCTTCACAATATGACTAATATGGAAATATATACTGTACAACTGCACAAGTATAAACTATATCAAATTTTTTGCCTTCTCAGTGAACGGGGATGAGAGAGAGGGAGAGAATTTGAAACTCCAAATTGAAAAAAAACCAAATGGTAAAAATGTTTACACTTTATTTTTTTTTAACAACTTTGAGTTCCTCCCACCTTCCTTCTCTTCCCCCCTCATTTGAGAAGACAAGCAATTTGATAAAGGTTATACATGTGTATAACATGTATATGTGTATACATGTGACATATACATATACACATATGACTATGTGTAGTCATAGAAAACGTAACAAAAAAGTGTATGTTACAACCCACTTGCTGATGTTCAGACACCTTAGCGCAGAGTTCTCCTTTGCCCCACAATGCCATGGCTCTCACCATTCTCTTTAAGAGGACGTGGCTCCTCCTGGAGCTGGCGCTGCTCAGGCAGCCCTGCACAGGGATCCTGTAGCAACTGTTTCTGGGATTGTCCCTTAGACTGGCAGTCCACAGGCTCTATCTCTGAATCCTTCACTGATCCCAAAGGCCTAGACTTCTTTGAGGCCATTTCCTGTCCATGTGCATTGGCAGGAATCTATGGAAAAATATCCAATTATCATCATTCAACAAATCCCTGGTTCTGAAGTATCACCCAGAGCAAGAAATGCTAATATCTTTGATTCAAGGCAGTGTTGTTTTATGTGGGACATGGCTAAATGTCTAAGACAGGGGTTTACATATTCAACACAACAGGATTTATATATTCATATAATTTAGAACTGAAAGGAGCTTAGAGACACCTAGCCCTGGACCCTCATTTCATACAGGAGGAAGTTCCATCCCAGAGAGATTAAGGAGCAGACTTCAGGTCACTCTGAGGTTAAAGGGCTTACTCCATTAGAAAGTATATGCTAATAATAAGTACCAAAAGATTTGAACCTAGGTCCTGGAATTCAAATTCTGAGATTCTGTGAACTACTCTGGTCGTCTCACTCCACTGAATTACTATCTAACTCAGTTTACTTATTCTAACAATACAGCCTTTGTCCAAGACGTCTCTGGAATCCTCCTTGGAAGCTATCTGCAGAGGGACACCAAGCACACAGATCCAGTTTGACCTTCCCAGAACACTCTTGGGGAACAGGAAGTGGAAAGTTTACTCCTGTTTCACAGATGTGAACACTGATCTTCCCCAAGTCACCAGAGTCAGAGGCAGCAATCAAACTCAGATCTGACTCAAGTTCCATGTTCTCTCCACCATCTCATGCTGCCTCTAAGCCCAAACCATTTACTGACCAGAACTGGCACTTAATTGAAGCTAATTCCAAATATCTAATTCACCTTCAAAGGACAAAGATTTGCCAACACAGAAGACACTGGGAGGGCAGTCCGCTATTGTACAAACAGTGCTAGATTTGGCATCAGAGGATCTGGGCTCAGTCTTTGTGCCTCCCTGACTCTTATCACCAGTGTGGTGTATAAAGTCCCTGAGGGTCCTGAGTCCTAGGATAAATCACTGAACTTAGGCCTCAGCTTCTTTATCTGTAAAATGAAGAGGTTAGGCTACATGACCTCTAAGGACCATGCTAACTTTAAATCTATGGTCCTATATGTAAAAGAATGTGCCATGGGTCACTCCAGAAAAGCAACTTCTGAATGTTTTGAGCTGCAGCAGCCTCACTGGAATGTCTGCAGCCCCCCAAGAGGTCCGCTTTGAAGGAGGTGATACTTCTCTTGATGTTCAAATTTTCATACGTTTCATTAACTTAGAGTCAGATGATACATGGCCTTCTCTTGCCTGGTTCAACAAAACCTCACTCCTACCCTCCCCCCTTCCCAACCCTCCAGTATTACTATTCCCAAGTGGAGATGACACCAGGGGCCAGTATCAAGGTAAAGATAAAGAAAGAATGCATTCACTAAGGGGGAAAAGTGAACAGGAGTTAAGGGCACATTCGCTGTGGCAAGCAAAGCTGATTTTCTCTGCCTGGAATGCCCGTTTTTCCATTCTTTCTGCCCACTGAAATCCCATTCATCTTTTTTGACTTCAGTTCAAAGGCTACCTTCTCCATGAAGCCTTCCCAGAACCCTTAACCAGAAACTACTTTTCCTTTCCCAGAGCCCTAAAGTTCTTGGTGCCTTAGTGTTTCTGAGTTCATTGGGTTCTCTTTGTTATGAGAACTATCTCTATATAATGTGAGAGAAGACTTAGAAGAGGGAATTTTTGGAAGGGCTGTCAAGAAAAAGATGAATGAGAGTTCTGATGCCTGGCCTGAGAGGGAAGAACGAGAAACCGTGGGTGGATGCTCCAGCTCAGGAGACTTGACATGGCACAAGAGAAAATGTCCTCAAAATGAGAGCTCTCCTACAGTACAATGGGCTGCCTCAAAAGGCAGAGAGAGAAGGAGGATCTAGATGACGAATTGTTTGGTTTTTATAGAAATGATTCCTGTTCAGGTAGAGGCTGACCAAAACTATACCTGAAAGTCTCTTCCATCTCAGAGACTGTGTTAATACAAGGAGGAAAAATTGCTAATGGAGTTCAACAAGACTCCAAGGCCAGGTAATTCCAAGGAAGTGAAGGCAAGAAAACTATGAAAACAACATGGAAATCCTCAGCTCTACAGCTGGACAAGGAGAAAGGCCAAAGGTTAAAGGTGATCACTGACAAAACAGGTGGCACAATGGACAGAGTGCTAGACTTAAGAGTCAGGAAGACCTAAATTCAAATCCTGTATCAGATACTAGCTGTGTGACCCTGGGCAAGTCACTCAATCTCTGTCTCAGTTTTCTCACCTGTAAAAATAGGGATAACAATGCCTGTCTCATAAGGTGGTGATGAAGACAAAATGAGATAATATATACAAAGTTCTGCGAACTTTAAAGCTCTAAATGTTAGCGATATTACTGAAAGCTAGCATGTACATCTACTGGCAATTAGCAAAGGCTGATGATCATCAGGTACAGCCCATCAGAAAACAGAGGTCCAGCATTGTCACCATGAGTGTTTGTCTCCCAACACCATGAAGAATGTTACTAATGCTACTAGGGATTAGATGATTTTAAAGATTAAGAATGGGAGGGGGGGGGGGTGGGCTCATGACCCCTACCATGGTTCACTTCTCTTCTGATGAAGAGATGAACTAGAACAATAAAGTATCTCTATCTACACAATGAGAGCTACAGACATTCCTGTAATATATGGATCTGTTGTAGCTGTATCAGAGAAGAAACAAGTTTTTATCAGCCGCATTGTGTATTGGAGGATGGGGGAGGGAGCAGAAATCACTGGGATCAGAACATCACACACACACACACACACACACACACACACACACACACACACACACATATGCTCTAAAGGGAACAGTATGTCCTGCAACCAGCAAGTTCTTTCAGAGAATTTTAAAAAGAGGGATAATTATTAACATCTAGGCAACAACTACAAGAGTAAAGCCTTTAGGGAACTCTGTGCCTGGTGGCAGGATGACGCTTCTTGGCAATGCCTATTGATAGGAAAGGGAAATTCCCCCTGGAGGGAGGAAGTGAATAGGTGAGAGAGAAAATAACTACTGGTACAACTCAATTAAGGACTTAGCCCTATAGGAACCACATGCCAAGAAGCAGAAGTTGCTACTTCTTTCCCTTCTATAGATTATATGAAGAGGGGGAGTACTACATGATCTGTCCTCTGCCCTTCAAAGACCAATATTTCAATTCGCCATGTTTTCTAACCTATGTAAATCCTATGACTAGGGACAGAAGAAATTCTCTTTATAGCTTTCAAACCCCTAAAATAGGCTGCAGAAACTGTCAGATTTGGGACCACACTACTGCATGCAGTGCTGGCATCCTCAAAATCAAATGTGTTCCAGGAGACACAGCCATAAAATATATTTTTGTAAACAGAATCTTATTTTCCCCCCTGGACTTCCATTGCAAAATTGGAGTTTACTGGGAAATTTGTGTCCATTGGTCTTAATCTTCTCTTTAAAGTATCTCTGCTCTAGGAAAAGGGAATTTTTGGAAGATGATGGCCTTGAGGAGGTGAAAATTTTGGTCAGCTGATGTGGACTATGAGATAAGCAGTCAAGGCCATTAGAATTATAATACTTTCTTATTTTGGATATTGGTGTAAAAAGAAGTGGCCTAAGAAAGATTGTAAAGAGGAAGGCTGAGTAAGCAGGAAAGGAAGATAACACAAGTGCACTAGGCCAGAAACAGGCCAGTAATAACAGGACATTGTCCTTTAACTTGAGAAGCAGCAAGGTGGTTTATGTAGAGGTTATATTCCTGCTCTCACAGAATGACCAGGGTTCAAGTCCCTTCTCTGATGAATAGGAGTTATGTGACCCTGAGCAGATCCCTCTAAAAGTGCAGACTGCCAAATGTTTGCCAATCTACATTATTTGAGAGAGGCTCCTCACCTGGTGCTCCCTACACCAATGAAATCAGAGGCCTGGATCCTCCTCGCCCATTCAAAAAAATAAAAATGAACCAGGCCCTTTACTGCATTTAACAAGGTCACCTCATTCCCTTCCTTACCTGCTGTCCTGGTCTCCTAGGATTTTCCTGCCAATCCTCCACCAAAGCCACAGCCTCCTCACCACTCTCTGGATGATGCTCTCGAACCCAGCTTTGGATCTCCCTGGGTAAGATATTCAGAAACTGCTCCAGCACCAGCAGCTCCAGGATCTGCTCTTTCATGCGCACCTCTGGCCTCAGCCACCGACAACAAAGTTCCCAGAGTTGGCTAAAAGCTTGATGGGGTCCAGACACCTGCTGATACTGAAACTGCCGGAAGCGCTGACGGGAGATCTCGAGATTGAGCTCATCTCCCCAAAGAGAAGATTCTTGTTTCCAGGATGAATCCTCTTCTAATTTCACTATGAGGAGCCCCTCCTGCTCTGCAGGAGACTGAACTGGGGATTCCAGGGCAGTGGCCATAGTAGAATGTGGCTCCAATCCAGGTGGGCCTCCTATTCTTCAGTCTCCTGGTTTGCCTCCAGGTGGGTACTTCTGAGAGGGGATTCCCCCCCTAGGTCCCTAGGAAGAGGAACACAAAGGGCATGACCAAAAATGACCAAGCAGACTTATCCTGTTCCCATCTACCCTGGCATTCAAAGAATAAAAGGTTGCTATATAATCCTAAACCAGGCTTCTTCCCTCAGTGATGGTCAAAAAACTGCTCTCCTATGCCTGCCTGCCAATCTTTCATCAGGAATGCTGTGTTTGTGAGGCCCTTCACCCACAAACAGGTAACTGGATCACAGCCCGACACCAAATCCAGAAAAGGCAATGGCAGATCTCTTTGCAAAAGAGAGCAGAGCTAAGTCAAATGATTTGGATATGTGTCTGAAAACACAATTTATTCAAGAGAAAATAAAATGTTTTCATTCATGTTATATGCAGTAACAAAAGCTATCAGCATTACTCAGGTGAGACAGAGACGTCCAGACTGAAAACCACCTTCCAAAGCTATAAAGGGAATTATACTGTAAGATCAAATTAATCCCATTTCTGAATCTCACAAAGCCCTCTGACATGGGTCAGAGGAGTGGTTTTTAGCATTTTTGACAATGACATTTTGACACGCTGTTTCCCACTGGGCTGTGTACTCATAGCCAGCCAGTGACACTATAGCAAAGGGACTAGGTAGGATACGGATTTTTCCAATCCTGGGAAACAGAGATCACAGACCATATGGCGGATCCGGTGCTTAAACGTTCTTTACTCTAAGAGTAAGGCAGGTGATACTCTAAAATTGCTAAGTACATGTAAAACTCAATCATGAAACAGAAATCACAACGTTTTCATTACCAGAAATTCATCACAAGCCTTTTCTCCCCCTTTCTCAGAATTCTGATAGCAATGAAAGTCAAATGTAGCTAGCCAAACAGCTGCTCAACTCAACTCCATCTCAAAAGCCGACCCAGTTCCATATAAATTCCAGATGTTATGGCCTATGGAAGTCTGGCCTGGAAAGGCTCTACTCCCATGAGTTCTCCCTTGGCCCTAAGTCTCCTTAGAAGTCTGACAGCACTAAAGCAGCGTTGGAGGTTGGCTACCTAAGCCCAAGATCTGCAAGAGTGACTTAGATTCCTTATGAGGATCCCAAGGTTGAACCTAGCCTACTCCATCATTCTTAGGATTAAAGACAATTAAGTTCCAGTATAGACTCTCTTTTCCCCATTCCACTACTGGGTCATAAATGACAGGGATGTATTTCCCATCCCTGGAGTCTAAGCAACCTTAAACTTCATATGGCATTGTCAGACAGCCTTCTGATTTCTTTAATGGGCACTCACCCCCCTCCCCCCAGCATACGTACACAATCCATACAGGGGGGAGAACCTGAACCCTCTCATCGCACGCTGTAATATCCTTAGACGGTCCCTGCGCTGCTTCGGGGAATAACAAGCATTTCTTCAGTGCCCATTATGTGCCAGGCACTTCGCTACGCGCTTTTTACAAGTACTATCTTATGTGATCCTTTACACGAAGTGCCCAGGACTTCCCATCTCAGTGCTCTGCCGACCCCCTTCACCCACCCCGTCTGCCCCAGAATGTCCCTCCACCCCGCCTGTCCTTCCTGCCCCCTTCCCCTCCTCTGACCCTCCCCCAGGATGTCGCGGTCCCGCGGTCCCTCCCGGGTCCCCCTCCCTCCCCCCTCCCTCCCTCCTCATCCTCTCCTCCCACTCCAGGACGTTAGACTCCCCTGTCCCTCTCCCAACCCTGCGGCCTCCCATTCCCCTCCCCGGCACCTGCCCCTTCCTCGACCCCCTCCCATCTCACAGCCCCTCCCCCTCCTCCCTCAGGCTGTCACGCCCCCCATCACTCCCCACCCCCTGGCCCTGGCTCTTCTACCTCAGCTCTGCGTCCCCCGAGAGCGAAGTCTCGGGCCCACCCCCTACCCTAGGATGGGCGCGAGCCTCCCCTCCCCTCCCCCGCGGCCCGCACTCACCTCAACCCCGCCACCCCCTAGAGCTGCGGCGGAGCCCACCGCCGGGCGGAAGTGACCATTGGGCTCTCGCCGGGCACGCTGGGAATTTGAGTCCCGAGGGGCGGGGCCGCCTCTGAGACTACACCTCCCAGAGGGACCTGCGCCGCGAGCCCGCGGGCGGCTCGCGCTGCCTGCCTTTCTTTCGGATTGACGGCTCTGCTAGCCAACGGGCGAGGAAGCCGCCGCTGAGGCCCTCCTCCGGGTGTGCCGGGGCGGGGCGACAAAAGTGGCTCCGCCTGCGGGGCGGGAGCCGAGGGAGGGCCGAGTCTAGTGGGGCGGGGCCGCGGTCCTCTGTCCCCGAGACCAAGCCTTGAGGGGCCCAACCCCGCGAGAGACTCAGAAAGGCGGTAAAGAGACGGCTAGGGACGGAGCCCCGGAGACAGAGAGACAGACCGAGGGACAGAGACACCCGGGGCAGAGACACCCGGGGCAGAGACACCCGGGACAGAGACACCCGGGACAGAGACACCCAGGGGCGGAGCCGCAGAGACAGAGAGAGAGTCCAGAGATACCAAGAGACAGAGACACCCGGGACAGAGACACCCGGGACAGAGACACCTAGGACAGAGACACC
>CM053771.1:58456384-58475313 GCA_028658325.1 Potorous gilbertii | reverse complement strand
ACAGCCAGGGGCGGAGCCGCAGAGACAGAGAGAGAGAGTCCAGAGATACCAAGGGACAGAGACACCCGGGACAGAGACACCTAGGACAGAGACACCCGGGACAGAGACACCTAGGACAGAGACACCCAGGGGCGGAGCCGCAGAGACAGAGAGAGAGTCTAGAGATACCAAGGGACAGAGACACCTAGGACAGAGACACTCAGGACAGAGACACCCAGGACAGAGACACCTAGGACAGAGACACCCAGGACAGAGACACCCAGGACAGAGACACCTAGGACAGAGACACCCGGGACAGAGACACCCAGGACAGAGAAACCCAGGGGCGGAGCCGCAGAGACAGAGAGAGTCCAGAGATACCAAGGGACAGAAACACCTAGGACTGAGACACCTAGGAGAGAGACACCTAGGGGCAAAGCCGCAGAGACAGAGAGAGTCCAGAGATACCAAGGGACAGAAACACCCAGGACAGAGACACGCAGGGGTGGAGCCGCAGAGACAGAGAGAGTCCAGAGATACCAAGGGACAGAGACATCCAGGGGCGGAGCCGCAGAGACACCTAGGACAGAGACACCAAAGGGTGGAGCCACAGAGAGAGAGATTGCATTAATTATTAACTTCATATAGAAAGAAATCAGAATGGTGGGAAAAAATCAGGAAAGGGTAGGAAAGAGAAGCAACGCTCCCATCTTTTGTGACTGATTTCATTTGGGGAAGGGGAGGTAGAAAGCTCTGAGCCAGACAGTAGCCCCAACTGGCAGTGGTTTAGGGAACACTGAACTTAGGAACATGTGCTGCTATCCTCATCATTTGCCAGATGTTGGGTTCTCCAGCTGCTTTGCATCCTTCACACTTGCCAGCCAGCCAGCTAGTTCACTCACTTCAATGCTGATTGGCTGTGTTCCAGATCCCTTAATGGTGAAATCATTTTGGCAGGTGAATGTGATAGATAACTTCCATCCTCCTTCATAACACCTTACTCTAACTGACAAACTGTTTATCTGAGACTAAAGCACTTGCAACAGGCAGTAAACGTAGATCTGCCTTTCTTTCAAGGCCTTTGTGAAGAGATTTCTGACCACTCTGGCCCTCAATGTCTTCCTTCTCTGAGCTCCTATAGTATAATAAATATGCTTCATATGACCTTTATCATACACTGCCTGATGTTACTGGTCATGATTTTTGGTGCGTCTGTTCTAATTGGTACTCTATGGCTTGTCAATCATGGAACGCTATAATCTCAGAAGAATCACAATTCTGAGTGACCTAAAAGACACATACTAAACTCAAATAGGCGACAGCATATTGCCATCAATGAAGTAAATATGAAAAGTGGCATAAAGTTCATATTCATCATAGATGTAGACCTGAAAAGTTCTTGAGAAGTCCCATCTTCGTAACTCCAAGTGCAGAACCCAATTAACTATTCTATGTAGTCATCTAAAAAAACAGAATCATAAAATGAAAGCTAGGAAGGACTTTAGAGATCAAGTTTAATTGTGTTGGAGTCAACTCCCACCAGATTCTAAGAGATTATACTACAAATCAAATCTGTTAATTGTCTGAACATAAGAAAGTGATGGAGAACATATTAATAATGCAGGCTAAACTTAAAAGTGTGTCCTGTGTACATAGGGGTTTTTTTGGGGGGGGGAAGGTGGAGGCTAGTTATTAAATATTTACCACCACACACCTAATTCAAGCCCAGTTTCCCTAATTTTATTAGTGAGGCTCACTACCAGTAAGGGGAAATCAGGAAAGACTTCTTATAAAAGCTGGGACTTGAAGAAAGTCAGGAAGACTAGGAGATAAACATGAGGAAAGCTAGAATTCCCGGTATGTAGAATCACATCCTTTGTTTCCAAATTCAGTTTTCTTTTCCCTACACCACTTTGATTGCTATTACATGATTGCAGTGCCACCAGGAATGATGCCACAGGATTGATTACAATGGAGAGACGTCAACTAGACAACAGTATGGTCAGATATATTCAGTACTACTTGAATAACCGGAATAATTCATGGAAAGAGATCTCCATGAAATGCCCTAGAGATCAGATCTGGGCTTGATCCTTTAATGTTTAACATTTTTATGAATGACTTAGATAAAGACATAGACAGAAAACTTAGAAAATTTGTAGATGACACAAAGCTGGGAGATATAACTAACATATCAGAAGACAGTCGGTATTCAATAAGATCTTGATGATTTAAATATTGCAAAGAACCTAAGAGGATGAAATTTTATGATAGAGGGCAAGGGAAAGGGGTAGTCACTTAAACAGTAGTTTGTCTTTTAAAAAAAAGCTGAATGTTTTGGTATGCTGTAGGGTCAGTACATGTCAATAGAGTTATCTGGCAACCAAAAATTAAATGTAGTCTTTTGCCCCACTAAGACTTTTTGGATGTGCTCTAGTAAGGATCCTTTTTCAGATATGGGTTGGACCACTGAGGTTCCTTTGAATTCTGAGATTTGTATCCTGAGAGCCCTAGCTGCCCTGTTGACTTGTGTTTTGGAGTGTCAGATAACAGCTGAGTAAATCCATTATCTAGCTATGACTTCAGCACACAAGAAGATTGAGCAGTGTGTGTGTGTATTTTTGAATCGCCAGTGTCTGACACATAGTAGACAATAAATGTTTGATGATTGATTGAAGAACATACAAAATTAAGGTGATGGGATTTACTCCATTTACTAGGGCTAAGAGCCCTAACCAAGAGATGAAAGCCCTGTGATACAGTCTTGGAATCCCTGAAGAGCATGAAGTGGCTGACTGATCAATAGAAAGTCACTCAATAGAAAGTAAGCAAAAGACCAGAAAGTCTCCCAGTCTATAAAATAGCAAGAAAGTTCATGTACCTTGCAAAGACCACAATGCATCACAGCTGTCCATTCCTTTTGGGGAATTGATGGGATGGCCAAGTAAATACACTCTGGACCTTACATCTTCTGATATAAGCTATATAGAGGAATGTGGTTACTGGTCACTGGATGCCTTCAGCCAATTACACCCAACTTTGTCTCAGTTCAAGTCAGCAAATATCTATTAAGTGCCTTCTATGGGTAAGACCCTGTGCTAAGGCTATTAAGAGAAAAAACAATATATTCCCTAGGAATTTAAAGTCTGGGTAGGGAGATTGGCAAGGGCAAAGGTAATCAGGAAGGTGCATAGATTAATATGACACAAATCAGACCTCTAAAAGCAGAGATCCAGACAAAGTGCTCTAGGAAAATTCAAAGAGGAAAATATCTGTATAATGATAGAGTTGGTCTGTAAAACCAAGGAGTCTTCCCGCTGTAAGTCCTATGAATCTCTGTTAACTTTCACTCCTAAGAACCAGAGAAGGATACAAAGAGGAAGAACCACCAGTGCTGGACCTTAAAAGAAGAAAATATTTCAGCAAATAGAAATAGAGAGGGTTTTGTTTTCTTTTCCCTGACCTCAGCAAATGCACAGAGGCAGAGGAGGGGAGGGTGAGAAGAATGAACAAACCATCATCCAATTTGATGGAGAATTGGGTTCTTGAAGGAGCACAATGCGAAACAGACCCAGGGCCCGAACAAGAAAGGAGCCCCTTCTCTTGGAGGCAAATGGGTTGGGAATGAGCCCAGGCTTGGAATGCTTGGTAAAATAGGATGCTTCAATATGACTCTCAAATAGGATCTCATCAATATAGGTTCTTCTTCTGTTGGTGTGAAATACATTCTTTGTCATTGTGTGCAGAGTCTATAGACCACTTGGACAGAAAGAGAAAATATATAAAGAGTTTAGAAAATGAGAGATATCAATCATCTTAAACATCTTCTAGAGCTAACTTTCACTCTGGAATAGTAGGAGCAGCTCAAAAATTCTTTACTTGTCTCAATGATAATTTCATCCTTTAAATAGTCTATTATCCATCCAAATGCCTGGAGTCTTTCCTCTAGTACTTTTACCTGTTCACAGGTTGTGGCACAATCCTTGTGCTACTATCCTTTGCTAATTTCACACTCCCATGACCTAATTTCCCCCACCTCCTTTTCTAGTCATATAGGTTCTTGATGATGTATTTCACACCATTCCATGAGCCACCATGGTGCACAGTAACAGGAGCTAATGATAATCATGTGCTCAGTGGAATAGCATCTGCCAAAGATAGAGTCAAGTAGAGGGCAATGGGGACCAGGCCTAGGGAGAAATCTCAATTCCAAGCAGTCCTGCAGTGCAGGAGGCACGAGTCCCCCCATGCATGCACCCTGACCACATGGGTTTTCTATATGTGAATTCCACAGGTGCACTTTAGCTTTGTGTTTGTCTCTATTAATCTATCTTACAGGTTTCTACTCTTCCTAGTGATGGTCAGTGTATATGTGGGAATGTATTATGGGGAAAATATTTTATCACTTTCCAAGCTCTGCTATTTCATTAAATGCTTTTGCTTTGGAATGATTGTGCCCTCTGGCTGATTAATAAAGATAGGTATATTGGTGGGAGATTTTGAGCTGTCGTTCTGAGTAGACATGAACTCAAATGAAACCTTGAACCTGGAGTAATTTTGTTTGGGGGAACCTACTATATAAGTAAAGGCATTTCTATGTTACCCATATGTGCATGTATGTATGGATATACACATGTACACATACATATGTGTATATGAAATGATGGTGTATACCTTGTGTATATGTAACAACAAAAATAACGATAGTTGGCATTTATATAGTACTTTAAGGTTTATAAAGAATTTTACAACTATTATATCACTTTATCCTCACACTATCCTGGAAAGAAAGTGATATCATTATCCCCATTTTACAAATGTGGAAATTGAAGCAGAATAAGTGACTTACCCAGGGTCACATAGCTAATAAGTGTTTGAGGCTATATTTAAACAAATCTTTCTGACTTCAGATTTAGGTACAGATCCACTGTGCTACCTAAAAGACTTTCAGCTGCATGTTACAATATGAGCAATGTGTACTTTTCATCCACTTTATGGATGATTAGGCCAAACTCTTTCCTCTAAGATTAAGAGACTAGTCTACATTTGCATCAAAGACATCACTAATGAAAGATCAAGTCATTAGCACCTAATGTGTGCCGGGAACTGTGCTAGGCATTAAAAATGCAAATACAAACAGAAAGAAGGATAGTTCATTCCCTGAAGGTGCTTACATTCCAGTGGGTGGAAATAACACCTAGAAAGAAGCTGAAAGGGGTGAGGGGGAGGGAGGAGAGAAGAAGGTACTCAGCAGAGCCATGATGGAGAAAATCTGGAGAGTCAGAAGTGCAGCCTGGAGATAAATGAAGATAAGACTGCTCTATGGTGCGCTTTAAAATGGAGGTCCTAGAAGAAATCATCCAATCCAAGAGAGAGGTTGTATTTTCAATGTTTGAAGTCCAGGGGAAGTATGAGTGTGAGAGAAGATCTCTCAGAAGTGAAGCCTCCTCAAAGAATTGTTTCTTGTATTGTTAAAACACACTCCCTTGAACATTTGCAGCTAGCTAACCTTGTAGAGAAGCACACCTTGTAACATATCTTGTACTGTGTCTGACTCCCACTTTGTCCCAACCTGGTCTATGGCTTACACTCTTCACCCTTCCACTTCCCTTCTCTTTTTATCGCTGAGCAAACAGTTCCCAGTTTCACACCTTTTTGTCCTTTCTTCTTGGGGAGAAGTTCCCATATTTAGACTGTGAGCTCTGAGGCCCAGCCAATGGGAAAAGGAGCCAGTGGATGGGTAGGGGTGCCGCATTAGGGACTATATAAACTTGCTTTGAGCTCTGCGTATTTGTACTCCCTGGTTGGTGCTATTAAGGCAATGGTGGCGTGGGGGGGGGGAGGGGGGATACTCTTTCTCATGAGAAAGCAATAAATTCTTTTTTGCTTCCCTAAGACAAGTCTGACTGGTTATTACAAGAGGATCAAAGATACCCCACACAGTTTTGGGGGCTCATCCAGGATTCCCCCTTATTTGAACCAGTCCTGGGACAGGTTCCTGTGGGCCATTTCACAGAGGTCCTAGAATAGTTTTGGGGTTCCCTTCCACTTTTAAAGAGTAGACCACAGTGTGACAATCGTGAAAGGCAAAAACAAAAGTAAAATAGAGCTCCTCACCATGTTGGTGAAGACTACTATAGAGGAGGAGAGATGGAATCAAGGTCAGGTGAGTTTGTAAACAAGGTTTTTCAAAACCTTGGTAAACAAGAACCATGAGTGCTTTTAAGAGGGCAAGACAGGTGAATTCCTGGGGTGACCATAGAATTAGGGTTGAAGACAGGACCAATGAGTCTCCTTTGAAGAAGGGTGAGGCAAGAACTGTGAGTCTCTGTCCACTCCCCTAGGCAAGTAAATCATGGGG
The DNA here is from genome assembly GCA_028658325.1 of Potorous gilbertii. Taxonomy (NCBI): domain Eukaryota; kingdom Metazoa; phylum Chordata; class Mammalia; order Diprotodontia; family Potoroidae; genus Potorous; species Potorous gilbertii. Next base: position 58,468,973 of record CM053771.1, on the reverse strand, counting down.
AAAGCTCAAAAAGTCTCCCTCCAAAACTCCGGAGGATAGTCTTCCAAAAGTCTCGTAACACAAAAGTATCAGGGAACAGATAAGAAGAAAATGATTACATATTGTTGTTTAGTTTGGGCAGACACTCAATTTGGAGGAAATGTCTTCTGGCCAAAGTATGGATCCTCCAAGAACTGCCCCAAAAATTTAAACCTATATGTGTACTCTCTAAAGTTTTGTTAAATGTTTTGTCTGTGTGAATGAAAATCTGAGTCTCTGTTTTATCTAACATTTTGTAAGGCTGTAAATTTAGCTAGCCAGACAGCAAGAGCAGAAAGGCTGAGCTGAACTGTTCTTGAAAGGCAGGCTCTTTAATCTGATTCAAAACCTTTCTTCTTTGTAGAAACTGAGAAAGTCTTTCTGCCTCAAATAGGGGATTCACCTAAAGGAGGATCTCTTTTGTAATGGAAATTAGCAGAATAAAATACTGGCACATCTGTGAAAAAGTTGAGTTTTGATTTAAGGACATCTCAAAGTTAAAATCTGTACTTTATGTTTAAATAAGTAAATATATCTGATCACAGACAATATGTTTAAAACTGCAAATTCACTTTAGAATTTCAGTAATTTCTTTTAGAAGCATTAACTCTGTCCAAGTGCTCAGACCACATGGACAAAGGGGAGGTTACCCCCTCTCTCAGTCTAAGTTAATTGGGAAAGCTCTTGGTCTGGTGGACCTTGAAAACGGGAGGGGAGCTAGAAGATAGCATTTCAAATCTTTAAGAAAGTAGAATAAAAAGAGATTATGGGAAGTTATAAATAAAGTTTTCTTTTAAGTAGCAAGAGTATTTGAAAAAAAATAAGAGGGCTAAAATGTTTATCATTAGTGATTATAAATCCAGATTTGATTAGATTCAAGTTAAAATGTGTCCTGAAGGAATATAGAGCAGCCTCTGAGAATGCTCTTCCTATTAGGATTAAGCAGAAAAAGATATTGTTATTCAGCATTTATGATTATAAAGGGCTTAACAGAAGAATGGGTATAAGGATGGGTATATGTTAGATGCAACATTAATCTAATGTAATTGTTACACAATTTTAAAATATGAAGTTCATTATATATAGACTGAGGTTTTAAAAGAGATGTGATAGAGATTTGATAATTTGAAACATTATAAATAAGAAGACAGAAAAATCATGTAATTTGATTTGATAGTTAATAGGTTAATCAAATTTGAGATGACTCCATCTGATCAGGGTGATAGAGTGTGCCCATGTGATGGTAAGATGAATTACTGTGCAAAGTGATGTGGAAATGCGTTCAGTAGAATGAGTAACGACTTATTTTAAATTTTAAGTAAATTTAAATAAGTTTGAATTTTTAAGTAATCCATCTAAATGTTGTTATATTAGAAATTGTATTGTTAAATTAATGACGAATTGATTTTTAAAAAGCTGTTATTAATTCTGTATAAGAGTTTCTGTGTTGTAGAATTCCTATTGAGAAAATGAGAATCTTTGAATATATATATATATATATATATATATATATATATATATATATATATATATATATATAAATGGGAGTGATTTTTAAGCCTGTTTCATCTAAGGATGTATTAAGTATGTTAAAAAGTTTATTTCTTCTGTTAAGAAGGAAATTTTAACTAAAATTATTTTTGCTATGAATCAAGCATTTACAAAAGTATGTTTGTAAAAGGAAGCTTATGGGCAAATGTGAAAAGGCCTTGGTTTTAGATCTTGTAATGTTTGCCAGTTAGGTTCATGAGAGTTTTGTGACAAATTGTAAACTGTTCTTAAAAAAGGAAGGTGTTTGTTGTATGAAGAAATGTTTTGTAAAATCTTTTATATGATTTTTGAAAGACCTATCTACCAAATTTATATTTGTAAGCTAATTTGTTATAGTAACTAAAGATTTTATGGGAGGGTTGGAAGATAAGGGACAAGATAAGGAAGACCAGGAATTTTATGACTCCAGAAAGTTCTGTGATATTTTAAGACAAAAAGTCTCTTGTCCACATACCCCTTTCCTTTTGAAGTCCAAGTCCAGTCATTACAGAAGAACTTTTTAAGATCTAATCTGAACTAGAGATGCTCAGAGAAGATATGTAAACTATTTCCTATTGTCAAAGGAGAGGAGTGGCACCAGCACCCCCCAGGGCCCCTAAGAGACTTGAAGAGTTTAAAATGATCACCCAAGTGGTATGGCCCCTCACTTCATTTAAGGTGTAATCTCTTATGTAAAGTGTAAACTTTTTGTATATGCAATTCCTAAGCAAGGAATTTGTTTTGGTGATAAATAATCTCTAGTGATTGGCTTTTAGGACAAATTTAAGGTATGAGTCCTGGTAAAATTTTTGATTAGTGAAACCCACCATCTAACATATAAGCTGCTGAAACTGTAGTCAGGGAGGCATGTGACTGTTACAGGGAGAAATTTACCTCGTGGGACAGTCCTGTCCTCAGCATGGCATAGGATCCTTCTAGTTCAGTTTCCCCATTGTATTCCTCTGAAAAGGAATGTTTTCCCACTTGACTCTTTCTGAGTCTGGTTATAAAATGGAGATGATATCTAATTGGGTTCTTGCTTTACTTCTTCATGGCATGTTTCTACAATCAAAGCAGAGAGTTTAAGATGTGAGTACAATGCAAGTAGTGGAATCTTTCTGTTTTCAATTAATTGGGCAAAAGTTTATGGGCCTCTAGAGAGTCAGATCAAGTAGAGAAATCTAAGGAGCTTTCAAGGAGAGATTTTTCCAGGGCCCTTTTAGACAAATGGGACTAAAACTCATTTGGCATAAGGGACAAAAGTCCTAACCTGGAATAAGGTCTTTACCTATTACAAAATGAGGTAAAAGCAATTGGTATTAAAACAACTGACTGAAGTAATTACTGAGACAAAATCAGAGACATCTTCAATTTGGGGAAAAGAATTTGCATAGTTTCTTAGAGGCAGGTAACCTCTGGTAATATTTGGCATTAAAGGAAAATTAAATGTTTCTGATTTGATTTGAATTCACTTCATGAACGTAAGTCGAAGTTATTGTTTGAACTTATCATATGTGTAACTCATTCTTTTAGACTAAGCAAGGTTAGAAAGGTATAGAGAAGCTTGGGAAATGTAAATTTAGAGCAATAACCTATGGTTTTAATGGTAAATTTGATTTTGATTTTTATTTAATCAGGAACTAGAACATGTATAGGAAGGCATGTAGACTACTTAAGACTTGCTTCAAAAGATGTTCCTTAGCCAATGTGAAATTATAGTTATATCTGAAACCGATTATTGGATTTTGCTATTTTAAGATTTTATGGGACTATTAACTGACTCTTCTTCTGAGTCTGATTCCAGGTGTGGATAGCAAGAGAGACTGTCTGAGCCACTGATCCATGATGCCAGTAAGCCTGTGAGATGCTGGTAGGAACTGCAAAAGGTGATCTCATGGGAAGGTTGGGAAAACAACTGATCAACCTGGGCTGAGTTAGGATTCTCCTGACTCAACTTCCCCACTGACACCTGGCAGACTTTAAACCTGACTGGATGCCCATTAACAATCTGTTCTTGCCTGGAATTTACATAAAGTTAGGGAGAAGTTGTTTTCCTGAAATGTCCCTACTCTTAGTGGTAATTTCCTATTTAAAAAATTTCATAAGCAAAATACCAGATCTATTAAACAATACATTGTTGGTAGGGGAATATCTGAAGTTAAGTTCAAACAAAAAATGAGTTATTAGGTTTAGGATTTTAGACCAACAACATTAAGTTAAGGTCCTTCAATTCTTAGTAATAGTATGGAGACAATCAGGTCAAGGGCTTGTGAGGTTAGCATACATAGTTACTATTTTGTCTCAGCTGGTTAATGTGAATTTCTTAAACTTGACAACTGGCCAAAGTTCAAGTTTGGTTTTGTAAGAGTAATAAGTGTATGAAGTTTAGGAATGATCATCTAAAATTGTATTAAGATCAGTTTTGTAGGAGAGTGGACATCTGGATGTCTACAAGAAGACAAAGGAAAGAAGATTCTGAGATGCTGTGCTGAAAATGGCTTGAAGAAGCATCACATGACCAGAAGTTGGAAGTATTTTATGATGTGATACATATTGTGTTAACAATGATTATTTAGTGTATTTATATAAGTACTGGAGCCTGTTGTTTACTCTTTAGTGAAATCTCATGAAGGGGACTGCCCCTCTCCTTGTAATTTGTTAGTGCATCAATTAGACTCATACCTGAGTGAAGGGACCAATCCATTCATGGTGGAAAAGACTGTATGGGTTTATTGTTCTTATCAGTTGCTATACCTTTTCTTTGCTTTGCTGCAGGTATTTTCCTTGGCCTTAGTCATTTCTGTTGCTATGTACATTGTGAGGAGACTTCAAATTGTAAGAAATAAGAGGGGTATTGTGAGAGATGATCTCTCAGAAGTGAAGCCTCCTCAAAGAGTTAACTGTTTGTTGGATTATTAAAACACACTCCCTTGAACATCTGCAGCTAGCTAACCTTGTAGAGAAGCACACTTTGTAACATGTCTTGTACCGTGCCTGACTCCCCCTTCATCCCAACCTTGTCTATGCTTTACACACCCCCTTCCACTTCCCTTCTTTTTTTGTTGAGCAAACAGTTCCCTGTTTCACACCTTTTTGTCCTTTCTTCTTGGGGAGAAATTCCCATGTTTAGACTGTGAGCTCTGAGGTCCAATCAATGGGAGAAGGAGCCAGTGGATGGGTGGGGGTTCTGCATTAGGGACTCTGTAACCTTGCTTTGAGCTGTGCATATTTGTACTCTCTGGCTGGCACTATTAGGGTGAAGAAGGGGGGATACCCTTTCTCTTGAGAAAGCAATAAACTCCTTTTTGCCTCTCCTAAGACAAGTCTCTGATTGATTATTACAAGGAGATCAAAGATACCCCACACATGAGCTTCTAGGGTGAAGAAATTTCTGTGAAATAATAGAGAAAGACTAGAGAAGCAGGAGTGCAACTTGGAGAAGAATGAAGGTACAGGAAGGGGAAAAGCAGATTTTCACAAATCATAGTCTACAGAAGACCATATCTTTATAGTCACTTGTAGATCTTTCCCTAAACCATTTTGAACCCCAAAGCTTGAACTGAAATCAATCAGACTGCTTTGCTTTGCTCTAAAACTGCCCTTTCCTGTGTCAGCATCTTCAACAACCTGTTTATGACAGGATACCAGAGTAATGGGACTTGCCTTGTCTTAGTATCCCAGAGGCATATGCTATACAGGGAAAAAAAGATATCCTGGGATTGTAACTTCCGACTGACACTATATTGTCAATTGTCTTGTCAATTTGTACTTATTATGTTGAACCTTCCTTGCCGAAGAAGACCACGCCATCAGAGAAATGATGACATGACTTGCACTTGACTTTGTTTTGAGTGAGAGAGGGCTGTGCAAGATCACCAGCCTCACTTCTTCTCCAGAGTCATCTGAATCCAGTGACCAGATATTCATCAGGATGACTGGAGATGACCCAGGATGCATTGGGAGACCTTGGTTTAACTACTTCTTAAAAAGGCCTATTCAATGAATAGGGGTTACCTCACCCTAAGTGAATACCTGCACAGACCTTGGCCTTTAATCAGATAAAGAGTAGAAAAGGGATAAAAGAGTGAAAGAAATACATGAGTAAATTGCTTCATGTTGCCAATAAGCCCCTTGTGGATCAAAGTATAAAGAGAACGTCACTATACTGTCCCTTCCTCCATCAAAGAACCTTGAAATCTTGGTCACGGAATTTAATTGCTTGGCTCAAACCATAAATATTTGACTAGTCAGAAAACTACAACACTTAAGTATAAATACAAATAGAAGCCAGAGATAAAGATTTGAAATTGATAGGAAATCAAATCCTTATTTCATGAGAGCTACACAGAGCAACAATTCAGGGAGGGAAATGGGCTTCAGAAAGAAGGCAAAGACTTATTCCATCAAGAAATGTATAGTATATGTTTAGGTGAAGAGGGCCAACAGACATCCATAGAGCAGCAGAATAACTGTGCCAACAGGCAGAGAATGAAGTTCAAACTAGCCATATTGCTCACAAGATATAGCATATTCTCAGGACAAACTACATATAGCTACATAAACTTTAACATTAATAGGATTCTTAAAATAAACACAAGGTGTATGTCTGATTTCATTTTTTCTAGTCTTTTTGTTAGGACATCTGTGGAATGCAGGAACTGACTGGTAAAGGCTGGAGTGACAACCTTTAACTGGGACCTCTTTTGGTGATTACAGACCACAGTGGACACAGCAGACTGAAGTCATATAGGGCCACTGCTACTCAGCAACATAGCTTAGCCCAGGTATCAGGGTGTTTATGTACATATCTTCCTATGTGTGTGCAGGGGGAATCTGAGCATTACAACCTTCTTATAAGCCTCTTTCACCATTTGACAGAGTTAGCAGGGAGCCTTCCCCATTCCTGCCTTTTACTTCCAATAACTTCATGGTGAACAAGATCTCATCTGTTCCTCATATTACTAAGTGGTGAAGTTATCTATAAGAAGTTTTGGTACTCATAAAGGTATTTGGAAAGGGAGAATGGGGTGTAAGGTTTCTTAACTCTTTTAAAGTTGAAAATCTTTTAACTGACTTCACTGTGACCAGTCTGGCCATATCTCTCATAACTTAAATTGAAGTCATACTTCTTTCCACCAAACAATTTGCATTTACAAATTTAACTAAGAAAATTCCTTTCTCATGGTGTAGCAGCAAGCACCCTGGCATACACAGGAGGGCCTGCTACACAGGTTTTTAGATCTGCTTTTCTAAAAGGAAAACAACTTTTGAAGGATCAACAATCTATTTTAATTACCTTCACCAACAGAAAAAATACAAGCAGAGAAATAAAGACCAACAGACATAGCTTCTGTCTGACCAGAAGCAATACATACATCACAGATCAACAGAAAGATCCAACTGTCTGACCTTTACATATATGCATCGTTACCAGAGAAAGAAATACCAACATCTGGGTTTTCAAAGCGGGGGTGGGGCACGGCTGCCCAGAGTCTCATCTGGCACAGGAACCTTCTTCCACAGAAGCCCCCAAAGCAAAAACTTACCTCAGAGTATATATACACTTTTCAGAGCCACAGGGTACACACAACCTTTGTGACCCAGTGCCTCATTAATTAGCAAAAGGTGTGGGTGTTCCTACAAAACAAGTCTTCCCTAATCAAGCTTCCTTTAATGGGGTTTACCCGAGGCCTATTAATGGGCTGAGAAGTTTACATTCTCTGTAATGTTACAAACAAAGTTACAACTTTACATTACACATGGTATATTAAAGACATATGGGGACCATAAATCTGAGGGACACAGAAATCCTGGGATTGTCCTAAAACATATTTAAGCTTAGTCATTCTTTTGTCAGTCAGTCAGAACTTAGGTTCTGGTTCCTTGCATGTACAAGCTCCCTAGCTTCAGCCAGCTTTAAGGGAATAAACAATATGAATTTACATATCACCTACCTTGTTTGCCTCTTTAACCAGACTTTCAGGTCTGAGTGTGTACTCAAATGACTAAAAAGTGTAGAGAACACAAGATCCTGCCACGATTTGTTTGTTGACTATCAAAAACTATTTGATTCAGTAAAAGTACCTTTAAGTATCTCCTCCGACAAAATGTCTCATATGCCTGTCAAAATACATGCAATGCTTTGAAAGATATAATGACAGAGACATAAAAAGGGAGTTATAGGCTCACCAATGGTGAACCTATATATACACATTCATCTATATATAGATAGGTGCAACTAAGTGGCACAATAGATAGGGCTTGGATTCAGGAAGATTTATCTTCCTGAGTTCAAATCCAGCCTCAGATATTTACTAACTGTATAACCCTGGGCAAGTCATTTAACTCAGTTTGCCTCATTTTTTCATCTGTAAAATGAGCTGGAGAAGGAAATGGCAAACTACTCCAGTCCAAATGGAGTCACAAAGAGTCAGACACAATCAAAACAACTAAATGACAACAAATGTCTGTATGTACCATATACACCACAACTTGCTCAGCCATTCCCTAATTGATGGGCATCTCTTCAATTTCCATTTCTTTGCTACCACAAAAAGAACTCCTATAAATATTTTTGTACATATAGGTCCTTTTCTTTTATCTTTTGGGGATAATGGTATTGGTAGGTCAGAGGGTGTGCACAGCTTTGTAGCCTTTTGGGCATAGTTCCAAATTGTTCTCTAGAAAGGTTGAACTAGTCCACAACTTCACCAATAGTTCATTAGTGTACCTATTTTTCTACATTCCTTTCAGCATTTGTCATTTTCTTCTTCTATCATGTTAATCAATTTGATAGGTATGAGGTGATACTTCAGAATTGTTTTAATTTGCATTTCTCTAATCAATACAATAGTGACTTAGAGCACTTTTTCATGTGACTAAAGATAGCTTTGATTTCTTCTTCTGAAATCTGCCTATTCCTACAACTTTTGACTATTTATCAAATTGAAAATGGCTCTTTATTTTTTACAAATTTGGTTCCGTTTCCCATACATTTGAGAAACAAGGCCTTTATCAACGAAACTTGCTATGAAAATTTTCCCAGTTTCCTAACACAACTTGATTTTTTAAAAACATATTTCAAATTTAACATAGTAGTTCCAGTGCTGCCCCGTTTCCTTATCCTTTTCTGAACTTCCTTCTGCTCTCTTCTGCCTATTTTAAATGCTTTGGGAACACGCTTTTTCTTCCTTTTTGTTTTTAGTATCAGTATCATTACTCTCTCTGTCTTAACCTACCCACAACCCTACCCCCCTAGTCAAAACATAAAAACCCTGCCTTGTAACAAATAAGTATAATTACTCCAAACAAAACAATGGCTGTGTCTGAGAATGTATGTCTCATCCTACACTTCTGAAAAGAAGAAAGGGAAGAACATATGGGTGATGTGGCATGCATGGCACAGAGATGTCCAGAAAGAGGAAAGGAAGGTCAGGATCCAAGCAAGCTAGGAGAAACACTTACCAATCAGAAGTCCAGGGACATAGGAATGCACTTCTTTGAACCTCTGTCTCATAGCGCCCTTCCTTCAAGATACAACTCAGTCACTACCTTCTACCTGAAGCTTTTCCTGATTCTCACAAATACAAGTGCCCACCCTCCTCAACTGCCTCATATTCCATTTTGTATGTACTTTTACATGCACACACACCTCACGTCTCCCATAATAGAATATAACCTCCAGGAGAATACTAATTACTTCATTCTTTGTCTTTGTATCCCCAGTACCTAGTACAGTTTGTGGCATATAGTAGGTGCTTAATAAATGCTTATTCATTGAATTGTAGGACTCAATTGTTCTGGCAACAACTTTAGCAGAAGCTGTCAGCAGCTAGAGCAGAAGAGCTCCTGACCTTACTCCAGAGCTCCTCCACGTGGATGGACAAGTAAATATGGGTACTGCAACTCCTAATTTACAGGCAAAACCTCTCTAGCTTAAATCTTCCCCCTAGAGTCTGCAACTTCCCAAGCTTCTGGGATCTAGTGTTCCCCCAAAACTGGTTCCTGACCAGACCTGCACTCTGGTTCAGGATTGTCTCTGTGGATGCCGCTTCTCCTTCCTTAAGAGAAGTTTTCTTGAGATGCAGTAGTCATATAGCAATGAACCAATATGAGTCAATTAAACAAATTGCAGTCCAGAAAATGGAAAATGTACAAAAAGAAAATAACTAACATTTTATGATACTTTTAGGATTGAAATGTTCCATACATACTGTTGTCATTTATTTTTTGGACTTTTCCTTTTTTCGGTAGGTGGAGAGAAGAAAATCTACATTTGTGACTTTCTCCTTACTTCTTAGAGAGCTACCTGGGGCACTGAGAAGTTAAAATACGCAGTTTGATGCACGCAGTCAACAAGAGAGAGAGACAAGACTTGAACCCAGGTCTCCCAGTTGCTAGGACCAGTACAACTTGCTGTCTGTTTATCAACATTTTTTAGAGAGATCTAATATCTATCTATCTACCTATATCTGTATGTATGCATATACACATATGTACATATATATAAAAGCATGTTATGTATCTACATACAAATATGCATATATGTTTTTATATACACATACATGTGCAAGCAAAGTGAACCTGTAGAAAAGTTGGAGTGATCTTAATTATGCCAGATTACCCCAAAAAACGTTTATGGGTGAAACTGTCAGGCAGGAAATGGAACTGATTCAACAGCATTTATCCTTGCTAATGCCCAGTGAAAGTAGATACGGCACTCAAGACCTAATTGGGAAAAACAGATGAACTTAATCAAATATAAGCAAAAGAAATCCACGTGGGATCACACAATTTTAAAGGTAGATTGTTAAGAAATGGCAGAGGGGAAACATAATAACAATAAATGATATTTGTATGATACTTATAGCTTTGAAGTGTTCTGTGTACACATGATCTCATTTGAATCTCACAACAACCCTATGAAATAACTACGATATCATTATTCATATTTTACAGATAAGAAAACTGAGGTCCAGAAGGTTCAACTTGTTCAACCGTTAAGTGTTGGAGATAGGACTTAAATCCAGTCATCTCTTGACTCTAGTTTTAGTGAGGTATGTATGGGGTGGCACCCAGATGTAGTAGGAAACTGAGGCAACCACTAATCAGACAGCAAAGTTCCTAGATAAAGAGTTTCTAGGGATAAAAGCATTAAATCATTGAACCATGATATTTTTATCTGGGTGGCAAGGTGGCCAGTTTTAGGGATGAAAATAAAAGTTATCAAGATGTAATTAAAACTGCGCAAATATACAGGATAAAAGTTAGCACAGGTAGGAGTATTCACAGAGAGTTCCAGCTCTAAATTGCCTGGTCAATGCCAAGGAGACATGGCATCTAATAGTTCTCTGAAATGATAGATCAAAGATTCTTTGAAGTCAATCAGTCAACAAGCATTTTTTTAAGCATTTAATATGAGTCAATGGGTTTGGTACCAAGGATATGAAGAAAGGGAATAATTCCCACCCTCAAGAAGCTAAAATTCTAGATATGCAAAGAAAGAATCATACATACAAGATATGTGCACTGCAAACAAAAAGTAATCTCAGAAGGCACTATTGGGGAGGGGAGGTGGGGTAGAAGGTAGGTTTTGATCTCACTTTAAGGAAGACAAAAATCAAAAGTAAGAAAAGAGAGCCCTCTAAGGCATGGGAGACAGCCAACACAAAAGTACAAAGTTGGGAGACAGAGGGTTATCATAGAGTGCATGGAGGGGAGGAAAGTACAAGAACATTAGAGAGATAGGAAGAGATAAGGTTGTAGAGGGCTTTAAATGCTACACAAAAGGTTTTATATTTATATTTGATCCTGGAAGTAATAGGGCACCCCTGGAGTTTATTGTGGGGATTGATATGGTCAAATCTCTTTGATTTAGAAAGATCACTTTGGCAACTGAGTGGAGAATGAACTGAGCAGATTCTTCAGGCAGAGGGACCAACCTGCAGGATATTTTAATACTGCAGGTGTGAGGTAATGAGAGTTCGCACCACTGAAGTTTGGGGTCTGTGTGAGTGGAGAGAAGGGGACGTAGACCAGAGATGTTTTGAAGTAAAAAAAAAATTTAGCAGTTGACTGGACATGTGGAATGAATGCAAGAGAGAGAGGTCAAATACAATGCCAAAGTTGAGCACCTGAATGAATGGAATGATAGAAGCATTCTTGTCATAATAATAAAGTTTGGAAGAGGAGAGGGTTAGAGGGGAGAGAGGAAGTGATTTCTATTTTAGACACATTGAGTTTGAGATGTCAACAAGACATGTAGTCCAAGATGTCCAGGATGTAGTTGCTGATGATTCTGAAGATCAGAAGGGAAAATAGAGTTGGAGATAAATAGATAGATAGGTAGGTAGATAGATAGATAGATAGACAGACAGATAGATAGATAGATAGATAGATAGATGATAGATAAATAGATAGACAGGCAGATAGGTAGGTAGGTAGGTAGATAATATGAGAATCATCTGCATAGAGATGACAATTGATTCCATATGAGATGAGTTTAACAAATAAGAGCATATAAAGAAAAAAGGAAAGAGAGTCCAGGCAAAGTCTTGAGTGAGGGGGGCGGAGCCAAGATGGCGGAGTAGAAAGACTCACCTATGCTAGGTCCGAACCCACAGCCCATAGATTCCCTGTAAAAAGAACTCCTGACAAATTCTGGAACAGTGGAAGCCACGCAGCAACACAGTGAAGGAGATTTCCATTGCAGAGTGCCCTGAAAAACTGACCGCAAAGGTATCCCAGACGGGAGCAGAGTCCTGCCCGGCCGAGCGCTCCCCTCCCCCGCCCTGGCCACGCGGCACTGAGAGGAGCTAGCAGAGCCCAGCAGGCGGCAGGGACCTGAATCTCCGGCAGCTGCGAAGGACCCTCCACCCACAGACGCACAGGTCAGTGAGAGAGACAGGCTGAGAGGGGAGCGGGGGATCTCCGGGACTCGGACCCCCTGGGAAGCGGCCGCTGCGGCAGAGGCTGAGGCAGCTCAGCCAGAGACTCCCAGAGTGGGCTGGAGCTCCACCCCAGCTCCACTACAAAGGATCTC
>CM053771.1:58411374-58455884 GCA_028658325.1 Potorous gilbertii | reverse complement strand
CAAATGGGGAGAAAATTTTGGAACCCAAAATCTTGTGAAAATGAATGTAAAAAGTTAAATAAATTTATTTAAAAAAAAAAGTCTTGAGTGACCCCGACTTCAGTGGATATAGCCTGGTTGAAGGACCAGAAAAAGAAATTGAGGAATCTACAGAAATGTAGGAAGAGACCCAGGAGAAAACAATGTTACAAAAACTTAGGAAAGAGATAATATCCAGGAGAAGAGGGTGATCAACATTGTCAAAGGCAATGGAGAGGAGAGGCAAAAGAAGAATGAGGGTTGAGCAATGGCCATTAGAGATAGCAATTAAAAGATCGTTAGTGGCTTAGGGACAGTTCATTCATGAAGGTGGAAGCCAGGTTACAAATGATTTCATCTCTTTGGATCTGTTTCCTCATCAGTAAACTTAAAGGGTTGGAACTAATGACCACTGAGGACCATAAGGTTCCATGATTCTATACTCAAATCCCAACCTGAATATATTCACCAATGCATTCTCTCATCTTAGGGACAGCTAGGTGGCATAGTGCCATATATGGTGCCAGACCTGGAGTAAGGAAGACCTGCCCTCATATCCAGCCTCAGACCCTTACTAGCTGTGTGATTCTAGGCAAGGCACAACCTTTGTTTGCCTTAGTTTCCTTAATTGTAAACTGGGATTCATAATAGCACCTACCCCATAAGATTGTTATCAGGACCAAATGAGAGAATATTTGTGGAGCGTATTGTGCATAGCACCTGGCAGATAGTAGGTACTTAAATTCTTGCTCTTTTCCCTTCGTTTTGCAACAATGTAATATGTTTGTTCTTGTTAGTCCCTTATTTATTGATTTTTTAAAATGTTTAAATTTGTTATTTTTTTGCATTCTTTTCTTTTTAAATTTTGAGTTCCAAATTCTCTACCAGTACCTTTGATATTAGAGTTACTTTCTACTTTTGGGGTCCACCTGCTATCTAACTCTCACCTGTGATTCCAAGAAGCTGTAGCATGTGCAACTGCCACACCCCAGTAAACTGTTTCAGTTAAACCTGATTGAGGGTAATCAAGAGTGTCAAATCTTCAATGAGTTAGGGAGGTGTCTACTCCAAGCATGTGAAGATTTCCCCCAGTAGAATGGGAGGATGTGAACAATTTGTTCTGTCTGTCCCTACTCAATTTTTTCACAGCCATGAAGACAGCTGAAGAAAGTGCTGTGCAGCACTTAGAGCTTGATTAGACATCTAAGGGGCCAAGGTCACCCATTGCATCTTGGGCCATCGCCAGTTCTCTTGAGTTTTGTCTTGCCACTGGACTTCAGTCTCTGGAAGAGAGACTGAGACTGATGACTGCACAACTCTGCCTCACTTAAATCCAATTTATGCATGAGTAAAAAGACATAATCCATACCATTTTACCAATTTTCAAAGTCCTGTGGCAATAGGCAAGTGACAAAGTAACAAGTAAGAATACACTGGGAGCTATAGTCACAACCCTGCCCACAGGCGGCTCTGGCCATAGTGTCATCTTCTCACTGATCAGTGGGATTCAGCAGGCCCCTGGATGTTGTTATGTTCATCCTTCATTGCTAAAGAAGACCATGCCATCAGAGAAATGATGACATGACCTGCACTTGACTTTGTTTTGAGTGAGGGAGGGCTGTGCAGGTCACCCGCCTCACTTCTCCTCCAGGGCCATCTGAATCCAGTAACCAGATACTCATCAGGATGACTGGAGATGACCCAGGATGAGGCAATTGGAATTAAGTGACTTGCCGAAGGTCACACAGTAAGTGTCAAGTATCTGAGGTGAGATTGGAACTCAGGTCCTCCTGTCTCCTGCACTGGTGCTCTATCCACTGCACCACCTAACTGCCAAGCCCCTGCATGAGCAACCTTTTTAAGGGCCATATCTCCTAGTATGAGGAAGGGACGAGAAAAGATGTCCTAGAGATTTCAGGAAAACCTGGCAAAATTTACCTGAACTGATGCTGAGTGAAATGAGCAGAACCAGGTGAATATTGTAGACAGTAATGGCAACAGAGTGTGGGGTCAACTTTAATGAACTTAGTTCTTCTCAGAAATATAATGACCTAAGACAATTTCAAAAGACTCATGATGGAAAACGCTATCCACCTCCAGAGAAAGAACTATGGAGTCTGAATGCAGAGTGAAGCAGACTATTCTCTCTCTTCCCTCTTTCTCTCTTTGCTTTCTCTTTCTCGCAGTTTTTCCCTTTTGTTCTGATTCTTCTTTTACAACATAACTAATGTGGAAATATGTTTAATAGGACTGTATATGTATAGCCTATATCAGATTGCATGCTGTCTTGGGGAGGAGGGAGAGGAGGAAGGGAGAAAAATGTAGAACTCAAAATCTTATGAAAGTGAAAGTTGAAAACTAAAAATAAAAAGGAAAAACTAAATGTAAAAGTGCCCTAAAAGTTGTCTGGTTTGCCTAGCCTAACCCTAGCCTGCTTACCACAGCGGGTAAGGATCCTACTCTGCAGCCAAAACACAAAAGAAATGTACAAATACTTTTGCAAAGATGATTCCACCGGTACATGGAATGTGGTGTTGTTATTGTATTTGTCCTTCGCTCTCAAAGAGAACCATGACATCATGAGGACGACATAACTTTGCAGTTGACTTTGATCTGAGTGAGGGAGGGCTGGGCAAGGTCACCAACTTCACTTTCTTCTCCTGTGCCATCTGGATCCAATGGCCTGATATTCATCAGGAGAGTTGGAGATAGCCCAGTAGACCTGAAAAACAAACAGCTCTTGTGACAGAACTCAGTAGGTACTGCATCCAAGTAGCCAAGTAGCAGCCCTGAGTGAAACAAGCTGGGAAATGAAGGTCAGCTTACTGAAGTCCGAGTTAGATACAGGTTTTTCTGGAATGGCTCCATTGATGGGGGTCGGGGGGAGGATAAGGGCTAACCATGAAGCTAGCATAGGTTTCACAATCAGAATTAATCTAGTCAGGAGGCTTGGATGCCTCCCAAAAGGAGCAAACCACAGGCTTGTGACAATGTGATTGACACTTGCAGGAAAATGCCACACCACTATCATCGGTGCCTATGTTTCCACCTTGATGAACCCTGATGAGGTCAAAGAAAAAATTGGAGACCCTCATCATCAATGTGCCAAAAGAATACAAACTTGTAACAGACACAATAAAACTTATTATAAACACAATAAAACTTCATGGATGCATCCTTTCAGCAAACATTGGCATTTAATAAACTATGTCATTGTTAGGAGTAGAGACAGACAGGATGTGAGAGTTAAAAAAGGGGATGTGTGGTACAATGTGCTGGACTGATCATAGACTTATCCTCTCCAAGCTAAATATTTGCATTCAACACAAATAGAATCCCCAAGGTAAGATGACTACTTAATGTCAACAGATTAGAGTACTTCTTTTTGCTTGAATAATTTGTTGTTAACTTGGAGGGAAAGCTGAGCTAACACAAAGTTGGCAATAGGGAATAGAAAAGGAATGGGCAGCTTTCAGAGATATGGTGTTCAACATCACATTTACTCATCTGGACCAGAACACTCATAAACATTAAGACTGGTTTAACCAAAATGATGGGAAAATTCTAAAGCTACTAAGTGAAAAATGATGACTCTGCAGGATTTACCAGCAGGTTAGTTCATTTGTCTCTAAGGCAGAATTTAATTCCATCAAAAATAAAGAGCAGGTGAAGCTTGGAGAAATGCAGAATTCTTGGCTCACTAAGAAGGCAGATGAAATTCAGTACTGTGAAATCCAAATGGCCTTTATAATACCCTGAAGGCTTTTTTGATGTCCTGTTTGCCTCAGTTTCCTTATCTATAAAATAAGCTGGAGAAGAAAATTGCAAACCACTCTAGTATCTTTGCCAAGAAAACCCCAAATGGGCTTACAAAGAGACATGACTGAAAAACAACTCAACAACAACAATAAAGAAGTGATTAAATGATGAAGTGATATGTTTGTATGTCTGGCACAGTCAAAGAATTGCTACTTCACTGGGTTTAGAATCAGGAAGACATCTTCCTAAGTTCAAATCTGGTCTCTGACACTTATTAGCTGTATGACCCTGGATGAGTCACTTAATCCTGTTTACCTCAGTTCCACATCTGTAAAATGAGTTGGAGAAGGAAATGACAAACTACTTTATGATCTTTGCCAAGAAACCCAAAATGGGATCATAAAGAATTGGACACAACTGGACAGCAACACAAGAAGACGATTTATGGGCCAATAACCTATGGTGTATTTCAACACTGATGGAGCCACATTCACTAGTGGTAAAGACATAATATCAGAGAGACAGGCTGAACATTTTCGTAACATTCTCAATAGACTTCCATCAATCAATACTGAGGCCACTGACTGTTTACCTCAGGTTGAAATCAATCCCTCTCTAGCCAAACTTCTAACTGAAGAAGGGGTTTTGAATGCCATTAGGCTCCTCTCATGTGGCAAGCTGTCTGGTGCTGATTCTATTCCAGCTTGGATTTACAAGGCAGAGGGTCCCCACTGCTCATACTAAAGATGATTGAGAACTTCTAGGTTATATGGCAAAAGGGGGTTATCCCTTTTGGGAGCTCAAGGATGCCTTCATTGTCAAAAGGAAATAGGTTGTCCTGTGGCAGTCACAGGAGATTCTCTCTCTCTCTCTCTCTCTCTCTCTCTCTGTCATCATTGCCAGCAAGATTCTTGCCTGAGTCTTCTTTAATAGGCTGATCCTTCTTCACTTGGAAGGTTACTATCTACTTGAGAGCCAGTGTGGTTTCAGAAAGGGGCAGGGAACAGTCAATATGGTGTTTGTTGCTTGACAACTCCAGGAGAAATGCCAGGAGCAGAACAGAAATCTGTATACAACATTTGTCAATCTGACTAAAGCCTTTGATATTGTCAGTTGTAAGAATTTATAGAAAATCATGGGAAAATTTGGTCACCCAAAGAAGTCCTTCAGTATTGTACACCAGTACCAAGACAACATACTTGCACAGGTTCTGGATAATGGACAATGCTTTCATGCTTTCCTAGTCACCAATAGAGTAAAGCAGGATTGTGTGCTTGTTTTCATGCTCTCTCTTGGTCTTCCTATGCTAACATGGGCTGGACAAATGACTCATCAAAATTTTTTCCTTGGATTTCCAGTTCAGGACTGTCTCTCTCTCTGATCAATGTTCTAGATCTATTTTGAGGTTTTGTAGAGCAGGAGAGAAGGCTCAGCTGTGATTCTTCCTGTTACTCAGTTACCTTAGTTCCACTCAATTAAATTGAATTAAAAATAAGATTACCTTATGTACTCCCTAACTCTATTTCATATTACAACTACTTCCATCATTTCTCATTTTTATAGAAAAATTATGTAACCAGTGACCCCCAAACTCTGGGTTTACGTGAGCCAGGTTCAAACACCCTAAATCAAATACCTCTGAGTCATTTTGCTCTTAGCCAGTTACCTCTGTGAAATCTTAATATAGCTCATGTGTAGGTCTTCATAGATGTGAATAAAAGAAGTCCTCAAATGGTATACAAGAATGCAAAGTAGCAAATGCATATTGGGTACAGAGTGACCTTGATTCCATTCCACAGAAGTGCTGAAAACACATGAAAGATTTACAGTATCCCATTAGTAATTGATACAGTCCTCCCTCTCTAAGGAGTCCCACCTTTCCCCAGGAGTCTATAGTCCCACAGAAGAAAACACCATGCTGTGGTTTGGATTACTCTCAGAATGAAATCGAACTTGAGATTACTAGTAGAACAATTCACCAACTTTCTAGATATTTCTTTCACAGTATCCAGCCTTTTGGCACCATGGCAAGGAATTAGATACCCCACAGAAAGAAAATGAAGTTGGGCTTGCTAGAGTCCAACCCTTTCCCATGAGTTTTGAACTATATGATATAATTCATGGTAATAGCAGAAGGTAAATTCAGGTTTTCTGCTCTCCCACATCATAACTTTTGTCCCTTACCACCTTACCCCTCAGCGCTGGGGGCCATATCTATAATCTTCTCTCTCCAAGAAGCTGGTACTTTTGAGGAACAGCACTTTCCTTCTAAAGTATGAGGTCCAAAACTCTTGAACTGGATTCTAGTAAGGTCCTACTAAGGCTGATGATTCCCAAGAAATATCTCTTCTCTAGCTAGAAGGCTAGATTCCAGTATTGTGTTAACCAGAACCCTGGAACATAACTCATTATCTCCACCACCACCCCACAAACATTCCCTTCTTCCAAATTTTCTTATTAGTGTTATGAGTGCTACCAGTCTTCCATTCACCCATTCTCAAATTCAGCATCATCTTTGATTCTTCTCTTGCACTCATTCCATATAATCATTCTGTTGCTGTCTTTTCATTTCTATCTTTAAAACATCTCCGGTCTACATCTTTTTCTCTAGCCACCATTTGCCCTGGTGCAAGCTCCCATTACCTCTCTCCTGGACTCATGCAATGGCCTGTTGATGGGTCTGCCTGCCTCAAGTCTCTCTCCACTCCAGTTCATTCTTCATTCAGATGCCAAAGTGATCTTCCTAAAGCAAAGGTCTGACCATGTCGCTCCCTATTCAATAAACGCTGATGGCTCCTTATTGCTTCTATGATCAATCATAAAATCTTCTGCTTAGCATTTAAAGCTCTTTACAAACTGGTCCCTTCCTACCATTCCAATCTTCTCACACTTTACTCCTCTTCGTGTATTCTATGATCCAGAAACAGGAATCTTTTTGCTCTTCCTCATGCATAATATTTCACTTCCCAGTTTTATGTCTTTTCTCTATCCTGCTTGGAATTCTTTTTTACTTATGCCTTCTGGCTGTCTTCAAATCTCAGCTCAAATCATACATTCTACAGAATTCCTTTCTGATGTCTCTCTCTCCCAAATCCCTCCTTCACTGGGTGCTTTCCTTTGAAAATACCTTCTAGTTATACTTTATATAGCTTAATTATATATAGTTTGCTTACCGTTTCTCCCATCAGAATGTGAGCTCCTCACAGGTAATATTGAACACAGTGAGCATACAGTAAACACTTAATAAATGCTTGTTGATTGATTGACAGAAAGCTAAGGCTCAGTAACTCTTGAAACTAGAGTTAAAGAATTCCTACCACTTGGACAATGTGGACACTTACTTTATGGTTTCTACAAAGTGGAGATTCTGTGTGTCTCTGCCCATTCCTTCTCCAGGGCTTAGTTAAGATGCTCAGAGTCAAAGAACTTAGAGCCCAGGAAGTGTCTTTGACTGTGTAAGAGAAAATTCAACTATTATGTGCCTCTTGCTACAAGGCCACCATTAGTGGCACTTGGGGTGGCAGTGGAACACCATCCTACCTCTAAAGCCCAGGTCTGCTTTTAGGTCTTCTGCTCTTTCAGGATCCCACAGTTGAGGCCAACTGTGCAAATGATTTCCTTTTCAAAGTAAGCCCAGCACAAAGTATGTTAACTCACAGCAATAGGAGTCAACCAGCTCATCCCTAATTACTGAGATTCATTCTCCACAAGATGCCAAGAGGAATGTTCATTCTATCCTCAGGAAGATCCAATCAGAGTTCCAAACAGAGGTTCTCTTCTTCATAAGTTCATCAAGTTGATCAGGAAATTTATTGATCTTGCTTCTAGGAAATGCATGTTGTAATCTTGAAATTTGATAGTAATATATCTGGGTGAATTGAATTTGTAGTTCTTGTTGGAATTCTATGAATCAATTAGTTATCTTTTAACGTCCCTTCTGGGTCTAACTTTTACCAGTTCTGTGGCATTTTTGTTTTCATAATACGTATCTGTAGGAAAACAAATAGAAATGTCCCACTTCAATCCTTACCTCAACATCACCCCAAAAGTCCAACTTTCATGATTCAAAGTTCTTAGAAGAGCTTCACTATCTGAATGATACCACCCTATATATTTTCAACATGGAAGACCTCAGAAGTTATCTGAAGGAGCTGCTTATAAATGGCATTATGTTAGAATCCCATAGTTTGTATGCACCATCCAGTGTTAGTATAGAAGAAGACTAGAAATATACATAAACACAAATGTATACACATGTACACATATATGTATACATATGTATACTCATATACCTGAGTGTATATATGTACACTTAAATATGTGTTTTTGTGTGTATATAGTATGTATGTATATATATATATATATATATATATATATATATACATACACACATTTTATTCCATCAGATCTTGAATAAAAGAATTAAGGCAGACCAGGATACCATTCTCTTTTATTAGAATCCAATGTTGTTGTGTGGTTTTTTAAATTTTGGATGTATCTAATCCCTATCAGTAATTTATTAATTTTTAAGAAATTACATTTTAAAATCATCTTTAAGCAGAGCCTAAAGGACCACTCATATTGTAGTGGAGATGTTTTCATGTATAGGTTAGACTAAATGGCTACAAAACTCCCTGCACCATCTCAAATACTGTGAGTTTTAATAAAAAGACATTACTGATCATTCAGTTATTACAAAAATAATACAAGTTGAACATGAACATCTTGTACAAACATGAAATAAATTGATTAAGAATTTATAATGAAGTAAAAATGGTCATTAAAGCTTAGTACCACAGACAAATGTATACAAAAATTAAACACAAGCAAACAATTGCATACATTTATTAATCTATAAAGTACACAGATGCAGTGAAGTTTCTTTTCTCCATTATAGTAAGTAACTTTCACCAATAGTGGTAGATATTCTACATACCTATAAATCTGCCAGGGTAAATGTTAACTAGCCTGCTACATGTATACTTTGGTTAAAATAATATAACACTCCATGAAAATAATTTATCATAAACCCCATGAAATTAACAGGAAGCATTATTCTTTTTTTTGTTACTTTTGAAATTTCTAAGATATCAAATCTCTAACAATTTAATATTTGTGAAAAGTAAATCTATCCCTTTGCTACATTCCTTTCTAGAACATCATGCACATAAACTGGTTAGAAGTGTTTGGTGGTTTGTTCTATGGTTGGTTAACAATGATACCTGAAATAGGTTTAAAGGTAAGAATATTTTAACAAAATATTTTAGCAAAGCAGTTACTTTTTCACATAAATATAAAAAATCAGACTGCAGACTTAGCTGAAATATTTACAGGAGTGTAAAATGAATTTTAATGCTCTAAAGTTATAGAATGGAGTTTCTACCACTACCTAAGAAAAAGCTTATTCTATATGTAGCTTATTCTACACTTTGTGTGGCACTGCGCTCTCTGGGATTATTCACCAACTCAGCCTGCATTCATTCTGGAAGACCCAGAAGAATGGTACAATATACTGCTAAAAATCACTACTCTTTCTCATGGTCCTAGGCAAAACCTTGATGTGGGGGTATACACTCCTGCTACTCCCCACTCAAGCTCCTGAACCCCAAATGATGTGTTTCTCATTCATATAAAAGCAGTCACTGTGACAATATTAACTATTTACTAAATGATAAAGTAAAAGCAAGAATGAACATAAAATTTACTCAATAGAAGGCAAAAGCAGAAATAACCAAAACATAACAGTCTACCCATGAACCTGGGTCACTCTCCTTCCAATGCATGCAATGTCTGTGAGGAAGACAGGACGTATACTTATTGGCATATAAGTGGGGAAATTCATGTGCCCTGGATAATTCACAATTCTGTATTGATGTCTTTGATTCCTTCAGAAACATGAAACTGCTTCTCTCTGTTCCTCACTGTTCAGCTGCTGGAAAAAGCGACTCCTTTTCTATTCTCAAGCCAATAAAGCAGTTTTTTTTGCTCACATCCCCCATTAACAGGATGTTATGCTCTTTTGGTGATGAGTAGCACCTTTAAGCTGGAGAATTGTCAAGAACTTTCAAGTTCCTCCAATCTGCCATAATGTGCCCAATCAGATCTAAGCCTCATTCACGGCACAACACAGCTCATAGCAAAACAGATAAAAGGTCTCTCTTTCCCGATCTTCTTAAGGGATTCACCTTCTATTGCCTGTGTTGCTCTTTATGGACCTCTCAAACCAGAGGGCAACAGCAGGCAACACAGGGGTCCCTGAAAGGTTTCTCTTCTCTCAAATTCATTCAATGGAATGTTGGGAAGCAGATTGTGCTGAATATTTGAAGTGATAGTTGAGAATGTTTGACTATATGTTCTCCCTATGGATTCATGGGGAGAGTATATAGTTCTGAATTTTAATCTATAAGAATCTACTTACTAAACTGTGGAGACTATGAAAAGTGTTAGCTTTATAGAAATGGAAGAGATGTTTCTCATCATGGTTGGAGAAAAACTCAAGAAGAGAGAGAGAGATAAAAGAGATGAAGAACTTTTTTCTGAGTAAGCCATTTCAATTTTATCTTGTGAAGAGGAATTCTGAGAAGAGACTTTACCTAGTATTTTGAGAAACCGAATGGTGTGAAGACTGAATTTCCATACAAGTGAAGTTAACAAATCTTACAGTGAGGGTTTGAAGTGACTCTGTGTTTTTTTTCACAGTGAAAATACTGTAAACAATTATATAGTTTTGTTTATTATTGATTCCATGTGTTAATGAATACAAATTAAGTAATTTTAATATTTACTATATAGAAAAATTAAAAATAAGAGCAATTGCTGTTGGGAAAAGAGGTTTTCAATTTTCTAAATGAACTGGTGTGACAGTTAAGGTAAAAAGAAAAAATAGGATCATTTCTTGGGGCAGATAAGGTGATGATAACTGACAACAGAGAAAAAGAATTGCTTAATTGTTATTTTGTCTCTGTCTTCTTTGCCAAGGAAAATGACCCTTGGACTAGAAAGAACAGAATGAAAATAGCTAATTGAGAGCTAATCACAGACAGGTAAAGAGGTAGCAAAAAAAAGAAAACAGTACCAAGAGGTGGGGAACCTTTGGCCTTGAGGTCACATGTGGCCCTCTAGGTCCTCAAGTACAGCCCCTTGACTGAATCCAAACTTCACAGAACAAATCCCCTTAATAAAAGGATTTGTTCTGTAAAACTTGAGCTCAGTCAAAAGGACCTAGAAGGTCACAGATGGCCTCGAAGTGAAAGGTTTCTCATCCCTGATAGATGCTTTAGAGGAATTCAAGTCACTTGACTCAGGTGGACTATACACTCAAGTACTGATGGAACTAGCGAATGAATGGATGGATCTACTAAGCGTTCACAATATGTCAAGTTCTTTGCTAATCCCTGAGAATGCTAAAGTAAAAAAGTGATTCAGTCACTGCTCTCAAGGAGTTCACATAAAGACAACACATATATGGGAGGGGTGGCCAAGGATGTGTGTTTTGGTCTGGGAAGCTACAGGGATTGTGCCTGGAAAAATAGGGCAGTAGTTTGATATACCCTTCCCAGAAGTAATGCATTATTGATATGGTCACAATTTTTATCTTAAAAGGTGGAAAGTGAGAGTATGTGGAATGATTCTGAGGTCTCAACCCTGTCTGGAAAGATGGTGTTATCCTCAATAGAAATATGAAAGTTTGGAGAAAGGAGAATCTCCAGAGGATTAATGAATCACATCTTGGACATGTTGACCTTGAGATGTCTATAGAATATAAGTGAAGTTGTCCAGCAGAAAATTGGCAATTCAGGACTGAGATTACATGAGAGAGTATATAGATTTGTGAGTCATCTACATAAAAATGATAATTGAACCCATGAGATTTAATGAATTTACCAAGGGAGAGGAGAGAAGAGGATTCAGCACACAACCTTGAAGGACAACTGGAGTTAGGGACGGGCATGGATTATGACCCAGTAAAGGAGCTTGAGAAGCAGTCAGAGAAAGTCAAAGGAGGAGAAGAAGGAATGGTCTTGAGATGCCAGTGTCAAAAGCTGCCAAAAAGTCAAGTAGAATGCAGACATAACAAAACAAACAACAATAACAACCACAAAATTGCATTTAGCATTTAAGAGATCATGTTTAACTTTGGAGAGAGTAGTTTCAGCCCTTTGGTAGGGTCAAAGTAGATTGCAAGGAGTTGAGAAATTCCTCTCCCTTCTCTCTTCTTAGTCTCTCTGCTGATCCAAAGTCACACCTTCTTCTGTAGATGGTACATAGAGATCTCTTAGTCAATCCATAATTACATCTCTCTATAGATATAGAGTGTCATAGGACTGCGCTTTAGGGAACAGTTCCAAGCCCACCTAGGACAAAAGTATTCAGGGGCAATGAATACAGATTATCCTTTGCTGGGTGCTTGGCTGCTAAATGAAGAACAGATGTGTAGCACCTGGGGATGGTGATGCCTCTCAACTCATATATCAGTTCTCCCAGGCAAGCTACCCAAGATTCAAAATCTGAATCTACTCAAAACCATAGTTGATAAGTTACTGTCAACATATTTATTTTTTACTAGTTATCCAGACAACACAATTCACACAAAGCAAAGGCATTTATTGAAATACCATAGGATTTTTTAAAGTAGCAATAGAATATTTCCCCATAACCCTGAGGTACACTGTCCCACAAATATACCATCTATGAGAAGAGAAGACATGTTTATGATAGATGGATGGATGTAAAATGACACATATAGGGAGTATGAATGGCCAGAGTACACCCATAGAAAGGCAACTCCCATCTCTAGGTGTAGAAGCTACAATTGCAATGCTCTCATTGGGTATGTTTCTCCAATCTTGCATCAGATAAAATCTCCGTCTGGTTTGTGGACATGCTGTGTCCTCTGCAGGGACATTGCTCATTTTTTATCACATGACTGGCTGTGGTACAGAGCTCTACTGGCCTATGATCTCCACCAGGTATAACACCAAAGAGAACAAGGGTAGATAACCTCCGATTCCAGCTTTTAGAGTTAGTTTTAGTCATTAGCTGATACGCTTCCCCATAATAGAAAGTCAGGTTCCCACATAATAGGCCAGGGAATAATCTTTAGTTCTTTTTCTTTCTTTCCCTCATAAAGAGGCCATTAATCCTCAATGCCTTCACTATGATAAGCCTAGGTTTTTCCTCCCCAAAGGAGTCTTTAATCCGAAGTTTAAATGCTTTGGAACGCAGAATGGCCAGTAAACTTAAGTGTCGAGTGATTAAATTTGGTAAGCTCCTTCTTTATTCTCTATTTGCTCCTCATCAAGGGCTGTATCTCAGAAGTTTCCTTCTGACTTAGGGATGTAAAAGCCTAGTAATTCCTGCTAAATTCCTTTATGGGGAGCCCATGTCTCCAAACCTAAAAGTATGTTCTGCCCAGGAATTCCAGAGTTGTGTGGGTCTGACACAACATAATTTGGGGTTTTGTTTTTTGAGGGGCCCTAAAACGCTGTGGGTCTTACCATAAAAATTCATTTGAACCATCAATCATAAAAGCAAGCTCAGAGGACAAGGTCACTTGTTTTACTCCTGACTGGCCACATCCGAGCCTTTATTGTAAATGTGTGGTGCCAAGGCTCTTCAGACTTTGAGCTTCCAGTGAACTTTTTTTAAGAATGAGTTAGATAACAGGGTGTGGGGGTGTGGGGGAGGGTGGAGCTGGGGGTGGGCACACACCTGTAATCCCTGCTACTGGGAAATCTAGAGCTGATAGGTCGCTTTAGCTTGGGAATTCTGAGTTACAGCAGGGCTAAAAGCTTATCGGGGCTGTGTGCATTACTGTCCAGTACCAACATGTTGAGCCTCCAGGATCAGTGGGCCACCAGGCTGCTGAGGACAGATGAATGCAGCCGGTCAAAGTTTCTGTGATGATCAGCAATGGGAACAGGTATGTGGGTAGCTGCTACATTTTCAAACTAGGCAAGATAGGGAAACCTATCCCTAGAGAGAGATAGAGAGACAGACAGACAGAAAGACAGATAGAGACAGAGAAAGAAACAGAGACAGAGAAACAAAGACATACGGGGGGGGGGGGACTGACAGAGAAAAAGAAGCAAAGACAGAGCCAGAGAGAGAGATCAAGACAGAGACAAACAGAGACAGATATGCAGACACAGACACAGACAGAGACAGAGAGCTGGACATATTTGTATAGAGTAGAAGGATCCAACATCTAATGAGAGTTCTGAGATAAGAGAGAGGGGATGATTGAAGGAGCAGGCTCCTGGAGGAGATTCACATGGTTTGGGGGATTTTTCCCACATTCACTTCCTTTGGACTCTTTGCTCTTTAGCTTCTGAAATGATTTCACATAAATAGGCCCCATTTCCTTTAGCTGGGAAGAACAAAATGAGTTCCTTGACAGCAGCTCCTTTCCCTAATTAAGCAGCAAATAAATGAGATTCCAGAAGTTACAACCTGACTGATGGCTGTTCTGCTTGTCAGAATCCCAGCCATTTATCTAATTTAGCATTGCTGGATTATGCAGGAGCAATCCTTTTGAGACTGTGAATTATTTATGATCCCAGGAAGGGAAAAGTCATTTGGAAAGGTAACATGTCACTTCCATCAGTGTTTCTAATATTGCCAACTAAGATGATGAAAGTATGACAGAATTTCAAAGTCAACAATGATACTGAGCCTGGCTTTGAAGCTTCCTGGAAGTGCCAACCTTTGGGGAGAGGGGAAAAGAGGTTAGATCATCCTGGGAAACAGGACAAACAATCACAGAATTCAACTGTTGGAAGTGACTTTAGAGACGAGTGAGAATCTGGGTTTAAATCTCACCACTGATGCTTCCTCCCTAAGCGACTTTGTAGAAGTAGAACTTACTTCTATCAATGTAAAACTGTAAAACGTAAATGTAAAAATCACTTCATCTGTAAAATTAAATGGTTAGACTAGACTGGAGTGAGGAACCTGCGGCCACATGTAGTCCTCTAGGTCTTCAAGTACAGCCCTGAATCAGTCAAAGGGCTACACTTGAGGACATAGAGAGCCACATGTGGCCTTGAGGTAGCAGGTCCCCCATCCCTGAACTAGACAATCTACCTTCCAGCTCTTGTTGAACCTTGAAGGAACTTAAGGATTCCAGAGGCAGAGGAAAGTAAGAAATCTATTTTAGATATGGGAGTCAGCTTGGAAAAGGCATGGAGGAAAAGGATCGAAGGCAAAGTTTGGGGAAGAGCAAATAGGTCAGTTTGGCTAGAATGCAGTTTATGACTCAAGCAATCCCACAAGAAAGTTTTTAAGAAGTGCCTAATATATGCCAGGCACTGTGATGAATACTGGGGATCAAAAACCAGAAATGAAACAGGTAAACCCTTGCTCTCAGGTGACTTATAGGTAGGCACCATGTACACACATAGCTTTAAGGGAGAGGTGAGAAGGGACATGAGCCACTGCAAAGGCACTGAGGCAGAAGATGGACGGTTGTGTGTGAAGATAAGCAAAAATACCAATGTTGCTGGACCTAGAGTGGGTGGAGCCACCCTGGAGTGGAAAGTAGAGTATAAGAAGCCCAAGAAAGTAGAACATGATCAAGTTACAAAGGACTTTAAAGATTAGATGATTTTCTATTTTATCCTAGAGGTCATAGGAAGTCACTGGAGTTTATTGTCTAGAGAAGATGGCCCTATTAGACCTGCATTTGAAGAAAATCACTTTGGCAGCTGAGTGGAAGATGGACTGAGTAGGGAGAGACTTGAGGCAGGCAGACCCACAAGCAGACTATCACAATAGTCTGGGTGGGAGCCTACACTAGGGTGAATGCATGAGTGTAGACAAGGATTATGCAAGAGATGTTTTAAAGGTGAAAAAAAATAAGATTTGACAACCAGACTGGTGGTACACTATAAAGTAACTTCAAAGTATGGAAGAAAGAAGATGATGAGTTATCTTTTGGACACATTGAGTTTGAGATGCCTATAGGACATCCGTAATGACAGACTGAAACTCAGGATGGAGAATTGGGCTGGTTATATAGATTTGGGAATCAACTGAAAAAATAATTTAACCACAGGAGATGATGGGATTACCAACTGAGATAACATAGAGAAAGAAGAAAAGAGACCCTAGAACATAACTTTGGGAGATACCTTCAGTTAGTAGCCATGACCTGGATGAAAATCTAATAAAGAAGACTGAGGAAGAGCAGTCAGAAAGGTAGTAGAATAACCAGGAGACAGTAATAAGAAAACTTAAAGAGGTTGTAATATGAAACTCTAAAGATGGCGATCACCAGTATCAGAGGCTTCTGAGAGATCAAGAATGATAGCGAATGTCACTTGAAATGAGTCTTGAAGGAAGGCAGGGACACCATAGAGGATGAGGTGGGAAAGAAGGGCATTCTATGCATGGGAGACATTTGATACAAAGGCATTAAAAAGGGAAGTAGAATATCATCAAGAACAGCAAGCCAGTATGGCTGGATCATAGAGTGTTTGGAAAAGGAATAATATATGACTGCGGAGGTTGGAAGGAGACATTGTGGAGAGCTTTAAATGACAGAGGAACCTACTGTTGGAAAGGAGTAATATATGACTGTGGAGGTTGGAAGGAGACTGTGGAGAGCTTTAAATGACAGCAAGAACCTACTGTTGCTTATTGAGTGGTGGGGGAGGATGACATGGACTGATCTGAATTTATCATTTTGGTAGCTTTGGTGAGCATGAATGATAGCGGTGGTGACAATACCATTTATGTAGCACTTTAAAGTTTGCAAAGCACTTTATCTCATGGTGTGTAGTTGGGAGAAGCTAAGAGTTTTGGAGAAAGATAATGAGTCCTGTTTTGGACATATTCAGTTTGATATGCCCACAGGTTAGCTAGTCCAAAACGTCTAGAAGGTAATTGGTGATTTTGGACTAGAGCTCAGGAGATAGCCTAGGACAAGATGGATGGATAGATAGATATACAGGTGGGCAAAATAGATAGATAGTCTAGGAAGTCATCTGCATAGAGATAATAACCAAACCAAGGGAATTGATGAAGTCACCAAGGGAGATACTATATAGAGAAAAGAGAAACCAGGACAGAGCTTTAGGGGACAGTCATAGAGGGGCATATTTTGGATGATAACTCAACAAATGAGCCTGAGAAGCAATAAACCTGGAGCCCTTCTCAGTTCAGCCACTTACTAACTGCGTGGTCCTGGGCAAATTATCTCAGTTTCTTCATCGACGAAATAGAAATAAAACGTGTTACATCTAACCTACCAGTTTGTTTCAAATTAAAAATCCATGTCTGGATTGTTCTGAAAAGTGTCAAGTCTCAATGATGAATTAAAAAAAATTTCTTTGCAAGTTTCCCCCAAGTCCTGACCCCTAGAGCCAAGACTTCTACGTGTTGTTCAGTAGTCTGACTCCTCCTTATCCCATTTGGGGTTTTCGTGGCAAAGATGCTGGAATGGTTTGCCATTTTCTTCTCCAGCTGATTTTACAGATGAGGAAACTGAGGCAAACAGGATTAAGTGACTTGCCCAGGATCACCCAGTTTACAAGCTGCTAAAACCACATTTGAACCCAGGTCTTCCTGACTCCAGACCCGGCACTCTCTCCACTGTGCCACCTAGCTGCCAGTCTTCTATATGACAGTACTTCAAATACTTGAGGACAGCTAACAAGAAAACCTCCACCACTGCGCCCAGTCCTCCCTTTGCCAAAGCAAACATTCCCGTGCCTGCTCTGCAGAGGAGCCCAGGAGCGCACGTGGGGGGCGGGGCAGCAGCCCCGGCTGTGACCACTAGGGGGGAGGCAGGAGGTCAGGACTGGGAGGAGTCCCTACCCCAGAGCCCCACCCACCTCCCGGTCGCCATGGTCACGGGCTCAGGTTCCCCAGCCCTGCAGCCTTCCATTGGCTGCAGCAGACACGTGACCGGGGCTGGAATGCTAATGTGACGGTTCTGGTCCCCCGCCCCCTCAGTCGGAGGCTCGGGCTGGCCGGCAGGCGGGCGTCGCTCAGCCCGCGAGGGGCGGGCCGCGGGGCGGCACCTGGGAAGAGCGACCAGGTAGGGGGAAAGGGGGCGCGGGAGACCGCAGGGAGCGGGAGGGGCTGCGGCCGCGGCTCCGCCGGCTTAACCCTTTGGGCACCCAGCTGTCACGCGCAGGAGCGAGCCGCCGGGCGTATTTCCGTGGGCGCTGAAGGAGGAGAGGGTGGGGGGAAGGGGGGAGGAAGAGAGGACGGTGCGGAGCGCGCGTGCACGCGCGGCCTGCCCCGGGTGAGGAGGGCGGGGGCGCGCCGCGCGGCCCCGAGGGTGGCCTGAGCGCGCGCCCCGGGCGGAGGGCGCCGGTCCACACTGGCGCGTGGAAGCTGCAAATCCCAGTTGGGAGAGGCGGGGATGGACACATCTGGACGGCTGCTGCGTCCGATTTGTAGGCATCCCGAGGCGGGAGGAGGGGCAGGAGGAAGGGCCAGGGCCTTGAAGAACCTAGGGATGCTTAGTCTGGAGAGGAGATGAGGCGGGGGCGGGGGCGAAGGCGGGGGTCGGGCGGTGGGCGTGATGAAGGTCCGCCAGTACCCGAGCGAGGGATTGGTCTTGCTCTCTCTGGCCGGGTCATTCGGCCCGCAGCCCCCGGGCCACGCACTGTTCTAGGACCGGAGAGACAAAGGACAGCCCCTGCCCGCAAGGAGCTCCCGCCCCAGTGGGGAGACAGGCACACCGGCTGGGTGAAGACGGAATGGGAGGGAAACTGCCCGGAGAAAAATCTAGGTCTGACACGAGGAAAAGCTCCCTGACAATCGGGGTGGCATGGGTTGTCTCAGGAGCCAGTGAATTTGGTGGTCTTTAAGCCAAAGCTGGATGATCTTTTGTCCAGTGTCTGTCACTGGGGATACTTTTTGAGTTTTTGAATTGGAGCATCTAGAAAAGGGCAATTAGGGTCTCAGGAGGCGCCTCAGAGACTAACTTTGTATGTATGTGCGCGGGAACCTGTCAGCCTCAGTTTCCTCCTCTGTCAAATGAGAATACTGATTACGTGCAGGACCTGCCTCAGAGTGGTTGTGAAGATCCAGTAAGATAATACATGCCAGTGTGCATTGCAAAACTTAAAGAACTATATGCTTGTCAGTTGTTATCCTGAGGGAAGATCCCGAGTAAAGGGGAAGGGAGGGTGTTTAACCTGGAGAAAAGAAAACATAGAGGAGGCATGATGACCATCTTTGGATATTTGAAGGACTGTCGTGTGAAAGAGGGAATATGCAAACTACAGAATCTCGGTGGCACAAAGGAAATGTGAGATGCACAAATCTAGAGACCTCTCTATCCCAAATATACAGACAATTTGTGCCTGAACCTTCCAAGCTCAGGTTGTACTGATCAGCCTCAGATGTACCTTAACCTTAATAACATCGTGATGTCATCGGTCTTCCAATAGGAAGGAGGAACATGTAAACAGTACTGGATTTGATGTCTGAGGACCTATGTTCAAATCCTAGTCCTGCCATTTATTAACTTGTGTGACCTTGGATTTATTAACAGCCCCAGTTTCCATGTGTAAAAAAAATGAAAAGTTGGATTCCAAGCTCTAAATCTATGATACTAAGTTTATTTTTGCTTAACTTTATAGGGCAGAACTATGAGAAAGGATGAAAGCTTTTAGTTTTAAGATTTAAGTTCCTTACCGAGAAAAACTTTTACTAACAGTTATTCAAAAGGGAAAGAGCTACCTTGCCAGGTAATATGCACTCCTCTGTTGGGGCTATTAATTTAAAATTTTAATTACTACTTGCTGGGGATGCCATAGAAGTTTTT
Source organism: Potorous gilbertii (assembly GCA_028658325.1). Lineage (NCBI taxonomy): Eukaryota > Metazoa > Chordata > Mammalia > Diprotodontia > Potoroidae > Potorous > Potorous gilbertii. The sequence goes on along the minus strand of CM053771.1, from coordinate 58,436,323 downwards.
CTTGTTGAAGTGTAGTTGGATTAGGTTGAGTTTCAAGCTTTTGGTTGAGAGCTAGATTGCCCACCTCCTATATACCCTCACACTGAATTTAAATTTAATAAAGGGTAAAGGGTGTGCAGGCTTCCCTTGGGAAGTCTCTAGGGTGGAGCCTGGTCCTTTCAGAAAGCTCCAATTCAGCAACTAAAGTTGGAGAAATTGAGTAAATCAAAGAGAACATTGACTAGTATAAAAATTTATCTCACATCGAGAGCACCCTCAAAAGAAGGGGATGAGTTTACTCTATAACAATTGCAAACAGATACTGAAAGAAAAAAATGGATTTTCCATAGGGATTACATGAATACCCAAAAGAAATGATACAAGAAATTTAAATATGAAATACAAGAGAAAATAATTGAAAAATGAATAGATTAGAAAAGAAAGTGGTAAAATTGTTTACAAGAAATGGATTCCTTGAAAACTATTTTTTCATTCCTTCTCAAATTTCCTGTAGTTTCCCCTTTCCACACCCTCTCAACTGAGAAACTTGCCTCACTTTAAAGAAAAATTTGAGACCATTCTCCCTGAATTCTTTGTCTCGTCTTCCTTTTCTCCTATCACTCAGATGACCTCTGATGCTCTCTCCTTCATCGTCCCTGTTTTCACATGATGACAGGTGACTTTACCCTTTCCCAAAGCTAAGTCCTCTAGCCCTGCTAAAGTGATGCCATTTCTTCTCATCTTCTCCAATCTCTTTGTCATTCCTACTGTAGCACTTATTTTCAAACTCTTCTTGTTCTGGCTTCTTCTCTACTGCCTGCAAACATGCCCATGGTTTGTCTTTTTTTTTTCCTGTCCTCAAACAAACTCTCACTTGATCCTTCCATCCCCACTATCATCCTGTATCTTCTCTTTTGCCCTTTATGGTTAAACTCCTTGAAAAAGTCATGTACAATAGTTGTTTCCACTTTCTCTTTTCTCATTCTCTTCTTAACCCATTTCAACTCAGCTTCCAACCTCATCATCCCACTGAAGTGCTCTCCAAAGTTATCAGTGATCTTTTAATTGCCAAATCCAATGTCATTTCTCAGTCCTCATTCTCTTCATCCTCTCTGTAGCTTTTGACACTATTGATCACTCTCTCCTCCTTAATACTCTCTTCATTCTAGGTTTTCAGGATATCATTCCTTTCCTAGTTCTCCTTTCTATCAAATTTCTCTTTGGTCTCGTTTGCTGAATCCGCATCCATATTAAAGCCACAGGTGTCCCACAGAGTTCTGTCCTGCTTCCTTTTCTCCCTCTATACTACTTCCCTTAATGATCTCATCAGCTCCTGTGGATTTAATTATCATCTCTATACTGACAGTTCTCAAATCTACCCATCCATTTATCACCACAAACCCCCCCCCTCCACACGCATGTGCGCATGCTCACACACACGCATCTGTTGAACCTGAGCATTCATCTTCCCTGCTTATTCAGTCATTCTTCTGGTTCAGGCTCTCATCATCACAGAGATTACTGTCAGAGTCTTCTAATAGGTCCCCTTGCCTCCATTCTCTCCCTTTTCCAACTGTCAAGTGGATATTCCTAAAGCACAGGTCTGATTATGACACTTCTCTGCTCAGAACGTTTCATCAGCTTCTTTAGTGGCGTTTGAGATGAAATACAGCTTCCTCTTTCATAGTTGATCTTCAGCTTATCTTTTCAGACTGATTTCACATTACTCCCCTCATGTGCCCCCTATTACAGACTACTTGGCATAGTTGCTTGTTCCCTGTCCATGACCCAAGGAAGCAGTAGCATGGCACTGAATTTGGAGTCAGACAACCTGTATTCAAATCTGGCTTCAGTTATCTCAATCTGTAAAATGAGGCATTGGGATAGACACTCTTTAAAATCAAATCAGATCAATAAGCACTTACTGTGGTGCTATTATTGGCCACGTACTGAGAACACAAATACAAGCAAAAAGGCTCAAGGAGCTCACATTCTAAGGGGGAAGACAACACATAAAATGAAGATGAAAAGCTTGGCATGGGCAGCAGGGAAGAGCCAAGAGGAAAAAGAAATCTGCAGAGTAAAAAGCAGAACCTGAAGAGGAATGAAGGAGTGAATGTGGCTGGCCTGGGAACTTCATTAATGGAGGTTCTGGGAGGAATTGACCACTGAGAGGAAGGGGCAGAGGTGCCAAAGTGGGAAGGTGGATGGCATATGGTGGTAGAGGCATATTCTAGGATGAAAATGCTTCCAGGAAATGGTAGAAAAGTAACATTAAATGTCAGGAGCCAAGGTAGAGGAGTGAAGTGTCTCTTCTAGCTCCAAATCTGTGATTCTATGATCCTGGCTCCATGGCTTTGTTCAGGCTCTTCTCCAAGCATGGAATACTCTGTTTCCTCATCTTCCCTTGTTTCCTTCCAGGTTCACCTTAAGTGCTACCTTCTTGCATAATCTTTCCTGATTTTCCCCAGTTAATCATACTCTTTTCCCTCCTCCCGTTATACTTAGCTTATATAAATGTTCCCTCCTCCAACTTACTTGTATGATTCCTTCCTCTCCAGCACAAAAATGTCAGATCCTTGACAGGAAAGATTTAAAAAAAAATATTCTTGGTACCTACTACAGGGCCTGGCACATAGTAGGTGTTTAATAAATGCTCTTTAATTGAATTTAATTTACCAAAAAATCTGTGATTTGACTGGTGTGAGTACTTGCACCATTAATGCAGTTCACCACTCCTTCATGCCTTATAGAGTTTCTGATTTACTGTAGCCTAAAAATTCATTCACTGACAGATGGCCTTCTGGAAATGAATCCCCCTCCACTTAACTGTGTTGTCAAATGCATGCATCTTGTACTATATTGCTTTTCACTTTGACTGGACTCTGCATATATATTGTATGTTGTTAATCAGATTCCCCAGCGACTCCAAAGAGACTGGCCTAGCAACCTATGCAGAAAGATCTAAGTATATAAAGACTACTTACTGCTCAGATTTTGACAAGTTGTTAGATGGGTTGCCAATTCAGGTAGTCTATCAGCACATATATCTCAAACAAGAGCTACAGATACACAATGGCATGGACCCTAAATTGAGTCAGAGAAGAGTGGATTCTATATAACATTTGAGAAATTGCACCTTGATTTTAATAATTCCTAGTTATTCCCTGATACCAAAAAAAAAGTTTTAATTTTTCTTTTTTTAAAACTTGAATTTGAAAAACATCAATAAATTGTAATATCTCCATTTACAAAGAAATGGAGAAGAGACAAAGAAATAAAATAGGAAATGAGGATTATATATGAAGCTCTGAAGCTATTACATACAGCTTGATGTTTTTTAAAAAAATATTAAGTTGAACATGGTACTGGTAACAGACTTGCTTGTATGTCTTCCTCTTCTGAATTTCCTTCTACTCTCTTAGGAATTTTTAAAATGTTTACCCCACTAGAGGCAATTACATGGCTCAATGGATAGAGTGCTGGCCTGAAATCAGTTCAAATCCGACCTCAGATACTAGCTGTGTGATCATTTACCTCTATTTGCCTTGGTTCCTCATCTTCAAATGAGCTAGAGAAGGAAATGGCAAACCACTGCAGTGTCTTTGCCAAGAAAACCCCAAGTAGGATCGTGAAGAGTTGGACATAACTGAAATGGCTGAAGGACAGCATCCTAGCAGTTACATCATAATCTTGAGTAATTCTAATTGTGGTGCTTTGGTGTTTGAACTCTCTGCCTAGTTGCCATACTTTTTCCCCTTTGATCTGGAAGTTCTGCATTTTGGCTGGGACATTCCTGGGTAGGTCAGTTTGGGATTTCTTTCTGGAGGTGATTATGGGTTCTTTCTAATTTCACTTTGCCCCATGGTTCTAATCTGGGCAGTTTTCTTTCATAATTTCCTAAAGTATGGTACTGAGGTTTTTTGTTTGTTCATCGGTTTCATTGAGTTTAATGATTCTTAAATTATCTCTCTTTAATCCTTTTCCCCAGATCAGTTGTTTTTGATAGTAGATACCTTACATGTTCTAATTTTTCAGTCTTTTGACTTTGATCTTATATTTCTTGTTACCTCAAAGAATCATTGAATTCTGTTTACTCCATTCTCTTTTGCAGGGTGTCTTTTACTTGTGTAATATTTTCTACCTTTTCTTCTAAGCTATTTATTCTCCTACCATTTTTTTTCTTGAGAACTTATTTCTTTTCTAATTTCCTTAAAAATAAAAAAACACCAAACCTCTTCCATCATTTCTTCTAGCTGCTCTTGGAGTACTTGTGGTCGAGCCATCCTTTTCTCTGAAATTCTGATTGTATTTGTTGTGGCATTACTCTCTTCTTCTGAATTTTTCTCTTGGGCTTTTTAAAACTCATAATATTTGATCATTGTATTTGTAGTTTTCTTCTGTTTATTTGTATCTCTGCCTCTTTTCATAGATTGGGAGTTGGGCCAGGGTCAAGCTTCACCTCCTTCTTCACTTTCGGATGAAGTGGCTAGGCTTTGTTTGTTCCTGTCCTTCTGTGGTCTAGATGCCACTACCAGTGAAGTTGTAAATGCAACAACTAACTGGTACTAAGGCCATGCCCTCTAGTGCAGAGCCTGCTGCTTTCTTTGTCTCTTGGTGAGTCAGTGTGGGTACTGACCTCAGATCTTTTCTTTCCTTCTCATTGTGTAATCCCCAGTTGAGAGTTGGTTCTATCTATGATTGGGTTCTAGGCTGCTTTGACAGCCTCTTGCTGTTTTGACAGGCCAGGGCTGAGAAAATGAGGCACTTAATATGTTTTGGGTCCCATTTCCTAGGAATCTAACCTCCCTTTTGGATCCCTACTTAAAATTCCTATGGGCTTTAGACCCTGTTTCTAGAGCTTCTGCTGGCTTCTGCTTCCTCTGCCACATTTCTTTTCTAAGTATTGTTAGTCTTCTATTTTCTTGTGTAGTACTGGACTGAATAGGGGAACTCATTGGTATTTCTTTTTTGGCCGTCGTGATCATTGTTCCAGCTGGTGTCCTTTTAGGTCTTTGCTCAGGTGTTAGTGAGAGAACTGGTATTCTCTAGGACCTTTCACATCATCATTTTAATTGTAAACTCTGTATTTTAAATACTAACATACCAGTGGGAATTATTTAAAGCCGCTATCTGTATATAGTCAGGCCTCCTAATCATTAGTGAAAAGATGATGATTAGTACCAGGATTAATATGAGAAATGTAGCGTGCAGTTAAAATAACTTCAACTCAACCTGTTTATTTTATTTTTAATATAAATTTTTATTGAACTCTGCCTAGTTGCAATACTTTTTTCCCTTTGATCTGGAAGTTCTGCATTTTGGCTGGGACATTATTTTGCTTCTATGTCATGTATATTACCCTCACTGGATTATCTCCTGGACAGCCTGGAGAGAGGAGTGGCTCCTCTTAGAATAAAGAGGAAGAAAAGAAAAAAAAAACCTTCAAAGCTAAGCATCATAGCAGAGAAGTCATGACATTCTATGCAGTATCTAACACCTGTTGGCCCTCACCTCTGCAAAGAAATGGGAAGAAGTATCTTCCCCTAACTGTTCTTTGGGTTCAAGTTTGGGATTTATCATTTTGAACATTCAGTCTCTGTTGTTTTGTTGTTGTTTGGTTTACATTGTTTTGGTCATGATGCATATTGTTTTCCTGGTTTTGCTTTTCTTCTCTTTGAATCAGTTCATTTAAGTCTTACCATGTTTCTTTTTGTTCATTATATTCATAACTTCTTTTTAAAATAAATTTGTATTTATATCTTTGGTTTTCATATTGTCTAGTTTTCTTCCCACATCCCTCTGCCTCTCCCAGAGAGCCACCCTATATAATAAAGGATTTTGTAAAAGGTAGTGAAGAAGGGGAAAAATCAGCAAAGCCAATTGAAATGTTAGCCTTTATATGCAGTGTTCCACACTTGTGGACCCAACCTCTACAAAGGAGTAGGAGGAGGTATCTTTTCAGATCTTTGGGGCCAACCTTCTTCCTAATTTCATGACATTCAGTTTCAGTTGTTCAGTGGTTATTTAGAGGTTGTTCTTCCCATTTATATTGTTGCAATGTTTTCTGTGTATTTTTCTGGCAGTGCTTACTTTACTAACACCAACCAGTTGATGTAATTCTTTCGATGTGGCTTTGTATTCATTATATTGTTTCTTTTGACACAGTAGTATTCTATTACATTAATGGATCATAATTTTTTTGGCTATTTCTCAGCTTCTGAGTATCTAGTTTTTTTCCAGTTGATTCCTTTCCTTCCTTCCTCCCTGCCATAAAAAAGTGCTGCTATAAATATTCTGGTGTATATGGAACTTTCTTTTGTCATTGACCTCTTTAACACATATTCCTAGCAGTGGAATATCCAATTTAAAAAGTATTGACATTTTAGATAGTGTGCATGTTATTACAGTTGCTTCCAAAATTGTTAAACCCAATTCATGGCTCCACCAATAATTCAGTAGCAATTAGACCTATTTAAACAAGTTACTGACACTCTCCCCTTCCAGATGGGAAATGGATACAAGAACTTACATTGACATAGGCTACAATAATTTTTTAATGAAGTTAAGTAATCATTCACTGCAATGAAAAAACAAATGAAAAATAGAAAATATCTAACTGGTGAAGTAAATAAAGTACTTGTGGTGGGCCTGGAGTCTGGAAGATTTTTCTTCATCAGTTCAAATCTGGCCTCAAAAACTATCTATATGACCCTGTATAAAACTCCAGGGTCACAAAGAGTTGGACATGACTGAACAACAACAGCAACCGCAATCATTGTTTTTATAACAAATAATTTTATCTTTCAATGACAGTGGAGCCACCACTTTTGTACTGTACCATTACAGTCCCTGATGTGCTCCATGATAAAATAGAGTTAGTACTAAGGGAAAAAGAGTTGGAAAGAGCATTTGTACTGGACCAAGTGTGCAGAGAGTAGTTCTATACTAGGGGTAGCAGATAGAGCACTGGGCCTCAGTCAGGGAGATCACAGTACAAATCTAGTCTCAGACATGTACTAGTAGCTACATGACCCTGGACAAGTCACTTAATCTCTGTTTGCCTCCATTTCCCCAACTATGAAATGGAGGTTGTAATAGCACCACTCACATCCCAGGACTGTTGTGAGGATCAAATGAGATATTATTATCTTTTTTTAAAGTCACTTAGCACAGTACCTGGCACATAGAAGGCACTATGATTTTGACAGCATTGAGCTATCAATTCTTTTTTTATGTTTATTTCTTTTTAGTTTTCAACATTCATTTCCACAGAATTTTGAGTTCCAAATTTTCTCCCCATCTCCCCCCTCCCCTAACCCCAAAACACCATGCATTCTTATTACCTCTTCCCCCAGTCTGCCCTCCCTTCTATCATACCCCTTCTTTCTCCTATCCCCATCCTCTCTCTTTTCTTATAGGGCAAGATAGATTTCTATACCCCATTATCTGTATTTCTCATTATCTGTATTTCTTACTTCCCAGTTGCATGCAAAAACATTTCTCAACATTCCTTCCTAAAACTTTGAGTTCTATCATCTCTCCCTTCCTCCTTCCCCACCCATCCTCATTGAGAAGGCAAGCAATTCAATATAGGCTATATATGTGTAGTTTTGCAAAAAACTTCCATAATAGTCATGTTGAGTAAGGCTAACTATATTTACCTCCATCCTATCCTGTCCCCCATTTATTCTATTCTCTTTTGTGATCTTGTCCCTCCCCTAAAGTGTTTACTTCTAATTATTCCCTCTTCCCATTTGCCCTCCCTTCTGTCATTCCCCTATCCCATTTATCCCCCTCTCCCCTACTTTCCTGTAGTGTAAGGTAGATTTTCATGTCAAATTGAGTGTGCATATTATTCCTTCCTTAAACCAAAAGTGATGAGAGTAAGTTTTTTTCCCTCTCACCTTCCCTGCTTTTCGCCTCCATTGAAAAAACTTTTTTTGCTTCTTTTATAAGAGATAATTTGCCTCATTCCATTTCTCCCTTTCTCCTCCCGATACATCCCTCTCTCACCCCTTAATTTTATTTTGTTAGATATCATCCCTTCGTATTCAACTCATCCTGTGCCCTCTGTCTATATGTGTATGTGTATGTGTATGTGTATGTGTATGTGTATGTGTATGTGTATAATCCCTCCAACCACCCAAATACTGAGAAAAGTTTCAAGAGATACAAATATTATCTTTCCATGTAGGAATGTAAACAGTTCAACTTTAGTAATTCCCTTATGATTTCTTTTTCTTGTTTACCTTTTAATGCTTCTCTTGATTCTTGTGTTTGAAAGTCAAATTTTCTATTCAGCTCTGGTGTTTTCATGACCTCTATTTCATTGAATTACCATTTTTCCCCTGAAGTATTTTACTCAGTTTTGCTGGGTAGGTTGTTCTTGGTTTTAATCCTAGTTTCTTTGACTTCTAGAATATCATATTCCAAGCCCTTCAGTCCCTTAGAAGTTGATAAATTTTGTTCTCATCCTGATTGTATTTCCATAGTACTTGAATTGTTTCTTTCTAGCTACTTACAATATTTTCTCCTTGACCTGAGAGCTCTGGAATCTGGCTAAAATATTCCTGGAAGTTTTTCTTTTCTAATCTCTTTCAGGAGGTGATCAGTGGATTCTTTCAATATTTATTTTACCCTCTGGTTCTAGAATATCAGGGCAGTTTTCCTTGATAATTTCGTGTAAGATGATGTCTAGGCTCTTTTTTTGATTATGGCTTTCAGGTAGTCCCATAATTTTTAAATTGTCTCTCCTGGATCTATTTTCCAATTCAGTTGTTTTTCCAATGAGATATTTCACATTATCTTCTATTTTTTTCATTCTTTTGACTCTGTTTCGTAATTTCTTGGTTTCTCATAAAGTCATTAGCTTCCATCTGCTCCATTCTAATTTTTAAAGAACTTTTTTCTTCAGTGAACTTTTGAATCTCCTTTTTCCATTTAACTAATTCTGCTTTTTAAAGCACTCTTCTCATTGGCTTTTTGGATCTCTTTTGTCATTTGAGTTAGTCTATTTTTAAAGGTGTTATTTTCTTCAGCATTTTTTTTGGGTCTCCTTTAGCAAGCCATTGACTCACTTTTCATGATTTTCTTACATCATTCTCATTTGTCTTCCCAATTTTTCCTCCACCTCTCTTACTTGATTTTCAAAATCCTTTTTGAGCTCTTCCATTGCCTGAGACCATCACATATTTATTATGGAGGTTTTGGATGCAGAAGCCTTGACTTTTAGGTCTTCCTCTTATGGTATGCATTGTTCTTCCTCATCTGAAAGGATAGAGGAAAATACCTGTTTACCAAGAAAGTATCGTTCTATAGTTATATTTTTTCCCCTTTTTTGGGCATTTTCCCAGTCAGTTACTTGACTTTTGAGTCCTTTGTCAAGAGGAGGGTATAATCTGGGGACCTGTAAGTTCTCTGTTCCTCCAAGGTGGTACAATCAAGGGAGAGGAATTTACTCCTCTCTTGGACTATGCACTGGTCTGGGAGCCACCACAAGCTTTTCTACCCAGGATCTACTAGTAGGGTTCTCTCTCAACAACCGCCTCCAGCTCCACCAGCCAGTGTGCTTCCTTACCCCAGGACTGCAACTCAGGGTTGAGACCCAGATCAGCCACTCGATTCCTCCCCAGGGTCTTTAGGCCAGGGGGTCCAAAAATGGGTGCTGCTGCTGCAGTTTCTGCTGGAGGCAGGGCCCAGACCACGTTCCCTTCTCACCCAGGTGAAAGCTTTCTCACTGACCTTTGAAGCTGTCTTTGGTGTTTGTGGGTTGAGCAATCTGGGAACTGAAACTGCTACCTGGGACCTAATGATGTCTCCTACTGACATGGAGCATAGAATCCAAATGGAAAAAGGATTCCCTATAGAGGTATTCCAGAAATTCCTGTTTGAGATGGATAGACTACTGAATACCTCATGCCCAGGAACATTGCAATGCATTATAAATGAGAGGCATAATCACTCTAAAGTGCTTGGCCACAGAGGAAAAGCACATGTTTGAGGAAAGTCTCTTCTAGACTATGTTATGAATTTTAATGGACAACTTAAAGAACCTGTCCATCAACATATAAATTTAGACTGCAAATGGGTCGAAAATTGGAGAGAAAAAAACTTGAATTTGGGAAATTATGTAATACTTTAATTATCCCAAGTGTTTTCCTGAAGCAAAGGCCTGTCTTTCTAATACAGTGTTCCTCTCATAATGCTGTATATCTATAAAGCATGGAATACCACTGTCTCAAAAAAAAGTCAAGGCTATAGATCCGTGGAGAGATACATGGCAGACCCATCTAGCCTACAGTGTACTACCCATGAAGACTGGCACAGCCAAAGTGGCAGAAAAGACCTCAAGGAAACAAAGGACTGGGATAGGAGGTCGGTCGATTTTATAATGAGAGTGTGGAATAACATATGTGTAGTCTGTGGATGTTCTAGTACCCATGGCAATCTCAAGAGGTCAAGATGAATGCCCTTGTGGAAAATTTATAAGAGGGCACAGCATGAGAAGAAATAAATGGGTTGGAATTCACATCATTGCTGGATATATAGAGATTCATTTAAGTTTTTTTTTCCATTTGATGTTAGATGGTTATGAATCATGAACATCACAACATAAGAATCAAAATGCAGGTCACAAAATAAATGACGAAGATTTATATTGTAGGTGTAAATAAGCTACAGTATGTTAACGGTGATCACTTGAATTCAGGTGCAAGTGCTATCAAAAACAGTGTACCCTCAAAAGAAGAGGTGGGTAGTTTTCTGTTCCAGACAAGAGATAGCCAGATTATTTCACATGAGTCAAGGAATGTTAAACGATCTAGAAGAAAGCCTCTACACTGGTAGATCCCTTATGGAGCATTTATGGTTGTATGTGGGCAAAGACTGCATAAGATGAAAAGAAAGGCATGGAGAAGCTGTCATTTTCATTGGTGGAGGAAAGTTGCCAGAGAATCACAGAATTTCACAGTTGGAAAGGAGTTGAATAGCCATCTGGTCCAAACCCTATGTGAAAAAGAATCCTTTCTACAATATCCCTAGAAAATGGTCATTTACCCTTTTCTTGAAGACCTCCAATAAAAGAGAACCGCTCCTGAGATAGCACGTTCCACTTTTGAATAGTTCTAGTTGTTAGGAAGTTCTGTGTATAATCAAGCCTAACTTTGAAACTTTTACTCATTGTTCCTAGTTCTGCCTTCTGAAGACATACAAAACAAGTCTAATCCTCTGTGTGATAGTCCTTCAAATACTGAAAGCTCCCATATCATCCTTAAGTTTTTTTTCCCTCAAGAATCAACACTCTAGCTTCCTGAAGCTGATTCTAATATGGGATGAACTTGAGACCCTTTCCTACCCTGGTTGTCCTCCTTGATGCCTTTCAGCTTATCAGTTTCCTTCCTAAAATGTGTCACCCAGAATTGGACACAGTATTCCAACTGTAGTCTGACTAGTTCAGAATATATGGAATTATTACATTCCTCCTAGAAGTTATTCCTCCAAATGGAAGGAGATGAGAAGTAAGAGGAAAGGAGGTGGAGACAAACATTAAAGATAAATTTTTTCTAGAAGTTTGGCCAAGAAATGGAGAAGAAATGTAAGATTATAGCTTGAGATGATGGTAGGGCTAAGTGAAGGTTTTTTTAAGGATGCAGATGTTGTGAGCAACAGGAACACTCCTGTAGTTAAAAAGAAAGATTATAAAGAGAAGGATGGAAGATTGCAGATGGAAAATTCTAGAGGAAATGGAGGGGATGAGCAAAAGGAAATAAGAAGAGGTGTTGGACTTGGTGAGAAAGGTCCCTACTTCCTCACAGAGAGAAAGAAGGGAGAAATGAGGAATTACATCACAGGATTTTGAGATGGAGAGAAGAGAGCTCATGGTGAATGACCAGAATTTCTTAGTAAAGTATAAAACAGGGCACTCTGTTGAGGGTGTAGATGGAGGAGGTGGTATAGGACACTTTAAATAAGAAGAGAATATTTGAACCAAGTCCTATAGGGAATATAAAAAGACTTAATTAGGGGGGAGCAAAAGGTGTGTCTTGCTTCAGTGAAGATGCTGATATTAGATAACACCAATTTGTAGTGGAGCCAGTTAGCATGGTAACATGACAGCACTGTTCAGCAGTATGTGAATAGGAGTGGAGGAAGCAAATGAAAGTAATTTGGCAAGGATGTGAGAGTTGAAGACAGTATAATATATTGGTTATCCGTAGGGTTAATGAGATAAAGAAAGGAAAGTAAAGCCAGAATAGGGTGATGTAAAGTTGGAGTTAGTGGGCAGGGGAGAATCTAACAGGGGATAAAGTACTTTGCTCATTATCTAGGATATACCAGGGTTAATTTAAAAGACTCCATTTGAGGAATACAGCCTGGCATCATGGATAATATGCTAGAGTTTGTGACAGGAAAATATGGTTTCAAATCCTTCCTCTGACACAAACTGAGTAATCCATGGCAAGTCCCTTAAACACTCTTAATCATGTTCTTCATCTATGAAAGGGAAATAATATCTACATTTCCATGTTGTTGTGAGGCTAAAATGAAATCATGTATATAAATTGCTTTTTTATAATTAATTTTTAATTTTCAACATTCACTTCCATAAGATTTTGAGTTTTAGATTTTCTCCCCTTCCTTCTCCTCCTCCCTCCCCAAGATGTCATACAGTCTGATATAGGCTCTACATAAACATTCATATTAAACATATATTCACGTTAGTTATGATGTAAAGAAGAATTAGAACCAATGGAAGGAACCATGAGAAAGAAGACATAAAATACAAAAACGGAAAACGAGAGCAAATATATGCTTCCATCTGCATTCAGACTCCATAGTTCTTTCTCTGAATTTGGATAGCATTTTCTATCATGAATATTTTGGAGTTGTCTTAGATCCTTGAATTGCTGTGAAGAGCTAAGTCTATCAAAGTCAGTCATCACATAATGTGGCTGTTACTGTGTACAGTATTTTCCTGATTCAGCTCATTTCACTAAGCATCAGTTAATATAAGTCTTTCCAGGTTTTTCTGAAATCTGCCTGCTCAGTATTTCTTACAGCATAGTAGTAATCCATTATATTCATATACCACAATTTGTTTAGTCATTCCCCAGTTGATGGACATTCCCTCAATTTCCAATTGTTTGCCACCACAAAAAGAGCTATTGACTCTTATGTAGTCCTTGTCCCCTTTTTATGATCTCTTTGGAATACAGACTTGGAAGTAGTACTGCCAAGTCAAAGGGTATGCACAGTTTTATAGCCCTTTGGGCATGGTTCAAAATTGCTCTCTAGAATGGTTGGATCAGTTTACAACTCTACCATCAATGACCACCAACAGCAGTTGAGCAAAATAGCTAACTATTATTTTAATTTCCTCTTCATTGATGAATTCACCCTTTTCATTTTTGATGCTGGTTTTCTTCTTTTTTTAATCAAATTAACCAATGGTTTATCTATTTTATTGGTTTTTTTTTCATAAAACCAGCTCTTAGTTTTATTTATTAGTTTAATAGTTTTCTTAAATTCATTTTTATTAATCTCTCCTTTGGTTTTCAGAATTTCTAATTTGGTATGTAATTGAGGATTTAAAATTTGTTCTTTTTCAAGTTTTTTTTAGTTGAATGCCCAATTCATTGATTTCTTCTTTCTCTATTTTATTCATGTAAGCATTTAGAGATATAAAACTTCCCTTAAGAACAGCTTTTGCTGCAATTCTGTAAGTTTTGGTATGTTGTCTCATTATTGTCATTCTCTTGGATGAAGTATTTGTTATTTCTATGATTTGTGGTTTGACCCACTCATTCTTTAGGATTAAATTATTTAGTTTCCAATTCATTTTTAGTCTGTCTTTCCATGGCCTTTCTGTATTGGATTGTGAGGTTTTTATACCCTAATACATGATCAATTTTTGTGTAGGTGCCACATACTTCTGAGAAAAAGGTATATTCATTTCTATGAGCATTCAGTTTTTGCCAGAGGTCAACCATATCTAACTTTTCTAAAATTCTATTCATCTCCTTAATGTATTTCTTGTTTATTTTTTGGCTGTCTGCCTCTTCCTTTCCTCTTCTCCCAGTACAGTCCCTTTTAACCATTTAATTAGATTTTTTTATCATCATATCAGTCAACTTACATCCATACCCTGTGTCTCTGATATGCCTTTTAAATGTCACAATAACAATACAGTTTTCAAGAATTACAAGTGTCATTTTCCCTTGTAGGGATATAAACAGTTTGCCCTTATTAATAACATTGTTATCTTTTTCTTTCCTGTTTACCTTTTTATGCCTTTCTTGAGTCTTGTATTTGAAGATCACATTTTTTGCTGAGCTCTGGTCTTTTCATCAGGAAGGTTTGGAGGTCCCGTATTTCACTGAATGTCCATTTCTTCCCCTGAAAGATTATGCTTAATTTCACTGGGTAGTTTGATCCTTGGTTGTAATCCAAGTTCCTTTGCCTTATGGAATATTGTATTCTACACCCTCCAATATTTTAATGTAGAAGATATGAGGTCCTAGGTAATACTGATTGTGATTCCATGATATTTCAGTTGTTTCTTTCTGGCTGCTTGCAGTATTTTCTCTTTCACCTGGTAATTTTGGAATTTGTCTACAATATTCCTTGGCATTTTCAATTTGAGATCTCTTTCAGGAAGTGATCAGTGGATTCTTTTGATGAATATTTTACCCTCTGGTTCTAGGACCTTGTCAGTTGTCCTGTGATTTCTTGAAAGATGCTGTCCAGGCTCCTTTTTCATCATGGTTTTTACATAGACCAATAATTTTTAAATTGTCTCTCCTGTATCTATTTTCCAGTTCAGTTGTTTTGCTAATTAGGTATTTTACATTTTCTTCTATTTTTTAATTCTCTTATTTTTGTTTGATTCTTGATAGCTCATAGAGTCACTTGCCCAATTCTAATTTCCAACAAATTGCTTTCTTCAATTAGATTTTGTACCTCCTTTTCCATTTGGCCTATTTTACTCTTCAAGTAGTTTTCTCTTTATCAAGTTTTTGTGTCTCCTTTTCCATTTGACCAATTCCACTTTTTAAGGAGTTGTTTTCTTCAGTGTACTTTTCCCATTTGGCCAATTGTATTATTTAAAGACTTGTTTTCAGTTTTTGTTGTTCCTTTTCCAAGGTCTTGACTCTGTCTTGCATACCTCTCACTTCTTTTCCCAAGTTTTCTTCTACCTCTCTTATTTGACTTTTAAAATCCTTCTTGGACTCTTTCAAGAAGTCTTTTTAGACTTGAGACCAGTTCATATTCCCCTTTGAGATTTCCAACGTGGGTATATTAACAATGTTGTCCTCTTCTGAATTTGTACCTTGATCTGTGTTCATAATAAGAATCTATGGTCATTGTCCGTTTCTGCTTTTTTTGCTCATGGTGTTTGCCTATTTCCTGACTTTTAAAGTTGAGCTGTCTTTCTGGAGCACGGGGGTCACTATCCAATGCTTCTTGTGCTGGAAGCCTAGGACCTGGTCACTAACTTTGTGTGCTGGGGCCTCAGGTGCTATCAGCTGGAGGCTGTAGGGGTCTGACAGCTTACCTGGTGCTGAGCTAGGGTCTACAACACTGGAGCTCTCGGGGTGGATGTGTTGAGTCTGGCCTCTGGGGGACACTTGTTTACCTATGCTTTACACTCAAAGATTTGGCTGCTAAGAGGATGCCTGTCAGCCAGGAGCTGTGCCCCTAGTGTTGTGCGTACTGGATCATGCTCAAGCACCGGGAGATTTTACTGCCAGAGAATGTGGCACAAGTAGTGTCTTTCCAAGCTGATGTTTTCAGGTTCCCCTGCCTGTTTTGAGGCACTGGGGGTCCTGATGTTCACACATGCCTGCTCCACCACTCTGGGGCTCAGGATCTCCCCCTGGTTTGCTGAGGTGGGGTGTTTCCCACCAGTTTTCTGGGATGCCTCCTGTCCTGTACTGCCCCCTCTCCCCCAGAGCAAGAGGAGCCTTTCCCATTAATCCCCCAAGCTTCCTGGGCTATGAGACTGCATCCCATCTTTCTGCTGGCTCAACTCTTACAGGGTTTTTCCTTTGATATTTTCTGGACTTTCAGAGGTCAATAAGGGAGGGTGAGAGCAACTTACTTCTTATTCTGTCATCTTGTTTCACAAAAGCAGAACTTAACACTTTTATTTCAATTAAAACTAAGAAAAAATGAAATGAATTATTCAAAGCCTTTATTCAAGTATTTATTAAATGTGCAAGTGGCAAAATCACAGAGACAAAGCTAGATGTGAAGTCAAAAAGGAAGTCAGCAAAGAGAATGGACAGGTAGGAAATCAAGAGGCAAAGCTCAAGCAAATGTGCACTTTGGGAGAATAGATAGCTTATTTCATTTTTGGGGTTAATGTGACAGCCCTTTTCTCTCTCTGTTACGTCTTGACATAAGGCCACCCCCTCTTAGTTTACTTTATGTGGTTCATGTTTTCCCAGTGTTTTGCTAGATTCTGGGTTCACAAGTAGAAAGATTCCCCAAGCATCTATCTAATATTAACTGAACTTCTTTCCTACTTCCCCAACTTCCTTCAAGTCTCAGGTAAAGTTCCACCTTCTGTAAGAAGTCTTTCCCAGTCTTCTTTAATCTTAGCACCTTCCCTGTGAGACAACTCTTAATATACCCTGTTTCTTGTTTGTGTATTGTTATTTACATGTTGTCTCCTTCATTAAAACATGAGCTGACTATAGTGAAAATGTGCTCAATAGGAAAGTATATGTAGAAACTATACAGAATTGTATGCTGTCATGGGGAGGGAGGGGGGTAGCGGGGGGAAGGTGTGGGGGGGATAAAATCTTAATTTTAAGGAAGTGATGGTAGAACATTTAAATAAATAAATAATAAAAACATGAGCTCCTTGAGAACAGGTAGTTTGTACCTTTCCATGTATCCCCAGGGGGGCTGGTAAGTGACATAATGGATAAAGTGCCAACTCTAGAGTCTGGAGGACCTGAATGCAAATCCAGCCTCAGACAATAGTTGATGAACCTGGGCAAGTCACTTAACACTGTTTGCTTCAGTTTCCTCAATCTGTAAAATGGGCTGGAAAAGGAAATGGCACTCTAGTATCATTGCAAAGAAAATCCCAAATGGAGTCGTGAAGAGTTACTTTTTCCTCAAGAAAACATTGAACATATATCCCCAGCACCTAGCACAGTGCCTGGTATATAGCAGTTACTTAATAAATGTTAGTTGACTGATTGACTTGTTGAATCTGATGCATAGTTTCAGTGTGATGACTTTTTTTAAATTCTCCTTTCCTAGCTTCTGCAAATTTGGTAAGTATGCCATTTTGTATTATTCTAAATCACTGATAATATTGAACAAAAAATGGCCAGAGAGCTCTGCAATATGCCACCATACAGTGACTCCCTCTAGATTAACATTGATTATTGAAGAACACTTTTTGAGTGTGGTTGATTCCAATTCCAAATCCTACTAAATCACTACTATTACGGGACCTACATTTGTCTTTTATTCTCAAAAATGATGTGACTTTTTCAAATACCTTGCTGAAATATAGGTATATCTATACCTTACCCTGACCTAACCGCCTACTAACGGTGTTAAAAATGAAATGAGGTTAGCCTGTCATATTTTGTTCTTCATTAACCCCTGTTGTTTTATAGTTATTACCACTTCACTCACAGCCTATCTATTTAGTAATATGTTTCAGGATTTTGCCATAATTGACATCCAGTTCATCTCTCTATGGAATCTAACTTCCCTGTTTTGAATATTTGAATCTTTTTCTATCTATCCACTTCTCTAATTCTCCAGGGTTCCTCAAAAGTCTAAAAATTCCAAAAAAGACCATAGTTCATCAGTCACTGCTGTAAGCTCCTTGAGTAGTATCAGGTAAATTCATTTTTGCTGGGTAACTTGAATTCACAGGGTAGCTTTTTAGCCAACTTGAGTTTCAGGGTCAAGGAGGGAGGTGAATAAGTGTGTTGGCATTATTGACAGGGAAACCTTTTCCTGATTGGAAAGAGATGCACATGGGGTCTTAAGCAGACTGAGGCAAATGAGGTAATCTGTTATTTATCTTTCTGTTCCTTATCTGGAAGGGAATAATACAGTGAACTTGTATAGGGAATGTTGGCATAAGGGTTTCTTTTTCCTGTTAGCAGACAGCCAGTTCTGCATTATGCAGATATTCTAGAGCTAATTAGAGGTCATACTGAAGCAAATAAATATATTTTCTCTCATTCGGATTATCTACACTCTATGTCAACTAGTCAGTCAATAGGCATTAATTAAGCTCGTACTATGTGCCAGGCGCTATGCTAAACTCTGAGCATACTAAGAAAGGTTCAAGGATCTCATCCTGATAGATAAGAAAACATATGAATAATTAGATACATGCCATATTTATATCTATCTATCTACACATACAACATATATATGTATATATATGTATGTATAGATGGAAGGTAATCTATGAGGTAAGGCACTCCTGCAAAAGGTGAGATTTGAGTTCAGTAATTGAAAGATGGAAGTGAAGAGGCACGGAGAGGTTCCTACTTAATCTAACATTATTAACATGTCCTGTTTTATCCTACTGTTTCCACTGTCTGAAATGCTCTTCTCCAGTTTTACCTGTTGAAATTCTATCCATTCTCCACAAGCCTACTTATGTGATCTTGGACAGGTCGCTTAACCTCCTTGATTGGGGGTGGGTAGGAATTGTCTCTGAGGTCCCTTTTAGCTTTAGATCAATGAGGTAATGAATAGTTCAAAACCTTTCTTCTATGTGGAGGCTTTCCTTATTTTGTCTCCCTGTCCTCCAGGCTAGTGATCTTTTTTTTATCTTGGTCTTCACTCTTAGTCTCTGCCTGCCTCTCTCTGCCTCTCTCTGCCTCTTTCTCTCTCCCTGTCTCTCTCTCTCTCTCTCTCTCTCTCTCTCTCTCTCTCTCTCTCTCTCTCTCCCTCCCTCCCTCCCTCCCTCCCTCCCTCCCTCCCTCTCTCCCTCTCTCCCTCTCTCTCCCTCTCTCCCTCTCTCCCTCTCTCCCTCTCTCCCTCTCTCCCTCTCTCTCCCTCTCTCCCTCCCCCTCCCCCTCCCCCTCCCCCTCCCCCTCTCCCTCTCCCTCGTCTGATTTCATTAGGAGTTTTTTGTAATCATGATTGGTTATTGTGATGATCAGATCTCCTTTAATGAGTTACTTTGGCATTGTGATATTTTCCCCACAGCTGTAGACTGTAACTCTTCCATACCTCATTCTTTACAGTTCTTGTCCATGTTTACCCATAAGGAAGGGCTTAGTGGATAGAATGCTACTCTTGAAATCTGGAACACCTGCATTTAAATTTGACCTGAGAGATTGTGGGCAAATCATTTACATCCCTGATACTCAATTTCCTCATCTAGAAAATAGGAGTAATAATAATAGCTCCCATTCCTCAGGGTTGTGTGAAGGTCAATGAGCTCATGTTTGTGAAGTTCTGCAGACTTCAGAGTGTTACATGAATATCAGCTGCTGTTACTATTCGTCCTTCCCAAAGTTCTTCATGTCTGCACAATGCATTGGAGAACTTGTTCTTTCAGTATCTTGAGTATGCCAAAGTGTCTCTCAGTCTGTTATCTTTAATCCCTGCTACGTTACTGCTAACCTCCTCCTCCGATCACACAGATCCTCAATGGTTTTTAAGTCATTTCTCACAGAAGTCATGATTGACCTACTATGCATCATTCTTTTGTGTCTTGGTATTTCATAATATTGTAGCATGTCAGAAGCAGGGCATATAGTCCAACTCATTTTTAAGCATGCATCCTTTCTTTGAAACTCATCACAAGTGGACAACCAGCTTCTCCTTGGAGCTCTCCAGTGACAGGAAACTCACTAGTATGATGGAGTTTGTAAAGTGTTGGACTTGGAATCCGGAAGATTTAGTTTCAAGTCTCTCCTCAGACATTAACTCTGATGCCATGGAAAAGCCCCTTAAACCTCTTGACCTCAGTTCTTCATTTGTAAAATGAGAGGATTAGACAAGATATTTTCTAAGGTCTCTTCTAACTCTCAAGTTAGATCCTATGATCCTGAAACAGGACTTTTGGATAGCTCTAGTTTTTAGGAAGTTTTCCCCAGATTGTGACAAAATATGGTTTTTTATCTTCCACCATTGTTCCTAGTTCTATTTTATAGGGCCAAGAAAAATAAATTTAGTCCTTTTTCTATATATAATCTTCTAGATATCCGGAATATAGATATCTCCTATATATAATCTATATATAGAAGATTATATATTTATATAGATAGATAATCTATATATAATCTTCTAGATATTCTAAGACAGCTAGCTTATCTCCCATGAGATCCCATCTTTTCTTTGGTCTAAACAACCCTACTTGGTCCATCATATCCTTGTATGACATGCTTCCAACCCCTAACCATCCTAGTCACTCTCATCCAGACATGTCCTCTCCCTAATCAAGTCACCTCTGGAACATGGGATTCACATTTTAGAAAAGATACTGAATAACTGCATTATGTCCAGATGAGAGTGACCAGGATGGTTAGGGGTTGGAAGCATGCCATATAAATGCAACTGAAGTTTCATTAGTGGTCTGGGCTGGTGTGTCACACTGTTAACTCATATGGAGCTTGCTATAAGAAGCCAAGGTCATTTTCACTGAATGAACTGTTGTCTGGCAGCACCTTCCTCACCGTGTATTTGTGTGGCCTAAGTGTAGGACTCTCTATTTATCTTGTCAAATTTTATCTTCTCTAAAGTTCTATCTTGATGCCTCATTTTTGTATGTAGAAAAATCTGGATTCTCAAAAGCTGTATCAACATACTCCAAGAGCTCCTGCCAAACTGCAAAGGCTTCAGAAGTGGGCCTGGCATTGGACTGTCTGAAGTTCAGCCTAAGTGTAGTCTAATAATAGCAGTTGCAGTACAAAAAGAAGAATAAGAATAAGTAACATATATGTAACACTGTTCCTCTCCCCATGACTCCTCCAGAGGCTTCAACCTTGTCTAGACAGATTAAGTAAATAAAGGTAGAATTCATTTACCAGCTCAATGGCATGGATATGATGTGCAGGTTCTTAGGTCCATTTATCAGGACCATATAAATTCTTTCTTAACTAAGTAGAAATGAAATAATTTATGTAAAATGCTTCATAGACCTTAAAGCACTATATAAATATTATTTATTATTACTAGAAGACCATCATAGAGCTATAACTTACAGTGATGGTTCCAGGGACAAGATTCATAAAATCCTCCCTCAAATTAATTTTTTAAAAATAAATTTTTATTAGTATCTTTTGTTTTTAAATTACCTACATATCACCACATTGAATTAATGTTTTATTACAAATACATTTGAGGCAGGGCATAAATGCTTGGCCACTGACATACATATGGAGGTGTTTATGAGATATCCTGGGGGTGGGATTGGAATGTGTGGATGAGCCCTATTTCAAGCCCAGACACATGTCCCACACTTTTATCCCTCTGTTCTTCTACTCTCCTGAAGTGATCTTTTGCCATACAGAACATGATCACCACATTGGCTGGCAAATTTCTATGTCTTGGAATCCAGCTCTCTATGACCCTGGAAAGAGAGAGGTTAGACAAGGGGATATGGGGTTTTGTTACATTGTAACTGTGGGCCTTGTCCTTGAGTAAGGTAGCCTTGCCCCACGCAGTGTAATGGGCAGTGGAGGAGGGGCCTCTGAATGGGCTCAGGGCTCCATCAGTTCATGGAGTTTTCTTTTTTGACCTTCATTTTTGTGTCTCAGCTGTCCCAGACCATGGAGACTGCTGACATTGCTTCATCTTTGGTTCATGATTTCCGATTTAGAGAGTCAGATTCATTGTCACATTCACTGTCGTTGTTATTCACAGATCACTAGAAGATCTTACTCTCTTCTGTTTAAATATCTCATCTGTTGGTTTATCTGTTAAGTGTCTTTGAATTATCTTCCTCTTGAGAACTTTGATAATTTCAGTCTTTTTTTCTTTATATTCCCCTATCATTCACTTTCAGACTTTTGCTTTGAAAATAGTTGGAAGGCTATGGGTTCAAATTCAGTGTCAGGTATTTATTACTGATGTGATAGTAGGCAAGTCACCTAACCTCTCTGAGCCTCAGTTTGCTTCTCTGTAAAATGTGGTACCTCCCTCACCAGATTGTTAAGTGACTCCAGTGAGATGATGCATGTAAAGTGCCTTGCAAACTTGAACATGCTATATGCATGTCATTATTATTACAAGAAGAGATAAGATCGATACACCAAGAAGTGTACATTGTCACAGACCAAACTCTTGCCCACTGTCATCTGTGGGACTTATTTCTGGAACTCTTTGCTGCTTAAGTGTGAGATGTTTTGGTAATCACGATTCCATTCCAAAACACCGCTTCATAAATTAAAAACAACAACAACAAATCCAATAGAAAAATCAATTACACTGAGATAATAGCAAAGCAAATAAAAAGGAAAAGAAACTAGACAACAGAATCAGCGCCCCCTTACATAAATAAATGGAACCCCTGAAGGCTTCTGAGAAATTACAATTAAATTCTTGCCTCTTTCCTTCTCCCCCAACCCCAAATCCACACACCTAAATCTTGGTGGATCCACCAGTTTGTTCCTTCTGACACGTTCCCAGTAGTGAAAAGTTTAGGATTCATTGTCTTTTGCTTTATGGTGTTCTGGTGTTCCATATTCAGAGGACAGGCATTCACTCTTTCTGCCTTCAGAACCTGAGAATCTGCACCCTTGGGGCAGGAGATTTGCTGAAATTTCTCATCTTAACTCCAGGGTTTTCAGGATTCTGCTGGGACTCGGAGTTTGGGGACACCATGGTAGTATTGTTCTACATTTTCATCTTATATTTCCCCATTTTGACCACTGTTCCTTGTTGACTTCCTTCCTTCTGTCTCTTGCAACCAACTCTGACACTCTGACACTTTTTAAACCTTCCACTTCTTCACAGTCTCTCTGTCAGTCTTTGCCTTGGGATACAACCCTACTCTACAGAGACTGGGGAGTAGAGTCTTGAAAATTTCTCCCAATGAGTAATTCTGCCTGGACCTGAGGTATTATGAAAGATGTATTCAGATAGGAAAAGCAGTTAACATGCTTCTATTACAAACACATCACAAAAATATTATGTGATAGGATAAAAGAGAGATATAACTATTATGGGAAAATTTAAGAAGGGAAGGTAATACTTTCATTTAGGGGGATAGGGATTCATGGAAGACTTCATGAAAGGCCCTGAACTGGCTGGGCCTTGCGGGAGGCGGGGTGGGGAGAGAGAAGGGAGAGATTTCAGCAAGTTAATCTGAGGAAATGATACATTCCAAGAATAAGAATTGATCTACAGAAAGACATAGAAGTAGAAAACAAAGAAGAATCAGGAAACAGCTAGTATTCTGGCTAGAATTCAGGAGGAAGGGTGGGAGTGTAAAATAAAGCTGGAAAAGTAAGTTTCCTCCATATTGTGTAGGGTATTTTATCCAGAGTGAAGACATTTGTATTTTTTTTCTTTAGGCAATGGGCAGTCAGGAGCCACTGAAAGTTTTTAAATAATAAGGCGGTGCTCCTGTCTGTACCTTCACAAGTTTGTTTTGGCAGTTGTGCAAAAAGTGGATCAGAGAGAAGAAAAACCAGAGGCATAACAATAAGTTCTACATAGTTATTACATGATCTCACTGAGAGATGAAAGCCTGCCTAAATTAAAGTGGTGGCTGCATGGGACTATGGAAGCAAAAAATACTGCAGAAGTAGAAACAACAGACTTTAAAACTGGCTTCATTAAAATTATTATTCACTATTTTTTAAAGTGTCTAAAATATATGTTTGATTTTTAGACAAGTAAAATAATGAAAATGTCTGGAGTTTGGGTTTTTTTTAGTGTGTGACAAATATCACTCCATGATGGCAGTGGGGCATAATGAATTGAGAAGGGATGACTGGGAGTCAAGTGCTGTTTTCAACAAAAAGATGAGTCACCTAACCTGTCAGTGTGGCAGGCAACTCTCCAAGAATTTAAGTTGGAGAAGAGTTGTCAATTTACATTAGAGGAGGGAGCCTCTACAGAGAAAATTCTCTATACTCATGAAAGCTTAGGTCTGGGACCACTTTGCCTCCAATCATTTTAATTTGAGATTGTTGGTTAATTTATGTGGTTTCAGTTTGTTAAATAACATGACCAAACTTTTATTTTTTCACACATAGTTGAGAAAAAAATCAAAAAACAACAAATCCTTGCTTTAGTGTACACCTTCTAGAAAATGAAACCTATCTCTTGAGATTGAAAGGTTTCACTGTTACCCCACCATTCATTTTATGGAAGAGCAAATATACTTATTGATTCTCCCTGACTAATGATTTAAATGGAAATAGATCTTATTTTTAAAAAAACCTAACTTTTCATCAAGCCAGCATGAGAATAGAGAAAGATGTATTTACATTTCCTTTCTAGGCTTTTGTGGTTTTCATAATCTTAACCAAAGAAGCCAAAATCTTAGCTCTTTTTAGATTTGTCTTCAGAAGTATATTTATGAGATATCAACATTAGTTGGATGACTGGCATCAGCAAAGTGTTGAGAATTAAGTTAGCAAGTATTTCAAAAGCATTTTGGAAGAATAACTAACATTAATGCTTAAAGGTTTAAAAGTGCTGTACAAACGTATTTGGAATCTCTCAACCCCATGAGGAAGATGGCACAGATATCATAGTCCCCATTTTACAGATGAGAAGCTGAGGCTTAGAAAAGTCACCAACTAATCATTTCAGAAATAAAATCCAACTCAATTCTTCTCGAATTCAAGTCTGCACCCTATCCATCATACCACTGTCTTTCACAATATGGTATAAGTATCATAACCAAGAGAAACACCCAAGTCAGAGCTTCATTTGCATTTTATATGATGTTAAATTGGATGTGTCCTTGAGAGTTGGCAGATTGATTGGAGCAGTAACTAACCATAGCTTTACC
>CM053771.1:58356579-58410874 GCA_028658325.1 Potorous gilbertii | reverse complement strand
GGTAAAGCTATGGTTAGTTACTGCTCCAATCAATCTGCCAACTCTCAAGGACACATCCAATTTAACATCATATAAAATGCAAATGAAGCTCTGACTTGGGTGTTTCTCTTGGTTATGATACTTATACCATATTGTGAAAGACAGTGGTATGATGGATAGGGTGCAGACTTGAATTCGAGAAGAATTGAGTTGGATTTTAATTTCTGAAATGATTAATTGGTAACTTTTCTAAGCCTCAGCTTCTCATCTGTAAAATGGGGACTATGATATCTGTGCCATCTTCCTCATGGGGTTGTGAGATTCCAACTAAAGGTTCTGCCCTTTATGATCCAACAGAACAAATCTGATCATCTTCCACATGACAGTCTTTCAGATACTCAAAGATAGCTTTCGTGACCTTCCTAAGGTCCTCTGATTTCATTGGTGTGAGGAACTCGTGGTAAGGAAACTTGCAGCCCAGGATCTTAGAGTCTGTCTCACTGAGAGGTTAAACAGCTTACCCAATTTTACAAAGCTTGCTTTGTGTCAAAAGTGGGATGAACTCGAACCCAGGTCCTCATGACTCATACTATTTTTCTGTTTACTTATAGCATGTGGCATTTCATGCAATAGTTACGCAGAAGGGGACATTGGTCCCCTCTGGTTGCATGGGTTGAATACGGACTTCCGCCAGAATGACAGCATGTCTGTATTAAATATCCAGTGATAGTGTAAAATAGAAATTTCCCACCAGGTGGCACTCTATGTGAGCTTCCAGCTTGGCGTTGTCTCTCAAGCACATGTAGGATATATTGCAGGTTGCTTCTATCCCAAAGAGCCACCAGAGAGCACTCATCTGCAAATATATAGCAGTTCCCCTATGTCATTAACTTGAATTAACTCCTTTCTGGCCAGGTCCAAATTTAATCTAGGAAATGAAATGAAATATTGCTCAGAATATTAAAATAGGAAATCTGCTATGCAGTCTTTCATTCCTTCCCCACCCCCATTCCATCAGAGTTCTGATCTCTCAGTTCACTTTTCACTGCATTCAGGAATGTATACATTATCTTGTGGTCACAAGGTTAATTAGTATATAGAATAAAATGCAAAGGAGACTAGACTTACATGAAGCCATTTGCTCCAATCATATCCTAGCCCTCTTCACATTGCCTTTGCAGATCTTCACGTGTCATCAGAAGGAAATCACCTTATACACACTGAGAGGAAATGAATAGGAGTTGGAATAGACACTGTCTCTGTAGCATGAATTCAGAAAAAGAAATAGAAGATAATGAAAAGCTTCCACTCTCTGCCTGACTCATGGTCTACAAGAGATTAATTTATCCAAGCTCAAACACATTCATAATATCTGTCAGTCCCAGTAACTGGGTTTTTTTCCTCCTCTTGGCTCCCAGTCATCATTTCAGCTCTAGATTCAGAATGGCAAGGTTGAAGAAAAAAAGACAGGAAGCAAAGGAAGATACTGCAACATACAAATAGTGCCCCCTGACCTATACTGAGACATTTGCCACATTGCAAGCATATTCTCTATGAGCCTCGGTGAAGAGGAAGGGATAACCACCACCCCCCCTCCTTGATTATCAAGATCATCATAAATGGTTTGGCCAGTTTTTCTCTGCCAAGAGGGGAAAAAAAACAATTTAAGGAAATAAACAGGACAGTTAGAGGCACCGGATGCACAAATAACATTCCTATTTTGTAGATGAGAAGAG
The DNA here is from genome assembly GCA_028658325.1 of Potorous gilbertii. Classification (NCBI taxonomy): domain Eukaryota; kingdom Metazoa; phylum Chordata; class Mammalia; order Diprotodontia; family Potoroidae; genus Potorous; species Potorous gilbertii. The sequence continues at coordinate 58,409,159 of CM053771.1, read as the reverse complement.
GGGAGTTCATATTTTAAAAGACTTTGCCTAAAGTCACACAGCTCGTAACGATCTGCCCTTGGACTCAAATCCTGCCTCTCTACATGAACTTCCAGGTCCCCATCAGTTATAAAACTCTGAAAAGTTCTTTTAGTGTCAAATATTTAAATATTTTCACATTTCAGGAAGATTGAGAGAGCTTTATCAGGGGCTTTATCTTTTCATGTTGGCTTAAGAGATTTTATCTACCCCTCAAGACTATATTCCAAAGTACCCTGTTACACACCTGATGTTAAGAGTTAGGGTTATTACAATGGGTTACCACTGAAGATGATCATGTTTAGAGGTATTTTAATGGAATTCTAATGCAATTTTTTATGTTTCCTGATTGTTTTCATACTTCTGCTCTCATCTATTATTATAGATTAGGTATGTCAGAAATATGCCATACCTGCAACATTTTCAAATATAGCCCAAATCAGATTAAAATGTAATTGGGAAATATTTGACAAAATGTTTTATTCAACAAATGTATACATACATATTTACCCAAAATTGTATTTAATATTTTGTATAACAAAATAAAACATACATAAAATTATATTTTAAAACTAAATCAATATATGATCTGCAGGGATCTTTATGTAAGAATCAGTGTCCCCCATTTCTATTTGAATTTAACACCATTGATGCAGATAGTCAAGAATCATCTGTCAGAGCTGATCTTATATAAAGATTTTGGAAGCAATTATTCTCAACTTTCAGTCTGAACACTTTCAAAGAAGTAAAATTAAAACAATTTTCTGCCTGGCTGAAAATCAATGGCACAAGACATGTTGCTGTTTGAAGCAATCATACTAAACCTTTATAGATTGGCTGAGATCTTCCTGATAGACTTACAAACTATTGCTAAGCCTAGAAAACCAAAAAACATCATTTAATATAAATATGCATCGCATTTCCTGATTCATTAGGAAAGTCAAAAACAAGTTGATACTTATGGAGTCTTTATTGGTTTTGAAGCAAATGGAAGTGCAACATGGCTTTACTCATAGTTTTGGAAGAAATGTAGTACCTGCCTGGGCCTGATATCTCAAACAGAAGACCAGGGTCTTAAGTACCATAGGGACCAATCCTTCATCACTCAATCAACCTATGTTCATTCCAGCTTCAAATCAACCCATATTTTCCATATCAACCTCATAGAAGCTCTCCATTGCTGAAATTAAAACAACATTTTTAACCTCACTGTCAGGAGTCCTTTGACACTAGTGAAGGAAACTTTCACGTGCTAGAGAGGTAAAAAATCAGTGAATTTTCGGGAGTGGGGTGGGGGTGAATTCAAGGATCTTGAGATGGAATTGACAGGACCTGATAGCTAATTGTATATGAGAAGTAGGAGAAAGAAATGAGTCAGAAATAAATAAGATAAAGAACATGTAAAATCAACCTGAGTAGTGATGTTATGGGTAGAAATAATGAGGTAAGGAGAAGAAGATTTAGAGGAAAGATGAGTTTGTTTTGCTCTGTGAAGTGAGTGCTAGTGAGACATAGATGCAAATCTGGATCTCAGACAAATGGTCAGAACTGGAAATGTAGATATGAGGTTAATTCATATATATAGATATAGATATATATAGATATAGATATACAGATATATAGATATGAGGTTAATTCATATATAGGTATATATTATATATGTAAATTTATAACGGGTATATAATTTGGGGTCTGTGAACTTGTTTAAATGTTTTGAAATTTCTGTTTCAATATAACTGGCTTCCTTTGTAGTTCTATATATATTTCATTTTATGCATTTAAAACATGATTCTCAAAAGAGGCCCATGGACTTCACCAGAATGCAACCCCCAATCTACATGGAAGTGGCAACTTTAGTTGTGGAATTGTTGAATACCAAAGGAGAAAGTATAGAAATATATATATATATGAGAGAGATGCTTGGGGAGAACCGACACTGAAGGACCAAGAAGAGGATGAGAAGCAAATAATAAAGACAAGATGACGGTTGAATTATTTAAGAAATAAGAGAGCCAAGAAAGTGTGGTTTCTCTGAAGCTGAGGGAGGAGAGAGAATACAAAAATAGGAAGTAGTTAACTGTGTCAGAAGCTGTAGCAATATCAAAGAGGAAGAGGACTGAAAAAAAGCCATTGGTGTCTTCTAAAGGGCAGTGTCAGCAGAGTGGTAGGGGAAGAAGCCATACTGCAAGGGTTTGAGGAAGGAATAAGGGGCAAAAAAGTGAAGGTATTTAGCCTAGACAGTATTTTCCAGCAATTTGGCTGTGAAGAGGTGGAGAGAGGGATGGATTGGGATTGGAAGGGGAAAGGGAGGGTTTTTATTCTTAAGGTTGGGGAGACATGAGCTTGTTTGTAGATGGATGGAGAGGGACTGGGGATAAAGGAGAGATTGAAAAAAGAAAGGATGACTGATGTAGAAAGGATCTGAAAGAGACAAGAGGTGATAAAATTAAGAGTCCAGGAGGAGGGATTAGCTGTAGTGAATAGTAGGCATAACTTCTGGGACAGGAGGGAAGGAAAAAGAAATGGTGCTAAAGTTGAGAAATTTTGAGGAATGGAGCTGAATATTCATAGTGAAGTAGAAAGCTAAGTTATCTTGTTAAAGTTTGAAAATAGATGGTAGTTAGAGAAGAAATGGGTTGGAGTTGTTACTGGGAGGATAAGATATGTAGTCAAAAATAGTAGATTAGAGGAATTGTTGAATTGCAATGAGAGCCTATTTGAGGGTATAAACTCTATGCCTGAGCAAAGGACTCTTTAAGGAGTAACACAGACCAACCCCTCAGATACCCAGGGGAAAATAATGATGAATTTCATTGGAGTTGCTTCTATCTTAAAGGGCTGATTCCATCTTAGTCCTAATGATGACTACCATCAAAGTGGCTCACTTCATACTCTAGCCTAATTTTCTCACCTTCACCAAAGGGAGGTTCTTCCTCTTCACATTGTGCTGGCTTAGGGTCCCCAATTTGTGTCCATTTCTTATTTCACTCCCCTTAAAATTTATTTCTCTACCATCTACTGCACAGAGGAAAATGCCTTCATTTCTATCCCTGTTATTACACTTCCTCCACATGATTTTCTGTTATTTTCACCCCTTTCTTTCCCATACTCTCACACACACACACACACACACACACACACACACTATCAGTGACTGATGACTAGCTTGGAGAATTTAAAGTAGCTTAGGCCAACCTACAGCAAACATTCTAAGTGGCTAAAGATGCTTGTGAACCGTACACACATAGCCATAGAGCCCTGATGGAATCCTTTCAGAATCTCAAAACCCAAAGAAGTCCTCAAGGAAGTTGGTGAAGCAAACCATAGTACCTGTTGTCCAGATAGTAGAGCTACATCTTCTAGCCTCAATACGTATTCACCCTATGTTACATAATTTTTTTCTCTCATGTACACATTGGACCCAGTGTTACCATAAATCTAGGAAGGCAGGGCAGCTGTCTTAAAGGAGTATAAAGGCTGCAGCCATTCCCAGCATTTTTAACAAGGGCACCACCAACTCACACACTCTGAATTTACCTATAGATAACATGTTCAAAACATTTAGTACCTGGGCCTCTGAGCTAGTGTTTAAACTAGCCCACTGCACAGAAATGGTAGATCTGAGGGAGAAGCAAGATGATAGAGCATGAGTCAAGTGAGACCTTATCACAGTAGAGCAGTGGGGTTGTAGAGATGTGATATTCCTGGGCAGCAGTCTTTGTCTATCTTTGTTTATGTTTTCCTATTTTGTGTATATACCTGCTTTTGTGCATTGGTTTGTATGGTGAGCTACTTGAAATGGTTGGCCCAAAGAATGTCCACTGAAAAGTGTTTGAGCACTGATTGCTTTATGTTGCAAAGTTAGCAATAGTTACATCCTTGAACTAGACAGTTGAGATCTCTGTTTTATTGGGCACGCCTGTGTCAGAGGTCATCTGATGAGACACCAGGCCCTAACCCTACTGCATAGCAAAATAGCAGATAAGAGTGAGGTAGAAAGCAGCTCAAGTCTGATCAGCAATGGGAAGAAAGAGAACAGTTAAGAAGGAGTTAACAGCTGAAGTCTTACTTGAGATCTTCTTACAAATGACAGGTGAGGGCAGCATCTGTCATATAACTGCTTTGTTAGGAAGCTGCTAATTGCAGATCAAAGGCAGCTGAGCAAGGGGTCAAATAAGCATTTTAGAGATTTTGAAACTCCCAAAGGAGTCCCAGAATGAACAGACATGACAGCATTGGGTAGGAGGTCACCACCAAGAACTGGCAGCAAGAGCAAGAATGCATCTGAATTCCAACAAGTATGGAGGGTCAAAAGAAATGCTAAATAACCTAATAGTACTTCTGCCTGTATGAATCTTCTATGGCTCCCTGTGGCCTCTCCAGTAAAATGCAGAATACTCAGTCGGATATTTAAAGACCTCCTGATCTGGCTCCCATTTCCTTTTCATGAATTCTGTGTTCCTGTTAGAGGCATCTTAGTTACTCTCTATTCTCTAGAGAGTACATCTGCATAGGTAGCAGTGACTGGAATGCCTCCCTCCTCACTGAGGCCTGAGTCTGTTATTGTTGTTGTGTTGTTTTTTCAGTCGTGTCGGTCTCCATCTCCCCAGTTAGGGTTTTCTTCAGCGCTTTCATTAAAGTACAGCTCAGGCGGTGCCTCTGTCAAGGAGACCTCTCCTAATTGATCACATCAATTATTAGTACTAGTTTCCTCTAGAAATACCTTGCATTTACTTATCTGTGGTCATATTGGAATCTCCTTCATTAGAATATAAACTCTAGGAGGGCATGAACTTTTGTTATTGTGTTTGTGTCTTTGTATCCCCAGTACTTAGCATAGTGCCTGGTTCATAGTAGGTTGTTAATATAGGTTTGCTTAATCGAATTGTTTCCAAGTAAAAGCTCAGATCTCCTGGAATCAATGCCACAAGGAGACAGCATAGTATAATGGGAAGAGCCTGTCTAGATTCAAAAATTCCATCTTTGATTTTTACTACATTTTGTGGCCTTGCACAAACCATCTATAAAATAATAAGGGTGGATTAGATGACCTCTGAAGTTGCTTCTAGCGTTAAACCTATGATCTTTTGAAAAACGTATTTCAATGATGAGAACCAACCAGTGAAGTGCTGGGTGGTTTTTGGGGGGGTTTTTTTGGTTTTTTTTGGTTTTTTGGAGGAAGGGTGGTCTAGACCTATGATTTCATCAGTAGCATAGAAACTCTCGCCACCTGTACAGATTGGCAATTTATCGACAATTTTTTATCTTAGAAAATTGCCTAGGGCACTGACAGATTAAATCATTTACTCATGATCAATAATATGTGTAAGAAGCAGGGCTTGCCATCAATTGGGGAATGGCTAAACAAGTCGTGGTATATGAATGTAATGGAATACTATTGTGCTATAAGAAATAATGGGCAACTAAATCACTATTGATTAGAGAAACGCAAATTAAAACAACTCTGAGGTACACCCTATCAGATTGGCTAACATGACAAAACAGGAAAACAATAAATGTTGGAAAAAATGTGGGAAAATTTTAGTAGAACTGATCTAACCATTCTGGAGAGCAAATTGGAACTATATCCAAAGGGCTATAAAACTGTGCATAACCTTTGACCCAGCAATACCATTTCTAGATCTGTATTCCAAAGAGATCATAAAAATGGGAAAATGACCCACAAGTACTAAAGTATTTATAGTAGTTTTTTTGTGGTGGCAAAGAATTAGAAATTGAGGGGATGCCCATCAAATGGGCAATGACTGAATAAATTGTAGTATATGAGTATAATAGAATACAGTTCAGTAAGAAATGATGAGCAGGCAGCTTTCAGAAAAACATGGGAAGACTTATATGAACTGATGCTCTGTGAAATGACAGAACCAAGAGAGCATTATACACAGTAATGGCATCACTGTGTGATGACGAACTTCGATAGACTTAGCTTTTCTTAGGACTACAATGATCTAAGACAATTCCAAAAGATTCATGATGGAAAAAGTTTTCCACAGCCTAAATGCAGATGGAAGTATACTATTTTCATTTTGTTTTTTCTTTCTCGTGGTCCTTCTCTTTGGTTCTGATCCTTCTTTACTACATGACTAATGTGGAAATATGCTTAATATGATTAGACATGTATAGCTTATGTCAGATTGCATGCTGTCTTGGGGAGGGGGAAGGGAAAAGAAGGGGAGAAAAATTATAAGTCAAAACATTATAAAAATTTGGAAAACTAAAAATAAATGAATAAATTAAATTTTTAAAAAAATAAATAATGACCAGATAGATTTCAGAAAAACCTGGAAAGACTTGAATGAACTGATACTGAATGAAGTGGGTAGAACCGGGAGAACGTTGTGCACAATAATAGCAACATTGTGCTATGTTCAAATATGAGGGACTTGACTCTTCTCAACAATACAGTGGTCTAAGACAGTACCAAAAGATTCATGATGGAAAATAGCCACATCCAGAGAAAGAACTATGGAGTTTGAATGCAGATCAAAGCATACTATTCTCATTTTTTTTGTTTTATTTTTTTCTTTCTCCTTGTTTTTCTCTTTTTTCATTCTTCTTTCACAGCATAACTAATGTGGAAATGTGTTTAATATGATTTAATATAATTTAACATGTATAACCTATATGAGAGGGAGGGAGAAAAAAATTTGTAACTTAAAATCTTATAAAAGTGAATGTTGAAAAAAAAAGAAAAGAAGCAGGGTTTGAACCTAGTTCTTTATGACTCCAAAGTTGGTCTAATCATCAGACTCCTTAGGTGTTGTGTGTGTTCGTCCTTCGTTGCTGAAGAAGACCATGTCATCAGAGAAATAATGACATGACTTGCACTTGACTTTGTTTTGAGTGAGGAAGGGCTGTGCAGGTCACCAGCCTCATTTCTCCTCCAGAGCCATCTGAATCCAGTGACCAGATATTCATGAGGATATGACTGGAGATGACCCAGGATGAGGCAATTGGGGTTAAATGACTTGCCCAGGTCACACAGCTAGTGAGTGTCAAGTGTCTGAGGTGACATTTGAATCCAGGTTCTCCTGACTCTTGCACTAGTTCTCTATTCACTGCACCACCTAGCTGCCCTCTCTCAGGTGTTAGGGATAAATGGAAAGAGTGCTATTTCCAGGAGCCCAGAGGATGTGTATTCAAATCGCTTCTCTAACACCTACCTATGTTGCCTTTGGGCAAGTTACTTGATCTCCTTGGCTTCAGTTTCTTTATCTATAAAGATAAAGGGGTTATCAAGAGGGCTAGAGTAGAGGGTTTCTGAGGTATTTTCCAGTTTTTATCTTGGTCTTATCCTAAGACAAAAATGAAAAACATATCTAATCTCAAGGACTTATAATAAATTTAATTGAAATGTAACTCATCCTAATAACAACTCTGGGCTTCCAGACATATATTGGTTAAAATGTAGAGGCTTTATGATCTAGTAGGAAATTCGGGATGGAGATGCTTTGTGGGGCTTTGAGAACTATACCCCTTGGTTCCCAGTATTTACGTTGGAGCTTTAAAGTTTACAAAATGCTTTCAAGTAACATTGTTTTATCTAGCATCACAACAACCCTGGACTCTGGGTCCAGGGCAAAGCAAGAATTAATTCCCCCATTTTACAGGTGAGAAAACTCAAGTCATGTGATCAAAAGGCCAGTAATAGAGGCAGGGCTACAACCCAAGTCTGATGCTCTTTCCACTGTGTCAGCTCCAAGCTGAAAAAATTACATTTGATAAGAAAGAGCAGATCGTTGAACATTGTTGAGTATGGGAATAAGAGTAATGAAAGCAGCATATAAGAAGGATTAATTTGGCAGTACAGTGCAAAATCCTTCGGAGTGGGGAGGAAATGGGACAAAAGCTCATTCTTGTTCGGTTCCTATAGGCGAGTATATTCCTATGGTTATTTTCAGCTCTTCCCACGCTTTCCTTTGCCTCCTGTTACATTTTTTTTAGCCAGTATTTCTTCTATGTCATTTTTTCAGATAACCATCTTTCATAATTATTTAGACACCCCTCCAGCCTAGCTCCTTACTATATTTTGCTGCCACTCTTGTGATAACCTCTTTGCTAGACTAGACTAGAATCTAGTCTAGAATCCCTTTCCAATCAAGTTCATCTTAAACGTTTTTATTAGAAAAAAAAAAAGACAGTTTGGTAAAGTAGGAAGAATGCTGTATTAGGAATTACAAAACCTGGGTTCAGATTCTGAACTTCAGATTCAGATTCTTGTCCCTTACTTTTTTTGTTCTGGGCCATACTCTTCTCTTCATCTGTAAAATAAATGAGTTAGACTATTCTAACATCTTTTCTAGCTCTAAATCTTCTGATCTGTTCTGTAGTTTTATTGATGCCTTTTGCGCTTATTTCACTATCATCTTTAAATGTGACCTCCTCCCTTCCTTATCCAGGAAGCTTTCCCTTGTAACAAAAAAGAAAAAACCAACTAAACAAAACTTCCTAACATTGTCCAGTGCATTGAGATATATGTCCCAGGCCCACAGATTTCTTTACTTTTCCAACGAAAGGACAGGCTTGCATGTGGTTAATCTCAAGATTCAAGATTGGTTCTGATAAGTAGTCTTTAGTTTCATTTTTCTTTTTGTTAAAGATTGCTTCCCCCAGACAGTTACATTCATGGGCTTTTTGAACACTAGGGGCAGTTTGCTTATTTCTGATTTTACTTACCTATTAGTTCCACTGATATACTTTAATATTTTTAACCAAAGTCACACAATTTTGATGTTTACTGCTTAATAACTGATCAATCATAGAGCATTTATTAAGTGCTTATTATGCTCCAGATACTATGCTAAGTGCTGGAGCTATAGAGGAAAAATTATACCACGTAACAAATACTTGCTGCCCTCAAGGAGCTTACGTTCTATCTAATGTACTAGTGTTTGAGCTGTACTAGTGCTATTCCCCTTTTATTTCTGCTTTTTTTCAGTTATTGTCCTTGAGATTCCTCCAAATGGATTTTGTTACTTTTTTGTCTAGTTCCATAAAGTATCTGATTGGTGGTTTGATTGGTGTATCACTAAATGTCTAACTTAATATTTAGACCCTGAGATTACTTGGATTGGTGCAGCCTAACTGTGATGACTGAATAGCCTTCTAATTCTTTAAGTCTTAATCTTGTGATCTTTTTCAAATCAGATAGTTCTATTTCTCAGAAATCCACAGTGGTTCCATGAGAGACAAAATAAAGCAAATAGTATACACAATTAGTGAAAATTCTCTTGGGCAAAAAGAAGGAAAATCATGTGGAGGATCATAGATTTAGGACTGGAAGATACTCATTGCAGGGAGGATGGGGATACATATCTATTTATTTGATTTTATTAAAATTTTATGTACTTATAGCTTTTCAGGCCCAGAACTTTTGTGTAAAGTGGAGCATATGACTATATATTAATTAACAGAATCTCAGAATTGAAAGAATTCCATCCTATGGCTAAAATAGCAAGTAGAGGCCTTTCTACTTGAAAATCTCCAGTGTCGGGAAACTTACTAGGTATGGAGAAACACATTCCAAAGGACACCTTGTTGTTTCTCCTATTATCCCATGAGGACACTCAAAATGAGTCTAACCGTATTTCCCTTTGCCAACTCTTCTGATATTTTCAGAAGGTGATCATGTCCTTCCCAAGCCTTCAACAGATTTTGCTTGGCAGAATCCACTTACTACTTTGGAGGCTTTCCCCTAGACACATACTACATTATCAATAACCTTCTCAAAATGTGTTACGCAGAACTGAACAAAATATTTTTCAGTGGGATCTGACTAGGATGGAGGGCAGCTAAAGTCCTTCATCTTCTAGGTGCTATAACTCTCTTGAAGCTAAGGTCAGGTTAGCTTTTTTTTTCCTCTTGCATGTCATACACTATTTTCTATGGTCTACAAACCCCTGTCCTTTTTCTTTTGAGCTGTCTAATGATTTCTCCTCTATTCTCCACTAGTGTTATTGATTTGTGGAACCCGTGTAAGACTCCACATTTATTTCTGCTAATTTTCATCCTTGTTAGATTCAAGATCCTAATTAGGTTTTTCTGGATCCTCCCTCTGTCATCCAACAAGTTAGCTGTCCTTTCCAACTTTATATCATCTGTACATTTAATGAACATTCCATCTATGCTTTCATCCACCAATAAAAATTTGAAGCAGTGCAGGGGCTAATGATGCCAACAATAACTCACTTTGTAGAGCACTTTTAAGTCAGCAAATAGCTGTGAGAGTAGATAGTCTAAGTAATATCCCCATTTTACAAGTGAGGATGCTTTAGACTTAGAGACATCAAGTGATTTGCCCAAGGTAACATAGCCGGCAAGTGATGGTATAAGGATTGGGACTTAGCTTTCCTAACCTCACAGTCTGAGTGCTTTTCACTACTATCATCCTTGTGCTCCTTTGTTATTTCATAAGTGTTCTGAAATCTTTGTCAAATAGTTGAGCTGTGTTTTCCCAAAGACAGTGAGCTTCTTTCAGAGGAGTGGGAATAGGGTGGGGGTGGGGAAAGGACTGTATCTTCTCTTTTATTATTTCCAAAAGCCCTCAGCATATGGTGGCTGCTCAATTAATACTGGCTGGCTGGCAGGGGAAGGCCACTGTAGAAATGCAAAGCAGTCGCATGGCTGAATTCCCCAGAACATAAATCTCCCATCTGAGTCAGGTTACAATTCAGAAAAGAAGAGCAGTCGCACTGAGGCTGAACTGCCTCCCCCTAGTTCTCGGGAACCTGGCCCTGGCGTCTCCAGCAGGACATGCAGAGAGCTGCCTTCTTGTGTGGGCATCAAGCTGGCAAAAGGTGGCAATTGGATTTTTCATGGACTGTCCGCCACCAGCCATCCTTGGCTCATCATCTCACTGATGACTCTAATTCCAGGAATGTGTCCAGCTATAATTAAGTGGCTCTTCAGAGCTTTTAATTTGCAAACAGTGACATGATGATGATAATGTAACCATAGCGATGACCCTCACGGTTCTTATTGATGCTCACTTCATTAGGGTTCTGAATAGAGGTGGTGCAATATATTGAAGAACCTGCTGGACTTAGACTCGGAAAGGCCTGGTTTAAATTCAGCTCTGTGACCATGATCTTCCTGAACCTCAGTTTCCCCATATGTACAATGAGAGAATTGTACCAGATAGTCATCTGGAATGATATGATTCTGTTATTCTAATTGAAGGTAATCAGTTACTAAACACTGCCCACAAGAATGAAGCAAAAAACCTAGAGGTCTCCAGAGGATGGTTTGCTTAATAAGCCTGTTTCAGAGACCAGCAACCTGGGAAATGGAGAACAGGTAGAGGGGGAGAGTTCAAAGCTGACTTCTCCCTCCAGAGGAAGCACAGCCCCAGGTTTCTGGAAACCTTCGTTTGGTTTCTTCTGCTGTGTGATGTAAAAGCGATCACAGAAGGGCCCCTGCCTTTGAAGTGAGCAGCTTATCAAGATTGCTGTCAGGATGCCTGACAGATAAGTGCCTTTGGAGCTCTGGGGAACTTCTCTGGAGGAAATACACTCTCAGCCTAGAGACCTTCTTCCCTGCCCTTCAGATTGTCTTGATAACCCTCTGAGAGGGCTCCAGTTATGCACATAAGGATTCCTTTATGAACCTGAGCCCCTTCTCCTTTTACAGAGGGCTGCCCAGATAAAGAGAGTGGCTGGATTGAGGTATAGGAAGGGCATTGGTCCTAATAGGTCACATCTATTTTCATTTACCTTCTGAAAGAGGATTAAAAAGAAAATTCAATTTTGCCTAATGCTTTCCCCAAATGGCTAATTTATATGCTAATTATCCAGATAGGAATCAATGAAGCCTAGTAATCAATATGATATCCCAGGCACCAGTAATGAAATTCATTTTGAGATGCACTGCCAGTGGAAATGAAGCAATTATGCAGAATAAATGGGGCTGCTCAGGGACTAGAGAATCTCCAGACTGCAAATGACTGTAACATTTCTTCTTGCCTTTTCCCTATCCTCCATTCCATACTCCATTGATTCCAAGCACCATTCAGGGCACTTAAGGAATCATGTCTAGCTTTCTCCTCTCTAAATGCCTGGTCTCTTCATCCAATTGAAACATCACTAGTATATCATAGGCTTGTGTGGGGAAACAGACCAAGGGCAGCTGCAGAATCTGAAAGGTTCTGCTCAGGTACCACCACCTACTGATAGTTTTTCCTAATTTAGTGCTCTGTCCTTCTTCTTCAAATTATGACAAGTATATTTATCTGTTTATATGTATCCCCTCAGCATAGTGTAAGCTCTTAAGGACAGAGACTGTTTTTCATTTTGTCTTTGTGGGACAGCTAGGTGGCATAGTGGATAGAGCACTGGGTTTGGAATCAAGAAGACTCGTTAATTCAAATCCAGCCTAAACACTTAACTAGTTGTGTGACCCTGGGCAAGTCACTTCACCCTGTTTGCCTTATCTGTGAAATGAGCTGGAGAAGGAAATGGTAAACCACTCCAGTATCTTTGCCAAGAAAACTCCCAGATGGGGTCTCAAATAGTCAGACACGACTGAAACAACTGAACAATGACAACAAATCCTCAGCATCTAGCACAATACCTTGCATGTGTTTTGTTGTTTGCAGTCATTTCTGACCCTTTTTGATCCCATTTTGGGTTTTCTTCACAAAGATACTGGAGTGGTTTGCTATTTCCTTCTCCAGCTCATTTTACAGATGAGGAAACTGAGGCAGACAGAGTTGAGTAATTTGCTCAGGGCCACACAGCTGTGCCAGAGACCTAATTTAAATTCAGGTTTTTCAGATTCCAGGCTCAGAGCTCTATCCACTGCAGCACCAAGTAGGCACTTAGTAAATAGTAGGCACTTAATAAATATTGTTGAATTGGATCTGTTTGAGAGGAAGTAAAGCTCAATAGATACTAGAGGATAAATAAGAGCCAAATGGAAGACAGTGACGGAGTGGGAGATGATTATATTAGAGATTTAGAGCTAGATGTGATAGAGGTCACTAAATTGACAAGTTAGGAAACTGAGGTCCTGGTTAGCTTTTGGTACAAGTTGCTAGTGAATTCAGCCATAGCATATCCATAGGGTTTATCCTAGCTCTGGCATGTCTGGTCCAACCCTGGCTTTGATCCAGTGGTTCACATACATTTCATAATGGAACTCAGTTCCACAGTAAAACAAACTGCAATTTCTTGTTTAACCCTTATCCCTCAAACATTAATCACCAGTTCCTCACCATTAAACCTAGATTAATCAGATTGGGCCTTTATCTTGTAGGCTCTAGGTGAAAAAAATAATGTCCCTTTTGGATGGGAAAACCTGTTCCAGCCCAAGATTGCTCTTGTGTTCTTGCCTCCTTTGAAGAGTTGTTCCAGTTGCCTTGGCACATGAACCTTGGTTGGTTCATTTGTACTGATGTGAGGAACTTAGAGTTGTCTGGCACCGTAGATCATCCCTTTCTTTAGAGTCTAGGGGTAAGTAAGATTTTGTCACCCAGTAATCTGATGTGAGTAGGATTCTCCAACTCTGTTTTCTTGGGAGAGGACAGATTGGTAACTGTGATGCTGTGATTCAAACAAATGGGCCTGCCTGGTCATTCCCTAATTACAACTACTTGAACATGTATATCTACTCTTTGGGGAAAGGGAAGAGAAGCATAGAAATGGTGTATTAATCTATGTATTAAGCAGGAAGATAGTAAGGGATAAGCATTTATACTGCACCTACTATGTGCCAGGCCCTGTGCTAAGCACTTTTCAAATATTATTTCATTTTATCTTCACAACAATTCCATCCCCCTTTTCAGAATATTATTTCCCATAGTTGAGTAAATTAAGACAAACAAAAATTAAAGTGATTTCCCCACAGTTAGTAAGTGTCAGAGGCTGGGTTTGAACTCAGAGGTCTTCTTGACTCCAGGCCCAGTACTATATCCACTGTGTCACCAGCAGCCTCCAACAGCTGTGAGAAAAATGAAATACACCACAAATAAGGAATTATGAAGAAGGATGGAGTGAAGAAAAACATAAACTTAATTACTGAAAAAGAAGGTGAGCTGGTCATGTGTTGAGAAGGAAGGATAACTGCTAGATGGCATATGTGTTCCATGTGTGACCTCTTAGTATCAAGAGAATATGAGGAAAACCTATTGCAGATTGAGTAGACCTCTCTGGGTGGGGTGGGGAGCTGGTAAGAGGGGCAGGCAGAGATGCCTCCTCTCTGCTTCCTTGGAGGAAACTTTTCTGTTGTTGAGGTCACAAGTCTCTTGTATTGAATATTGAATGTGTTTTCTTATTCAATGTGGTGAAGGGTTGTGTGAACCCATTCCCATGCTCTGACTTGAATCCCCATGAACAAGAGCAGAGTGGCAGAGTGATTAAGTGACTTGTTCAGGTCACAAAATGATTAAGGATAGGCAGAATTTGGATTTGAGTAATCCTGAATCCAAGTCTAGCGCTCTAACCCATCATATCATGCTGCCTCTTTGAGTGAGATTTACTTCAGTACACATATTAACACCTACTGTATGCCAGGTACTGTGCCAGATTCTGGTGGTTTGTATCACACGGAAAAGGACAAGGTTTCTGCCCTTCCAGGGTTTTAATACATACTCTGGAAATAGGACATGAATATAAATAATATCATACAAGGCAGAATATGGGGATGGGGAGGGGCAAAGGAAAGATCCAAAGTGTCCTGGGCAAATCTGATGAGAAAAAAATGCTTTTGACTCAGAAGGCCCAGGAAGACTTCCTGGAGGAGGCAGCACCTGAGGTCTTGAATAAAGAGAAGTATTTCAATGGGTAGAGTGGAGGAAGGAGAGAATTCCTGGTTTGGGGATAGACTGTACTAATAGATGGAAGTGGGAGACAGTATTATGACACTCATAGAAACCAAGTGACTTGGCTTAAGTGGCAAACTCACTGTTCATACTGGCAAAAGGGAACCCCGGGGAGTTTCTGAGATGTGATGGAGGCAGAGATTAGGGTGGTGGCTATGTGAATAGAAAAGAGAGGATAGAAGCAAAGGATGGTAGAGATGTAGAATGAATAGGACTTGGCAACTGCCTAAATGTGGGGGAGGGAGAAGGGAGAGTAAAGAATTAAGAATGATTGGAAAACTTCAAGCCTCAGTGACTAGGGCAAGAGAAACATTAGCAGAAGGGGCATTGTTGTGCAGGGGAAATCTTCTAAGTTCAGTTTTTGACATGTTGAGAGAGAAAAGAAGACCAAGAACAGAGCCTTGAGAGAATACCCGTTTACAAAGGGAAGTATATCCCAGACTGAGCATTGCCCAGATCCCAGAGTGTTGGTAGCCAGAGTGAAGCCCACTCCAGCCTGCCTACAGCCCACATCCCACTGGGCTCTTCCCTTTTTCCTAGCCTACTTTAACCCTCCTATCTGGATGCTGACCTCCATGCCTGTCCCTAGGGAAGCCCAGGTTACCAGCCCTGCTCTGGCCCTCGGACCTTTTCAGCACTTCCCAGCAGTTGTAAGCTCATTCATTGGTCACCTTAGGAAAAGTAGCTTCAGCAGAAGCCAGACGAAAAGGGGTTGAGTAGTGAAGGGAAAAGATGAAAGAAGAGCCTTATTCCTGCTTGATCCAGATTAGTGGGAAAGATTTTCAAGTATGGGGAGTGGGGTTGGGGGAGGGGATAAGCATTTATATAGCAAAATTTATGTACCAGACTCTGTGCTAAATACTCTGCACATATTATCTCATTTTGATTCCCACAACAACTCTGAGAGGTAGGTACTATTATCACCTTCATTTTGTAGAAGCTGAGAAAGATTAAGTGACTTTCCCAGGGTCACATAGCTAGTAAGAATCTGAGGCTGGATGTGAACTCAGGTCTTCCTAACTCCAGGCCCACCATCTATCCACTACACCACCTAGCTGCCTTTCAGGCTTCCTTACCTATTGTCTTTATTCTAAAATTTTATTTATATCTCTTCTTTTTACATCGTGGCCATTTCCAGATATACCTCCCACCCTCATACTCACAATCCTCATCTTCCCCCTTCCAGGCTTCACAAAGAAAAACAATAGTGAAAACATAATCACCTGATTAATTGATTGCATTTGACAGGGTAGGCATCATTCCATAGTCTCACACCTCCCCAGGGAAAAGAGGATGGTCCATTTCCTCTTCTCTGGCTCCAGGACTGATCGTTATAATTTTCGAGGGCTCAACTTACTTTTATATAATTTATATTTCTATCATTGTAGTAATTACAAATATTGTTCTCCAGGTTCTGCTTGCTTTACTCTATGTTAGTTCACATAAGCCTTCCTGTGCTTTTCTGAATTTCACATATTTGCCATTTCTTCAAGTACATTAGAATTCAGTTGTCTTCATTTTCCAGTGTGTGTTTAGCCATTCCCCAGTCATAGGATCCCAGGATGATGAGAGTATAGAGTTAGAGCCACGAGGGACCTGAGATGCTTCCTAGGCCAGCCCCCTTATTTTACATTTATGGACTAAAGGTTAGGTGACTGTTCCAGGTCACATGTGAACATTTACTTTATTTCCAGTTCTTTGAGGCCACAAAGAGTGCTGCTTTAGACATTTTAGTATATTTTGAATCTATCTGTCTTTAATGCCCTATTGAGGCATATGCTCAGCAATGAGTTCTCTGGCTCAAAGGGTTTAATGTTTTGGTGACTTTTCCACTGAATGCTTCCAGATGGTTTTCCAGAAAGGTTAGATCAATTCACGGCTCCACCAACAGCGTGTTAGTGTGCCTGTCTTCCCACAGTCTTCCCTACATCCACTGTTTCCATCTTTCATCAGCTCTTCCAAGTCGTCCTAGCCATTGTCTTTAGCTAGGCCTTTTCCAAGAGGCAGCAGGCCTGGTATAGTTGTAAAACCAGGGTTTTACTGCCAGGGGTCTAGTAGCAGAGGCAGAAGTGCCTATATAGCTGACTAAACAGAGGACAACTCTTAACTCGCTGGGAGCCCTGAGAAAGTGATAGATGGGAGGGAAGAAGGAAAAGGAATTGGAAATATCTCCTAGTGTTCTCTATTGATTTACTTCTGGAAGAGTGATTTTGGTGCTCTTCTGGAAAAGTAGAGCAAAGGTTGCAATAGCCTGGATTTGTCTGCATGGGCAGCTAGAGCAAAGGGAGAAAAGCTCCTCTGAACTTTGGAGCTTTTCTGAGTGGCTAGCCAGCAGGGAAGGCTTAGCGGCTTCCCCTGCACACACAGAGGGCGCAGGAGGCAGTGAGAGTCCTCAGACAGCCAGCTATGCAAAGCATGTGCATGGTTTGGGTAGTCTCCTTTTGGATTTGCTTTATTCAGTAATGTGTCCCTTGAGAAGAGCAGCCTAGGCAGCCTGGGTTACCCTGCAATTTCTCCAAACTATTTGCATGAAATACTGCAGGCAAAAAGCCTAGCCCCTGATAGGCCGTTGCTAGGTAACAACATAATCATCAAGAAATTAGGCTGTCCTTTTTTTTCCGACCCAGAGTATGTGTGTGATTGCAGCCTTGTGCAGGAGGCGAGAGAGGGAGTGGAACAAAGAGAGATAAATGGGATGGTCTCACAGGCGAGGAGGCTGCAGCCACAAACCTGCATCCCACGGTAGGACAATCTGGTTGGGGCTGGGATCTTTCCTCTGTTGGGCCAACCTTGGTGCCGTTTTCCTTTTAAGAAGCCAGTCCTAGCAGGGAGGCACCCAGTCACAGGAAGAAGCAGCAGGGACTAAAGCTGGGTAACTTTGACCTTTGGAGTGATCTTAGGAGCAAGGTTGATTGGGGGTGGGGGTGCTGTAGGAAGTGGTGTTTAATGTACAGGAACCTCTCTAAAGACAGGTAATGTGGAAAAGTGCCTGTGCCTGTGTCTAGCAGAATGTCACTGTGTGCGCATGCGCACGCACAGGCATGTGCACACAGGAGAGACAGTGTATGAGTCTGTCTGAGAAAATGGGAGAATGTGTCCATGAGTGGGTGGGTGTGGGGGGGGGGTGTGTGTAAAGGAGAGAGAGAGATGGGATGGCATGGACAAGCAGGCATTTGCATTGAGAAGGAAGAAAAGAAAGAGTACTGCTGAAGTTTGACACCATGTCATTTTTCAAGTTATCTTTCTGTAGAAACTTGCCCCATCTTGAAGCATTTGGTTCTAGTATCATTCAGTCATGCCAGAACAGGCCGGCCTTCTGTCCTGTTAGACTTGACAGATGGATGGAGAGACAAGAGTACCAAGACTGCATTGGCCTCTGCATGTGTATATGGGTGTGCACACACATACATGTTCTTGTGCATATGTATATGTATGTAACATTTCTCTTTTCATCCTTATTTCCCTGCCTTAAATCATTTGTACTCACCACATACAGACAGCCATTCCATAACTGAATGTTTGTTCTATAAATTGTTTTCTCTGTTGACCTACCCTTTCCCTCATGCTTCCTGCCTTTGCAGTCTTCCAGCTGTCCTTCACGCCAGGTCTTCCTTTGCCATACCACATACCTCACTAGGCCACTGCAACCCTGGGCAGCCTAATTGCCTTTTGCCATTCACTGTCTACCAGATTGATGACTCCTCCTGAGTCTAACTGCCCGACGTCTCTCTGGGGTCTCTCTCTGCACTGTGACTATTCTTCTGCTCAGTTTCCCTCCACCCCCACCCCCCACTAAAGATCCCTACTTGAAATCCCCATATCCAGGCTTCTAAGTCTATTTAACCTGACTCAGATGGAGTTGGTGTTGAACCCAGGCCTTGTGCAGGTTAGGAAACATTCATGGCAAGAGAAAAAGAGAAGCTATGTTAATGGAGCCAGGAACTGCAGAGGAAAACCTCTCCATTCTCCCACCCTTCACCCCCCAGATATACACATCCAACTGCTGCTCCAGCTTTGGGACATTTCCAGTGTAGGCAGACTAAGGTACTAAGTGAGCAACTGACATGTACTGGCCA
This sequence comes from Potorous gilbertii, assembly GCA_028658325.1. Taxonomy (NCBI): domain Eukaryota; kingdom Metazoa; phylum Chordata; class Mammalia; order Diprotodontia; family Potoroidae; genus Potorous; species Potorous gilbertii. The sequence continues at coordinate 58,390,229 of CM053771.1, read as the reverse complement.
TGGCAGACTCTCCCCAAGCTTCCTACTCTGCCTATCCTCATAGGCAGGGTGGTGTGATAGAAAGAATGTATTTGGAGTCAGAGATCCTGGGCTTGAATCCTGGATCTGACGTATATTGTTTGTCTAATTTTGGCCAAGTCACAACCTCCTTCATCTGTAACATGTGGAAATTAGACTAGATGATCTCCAAGGTTGCATGTAGCTCTGAACCTCTCATATTTGACCCCTCTGTCCCTTGGCTCCACATTTTCTGATGTTCCTGGACTCCTCCCATAGGCATCCCTACGACCTCACTTCAAGTGGAAATTTTTGTCACCTCAGACTCTAGCGCTGACTTTCCACAGGACCTTGGAAAGCTTTTCTCTTTATCCTTCATTGTCCCATCTGTTCATACAGAAGTGTCTAGTGCCTGAATTCTAAGGTTTCTTCAGTAATGTCTTATTGTGTGACCCAAGGGTAACAGCTGCTCTGGCTCTTAATTGAGAACCACAGCAGCTTTCTCTTTTGCCCTTCTCCACTGGGCATTAAGACTCAGAAAGGTCATTTCAAGAGAATTTCACATTGGGAATAGAAGGTGCAAAACATACACAGAGAACATGGAAGCCCATGCCAGTCAGCTTACAAGTATTTATTAGAAGTGTCTACTCTGCCTCAAGCTAGGTGCTGGGACACAAAAACAAACACTGAAAAGTTACTGTCTGAAGGAACTTACCTGTCAAAACAGTTTCAATAAATGTGACTAAGAGAAATAGCTAGGAAAGAATTGGAGAGGCTAATTTGGGACTGTCATAGGATCTCTGAAATCTAGTGGTAGACATAAGGAAAAGAGAAATCATAGATTGAAATTTTCATAGGCTCCCAAAACCTCAGAGGTGATTGGAGCCTCAAAGATCATCTATTCCAACCCCTACCTAAAACACAAATCCTTTCTAAGACAACCCTGACAAGTGGTTTTTCAGTCTCTGCCTACAAAATAAATACAAGGTTCTGTGTGGAAATTGCATATTTTTGTGAGAATGGGGACTGACAGCTAAGGGGTCGCGGAAAGACTTTATGTAGAGGTTGCTTAAGCAGAGTTGAAGGAAACAAGGGATAGTAAGAGTCAAGAGGTGAGGGAAAATGCTAGGTATCTGTTGTTCTGTTGTATCCAACTCTTCCTGACCCCATTTTTGGGGGTTTTCCTGGCAAATGCACTGAAGTGATTTGTCATTTCCTCCTCCAGCCCATTTTATAGATGAGGAAACTGAGGCAAATAGGATTAAGTGAGTCATATAGCTAGTAGATGTCTGAGGCCAGATTTGAAATCATGAAGCCCAGTGCTTTATCAGCTGAGCCACTTAGCTACCCAACCTGGGCACCATAGCTAGCCAGTTCAAAGACATGGAGATGGAAATGCAAATGGACTGTCATGTGAGAAACAAGAAAACTAGTTTGACTGAACCGTGGGGTATGGGAAAGGGACTAATATATAATACATTTAAAGGGATAGGTTGAAGCCAGATTGTAGAGGCTTTTCAAAGCTAATCAAAGGATTTTACATTTTTTCCCTAAGTGCAATAGGGAGTCAATGGAGTTTATCGAAGGGTGGAGAGGAACCTAGGAAGAAACACAAAAAGAGGAAAGACTTAGGGGAGCAAACTGAGATGGGAACAGGCAACCAGGAGCCCTTGACCCAGCTCCTCTCCAAGACATAAGAATCTGAGGAAAATGCTGAAGGTGTTTAGCCTAAAGAAGAAAAGATGTGGGGATATCATTGCTTGAATTGTACTTTTTTTGCTTGAAATCTGATTTCATCCATTTGGTGCTTTCTCGTAGAAGTAGGCTTTTCCCTACTCCTGTCCTCTAGTGGTTGCTGTAGTCCTTGAAGTAGTCATCTGTAAATTACAAAGTGGTTGGGTCAGTGAGGGGGAGGAAAAGGAAAGGGGGGACTGTGTCAAGTGACTTGCCATGGGGTAGTAATAAAAAAAAAAGAGGCAAATGGAAGCCTGGAGTCAGACCCCGATTTGGACAAGCACCAGCCCTGTAACCTTGCATAAGTCATGAGACTCAGAGTCCTAATTGCCTCATCTGTAAAAAACTGAGCAAATAATAATTGAGATCATAAGGTTTAGTTGGAAACTTAGAAATCTTCTCCAGCCTTTCCAACTGATATAATGTAGAAGCCCATAAGAGCTTCCCAGTCACAAAGCTAGTTGGCAGCAGAAATGGGATTTCTAAACTCTCATGTCAATTACCTTTCTTCTATATTATTTTATACTACCTGCCTTTCAGGCTTGTTTATGAGGAAAGTGCTTTGTAAAGCCTAAAGTATTTTAGAAAGGTGCGTTTTAATAAAGGATTAAAGAGAATTCCTGTTCAGATACAGGGTTTGACAACATCTGTGGTTCTTCCATTTCTGAAATGCTTGACTTGTAAAGGATTGCTTAGCAGAGTGGCCAGCAACCTTCTTAGACCTTAATGCCACCTGAGGAGCTAAGGGTAAGGAAGAGCTGAGTGCAGAGCCTGCTGAGCTGAGAATCTGGGAACCTAGAGGAAGTAAAGACTTGGCTGTGTATGTTATTGGGTGGCCCTGAGCACAAGTCACTATCCCTCTAAGCCACAGTTCTTTTCCTGGTAGACCTACACTACCTATTTCACCCCATTTGGTAAGCTTGAAGCTGCTATGGAAATATGGGCTATTATTAAAGACTGCTCATGGGAACCATTGGCATAAGTTACAGGCAGAGGAGAACGGAAAAAAGAGAGAGAAAAAGGAAGGGAAGTCAGCGGGGGTGGGGGACCAGCTGTGCTTTATCACCACTAATGTGATTCAGCTGTGGCATTTGGCAATGAACAGTGGCAGAGACATCAACCTGGGATCTCATTCTCAGCAAAATTCAAGCCCAATTCCATTCTAAGAAATGGAATTTGTTGCCCTCTAGAAAGATTGTGTGGCATTCTTCATAAAATCTCCTGCATTGGAAAGGATCTTAAAAATTGTCTAGTCCAACCTATCCCCAGAAGGGTATCTCCTTTAGAATAATCCCCAGGTTATCACCAGCATTACACTTGCGAACCTTCTTCCCTGCAGGATAGAGGCCTTTGCGACTCCTCCTGTAGTTAGTGTCTCTCCCTCCCCTCCTCCACCCTTTACACTGTATTTCTTTTGGATCTGTTCTGAACTCTTTGCTAGAATGGAGGCTCCTGGCAGACAGGGACTACCCCAGACCAAGGACCATACCTGACACTTGAGAGACAATTAATGACTGTTGGATTGAATTGAATTGAGGCAATTCATTATAACTTTTGATAGCTTGGATTGTTAGGAAGTATATCCTTATATGGAGCAGAAATCGGTTTCTCTGTAGCTTACACCCATTGTTTCTCATTCCCCCAACAACATTCAAGAAACATTTATTAAGATATGCATGGTGGGGCCAAGAAAAACAACCCTAATCCCTCTTTCAGTTGACAGTCTTCGAAATACTTGAAGGTTGCTCTGTATTCTGCTAAGACTTCTCTTCAAGCTAACTATGCTTCCCCCTTGGAGCCCCCTCATCATCCCTGCTCCCTTGCACCGCCCTCTCCAGAGGAGGCCCAGCACCATCCTGGTCACTAGGCTTCAGATAAATATCATTCCTACAATGGGGCACTCAGAAGTGAAAGGAGACTCCAGATGTTGTCTGGCCAAGGCTGTGCATCCAGTGGAACTGTCGTCATCCCTCCTGGGCTAGCCCCTGCCATGTTTCAGCTTTACTACAGTGTACAATTGTGTTTGCTTTTGGGGGCTGCCTTGTCCTGTTGAACTTGTGGTCCAGTGAAACCCCCAGGTGTTTTTCACAGGAGTTACTGCCTATCCGTTTTCCATCTTCCTTCTCCCACTCCTACCACTAGGCCATAGTTAGACAGTTGTTTTTCAGAACTAGCTCTATTGACCTGGGTCCTGTGTTTTTCCAGGAAGATTATTAAACTAGACTGGTGCAAACTAGTACTTTAGCCCTGGCCCCTCTTCCCCTTGCTGCCCCTGTTTCCCTTGCCCAGGTGCTGGCTGGCACCCAGAGCAACAGAAAAGGAGCCCTCTTACCTTGTCCTGCCCTGGCCTGCTTTGCCCTGCCCAATTCCCCAGAGACTCTATCCAGCATCTGTTGCAGCAATTGTCACACCATCTTTTATGGAGCTAACCAGACCTCTCATTTCCTGCCGACCCCTACTGGAGTCCCTCATAAATGCCCCCGAGAGGCTTCAGGCAGAGTTTTCAAGGTTCTGTCTCTGCTGCACCAGAATACTGGTCACAGCTGCAATCTACAGCAAATGGATTTCCCTGACCCTAGAGACAGAAGCCTAGTATTTCCTAGACTTGGTGGCACCTGGAAGGGTGGGGAAAGTAGAGAGGGAGGAGCTTTATCAGCATTCCTCCAGTCTCTGGTCCTAGGCCCTTTGGGCAGCAGAGACCTGTAATAAGATTGCCATATAAACCTGTTGCAGTCAGCATGCCATTTAAAGTGTCTCTCTGAGGAAGAGGGTATTTATTGGAAGGGATATAGAAGAATAAGGACTTATACACATAGTGGCTCTGGAAACTGAGCAGAATAGACCCCAACATGCCTGGCTTTGGGTTCTTAAATCACCCTGCACAGATTGTTTCCTATTACATCACTTCTGTTTGGACATCTTCAGTGTTTCCTCATCATCTACCTAAAAAAATCCATGCTGTTTATCCTGGCTTTCACTGCTCTCCATAATCAAAGCTCTGATTTTCTGAGAGCACTTGGTACTAGGAGCACAGAATCAAAGAATGTTAGAACTGGAAAGAGCCCTAGAAGTAATCTAGTCTAGCCTCCTCATTTTGTAGATGAAGAAACTAAATCATACATTTTAAAGGAAATGACTTGCCTAAGGTCATACAGCCAGTAAATAGCAGAGGCTGGATCTGACCCTGGGTTTTTAGATTCCAAGTCCATTCTTCTTTCTACTTTATCACTTATTTATCCTATATATGTACATCTTTATCTGTAAAAGTGTCTTATCACTTGCTAGAATGTTGATTCCTTGAGCGTAGGAACCGCGTCTGATTTATATTTTTATCTTGTCTAATGAATTCATGATGCATACTAGGTACTTGATAAATGTTTTAACTAGTTCATGGCTTCATGAATCAGAAGTTGCTGCTTGGTCACCATGAGGAGGAATTAAAAAACTGAGAAGAAAGGGCCTAGGAGATGGTGGGTGTGGAATAATGTCAGGCTGTGAGAGCCTATTGAACACAATAGTTTTGTCACTCAGGTCTTGCTTGAATCTTTCTTTGTTATGAGGGGGATAAGTAAGAGAGAGAGGATGCTGGGAAATGATTCAAATATTTTTTAAAAGGCATAAATACACAATATTCACATACTCCAGTAGATTTGTCCTCACTTTGTAGAGTACCCTACAATAATGCAAATTGCACTTCCATTCATGCATATCCATCCCTTGAAACCATTGCCCATATTTTCTTCCAAAGTTTCTCCATGGTAGGTACACCATAAGGTTGCTAGAGGCCTTTCTTAGTTTCTCTTGCCTTTCTGAAGGTAAATCAGAGACAGTATTTTGGTTGTTCACTTTTATCCCCTTTCTTTTTTTCCCAATTAATAACTTTTATTTATGCCTTTTTGTAGCCTATGAACAAAAGTTATGAATAAAAGTTATTAATTGGGGAGAAGATGAAGATAGGGAAGAATTAAGAGAGTATTTTATTTTAGAATCCAAGGGAAATTAAAGTACCCAGTAGGAAGTGGTAGTCAACAGTATATAAAAGCTGCAGAAAAGAAGGGGGACTTTTCATGTCCTGTCTACCTGACTATAAGCTGATTGAAAGTAAAGACTATTTCTTATATTTCCTTGTATAAGCAGGGACTTGCATAGGACCCTAAAAAATCTAGATGTAGTCTGACCAAGGAAGAATACAACAATATTATCTCTTTCATTGTTTTCAGCACTAAACTTTTATATGACTATAGCCTGATACTATTATATACTGATATTATATAATAATACTATAAACTCAGATTGAGTTTTCTTTCTGCTAAAACTCCCCCATGTATTTTTTCACATGAACTGCAAGTAATATGTCATGGTGGACAGAGTACTTGACTTGGAATTAGGAAGACGAGAGTTTAAAACCTTCCTCTGACAAAAGCAGTGAGTGAGCCTCTAAATTTAAGTTTCTTTATCTACAAAATGGGGATAACAACACCCATGGTAACTACCATACTAAGGTTAGTATGAGGATCAAATTAAGATAATGCATTAAAGTACTACATAAAGGTTAGAGTGCTATATGTCAGTTGCTATTAGCCAACAACACCTCCCCATCTAATACAGTATAGTTTTTAAATGCAGGTGTAGAATTCCATATTTATCAGTTTTAGATTTCATGTTCTCTTATTTTCCTCAAAGATAACATCAATATATACTTAGATCATTCTCTTAAATGTTTTGTAGAAATGAGAAAGTGATATGTGACAGGATTCTTATGTCCTCTTGTTTATATTCTTTGAATAACATATAGTATATAATATATAGTTTTTCAAAATTATAAAGTCTTGCCACCCATATTAGGTCTTGAAATACAGTTCTTTAATACTTTCAACATTGCGTCACCTCCATTGTGAATGTCTGTGTGTACTGGGTACGGTCTTGCAATTCTTCCCAAAATTAACTTCTGGAATTCATTTCCACTTCTGAAGTTTTAGAGTCCAGATTTGTTGGATAATAAGAATAGACTACCTCAATAATATCCGCATACACGCAGAAGAGATCAGTTCACACAAGATAAACAAAGTGGATGAAGAATTCCTATTGTGCAGGCAATGGTGGCTTGCCGTTGGAGGAATAGACCTTTGAATTTGTCTGTCAGTATATGTTTTGTAGATAGACACTACAGAGAGACAAATGAGCCAGTCTCAAAATGAAAAAGGAAGAAAAGATGCATCACGTTATGAGAATTACGTTGTATTTTCTTTTAAAATACATTTTTATTAATTTTTGTTTTTTTACAGTATCCCTCTCCCTATACCCTCACAGAGAGAAATCCCATACAGTAAATTTTTTATTAATTTATTTTAAACTTTAAATACTAAAACTTAAATACACAATAAGAAAAAGAAACATATTATAAATGTAAATACTAAAATCTAAATATAACATAAGAAAAGAAAAAAGCATTTCCATGTGTAAAGCAGAACATAAGAGGAACTCAAAATACACAGCAATAAATTTCTATTTCAAGAAAGCCTGTTTAACAAATACTACACCTTGTGTTCAGAGCAGTCCACCTTTTCTTTGCTTCCTTGTAAATTTTCTTTTGTTCTCTGCTGTGCACTTTTTACTTGGTCTTTTTCCCCCTTTTTCTTCCCCCCACCCACAGAAGGCTACAACTAAGCATGAATATATTTTTATATTTATATGTTTTATACTTCTATATACATACACATATGTATACACACATATGCATACACATATATACATATATAGATACCTATACACATACATACACTTATATGCATATAAATGTACTTAGATATCTGTAATCATACTCATATATAGATATATACATTCGTGTGCATCTGTGTAAGACTGTATTATACCTCTTGTTCTCTGTTTCTCTGAGGGTGGATAACATCTTCCTTGATAAGTCCAAGTCTTTCCATATTTTTTAAGTCTACCAACGTATCATTTCCTATATCACAGCAGTATTCCAACCTTATACTGTCTAGTTATTTTAAATAGTCTAAAACAATATTAATATGGCTGATATATAATATAGTATTCCTATTTTTCTCTTTTGACTAAATCTATTTTAGCTTTAACTTTATCTGAGATCGTGATTACTACCCCTGCTTTTTTTCTAATAAATTCTACTCTGGATCTTTATTTTATGTTTGTATGTATCTCATTATTTCCTATCCCTCCTAACTTCTCTCTACCATACTTCCACCACTCGCTATCTTGTCCTCCCATTACTTAACCTACCCCCCCAAAGATCCATCCCTTTTCCTCTCCCCTCAACCCTTTCTCTTACCCTCTTATTTCTATCTGAATTTAGAAAACTTTTATAGCCTTCCAAATATATATTATTCCCTCTTTATCTCATTCCCATTCATCTAGGAGATACCCTTCTATACCCTCCCCTATCCTATTCCCTCACCCTCTTATTTCTTTATAAATTTAGAAAACTTTTATTGCCTTCTAAGGATATATATTTGTTGTCCCTTTAAACCCGATCTGATGTGAGTGGGGTTCCCTCTCTCCCTCAACCTCTTCTCCCCTCCCTATTCTCTTTGCCTTCTTTCTTTTTAAATTTTATATATATATATATTATTCTTTAACCCATTCAGAAACAGAGCAGGGTTCCCAATCTACCACCACTCCTCCCCCATCTGATTCTTTACTCTATCAGTTCTTCCTCTCACACCTCATTTGTATAGGACATTTACTCCTTTTACCTTTTCCTAGATGGTATTACTTTATAAAATCCCACCATACTCAGCTCTACCCTATCTTTCTTTCATACTGCCGAATTACTAATTGCAATCTCAGACACACAGTTTACATTTCCTTGCATAAAAAGTAAACAGTCTATCCTTACTGAATCCCTTGCCATTATCCTTCGATGTTTACCTTATATTTCTCTTGGGTCTTGTACGTCAGATTTTCTGTTAAGTTCAGGTCTTTTTGCAATAAAATCCTCAAAGTTTGGCAATTCATTGAATGTCCATTTTTTTCACTTCAGGATTATGTTTTAAGTTTGCTGAGTGTGATATTTTCAGCCCCAGCCTCAGGTCTTTTGCTCTTTGATGTATAGATAAGACCTGTGGTCTTTTTTGTGTAGCTGTTGCTAGGTCTTGTATGATTCTAATTATGACTGTGCCATATTTGAATTGGTTTTTTTTTCTCATAGTATTTTCCTTGAGCTGGGGGTGTGTGGGTGGGTTTCAGAATTTAGCAATGATATCCTGTGTAAGTTGTCCTTGTAGGATCTCTTTCAGACGGTCATTGGTTTCTTTTCTATTTCTATTTTCCTTTCTTGTTCTAACACTTCAGGACAATTTTCTTGAATTATTTCTTGTATTCTTCTTCTGATCATAGTTTTCAGGTAGTCCAATTATTCTTATGTTTCCTCTTCTTGGTCTGTTCTCCAGATCAATTATTTTTCTTATGAGATGTTTCACATTTTCTCCTATTTTTTTATTCTTTATATTTTGTTTTATTATTTCTTGGTCCGATAACTTTACTGGCTTCCCATCGCCCAATGCTAATTTTAAAGGAGTCATTTTCTTCCTTAAGATTCTGGATCTGTTTTCTTAGATTGTTCTTATCTCTTTTAAAAAGCTTTTCCTCAATCTCTCTCATTTGATTTTTAATTCTCTTTTAAAGGTCTGTGAATTCTTTTTGGGGAGGTGACCTTTTGACGTTACTCTTTAGGGTAGGAAGGCTTTTTTTGCTTCAGTATCCTCCTCTGAAGACAAACCCTCGTCTTCTGTGCTTCCGTAGTAACTTTCTCCTTTGCCTGTTCATTTTTAAATTTTAAATTATAATCAGCTGAAGCTGTTGAGGGAAGCTAGAGATTACAGAAAAGGCTTTTCAGCTATATTAAGATGAGAAGGAGAATTGGAGAAGGGACGGGACCTTTGCTTAAGGTGAATGTGAAAACAATAATTGACAACAGCCAGAAGGCAAAGCTTCTCAGTTCATATTTTGTTTCTATTTTCTCCACAAAGGAAAATGAATTTTACAGTGGAGATGACAGATAAAAATGGTTAACAGAGAATTCACAGCCAGTATAAAGAAGGAGATGGTAGGAGGGCACCGAGCCTACTCTTGAGTTCAAATCACCTGGCCCAGATGAACCCCTTCTTGGATTCTGAATGAACTGGTATATGTGATTGCTGAGTTACTTTCAGTGATATTTGAAAAATCGTGGAAAATGAGAGGAGTGCCCCAAAATTGGAGAAAGGCAAATGCCCCAATTTTCAAAAAAGAGAGGAGTCAAAAACCACCAACCATAAGCCAGTGACTGTGACTTCAATTCCTGAGGAAATTCTAGAAAAGATCATTAAAGCAACAGTTGGAGAATATCTAGAAAGGGAAGCAGTGGCTTCATGAACAAGTCAAGCCAAACCCTATTTCCTTTTTGCATAGGATGAATGAACTAGTTGTTAAGGCCAATGTTGTGGAAATAGTTTACCTAGATTTTAGCAAAATTTTTGATAACGTATATCCTGCTTTTCTTGTGGACAAAATGGAGAAATATCAATTTGATGATAATACAATCAGATGGATTCTGAATTAATTGAATGAGCATTGGGCTGAATTTGATAAGATGAAATTCAAAAGGGACAAATTCTGAAATCACCTAACTTCACATATTCAAGATGGGAGAGGCACGGATGGATGGCAGTTGTTCTGAAAAGAGTCTTGGAGTTTTTAGTGGATCACTAACTCAGTAGGCATCAGCAGTGGGATATAAAAGATAAAAATATTAATTTTGTCTTGAGCCACATTAATCAGGGCATAGCTTCCAGGGGTAGGGAAGTGATAATCCCACTGTACTTTGCCCTTGTCAGGTCTCATCTCTAGTATTGTGTTCAGCTGTAGGCACCACAGTTTAAGAAGACATTGATAAACTGGAGAGTGTCCAGGGGAAGGCAAATGAGATGAAGGGTCTTGAGTTCATGGCATATGAGAATCAGTTGAAGGAAATGGTCTTGATTAGCCTAGGGAAAAGAAGTCTCAGGGAGGACATGAATGATAGCTGTGTTTGTATATTTGAAGGGATTTTCTTGTGGAAAAGGAGTTACATTTACTCCCTTTGGCCCTAGGGATCAGAACCAGGAATATTGAGTAGAAATTTCAGAGGCCAGTGCAAGTTTGATGCTGGAAAAGCTTTACAACCTTGAGAGCTGACCAAATGTGGAGTAGTCTTCCCTGAAAGGAGAAGAGTTCACTTGTCATGGTGGTCTTCAGGCAGAGGCTAGATGAAGGCTTGTTGAGTGGGTTACATAACAGGCATTCCTTTGTGCATGAGTTAGGCTAGGTGTTTGCTGAGGTTTATTCCAACTGCCAAATCCTAGGATTCTTTGATTCTTGTTACCCAGGAAATACATGAACAACAAAGAAGGTGGGTCAATCTTGGAGGAATAACCAGGAAGCACAGGTATGTGCTCAGCCTGAGGTCATTGGACATTTTAATTAACGATTCTGACAAAGACATAGATGGAATACTTAGTAGATGTGTAGATGAGGAGTAGGGGAGTGATGCACTAGGTGACCAGACCAAAACGCTTCTGACGCTAAAGCATTGGGCTAAATCTCAAATGGTGATGTCGAATAGGGAACATTGGAGTCCTATTTGGGGGCCCAAAAGTCAGAGGTAGTATCTTATAGTACCAAAGAGTACTAGACCAGGAACTGGCAAAACCTGGGCTCACATCCTGCCCCAGATCCTTTCCATCTATGTGACCCACTTGACCTTTCTAAGTCTCAGTTTCTTTATTGAGAGGACAATAACAGTGTTGCCTCACAAGGCTTTTGTGAGGTTCGAATGAGGTAATTGCTGTAAAACGCTTTGCCAGCTTTAAAGTGTTCCGTAACTACTGGCTATTTTAAAAAAAAATAGTTCATCTGAAAAAGATTGAAGGTTTTAGTGGACTACGGCTCAATGTGAATCCACCTTGTGCTTTGGTAACCAAGAATTAATTCAGTGACACCAATCTCAGGCTCCTAGAGAGCAGATTCTGCTCTGTATGCCCGACCCCCTGCTCCTGCATCTTCCACTTCAGCCCTCCCTATCCTTGGAGGCCCACGTTTTCTGCTGTGTCCTCTGGGATTTCTGCTTTGTAATTAAAACTTCTCTTTATTTTAGACCCATTTCTCTCATGCTCCCATCTTCTGGCTCTCAGGGAGACCCAGCCACCCCATAACGACACTGCATCCTTGGTGCTCCATTGCAGTCTTGATTGTACTTTCTTTCATACCGCCCTCCCCTAGGCCCCCACTCACTGGTCCTAGAGATGGAGTTAATTCTCCTTTCTTTCCATCACTACTGTCAGATTTGCCTTTTACTGCCTTCACTCAGCAACCTTTCCTTCTTTGAGGTTCATTCTGTCCAAATAATATTACCTAATCCATATCTGAGTGACGATTATTTGGATCAGTCTCTCTCCTTTCTCAGAGCTTAGTGCCTGGCTCATAGTTTTCCCGCTCTTAATTCCTACATATATGTCCCTAATACAAAAGGGACCTATATACATACATACACACATATAGACATATATGTATGTGTGTGCATATATGTATATATATGTACTTCCTCTAGCTCCTCAGTTTCTATGTGACTCCCTCCATTCCACCTCAGCCATGCATAAGGATAGTCACACTTTTACTCTTGTCATCACCCACATATATAATTGAGATTTCTGAAATTCCATTATCCAGGAATAATCTGTCATTTCATCCCTTTCCATTTAATATTCCTCCTCTACTAATTCTTTGTCCTCAATGCAATCCTCAATCCCTATATCTCTTAGTGCTTTGCCAGGCCGTCACCCCTGATCTGGTTAACTTTCTTCCCTTCCCAGTCTCTCTTCCTTGGTGAACCAGTTCAGCTTTACACTATCCTTTGTTCTTGAATCCTTTGCTTCCTTTTCCTGTCACTGATCATACTTTACTGAACCCCAAAATTGGATCACCCCCACAACCCACTTTCTCTGTTCCTACTTGTGTTACTGAAGAGTACTGGAGGAAATCACTCCCATGTGCTACCAAATTATAATATAAACTATGTACTCATGTATCAAGACAACTCTTTTACCCATCCCAAATTAATTCTCTATCCTATTGTCCATAACACCTGTCGCAGATCTTTTCTTCTCTTCTCAAGCCTCCCTCACCAGAAATCCTTACCTCTCAGCTGAGGTCCTGAACTCACATAGAAGAAGAGAAGTAGACACGTATCACCCTGAAGTGGGGCAGACATCCCAATACCACCTCAGCCCCTTTGGAGAGTGGGCTCAGTTGTTACAAAGTATTTGCCTCCTTAAGATCATGAATGCAGCAGAGTTGATGGATGAATCAGTCCCCTGCTTAAAGGACATGGTGTCTTGCTACTATCTTCATCCACTTCTAGGCCGGATCCTGGTAATTGCTTCTCAGAACTATACTTGTGGGTGCATTGGGTTCAATTGCCAGTGGACCTCGGGTCCTCCAATCTTTTGAATCTCACATGGTCATTCTGTCTCCAATATGCCTTTACCTAAGAGCAGGAAGGAACAGACAGTAGGAATATAATTGCCATAGATGCCATGTGACTCTAACGTCACATGGTGAGACTTCTAGCATTCCATTCTCCTAACTGAAACTTAGCCAAGAAATAGAGACTGATTTGAGGGGTTAATGATTTTTGTAGGTATGATGTGATCCATTTCATCTGTCTCTATCAAGACCCTTCCTAGAAATAACAGCAACAGCATAAATCATTTACACAAACCAAAGGACACAGCACCCACATCTCACAGCATGTATGAAATCCTTTCCCCTCTTCCCCACCCTGGCTGCTCTACTGAGAGAAAGATTTGTTTCACTACCTGTTCTCTAGAACTGAGATTGTTCAATTCAGAATTCCCCTGTCTTTTATGCTGTTATTATTTACACTTTTTGAGTCATGTGTATATTGTTTTCTTGGTTCTACTTTCTTTTGCTCCGCATTACTTCATGTACTTCTTTCTAGGTTTCTCTGAGTTCTGAAATTTCTCATTCCTTACAGTGAAACACTATCCTACTTTGTTCAACTATACTCAAAATTATGGGTACTCATTTTAAGAAAATTAATAGAGGCTAGAGAGTCTAGGAAGAGACTTAGGGTTTGGGGATAGCTTTCTCATAAGTCTATGAGATGCCACAAGTTGAGAAAGAGGGAGATGTCTAGGAAGTGGGAGGTCTGGAGGAGCTTAAAAAATGATTCACTCCTCACTTTTATGAAATATAGGCCCTGTGGACAAAACATTATACTCATGTGTGGATAAGGAGAAAGAGACATTTTACAGGCCAACAGAACAAAGTCTTCATGAAGGAATTAGAGCTGAAAAGGACCTTAGAGATCATTTAATCCAACCTCTGCATTTTATAGATCAGGAAGGCCCAGAGAAGGAACCTAACTTATCCAAGGTCATGTAATAGTAAGTGGCAGAAGGAGGGCTCAAGCCCAGGTTCTGTGACTCAAGATTCAGAGTTTTTTTTTCCATTCTACCATACTGCCCTTTTTCTCTTTACAGGGGTACTTCATGTACTCTGAAGTTCTGCCTAATTGAGAAGCCCAGTGCAAACTATATAAGACTCTGCCTCTAACATTAGCTCCTATTCCTGTGGACGTATTTTGGAGCCTTAGTTTCCATGTCTGGTAACTGTAGTTCTTCCCTCACAGAGATGTTGTTTGGGTCATAGTTCATATTTGTACAATACAGTACTATGCCAGTATAAACAGTTGTCATTTTTCTTTCTTTTCCTACTGTTGCCGCTATTGTCCATATTCTCATGCCTCTGTGCTTAGAACTAGACTAGCCTGCTAAATGTTCTCCCAGGTTCCAGTCTCTCTCTTAATCTGTCTTGCACCCTCAAAGTGCAGACTAGGAACCTGGAGTGAGGAGGAGAGATAGTAAGGAAACTGGGGCAGTGAGAGAGATCTCAGAACCATCCTTGTGTGAGAGCTCTCCAGTCTGTTCTGTCTCCTGTACAGTGTTGATGGGAGTGGGAATGACCATTTATGTAACATTTATATAACCACTATAGGCTAGGCACTGTGCTGAACACTTTCACAGATATTATCTTATTTAATCCTCATAACCCTGTGGGATAAAAGTAGCATTTTATGTCCCATTATTTGTTACTCCACAAGTGTGCTGCTTGTCAGAGAGTGCTCTATGATCTCTACCCACTCCATTTAACCATGTCTTACCCTTTTCCCAGTGTAAAATTATCTTAGGCCTGGGCAGTCTTGTCCAACATCTATAGGCCCAGGGCAACCCTACAGAGACTAACTTCTAATTAGAAACCTATTTTCCTGAAATCCTTCTGCTGTAAATTGTTTGAAAACTTGCCAGTCTTGAGTTCCCAAGGGAGTTCTGTTACCCACTTATCCCATTGCCTCCCAAATAGAATGAAAGCCCTTTGAGGGTCTGGACTATTTTATTTTTATCTTTGTGTCTCCAGCACATACCGTAATGATCTGCATAAGTAGGCCTTGATAAATGGTTTTTTAATGGAAACTATTTGAGTTCATGCATATAGGTTCACTTCTCTCTTTCTTTGCAGCTCTTACTTGCCCATCTGTCTCCTGAGCACCTTGATTGTGTCAATCCGTAGGCCATGGAGAATGAGCTGCCAGCCCCACCCGCATCTGTCAGTGCCACAATTGCCAGCAGTAACAGTGGGGTCAGTAGTAGCAACAGCAGCAGCAACAGCAGCAATGGTGGTGGCCGTTCTACTGGACCTGGACCTCAGATCTCTGTGTACGGCGGTATTCCTGACCGGCAGACTGTACAGGTAAGCCTTAAATTGTTTGGACCCCAAGGCTGGGCCTTAAGGCCCCAAGGTAGAAAACCTGGAGAAATCCTTTCTTAAAAGCTATTGTCAAAATTATCAGTCTATGGGGATCCTTTGATCACATTCAAGAGAAGAATAGACTCAAAAATTAAAAGAATGAGAATTTGGTGCTATGTCTTAGGGACTAACTGGACACTACCTTAACTCATTGGCACCCAGTGGGATTTTGATGCTCAAGAGTCTTGTAGTGATCAGACTACCATAATTGTAGGCTTATAGACTTCACAATCTTAGCCCTTTACTGAATTAGTTTAACTTCATCCTGTCCTTGTATCCTTTTCCCTTTTTCTTTCACTGCTCATTTCTTTTCAGACTCCAACCCTATATTTCTCCCACTAACTACTTGCTCTGTTCCCACTGACATGCTGTATAATATTGCTGAATAAAATCATCTAACTGTACTGAATTCATTAGCAATTTATGTTATCCACTCTCAACTGCCCCGCCCATTACACATCACACTTTTTGCTATTATCTGGTTAATCATCATTTTCTCCACAGTAGTGATGGAATCCTAATAAAGCTGCCCCCAGCCCCAGTAGTCTAACTTCGATATAGACCTCACTAAACAGAAGGCCCATTGCCCCCTAGATAACCTCTGCCCTCAGATCCAATTCACATATTTGAACAGGTGTGTTCTTGAACTCAACCACAATCACATCATCCATTTAACCCTAGACAGGACCACAATACCTAACTATCTATCTTGACCAAACAGGACCACAATAGCTAGCTAGTTGGAGAGCATCATGACAGGAATGTTTAACTACCAAACCATAGAAGGGACCTCTCCCCTATTACCTAATCCCTTGACAACCCCTTCCTGCCTTATTAATATTCATAATTTTCTGTTATGTAATTGATCTTTACACTATAAAAATCCATCTTGCTTTGAAGTTGCTGGTTCTTCTTGGAACTTAGCCCATTTTATGAGAGTCATTAATCTCAATAAATGTTTAGAGGATTAGAGGTGGTGTGACTGAATTCTTTCAGATGGTTCCACCACAACTCATCATGTAACTGCAACAGTTTTTGGAGTCCTTGGATGGGCAGAGTCTAAATCTCAAAAGTGGCTGTTCCAAAACTTCCTTTCCTAAAACACCTATGCCACTCTCTTCCCAATTCTTCTCCAACAAAGGAACTCTCTTCATCCTTTATTGAAAAATTTGAGGCTACCCATTAGGAGCTCCCTGTCCTCCACAACTCAAATCACTTTATCATCATCCCTCATTCTATTTTCTTTTGTTTCCTCTTGAAGGATGTATTGGCCAAGGCCAACTCCTCTCCTTGTGACCTTTGTCCCATCCTCTCTCATTTCTTCTGGCAGATTGCTCCCAAAATTGTCCTCCCTGTCTTCCTTATTTTAAACCTCTTCTGGTTCATTGGTTCTCTCTCTGCTGCTTACAAACACTCTCATGCGCCCCTTGAACTTGATGCTGTCATCCCTTTAAGCTATCATTTTATGTCCCATATCTCTTCAGAGCCAGACTCCTAGAAAAAGTCGGTTACATTTATTGACTCAACTTACATCTCATTCATTTTGAAAACCTTGAAATATAATAATGTCCATCCCCAGCATTCAATTGAAATTAATCTCCGTAAGGTCATTAAATACACATTGGTTTGTATATATCTCTTAATCTACTGACTTTCTTCCACTTCTCAAACTTGCTAACTTCTCTGCAGCATTTGATAGTGCTAATCAAGTCAAATCAAGTCAATAAGCATTGATTGTACTTGGCCCTGTGCTGAGTGCTGAGGATACACAGAAAGATAGAAACCACCCTTGCTCTCAAGGAACTCACAGTCTAATGGAGGAGAAAACATGCAAACAGCCATGTACAAATGAGATATAGGATAGACTGGGGATGATCAGCAGAAGGAAGGCATTAGCATCCAGGGGAATTGGGAAAGGCTTTCTACTGAAAATGGCCCTTGAGCAGAGCCATACAGGAACTCATCATCCAGTTGCCTTTCAGTGTTATCCTTTTCATTACTGTAATCATTGCGCCCATTGTTCTCTGGGTTCTGCTTTCTTCACTTTAGTTTGTAGGAGTCTTCTTGTATTTCTCTGTATTCTTCCCATCGTCTCTCACAGTATCCTGATACCCCACTACTCCCACACATTGTAGTCTGTGTAGTCATACCACAATCTCTTGTTTGTCGCTTTGGGGGCTACATATCTGCCAAATTGAGTGACCATGTCTGGGTCATTTCTGATTCCTTGTATTTCTACTCTGCAGCATTTCCTATTGAGAAAGAGTCTTTTAGCTATAGTTTAGACAGCCCAAATCACTGAATGCACATTGCCTCAGTCAAAGTGAGAACTCAGAAAGACCTTAGCTTAAAAAGGCCAGGGTCTCCCCCTGCATCTGGGGCCATATACAGTCCTCCTGATCTGTATCTAGCCATTGGACCCAGATGGCCCAAGAGAGGAAAGTGAGGCTGGTAACTTTGCACAGTCCTCCCTCACTTAAATACATTTGACTTACAAGTCATGGCATCATCTTCCTGATGTCATGGCCCTCTTCCAGAACTAAGGACAAACCATGTTTGGAGTGAGAAGACCAGAAAGACAAAAACCCTGGAAATGAGAGCACCTAGATGGAGAAGGGTATAAGCGAGCCAACTTCTAAGGGGAGAGCACATGATAGGAAGGGAGGAAAGCTAAGGTCAAGAAAGCAGCCCCAGTGGAAAACAGGGTCCTGAGAAGAGAGGAAGAAAGAGGAAGAGGGCAAAGGGAGACATGGAAGAGCAGACCCCATAAGAAACTGGGCCAACCTGAGTCTCTGTCCAGTCCTATCTCATCAGAGTCCAGGTTCTGAGGCGAGAATATCTTCAGTTCAAAAGTTCTCAGTCACAGAAACCACACTAAGAGGCTAGAAAAGGACCTAGTTGGCCTCTAGGGAGGGGAGGGGCTGGTGCCTAGGGTTGCAGTTCAGTCTGAGGGTTTGGCTGAGTCTAGGCCCAGCTTGGGGGGCAGTACTTGCCAGAGGAGAGCTGCAGGTGAGTGACAAGAGAGCGAGGAGGAGGGGCAAGGGTTCTGGGGCATTAGGGGTGGAGGGAAAGAACACAAGGCTTTGCTTTTTTTCTCAGAGAAAAGGCTGTGTGGAGTGAGGTCAGAGGGCAGCTCTTTGTCACTGTCCACAGGCCTTTTCTCAGCCAATCACATTGGGAAGGTAGGACTATGTTAAGAAAAGGAAAGGGGGAGGGGGGTTTGGGGGAAAGTGGAGAAGAGAGCTTAAGTTAAAGAGAGAAAGGGAAGGAAGGACAGAAAGAAGGAAAGAGAAAAGGAAAGGAGACAGGCAGGCAGGAAGCCAGCCCCAGCATCCCTGTGGAGCTGGGGCTGTGAGAAGCTTGAACTTTAGGAAGCAAAGCTACAGTCCATAGAGGCCCAACACTGCTCTACGCCCAGGAGGCCTTGCTTTTTGGGAAGCCACAGGCAGGCCTCTGGAGAACATCATCAAGAATCAGGACGGGGACTTTTCTGAAATTGTGGTGCCTAGAAGGGAGGGTCTTTGTCCCCTACACTGTCTTCAGGTGAGTTCTAGGCCTGCTGCCGACTTCCAAAAACAGGATAAATACCCTACTGACTTTTACTCTCCACCATTGCCTCATTCTTGCTCTTAGTTCCCTCCCCTGTCTGAGCTTCTCTTTATTTCCTGTCCTCTTATTCTCTCTTTGCTCTCTACATTCCAGCCAAGCTGGCCTTGTCATTCTCTGTCCACCTCCCTCCTAAGTGTCTTTGCATTGATTATATGCTTTGTGCCTGGGGGATAGAGTGGCACATGGACGTGGAAAGTTGAAAGGAATTTCAGTGGCCATTTAATACAATTCATCCCAGAAAATAATTGATTAACAAGCATTGCTTAAGTATATACTATGTACCAGATACGAGGAGCTTAACTTTTTCTCGGGTGAGACATTATGTTCCTATGTAAGTGTACACAGAATCAGTAGAAGATAATTGAGTAAGGAGGTGCTAGCAGCTGGAGGTCAGGAGTAGGTCAAGAAAGTTTTCATGTAGTTGGTGATTGAAATGATTTTTGAAGGAAATTGAAGATTCTAAGAGGCAGAAGAGGGGGAGAAGGTTTTAAATGCCAAACAGAAGAGTTCATATTTGATTGTAGCATTAAGAGAGATTCACTGGAATTTATCAAACAGAAGTCTTACAGGGCCAGACTTGTGCCTTAGGAAAACCTTAGGCAGCTGTATAGAGACGGATAGGAGAAAGAAGAGCTTTGAGGCAGGGAGCCCAATTTGAAGGCCAGTGTAGCATAGTCCAGGTGGGAGGGGACGAGGGACTGTATGATTGAAGAGAAGGAGGTGGGTTCAGGAGGTGTTGTGGAGGTATAGGCAATAATATCTGGTAGTTTGATTAGCTATATGAGGTATGGAAGATTGAGGAGTTGAGAATGACACCAGGGTTCCTAGCTTGAGTGACTAGAAGAATAATGGTTCCCTCAATAGAGACAGAGATGCTCAGAAGGGGGAGGTGAAGTTTGGGGGGAAGGTAATGAGTTCTGTTGTGAATAATTTGAATTTGAGTAGAAATAAGGGATGTCCATTTGGAAGTATCTCATAGGCACTTGGTGTAGTGTGTGATTGGAGACCAGGAAAGAAGCTCAGATTGAATATATGACATATTGTTTGTAAAAAGCTTAGCACTGTGAAGGCACATGGTAGGTACTTGATAAATGCATGTTCTTTTTTTTTCCCATATGTGGACCTAGGCATCACTTGTATAGGTTTGATAACAGAAAAGAACTCCCACAGTACATACTGGGCCAGTTTTCATCTGGCCTTTACTTGAAGGTCCCTGGTGAGGGAGTATCCAGTTACTTCTGAGCCAGCCAATTCTACCTCTGGAAAACCCTAGTTTAGAGCTGGAAGACCTGAATTCAAATCCTGAGTCTGCTACTTTCTATCTATGTAACCTCTGACAATTTGCTTAACTTTCCTCATCTTCAAAATGAAAGGGTTGGACCAAAACAGTTTCTGAGACACTTTCCAGTGATCTATCCTAAAACTGT
The DNA here is from genome assembly GCA_028658325.1 of Potorous gilbertii. Classification (NCBI taxonomy): domain Eukaryota; kingdom Metazoa; phylum Chordata; class Mammalia; order Diprotodontia; family Potoroidae; genus Potorous; species Potorous gilbertii. The sequence goes on along the minus strand of CM053771.1, from coordinate 58,369,581 downwards.
GAGTGTGACCATATACTGCAAGGATGCTTGATGTGGCCAACAGTCCAGTATAGTCCTGCCTTCTCACTTTATCACCAGGAGGCAGCATCTCAAAGCCAAGAGGTTTTCTTTATGGAAATCCTGTTTCTACCACAGTTCCCTAAAAGTAAAGCCAGTTTTTCCCTTCTTGTTTAGTACCCACTTGGCTCACCTAAGTTACTGCCTTTTTTTTTTTTACTAGATTGCAGGTGGAGGAGATAGAGATTCCCATAGCCTGAATACCCAAAGGAAATAGAAGACAGAAAGGGCAAAAGGCACAGACTGGATCAAGATCATAACTGAGGAGTCTTGCCATCCAGCCTAATGTCCCATATTTGAGCTGACCTAGCTCCTAGGATTGGACAAGTAGAGGATCACAGTTTTAAAGTTTAAAGGGACCTTAGACATCAAGCCCAACCACCTCATGAGTAATTGAAGGAGATGGGATTTAAGTGCAGGTCAGTCAGTGAACATTTATTTGACACCTACTATGTGCCAGACATTATGCTAAGCAGTAGGGATACAAAAAGACAAAACAAACAAACAAACCAGTCCCTGCCCTCAAAGAGCTCACAATCTAATGGGGGAGACAAGCAAATAAATATGTACAAACTATGTGCAGGACTAAGAGAGGGAAAGTACTAGCCTTAAGAGGAGTTGGGAAAAACTTCTGGTAGAAAATGGGATTTGGAGCCAAATCCTCCTGGCTCCAAATGCATCATTTAGCCATTATGCTACTGTCCTTGCCAGTTGCCTTCCAGGTACTGAGAGAGCAATACTTTCAGGTCCCCTGGGTGTCTGCCTGTGTTGGGCTTTATTTCTAGCCAGGATGGAGACCAAGTACTACACTGAAAGGTTCCTGGGGGTACCTCAGCTCGGTTGCCCCCAGGGTGACAGCCTTTGAGTTTGGCCAGATGGAAAAAGGAAAAGATAAGCAAAAGGCATCATGGGGAAAATAGAAAGTTCCATGGACTTAAGTCTGATACTCTCTGATTTTGATTCTCACTTTGGACACACCTGTGTGCCAAACCACTTAACCTTTCTGAGCTACAGTTTCCTTGTCTACAAAACAGGAATAACAATGCCTATGAAATCTATTTCTGTAAAAGCACTTTCTAAACCTTTAAGTCCTATATAAATGTCAACTGTCATTATCATATGAGCTGAAGACAGGCAAGTTGGAAAAGGAGTCTTGAGAGGGTAGGCTGTCGGACAGAATAAGATGAAATATAATAGAGATAGATGTAAAATGAATTGTAGTCCAAACCTCAGATTCACACATCACAAGATGAAAGAGTCATGGACAGACAGCAGTTCATCTGAAAAAGATCCTGGAGAGAAGAGAAGGAGGTTAGGGTTGTCTAGGTGCTGTAAGCTCTGTATCAGTCTATGGTGTGATACTGCAACCTGGAAAAGTAATACAGAGGGACCGGGAAAAAAGAGATGACGGTATACTCTGCTTTAATGAGATGTCATCTGGAATGGTGTGTTCAGTTCTGGGCACCACAAGTTAGGAAGAATATTGGCAGGCGTCTGATGCAAGTCGAGCAGGCTGGTGAAATGCCCTGAGTTCAGACTGTATACGTTTCAGTTAAAGGAATTAGGAATGCTTGGCCAGGAGAAGGGAAGATTCAGTAGGGGTATGACAGCTGTCTCAAAGCTTTGGTTTTATTGTCCATTAGTTCTGGCTATCCCCAGAGGGCAGAATTAAGAACAGAGGAAGAAATTGTGAACAAAAGAAATTGAAAAAAAAAAATTCTTGTTATTGGGAGAAGGGAGGTAGAGAACATTTTCTTACAATTAGCCTTCTCTAAGAGTCACCTGGCCTGCCCTGGGAGGTAATAAGTTTCTTTTCATTGGAGGTCTTCAAGAAAAGGTAGCGTGACCACTTACGAGGATGTTGCAAACAGAATTGTTTTTCGAGTTTAGGTTGGACTAATTGGCCACTCAAGACTCTTCCAGCTCCAGAAGGCTGAGAGTGTGTTGCAGCAGGCCAGGAGAGATGCCAGAGGAGGTAGGAGATGCTTGTGCAGTTTAGGGCACAGCATTCTGCTACCCTCACCTGGGTAGTATCCTATCACTTGGGAGGGATAAATTGGAAAACCCAAAAAGGTTAAGACATGAGTGTTGGTCCTGTTGGCCAGGCTGGCCTGATGGCTCTAGCCATCCTTCTGCTGTTTGGAGTGAACAAGGTTTGTTTCCCTCCACGGAACCATTTTGGTGCTTTGTCCTCAGGTGATACAGCAAGCCCTGCACCGGCAGCCTAGCACCGCAGCTCAGTACCTGCAGCAGATGTATGCGGCCCAACAGCAGCACCTCATGCTGCAGACAGCAGCGCTCCAGCAGCAGCACCTCAGCAGCGCCCAACTCCAAAGCCTGGCAGCCGTGCAGCAGGTGGGATATGAGGGCTGAGCATGACGGATCTGGGAGACCCCCTCAAAGGCTATGGAAATGTAAAGGTTCCTGGCCATCCCTCTGGTGACCCAGAGTAGTTTCTCAGCTTGGGGCTGAAGTAGCTAGAGTAATTAATCAGGATCGTACTACCCAGAGGCTGGAGATTGCTAGTGTGGTGCTGGAGGAAGGAAAGGGATTTTGGATGGGAAGCTAGGGGAACCAGGAGGAGTTTCTGAGCCTGAAGAGTATTTTGGGGAGGTCTGGAACCCCAGTGACAGTTACTTTTTTATAGGCAAGTCTGGTGGCCAACAGACAAGGGGCCCCTTCAAGCAACAATGGCTCTGCACAATCCCCAGCTCAGTCACCATCGGTAAGTAGGATGGTGAACAACTGGAGGTGGATGGTCACAATTCTGGGGCTTATTTCTTCCATCCTGCTTTGAACATTGGTGTGTTCCTAGGTCCCATACTGTGGGGAATCTTTACCAAGGTGAGATGCAGGGACAAAACCTGCCCCTGCCCCTCTCTCATGCACTTTCCATAACTGGTTAGATTTTCGAGGAACTCAGACCCCCTGCCTTGTGATGGGGTCTCCCTGACTTTTCTCTAAAGAGTCTTTGCTACCCTGACTGGTTGAGAAGGTTTGCATGCTTCTCTCTGTCCTCCCTATTTTCTTCCCCCTCTGTCCAAGAGCTTGTGTCCATGCATTCACACATGACAAGATTATCTTCTCCTAGAATAGTCCTAAGTCTACTGAATCCTTTTTGTAGCTGATAATCCAAATAATGGATGGGGGAGGAATGGTGGCCATCTGAGACCACAGGGGATCACATTCGATGCTTATCCTCAGAGTCGGACCCAAGAGTCAGGGCCTACGAAGGAAGCCAGAGGTGGACATCAGTGCTTTACAAGGGGATAGAGACGTGGGCTAGACCACTGAACTTGCCATTTTCTACTGCTCATGTCTCCCCAGATAAACCTGGCAGCCTCCCCAGCAACAGCTCAGCTCATCAACCGTGCACAGAGTGTCAACACAGCCGCAGCCTCAGGCATCGCCCAGCAGGCTGTGCTGTTGGGTAATACCTCGTCTCCAGCATTGACAGCCAGCCAGGCGCAGATGTATCTGAGGGCACAGATGGTGAGCACTCTTGACTTGGGCATATGGCTGGACTCTTCCTATGGATTTAGAGTAGGGAACCAGGAGAATTGAGAGAGGTCCAAAAGGAAGTGAAGGTACAGATATTGGAAGAAGAAAGGTCAAGAGTATGGTAAAAGAAACTGAGGGATCAGGAGACAGACACGAAGAAGGGAACAGGCAGGTTAGGGAGTGGGATAAAGACAGACAGGGCTATGGATCATCTTAGACCTGAGCAAAGAGAGATAAACACACTGTATTACCCCTGTCCCTTTCCTTGCTTTCTGAGAAGGAAATAAGGCTACTCATCACCTTGTTCAGACCTCCTCTACAACTCTACACTTTCCAGAACTCCGGACAGAAGAGGATACACAGGAGACACACAGTTCACCTGCAGCATGGTGTACTTGGATGAGCCTGGGCTCAAATCTTGCCTGTACCCCTAACTACCTGAGTTATCTTGGGCAAGTCTCTTCTAGGGCCTGAGGTTTCTCCTCTATAACTTGAGAGAGTTGAACTAGAGGATCTCCAAGGCCCCTTCCAGCTCTCAGTCCTTTGATCCTACTTGACAGGCATATGTCACACAATAAAAAAGGAGGAGTTGTTTATACAATTATAATTGTCTCTTCTAGAGATATGTATATAAAACCCACCCCCACAATAAAGGCAAAGTAGTAATACCACAACTGCCTGGATGTAATATTGACCCCCCCAAAATTTAGTTATAAATGTCACTACATGGAATATTCACAATCTTCAAACTATATGTAATGAACAGCTTTATAAGTATAGAGACCTAGAGGAAGAAATGTGGAAACAGGATAAGGTGACATGTCAATCTCTCAGTGCCTCAGTTTCCTCATCTACAAAATGGGAGTGGGTGGGGGGCAATGTTTGGACTCTCTAAGGACTCTTCAAGCTCTAACTTGATGCTCTTCTGATCCCTCCTTTTAGTGACCTCCTCCTGTATGCTATTAGCATTCTTTCTATGATACTTTCATAGATTCTATAGATGAGCTTAACATCCCAATACTCTTACTCAGTCACAAAAAAAAAATCCTATAATCCACTTGTACAGTGGTCTGGAGGCCACTGAATACTAAGGAATAACAACAGAATAACCCCTTGTCTTTAGACCATTTCTATCTGAACCCTATCCCAAAAAAATGTAAAAAACATGCTACTAGTATGTAAACATTTGCCACGTGCTTTATACACGTTATCTCATTTGGTCAGGCTGTAGTGATAAAAGCCCTCCTGGTCCCTGGGCAGGCCTTCTCTGTACTCCCCCAGCCTTGAGGCTACATGTGGCCTTCTAGGTCCTTGGATACAGCCTTTGGACTCAGTCCAAGTTTTACAGAACAAAACCTCTTATTAATGGCATTTGTTCTGTGAAGTTTGGATTCAGTCAAAGGGCCACACTTGAGGATCTAGAGGGCCACATACAACCTTGAAGCCACAGGTTCCCCACCCCTGAACTAGACCTTTTGGGTCTATGGCTCTGTGTGGGAAAGCAAAAAGCATCTCTTCCCATGTTTGTCGTCCTTCTGGCTAAGCTGGTGAGACTAGAGGCCTTAGTGGGAAACTGTTCCTTTATCCCCTCGACTCATCTTCATGCTTCAAGTGGTGAGACTTCATAGAAAGCCTTATTTCCATGGAAAAGCTCGAGTCACTGAATTAGAACCTTCCACAGTCCATAAAACTCAGATCCTTCACACTGACATGGTAGCACCTCCTTTCCTCCTTCTAGTCCTTTGAGCCAACTGGAACCTCATCACTTTGTTCTTTTCTGCTCCTTTCTCATGCATGCCATAATGGTTGTGAACAAAATGTTTACACTATACAAAGGATGGCATTTTCCTGTGCCCAGAGGATAGGAGTAGAGCTTACAGGCTCTTTTTCTCCCTGTGTCCTCTAATTGATGACTTTACTTGAGAGTATCGCTGGGTCTTCCTTCACTTTATTCATCCTTAGCCAACTCCCAGAGCAGGACCCAGGACCTTTGGAGGTGGCTGAATATTTACTATACAGTGCGTTTACTTTGCAAGTGTGCTTGCAAGAGAATACACACACATACACATACACAAGGATCTCATGCTTATAATCCTACAGAATTTGAGAGCTGGAAGAGACCCTTTAACAAGCATCTGACTCCACCTAGACCTGAGTAGGAATCACTGACCATATCTTGCCTCTGCCAGAACACCTCCAGTTTTTGGCAGCTCTTTATAACAAAAGGCAGCACATTCCATTTTGTGGGACATTGATTATGGGGAAGTTTTTCTTAATGTATCAAGCCAAAATCTGCCTTTTTGAAATTTCTACCCTTTGCTCCCAGTTCTTCATTCTGGAACTAAGGGGAATCATAATTCCTCTTCCATGTGACAGCTCATCATATACCTGGAGAAATGTCATCATGTATCCCCCAGGCCTTCTCCAAGGACAGACATAGACATGAACATACATAAGGATGACCCATCCAGTAGAGCAAAGCTGGTCATACATAGGTACAGGAATGAGATAGAGCAGGAAAATAATGGATGTCCTCAGAGAGAAAACAGTTGGAGGAAAGGATGGTTTTTGTTTGTTACATGCACAGAGATCCACATAGAGCACACATAGAGGAACATACACACACACACCCCCACCCCCTCTAAAGTGTCTGGCATATCAGGTCAAGTGTGTGTAATTGATTTGATCACTTCTGTAGTCCAGGACAGCTCAAGGCCAGGCTTCTAGTATAGCTTGGGAGTGAGACAAATCTGGGGAATGTCCCTGGGCATGGGGCAGGGTGGGAGGGTCTGACCCAACCTAGGATTATTCTTGATTCTTAGGACCTGAGGAAACTGACAGAAGCCAAGGCTTCCCTGGGGAGAGTTGCTCCAGTGTTGAGCCTTGGATGGCCCCAGAGATCGTGGGCCAAACCTAACATTTGGATCTGCCCCAGAGTAGCTCTTTCAGAGCTGAACTAAAATTGCCCATGGGGCTGCCACCCTGGACCTTTACCCCTAGAGTCCCTGCTTTGTTGGAAGCCTTCTACTTCTGCTTTCTTGGCCTTCCCCATATCTGCCTCCTGGATCAGACTACCCTCCTGCCTTGTGGCTGAGCCCACACTGGGCAGGTAAACGGCACCTCCTTTCCTGTGATTCCAGACCCAGCCAGGTAACCTGGTGCAGGTAACTAGGAGCCTAGGCGGCACTGTTCCTTTGTCCCCTCAGCTCATCTTCACGCCCACGGCCACCGTCACTACCGTGCAGCCTGAGCTCAGCACCGGCTCCCCTGCCCAGCCCCCCACCCCCAATCAGGTGAGGACTCCATCGACTGGGCCTGGGGGAGGGAAAGGGAGGGATAAATGGTTCCTAGGGAGGTGGGCTCCCCGGAGAAGAGTACTGCTATTTGGGTTGGCCTGGTAGATCTCCAAAATTTCTGGTAGAACAGAGTTCCCTAGGAAAGCAAGAGACAGAGCAGCCAGAAGTTTCTAGCCCTGGGCCCCTTCCCAGTTAGACTTAACTGTCTAAAACATCTATGTAGGTGAGGAACTTGGAAATAGCATGCTGAGGCAAGAGAGTAACTTCTCTTGGGGTCCTCAGTACCCTAAACCTTCCCTGATAGTCCCTTCAATACCCTAGAGCTCTGAAGTTAACTGTCCCACCTCCCCATTTCTCCTTCCACCATCCCTGAAATGAGTCTTCATGGGAAGTCTTAGTCAGGGGAAAAGCCAACTCTCGGGGACATTAATCTATCCTAGCAAGAAAGGTAGCCTGGAATGAGGATGAACCATTGGACTCTTGGCCTTGCTGGGGTCTGTGGGCCTTTTGATGGAAGAGAAGATTTCTTTGGGCAGCAAGAAAAAGGATACTCTGCCAGATGGTGGTCGACGTAGAAGAGAACATGGACGGTATGACGTCCATTCTGAACTTGGCCAACATCTAGTGTCCAGCAGAGGGCACCAAGAGCCAGGTTGAGGAAGGATGTTTGATGCCTCAGCAAAGAAAGGCCAAGGAAGGAAGGATTGAACTACTCTAGGGGGCAAAAGAGCTACATGTTTGGTTGCCCCAGGAAGACAGTGACTTGCCCTTTTGTGCCTTAATCAGAGTAGAGGGAGGCCCTCAGAAGTTGTCTACTTCCCTTAGACATTCTGCCCTAGTGATCCGGCATCATGGGAAATAACTCCAGTACTTGGTAGCAGTGATACTTTTCTGACCCTCAGAGGACGGGTCATGCAGGGTACTTGGGGCTATGCAGTGGGGACAAGGTTTGGCATATCTACCCTGTCCTGGGTTAATAGTCCCTTTCCTAGAATTCAGTTTCAGCTTTTAGCCTTCTGTGCCCCTTTTCAAATCTATCCTAGCTCCTGTTCTCTCCAACCTCAAACACTGTCTATCTGGCATTATGGTCTAACACCTTATTTAGCTCTCCTGGGATCAGTTCCTGGCCCCATTGCTTCCATAGCTTCTTGGCACTACTTCAAGTGTATTGGCATTGCCTCCACCTCCTATCCCCTTCCCCATCCCCATCCCTGCTTGGTTGGCTCTACCCCCAGACTCCCACAGACCCCTCTTTTCCAGGTACAGAACTTGACCCTCCGAACGCAGCAGACAGCAACCACAACAACCTCGGGCCCCACCCCCAACCAGCCTGCACTGCCCAGCCTGGCCCTGAAACACACCCCAGGCAGCAGCCAGCCTCTGTCCACCCCCTCACAGGGCAGAAGCACCGCTCAGGGTTCCCCAGCAGGTGCCAAACCTGGCATAAATGACAGTGTGGCTGAGCAACTCAAGAAGGGAGACAGCAGCAGTGGCAGTGTGCCAGGGAGCTCTGAGGGCCGGGGTGCACTAAGCCGGATGGTGTCCCCTGTGGCCACACACCCCCTCATTGCACCAGGTAAGGCCCAAGACAGTATCTTGCTCCAGAAGATCCCAAAGTACTACAAGTTTGGCAGAACATTTTCATACTTCCTTTCTTCAAGGAGGTCCTGAACCCAAACCATCTATGGGAGGAGGATAGCCAGTTCACCTAGTTTTCCCTCTGTTTCCCTGCCCCAGGTTCATTGGCCTCTGGTTTTGTTCAGTGCTTTTGGCTTGGCAAAGGAGATGTTGTAAGATGGAAGGGGAAGAAAGTTTGCTGTTTCTTCTATACAGTGCACACAGTAGAGAGAAGCCTCTTGTCTTAGGATAGCTCAGTTACATCTCTGCCCCTGGCTAGGCCCTCTCTGGCCAGGGGAGAGGGATGCCAGATTCCTGTTTTCGAAAGGCAAAAGGAGAGTTGGAGGAGCCAGAGGAAGAACCTTTTTCTGTTCTTCGCTTGTAGACCCCATGTAAAGAGAGGAGGAGTGGAGCACAGGAGCAACCTTGGTCATCCCAGCTCAAATACTTAAGAGGCAGATGAATGAGGGCAAGATACTTAGTCTTCTAAGTCTCAGTTTCTCCTTTGTAAAATGGGAAGAATAATATTTGCACTGCTGATCTCATGGGATTGTTGGGGAACATACTTTTCAAACTTGACTAAGAGATAAAAACTATAGAGTCAGCAGATGTGGCACAGTAGGAAAAATCGCTGAATTCTGACCCTGCTATTTTAATAAATGCTTACGTAATCTTGGGCAATCACTTTACCTCTCTGGGTCTCAATTTTCTCATCTGCAAAATGAAGAGATGGTACCACCTGATCTCTTCAGTCTCTTCAGTCCAATTCAACAAGTATTCATAAAGCAGCAGCTCTATGCCAGGCCCTGTGCCTAGTGCTTGGGCATGAGGAGAAGAATGATCTTAGTCATTACCCTTGAGGAGCTGACATTTAACGGGCAGAAACAACATGTCCATAAATAAGTAAATACAAAAAAGTAAAGTAATTTCGGAGAGGGATAGCTAACGGTTGGAGAATCAGGAAGGGTGGCCTTTGAGAGAGAATGAGATCTGGCAGTGTGCCATTGAGCTAAATGCAGGCATTCACATAATATGGCTTCATCCAAAACATTTTTAGCAGTGATCTAGGTAAAGATATAGATGCCATCCTTTCTGTAGGTGACACAAGGTTTTAATGTGTTAAATGACAGAGTTGGGATCCCAGATCATCTCAGCAGGAGAGAATAATGAGTCAGAAGGAATAAGATAAAACTTAATTCTCTAGGCATTAAGGAAAAGTGTAGTATTTAGGTGCAAAAATCTGCTGTACCCATAGAGGATGGGTGAGGGAGACCATAAGTCACAAGGACTACAAGCTCTCTCTGGTGACCCAAAGAGCCAATGTGGTCGTAGGGCACATTAACAAAAAGAGTATCCAGAACTTTTGACTAAGTCCAAGCTTTACAGAACAAGCTTTATATTTATTAAGGGGATTTGTTCTGTGAAGTTTGGATTCAATCAAAGGGCTGTACAGAGAGAACCTAGAGCACCACATGTGGTCTTGTGTTCCGTATCCCTGGTCTAGAACAAGGGGGTGGTAATCCCAGTACATTCTGCAGTGATTTGATCTGACACATTTATAATACTGTCTTCAATCCCAGGCCCCACCTTATGTAGAAGGGCCAGTGACACCTCCAGAGCTAGTTTGCAGGAAGGCAAAGAGGATCAGTCAATTGATAAACATTTATTAAGCTCCTATTATGTACAAGGTATTGTGCTAAGCACTGGATAGTGAAGGGATTCAGCACTGCATCATGTGTTTTAAATCAGGGCAGCGACATGGCAGTTGTGTTCAGACATTTGGAGTTTTGTCCTGTGGAAGCAGGCTCAGGCTCAGGCTGTGTAGCTCCAGAGTGTAGAACTAGGACTTGGGCTGAGGGGAGAGGAAAACCCACTGTGGCTCAATACAGGGAAGAGCTTCCTAAAAATTAAAATTGTCCAAATTGGGAATGAAGGGGAACATTTGTGCCAGAAAAGGTCAAGCAGATGCCTTGGGCAGGAAGTTAGAGTGGCAACTATTGAGAAGGAAATCCAGCCCATCATCCAAACGGTCCTCAGGACTGCCATTCACCCCCATGCCTGATCTAGGGGTTCTCTATATATGTGATCCCATCTCCCAGATCTAAGTAGGGGTGGGGAGAGAGAGACAGGAGAGAAAGGGAGAAAGAGGGAGAGAAAAAATTCATTAAACATTCACAATGTGCCAGGCACTGTACTAGAAACTAGTCCTTCAAAGAATGTGTTCTGTCCTGAGGCTGCTGAACTATTTGTGCCGTAAGGGACCTAGAGACAAATACAGAATGGCCCACCTTCTTGGGACTCCTTCACATTGGTTCAGGTTGGTTCCACACTAGCCAGCAAATTGCCCTCTATATAGCCCACCCTAGCCCAGACACCCTAGCCAATATAGCTCTGTCTATGGACTTCCCAGGCTCTCCTTGATGCTAACCCATAGATCCGGGGGCCCCAGAACCTCCAGAATTGTTCTGTTTTATAGAGACAGTTGGGGGAGGGGCCCTGTTTCTCCGTAGACCTTATTTAAGCGGAAAGGGTCTATGTGGCCATAAAGACTAAGATCTGTGAGGTCAAGGGTCAGAAGGCTGACTGGGAAATACTATTTCAACTGTCCTCACTTAGCTTGGTCCTAGCACAGCGCAAATCAGTCCCCACAGAGCTTTCTGTCAGCATCTGTGAGGTACAGAGGCACAAAGCCCCTTTCCTCATGGATTCAGATCAGTGGGTTTCTCATTGTTCTAACAACCACAATCCCCTCCGAACCTCCCCCTCCTTTTTTCTCTCATTCCTCCCTCAGAGCTCTATGGTCAGGACCCCCACCTCTCCTCATCCATGACCCCTTCCATCTTGAAAGATAGCTAGGGGAAGATTTGGATCTTCCCCTAGCTCAGGGGAAAGGGCTCAGACTTTTGGAACAAAGAGTGGACTGAATCAGAGGAAAGATGGGCCTTATAACCCCAGGAGGCAGCCTGGGGTCATGCTTGTCCTCAGCTCCACAGCCCCCAAGCTTCCCATCCAACCTACGCATTGGGACAGAATTGAAGGATTAGGAAGCTGAAAGAGGGAGATGAATCGGAGGTGGGGGTGGCTTGGCCAGTCAGAGTTGGCCTTGAGCTAGCTGCTGCCCCTAAGGAAAATCACCAGTGGGGGGCTATGGGGTAGCAGGGAGGAATGCGGTCTCCTAGGGGCTATTTCCTCCTAGAGTAGGCTTCTAGTCCCAGCTGGGGCTGTTCCCATTGACAGCTGTTTGGGGGCAAAGCCCCTCCTCCGTGGCAAGTTCCCTGCTGCTCTCATCCTGTCACCTTGGCAACCAGGCTTCTTTAGGCCTTACAAACAGAAAAGGCCCCCTCTGCCTTGAAAAGCTTTGAGGAGGGAGCAGAGCCTGGGGGCTTGGCTTTAGGGAGGGAGCAAGGGAGGGAGGGAAGGTGGAGAGAGCTGGCTTTGCCTGGCTTAAATCTGTGAGCCCTGAGCCAGCAGGATACTCCTGGCCTTGGCCTCCCAGAAAGCTAAGCCAAGCTTGACACCTGGTACCAAGCCCCAAAGGAGAGGGGTCCAAACAAGGACAGACTTGAAACCTCAGGTGTAGTGATACTTTAAGAGTAACCTCTCTACTGATGCCTCATGTCCTACTTCCACCTAGAGGCCAGGCCTTACTTAGAGTGTGAGAGGCAATGATAGGAGAGAGGAGGGGGTTGGTGATATCAGCCCCGGAGGGTCATTGAGAATCAAAGGCTGTTTTCACCCACTGTTTCCCAAGATCCCTAGCAAACTCTTTGTTCTGCCTTCTGCCACCACTCCTCCCCTTCCCCTCCTCTTTTTGCTACTGTTCTTCATGCCTACTCCATCCTCAGTAGAGCAGAAGGCACTATCTGTTCATAACAATTACTGTAGAGTTGCTTTGTTTCCGAGTAGTTCACAGGCAGTTGCATATCAGTGGGAAAAAATATCTGCTGGTGATTGGCTGGACGATTTGGGATTGGGAGGCGCCACATTCTTCTCCACAAATAGCCATTCTTGATTGACTGGTTGATTGATTGATTGGAGTAAAGATGCCATTACATGAAATTGAATAAAGAAATGGATATCATTGCCCTAGAAAGCCCAGGTAGAAAAAGAATATAGGAACAGATCTTTTTGGGTTATGTGAGAGGATCAACTCTTTGGGCCAATACCCATTATACTGAATATAGTCCTCTCATACTATTGAATGGATGGAGTCACTGAACAGATTCACTTAAAAATGTTCGTGGGTGGTCATTTCAACTACCCCTCCCCACAAGACCACACATCTAAGAGATTTTCCTTTAACTTAAAATTTATTTAAAAAAAAAAAACCTTCAAAGATGGAGCAGCATTGCTAAGAGGAGTGTGTATACTGTTTAACATCCCTCTCTGCCACGATGCACACACATAGATCCCCACACTGACATACATTTTACTTGACATTGGTGATCATCCAATTTCTTTTTTTTTTTTAATTTTTATTTTATTTATTTATAAATGTTCTACAATCACTTCCTTAAAATTAAGATTTTAT
>CM053771.1:58274284-58356079 GCA_028658325.1 Potorous gilbertii | reverse complement strand
TGATGTGGTACCTCAGAGTTGTTTTGATTTGCATCTCTCTAATCAGTAGTGATTTAGAGCACTTTTTCATATGATTATAGATATCTTTAATTTCTTCCCCTGAAAATTGTCTGTTCATATCCTTTGACCATTTATCAATTGGGGAATGGATCATCCAATTTCCTTTGGAAATTTGTTCTACTCCTGGCTTCCTTAACATTGTATTCATTCTGTTTCCTTAACTTTTTTTCTCCTTTTCTCTTTTCTTTTTCTTCTCCTTTCTGTGAGTTCTCCACAAAATCCAGTTCTAGGCTCTCTCCTTTTCTCCCTGTAACATTAACTGCTCACATGGTTTTAGCGACCTACCCCCGTATCCAGATGGTTCTGATCTGCCACATCAGCCTGCTTGATCTCTTACCTGCTTCCAGTCCCAAATCTCTAGCTATCTTTAGGATAGCAGCACCAGGAAATCTGTCATACCCATATCTGAATTTTGAAATGTTTTTTATGTGAGTTTACAGTTTTCTTTCCCAAAGGACCTATCCCCTAATTTCTTCATTGCTGCCAACACCCCTCTCTATTCCAGATTTTCCATTTGCTCTCAACTTTAAAATCTCACAGTTAGAAGGAACCTCAGAGGCCACCTAGTAGAGCATATACCTGAGTAAGATTCTCTCCTACAATATATCTGATAGGAGATATCCAACCTTTACTTGAAGACCTCTAGTGAGGATGAGTGCCTGCAGGGCAGAGCATTCTATTTTGTGTTGCTTCAGTGGTTTATTGTCCTTTGCTTCTTTATCCTCCTTTCAATTCATCATCAAGTCTAAATAATACTCTGTATAAGTACTCATATCTAGCCCATTCTTTGTCTTTCCACAGCCATCACCATAGTCTTGGCTCCCTTAATTATGTGCCTGGATGATTACAATAAACTCCTTATGAATGATTATAGCTTGGTCACTAAGCAATCAGTTTCTTTGTGACTTAGTTTTCTCTTCTGAAAAATGAGGAAGATAATAGTTCATATCTAGTTATACTGAAAGGTCTCTATGGAATTGCTTTGATGGTTATTTCACAGTAGTGCAGATAAGTAGTATCTTAAATTTCTTTCCTGACAAAGGGCTGTACCCAAAGTAGATGTTCTATACTGCATTGCCATTTGAGTTCCTGATTTCATGTAGTACAAAAATATGGCCTAGTGGATGTGCTTGTCCCTCAGTAACTCACCATCTGTAGCTGGAGACAGTGAAGCAATAGAAATATAGCTATTCCTAAAACATTTTCAACTACAGAATGACTAGTACTAGGTGACTCTAGTTTCATAGCTAGCTTTCTTCCAAAACACAAGCCCTCAGACAAACCTACTTCCTGTTTCAGACTGCCTAGATAATACAGTACAGTCCAGCAAGTTTAGAGAAGATACAGTCCCTGCCCTCATGAATCTTACAGTCTAGTTGGAGCTATTACACATACTCAGTCACTATACTCTATGAATAATGACAGCAGTTTTTATATAATATTTTTAAAGTTTGCAAAGCACTTTACATATGATCTTGTGGGCAGAGCTTGTAGTATGCTCATTTTACAGATGAGAAAATTGAAGCTCACTCCATTAATAGATAGCAGACAGAGCACTGGACCTGGCTTCAGGAACACCTGACTTCAAGTCCTGCCTCACACACTTACTAGCCATGTGATGCTGATCAAGTCACTTAGTTTCCTCATCTGTAAAATGGGGAGATAATGACCCCTGTTTTCCAGAATTGTTGTGAGGATTAATTTGGGTAATATTGGTCCTGTACTTGGCAAAGCTTAAAGCACCGTTATTGTTGCTGTTACTATAATTACAAATAATAAAAATCTAAGATAGGATTCAAACCCAAGTTTTCCTGACTTTGTCCAGTCAGGAAAACCCACTCATCCACATGATGACTCCATTAGAGAAAGTCAGAACAAAGTACAATGTGAAGTCAATTCTGACAAGCAGAATAAAAGAAGGCCTTTTGTAGGAGGTCATATCTGAATTGGACCTCACAGGATGATAGCAATTAACAGGTAGAAGGAGGAAAGAGGATGAAGGGAAGTAAGAAGGCAACCCCTCCAAGCACAGGAAGCACTGGTAACAAAGACATGGAGGCCAGAAACTGCAAGGCACACTTAGGAACCTGGAGTGGTTCAGCCAAAATACAGAGTGTCTTAAAGTGAGATAAAGGATGATACAAGATAAGAATGGAAGGGGACAATGAACTCAGATTGGATATAGGTATACTGAATGACAGAGAAAGGAAGGAATTTGAACTTTACTTGAGAATATGGAGCCATGGAAGGCTTTAGAATAGAAGGCTGACATTGTCAGATTTATGTATAAAGAAAATTAATCTGGCAGTGGTACGATGGTTTTGCATGGAGGAAAGCATGGAAGACTAAGGAGTCTTTTGCTGAAGCCCAGGAAGATAGAGAATAATGGGAAAAACCTGTCTTAGGTGCTGGTACTGGGAACAGAGAGAAGGGGACAAATGTAAGAGTTACAGCAGAGGGAGAAGAAATAGACATTGGTAATGGATAAGCAGGATATGAAGGATATGGGGAACAGAGAATCATAGATAAGCCTAAAGTGTCAAACATAGGAAATTTAATTAATGGTGTTGCTGCTGATAGAAATGATGAAATGAGAGGAGTAGGATTTGAAGTAGGGTGAAGACAAGTAGATACCAAAGGCAAATTTGGACATAGTGCATTGAAAGTGCCTCTGGGAATGACAGGTAGAAATGTATGGTAGTTAACAAGTGTTTACTCAGCAGTTACCATGTGCTAGGAACTCTGCTTAGGCAGCTGGAAGTATAGGTCTGGAGCTTTAGAGAGAGGTCAGCGCTAGAGATAGATTTGGGGGTCATCTGTGTAGAGGTAATAGTTGAAACCATAGCAGTGAATAAGATTGCCGAGAGAGAGAACACAGAACGAAGAAAAGACGGTCAAGGACAGACCTTTAGGATGAGGAGCTGACAAGGAGAAAAAAACCTGCACAGGTAGGATGGTAACCAGAATCATGTGGTACCTCATAAGCCAAGGGAGAAGAAGGCATTCAGAATATGGGGAGGATGAACAGTGTTAAGTGTTACAGAGAGATCTGAGAAGTTGAGGACTGAAGAAAGGTCACTGGTACTTAAGATGACCTTGAAGGGAACAGTTTCATTCGAGCCATGGGGGCTGAGAAGATGGTGGTGAGCAAGTAGAAGCATCAAAAGTGTAGCCATTTTTTTTTTCGGTGAGGAGGAAACGATTAAGGATGTGTAAAAGAGGCAATACACCTAAAAGAGGCAGGAGAAAATGGAATCCAGGGTGAAGGGAGAGAGAGGAACTTTAGCAATAGCTAGGGGTACCACTTCCACTGAGATAAAAGGGAAGGACAAGAGATTAATAGATTATGCCAAAGTTTTCTTGGGTGGCCTCAATATTCTCTCTGAAAAAGGCTGAGGAATCTATTATATATAGTAGGGAGCACTGTGGTTGGGTGCATGAAAAGAGATGGAAAGGTTTGGAACATTGGATTTGGGGAACAAGATAAGGAATCAAGAAGAACAAAGTAGAAGGATTGCCAGGATGTAGTCAGGGCCCAGCTGAAGTTGCACACCATAAATAAGAGTGGAATCTCATAGTTTAAAGGAACCTCCATGGTCATCTACTCTGATATGTAAGTAATCTCTTCTCCGGGCTAAACATCTTATTTCTTCAATCTGTGGTAGTATGAGAAGGGGACACAACTATAATCTCCTGCATTTCCAAGGAGATGGTTCTCAGGTATGTAATTCACTGTATAAAGATCTAAGGATCAAACAGTTGATCACAACTGATTGCTTAGTAATCTCTATGCCAGTGTATATGGGGAACTAAGGGAATAAAGCAGGACTTTTCCAGGTCATACCACACCAATCTCATACCTTTTTTCGGTAGGGTTACTAAACTGGTAGGTCAGGAGTTGCCATAGACATAGTGTAACTAGACTTTATCAAAGCATTTGAAAACGTCTCATTTTGTGGATGAAGAGATTTGGGTGAGATAATAATTCAGTTAGGTAGATGTGAAATAAGTTGAGTGGTCAGACCCAAAGTGCGCCCAGGGAGATGTGCTTGGCCCTCCACTGCTTAATCAGTGACTTGAATAAAGGCTGTGATGGCTTGCTGGTTCAGTTTGAAGATGGTACAGAATGGGGACTGAGAGCTAATGCACCGAGTGACAGTCAGGATCCAAAAGACCTTGACAGACTAGATCACTGGTCTGAATCAAATAAGTTGAAATGTAATGGGGATAAATATGTCTTATACTTGGGTTTTTTGAAAAAGCAACTTCACAAGTAAAAGGATTAGGCACTTCATCTGTGCATTTTATAAGTTAAGTGCAAACTCAAAATGAGTCAGCACTCTGATAAGGATAGCCAGAAAAGCTAACAGTCTTGGGTTGTGCTAGTTGGATGTCCAGGACTAGGGAGGAGATGGGCCCACTTGCATGTGTTTGATCTTGGCCAGATCACATGGGGAGCACTGTACTCGGCTGTGGGTACCACATTTTAGAAAGAGTATCAATAAGATGGAGTTTTCAGAGGAGAGTTAGAGCTAACAGGATGACAAAGGGCCTTGAGGTCATGCCGTGAAAGAATGGACTGAAGGAACTGGGACATTTTAGCCAGGGGTGGAGAGGCATTCAATAGGAAGTACTAACTGTGTTTGAAAGAGTTGTTGCATGGAAGAGGAATTGGGCTTGTTCCACTTGGCCCCAGAGGGTAGAAGCAAGAGCTGCAGAAAGACAGCTTTAGAACTGATGGAAGAGCAATTCTTAACATGAAGAGCTGGTCCCACAGTGGAGTGCGTTGCCTCGGATGCAGATTGGCCTTCCCTGGAGGCCTTCAGACAAAGTCTGGATAACCACAAGTGGGTGTGGTGTGACAAGGCTTCCTAGGTAGTGGAGAATGGACTCTAGCTGCCTATGTCTATTTGACAGACAGCACCAGGCCTTGCAATTAGGGTAAGTGTGCACAAAGTTGGGGCCATATTGGGGTGAAATATGACTGTCAGTCTCCCTAGGTCAAGGTAGCAATCTGACCTAAATCTGTAAGATGTAGGAATGCTACAGAAAGGAGTGGAAGTATTCTCTTAGGGACAAACTAAGTGACTCAGCAAACACTTAGTAAGCACTTACTATGTGCCAGGCATTGTGTTAAGATCTGGGGCAAAAAACAAAAAAACAGTCCCACACTGAAGGAGCTCGCATTCTAATGAGGGAGACTATACATGAATAACTAGGTAGGTGTAAGATTTGTATAGAATAAATGCAAAGCCATCTCAGAGAGAAAGCCACTAACAGCTTCAGGGGGATAAGGGGTGGAGAGGAGGAACAGAAAAGTCATCTGAAGAAGGAGGGATTTGAGCTGAGTTTTCAAGGAAGTTACAAGATAGAGGGGAGGGAGGAGAGCTTTGTAGACGTGGGGGCCAGATGGTACACAGTTACAAAGCCGAAGAAGAAATGTTGTGTGCAAAGAACCAACCAGGAGGACACTATAGCTGGACTGTAACATTTCTTTCTATGGGGGCAAATTGTGAGATGACTAGAGTGGTGGGAAGGGCTGGAGGATGAAGGACTTGAATTGCCAGAGGATTCTATGTTTGGTGCTGGGAGGTAATAGGGAGCCACTGGAGTTAGAGGGGGTGAAGCAGTCAGACCTGTGCTTTAGGAAAACTACTTTTCGGCAAGCATTGAGGGACATGGAAATAATGGTACAGATCTAGATATTTTCACTTTGCATGACAGGACATGCCACATTTAGCAGCAGTCAGAGCTGTGGTCATGGTGTGGAGCCCCCTCAGCTGCCTTCATCACATGCTCTAAACTCTTCCTTCTCCCTCTGCCACCCTGAAAAAGAAAAAGAACTAACTCCTTTCACATTCATAGAACCACAGACTCTCAGTGGGAAGGGCTCTCCCATGTTATCTCATCCCTCCTGGAGCAGAAATGCCCATTCCAATATCCCAAAAAAGAGTTTTCTGGTCTTGTCTTCAAAACCACCAGGGACAGGGAGCTCACTACATCCTGGAACAACCCATGCCACTTTGGGCATCTCTGATTCTTAGGGATTTTGTCTTTATGGGTATCCAAAATGCACCGACCTGACTTCCATCAGTAGCTCCAGGTTCTGCCCTCTGCAGCCAAGAGGAAAAGGCTCAGTACTTGAAGACAGTCATCATGCCCTTTCCCCTTCCTCATGTTAGTCTTCCTTTCTCTAAGCTAAACATTTCCTAGTTCTTTCAATTGATCTTTGTCCGGACTGGCCTTTCACCCATTCTGGTACCCTTCCTATGACCTTGTCCCAATTTATCAACATCCTTTAAAAATCTGTTGCCCAGGGCTAAATACAATACTCAAGATACCATCTAACCAAAGTAGAATATAGTGGGATCGTTATCTCCATAGATCTTAATACTGTTTCTCTACTAATGCAGTTTTAGATCACATTAGATTTTTTTTTGGCTGCCAAATCAGCTGTCCTTAGCTTTATGTGATCAGCAGGTTTGATAACTATTTGATACCTGTCTTCATCCAAGTCACTGATTAAAATTGCTGCACAGCTAAGAGCCAAGGACAAGGATAGATCGCTAAGAGTAGTAAGCCAGACAACTCCCTCCAGGATGACATCAGACGCTTCAGCAAACTCTTTGGGTCCAGGAATTCAGTCAGTTCTGAATTGACCTAATTAACTGTGCCATCATCTAGCCCCCATCCCTTCAGTCTGTTCACAGCAATAGCAGTAGAAACTTTATTAAATGCTTTGTTGAAGCTTGGGTTATTTATTCCCATAATCTCCTGGTATAGTAAAAGGAAGCAGAGTTAGTGTGGCATTCTTTGCTTGCTTTCATCAGTATGATGTTCTTCCCACTAATGCTCATCACAGCTCTTTATATCTCCTCAGCTCTGTAGTTCCTGTGTTTTTTCATACGTAGAAAATCTACCCAGTGTCCTGAGTTCTTTCTGTTGTTTTACTTGTTTCCTGGGATACTGATGTGATATCCAGCCTATTCATCTGCTCTCTTGTTCTTGTTCAGTGACTGGTCCACCTCCTTTTCTCCATGTATACACCCTCCCTAAGGTGTCTCATCCTGCTTCTTGGGCACAAACCATCCTTATGAAGGTGATTTACCATCTTTCCATGACCTCTTGAGTCACTTTAATTCTTTACAGGAATCATGTAGCCACAGAGCATGACAAGGAAAAAAACTGATGTTAGAGAGATGGGCTTTTGTAGCAGCAAACAATTTGAAATCTCAAGTGTGATCCAGCATCAGCACAATTCTGAGCCCAGCTCATTGTCCATCTGCGTTGGCTGACTGATAACACACATATGGTTGGACTCATTTGATAGGTTGTCCATCTAGCTTTGTGTCATAATCTAGGCAATAATGCATTTTTTGCCTACTTTATTTTTCCAATTTTGGATGGATGACTTTCTTTTGCTTTACAGTGGATTTATCTAAGAAGGTTTTGTAGGGTTCTAGATCTTGATAAAGTGAGTACATTGTCATCTGTAAACAGGAGCATTTAAAGAACCTTAGCATCAGTAAGGAACCATTCTTTTTGTGACAGTACAGAGAATGGGGCTCTGGAAGTTGAAGAGGCCACAGCACCAGATGTATCATGGAGGAGGTGCTTCTGCCTTGGGGGTAGAGGGATTGCCCTATGGAAGACAAATGAATCAATGAGAGGCTGAGGCTGTGCCAATTGTCACTTCCATCAGGAGGCACCGCTCATCAGAATATTCAGATATCAGGAATACAACTGGTGTATCATTGATCAGACGTAGAGTGCCTTGAATGTAGACAGAAGCTGGATGTGGTAGTGAATACCAAGGAAACTGAGGCTGATGTCTTGAGCTCTAGAGTTCTGACCTACAGAGGGCTACGCCAATCTAGTGTCTACACCATTTGGCAACAGCATGGTAAGTCCCTGAGAAAGGGCAGCAGGTTGCATAAGGAGGGGCAATCCAGATAGGTCAAAGCTCTTGTGCCAGTTAGTAGTGAGGTAAGGCCCATGAGTAGCCCCTGTCTTTCTAGGCTGGGCAAGATAAAGAGGCATCCAGCCTTTTAGAAAAAGACAGATCAAAACTTACAAAGACAGAGACAGAAAGGAGGGAGGGAGAGATAGAATGAGAGAGAGACCAGGTCAGCTAGGTGAAGTTGTTAGTAGTGACAAGACTCCAAGGTCTTTTGCTTCTTTTGTCTTTAGTGTGGTGAGTGTGAGATCCTTCGCAAGGTCATCTGTTGTCCTGAGATCGTGGTTTCTGCTGTTCCAGAGTCTCTCAGAATGCAGTGTATGTCAGAATCAGGGAGCTGTGCCATGATGAAGCTGTTCTTAAGCTCTAGCCTAGAACTAGCTGCTTTTCTGATCATATCAGCTGAACTTTCTCTTAAGCCTACATCCCCAGAAAAGGGCAGCCCAACAGCAGGCACTGGAACATAAAAAATGTGCCACCCTAGCACTTAATGTCTGGTTATAGCACAGCAACCTAGCATACCAAGTAAGGAGAGGCTGCAGGTGCTTGTCAATTCTGCCCCCACTCAATTTATAGAAAGACAAAATTGCTTGGATTTTAGAGAGTGTGGTACTGTCAGGACTGAGAGAAGAGGATGTTGTGGGGTGTGGAAAAGAGCAAAAGTGGCATTTCAGGAGTGTCCCTGTAAGAGATGCCCTGGGGCTACTTCTGTCCCGCTGGGGCTGTGGAGAACAGCTGGACTTAATGAGGAGCTGACTGCACTAACACTTAGTAGAGTGAGGAAGGGCCATAACACTCCCAAGAAAAGAATATTGTCTGAAGCAGAGGCTTTTCAGAGCTTGCTGACACCCATTGTTTTCCTTCTTGCTGTGTTTTCTCTGACTTTCTCCTTGCAACTGACATGGCTCTGGCCCAGAAATACTGGCTTTAAGAGGAATTCCTCCACATTGTCCAATAGGGTATAATTTCCAGTGAGGTTGGGGGTTACCAAATGATAACCAGATTTTCCAGGTGAGATACAGCAAAGAGCCTTTTAGGGAAGCCTGCTTTTGATTCACATTTGTCAATTACTAAATTCACCAGATCAGGCAGAACAAGGGATTGTGGTAGCCCCTTCTAAGCCCTAAATCAGGACTGTATCCTTACCCCAGTTGATCAGTTTAGGGAAGATTTAGCCTGTCTAGTGATTATTCACACATAATGGGGCCTGAGGGGGTGGCGTCTGTATAGCTCAGGGGAGTAAAAGTCCTGCCCTACACCTGTTTTCCAGTCTCAGAGTCACCCAGACCCTTGGCCACCTAAGGCCACCACTACTAACCAGCCACGTCACCAACCAGTCCTTAAGACCCCTACTCCACAGCCACTAATATTTTGATTCTCAAAATTGCACTTGCAAATCACCAAATGTTCGGATCTCAGATAGAGCAGATTCAGGACCCTCTGAAAATTTTAGGGACTTATTTCCTAAGGAGCAAGTGTTCCTGTCGGTAGCGCTCATTGAAACAGTCCTCAAGAATGATCCAGGAGACTAAGTCCAGCAAACAGGGAGACATTATAAACTATTCTGCCTAAATAGAAGCCACTGCTTCTTCTTCCTAGTGGTGCTGAGGGTCTCTTGCCTGGTATTACATAATATAGCTATTGTTGCACTCCTAACACTGCCAAAAGCATTGCCTGGAGCGGACATATGCTGTATCAAAGTAGGGCCCTTTGCCAGTCCCTGAGCCAGAAAATCTTTTAGGATATTTATAGTGCTTTTTGAGGCAAAGAGGTGACCCCATGTAGACCAATCAACTTTAATTGATCTGGTTCCTGAGACCATCAGTTCTAACATCAGCTCTAGTCAGGCATGAGACTATTGGTTTGCAAGAGATTTCAGAAAACAACCACATCAGAAAGAGGTTGGAGGTAAGTCAAGCTGTGTATATCAGGTCCTTCAGCCTTCTCATCAGAGCCCCTGTTACTATTTTTCAGGAAGAAGAGAAGGAAATCATAGCTTTGCCATATCTATATAGCCATCTGGTACTGCCTCCAATTGAAACCTAACCTGCTGGACCAACTGGCAGGGATAATGATAAGTCAATGAATTGAACCTACAGGGGAGATGTAATCTGAATAATATATGTGCTTCTTATGGTACAATAATATATTGCTTCTTATGGTACAATAATAATACATTTGAGTATCATGATTTGTTTAGCCGTTCCCTGAATAATGAACATCTGCTTTGTTTCCAGTTCTTTGCTACCAAAAAACAATACAGCTATTGAATACTTTGGTGTATATGAACTCTTTCCATCTCTGACTTCCTTGGGGGCTTCTCAGGAACTCAGTATTTCAAGATCTTTTCGACTGGTTAGTGGCCTAACTCAGTGATAAAGATGTGCCCCTCCGAGCGAGGACATCCATGCCATCCTTCATTCAGCACTATTTGTGAAGCTGGAAGAAGAGGGGAAATTGGAAACCCATGGAAAACCAATAAGGGAATCCCTAGATCACATCTAAAACTGTATCCCTGTGAAGGACCCTGGCACTGCCAAAAGAACTACAATGTTTGGTTGCTTCATTTTCCCAGAAATCTCCAGCTATTTTATCCCGACTTCTCACTTGGACAGATGCTTTCACTGAGCTACTGAATCTCTGCAAGGTTTACCACTAGACACTGAAAAAATAAAGTGCATACCATTATCATAACAGTTTAGCTCAGCTCACTTTGATAGACCTAAACAACCAAGATTCATCATAGGGACACATCACAGGGACAAGGGGATCTTCACAGAGGCTCTCCTTGAGATCAAACTGTATCTTTTCCATATACGAGTCCTGCATCTCTTTCTCCTTCAAGCTGACTGCTCCTGAAAGGAGCTAAATAGTAGAGAAAAAAGAGCTTCTTACAGTAGAAGTAGCCCTATCGGCCCTGTCTGGAGGGAATGTGACATTTCCTTATTGTCTTGACCAGAAGTGCCCAGAGTACTTCCAGACCAGCTTTCTCACAATAGAGCTAATATCGAATTTATCAGGCATAATTTAGCAGCAGGTTCACCTTCACATTCCAGGGCATCACAAGTTGTGGGCAGGGATATTGTTTGGAAAACCAGAATTTGGACGCCTAGCAGTTCAGCGACTTCATTAGGCCCTCTTACAAACAGTAAGATTTGTAGCTACTCAACACTGACTAGACTGATAAGAAGTTTGCCAGCAGCAGATACAGAAGGCGTTTTCCCCACATCTAGCCACCTCCCCTCTAAACTGTCATGAACCCAAAGGAAGACTTCTGAATTGGTTCTTTGTGCCTCCCAGAGAAGTGAATAGGCACAAAGGTAGACCTTGGACTTTCAATGGCCACAGACATGTCATAATATCTACTGGAGCCTATAGATTATAGGCCAGTGAACTTGGTTTTTATTAATTGGATAATTTATTAATTGGATAGTTCTAGGTTCAGTCATTAAAGAGATAGTTGGTATATATCAAGGAAAGCAGGTGATGGTTACAAAAACCCAGGATGACTTAAAAACATCATGCTAGATTAACCCGTTTGATAGAATTTTTAAGAGGAATATAGTAGATGTCATTTATTTAGATTTTTCAAAGTGTTTAATGAAATATCTCATGCTATTCTTCTGGAAAAGAAAGATGTGTACTAGATGGTAATATATTTAGATGAATTTGAAATTTGTTGAATGCCTAGACTCAGAGGCTTGTCATTAATGATTCCATGGCAACTTTGCAGGCTATCTCCATTGGAGTTCCCCAAGGATGCATGGACCTGTGATGTTTGGCATTCTTATCAGTGACTTAGATAAAGGCATAGATAGCATACTTATCAAATTTGCAAATGAATCGAAGCTAGGAGGTGTAACTAACACATTGAATGATTGAGTCAGGATCTCAAAAAATCTTGACTCAGCAAACTGCCTGTTTTTGTAGGACTGAAAAGCTAAGAATGTTTTTTACCTTTTTAAATACAAATTTTCAGAGCTATATTTAAAGCCCATTGTATAAAAGTACTTACGAAAATCATCTTGTTCACAGAAAATCAGAGTGGGAAGGGGTGTCAGAGACCATCAGGTATCCCAAGTAGGACTCCCCTTCTATAGCATCCTTGACGCTCTGAACGGTGATCAGCTGACCTCGGATTGGAGACTTCCTATGAGAGAAGTTTATCTCCTAACGCAGCCAACTCCACTTTAGGACAGCTGTAATTGTTAAAAAGTTTTTCCTTGCATCAAACCAAAGCCTGCCTCTCTGTGACTTTGATCTGTTGCTTTCTGTTCTCCCCGCTGAAGACCAAACAGAACAAATCTAATCTTTTTACCATATGACAATCCTTCAGTTACTTATAGACATATTTCCCTTTGCAGGTTAAATATCTCTAGTTATTTCAACCAGTGTTTGTATAGCATAGCCTTTGGTCTCATCACCATCCTGGTCACCTTCTCTCTCTCAGGTTTCTGTGCATGTGATCTCCTTAGCTCCTATGGGGTTAATTATCATCTTCATGCCAACTTTCTCTTAAACTTTAGCCCAGGGATGGGGAACCTGTGGCCTTAAGGCCACATGTGACCTTCTAGGTCCTTAAGTGTGGCCTTTTGACTGAACCCAAATTTTACAGAGTAAAACTTTATTCTAGGACTACCTTGCTCAAGAATATTCTTCCACCTGGTTATTTTTTACTTCATATTATTCCCCTCTGTTCCAATAAAACTGGTCTATCTTGCATCTTTATGCCTTTGTATAGGCTTTTCTCCTTGTTCCCTCTTTAACTTTACCTGTTAGAATTCCTTACTTCCCTTAAGACTCAGCTGAGGTGCTGCCTCTCACTTGAAACCTTTCCTTATTTCCCTTGGCTGTTAGCAATTCTCTTCCTTCTCAAATTATCCTATATTTATTTTTCTGTTTACATGTTATATCCCCACTCCACCCACCAGTTGAGGGTAGGGACTATTTGTGATTTGTCTTTGCATCTCCAGTCCCTACTACAGTGGCTTTGCGTATAGAAGGCGCAATATATGTGTATTAAATTAAGTTATATTGAGCACTTGTAAGTTTTTCAACAGTTACTTCTTTGCCTTCAGTTACAATGTTCCATTATCATCCACTGATGAAAATAGGCCATTTATAAAAATGTTAGAAGATCTGTTCAATTTTATGTTTGTTGTCCCAAGTTCATCTACAAATGCTCTCAGGAAAATCTGACTCTTTTCAGGCTTACTTTTCTCATTAACTGCCTTTTACTGTTTTATGAGAAAAGAGTACTGGTCATAATTTTTATCTGCCATGACTTGTTTTTAATATATTCATGATAATATTTAGTGACCATCATCCTTCTAAGGTACTCCCAGCTTAACTATTTAATAATAAAAAGTTTTGCTAGAAATTGACACCAAGCTCAGCATCCTGTATTTTGTGGAACCTTCTTCTTCCCCTTTTTGGGAATTGAGACATCTCTGTCTTCTATTCCTTCATCACCTCTTCCATTCTCTGCAAAGATTGCTGATTATTGGTTCAGCTGTCCCATTCATAAGTTTTTTTCAGTACCATAGAATCCAGTTCTTTCCAACCCAATAGTTTTAAATTAAGCTAAATGCTCTCTTACAATCTCATTTATCCTATATTTTGATTTCTTGTTAACCATTTTTGTTTTATTTTCTTTGATTCCCTGATTTGGAGATCATTGCCTTTAGTGTTGAAAACAGAAGGAAAGTAGGAACTCAGTAATTCCACATTTCTCTGGGTTATCCATGATCACCTTCCTATGCATAATAATCATTGGGGCTATCCCTTTCACATTTTCCTTCTATTAAATTTAAATTTGATTAATCAATTTTTCATTAACACTTATTGTGTATAGAATATTCCTGGATGCAGAGTTTGGATGAGTCATTGTTAGGGCTGTCCTGGAGTTTATAGTCTAGGAAGGAAATAGGTCATGTAACCTCTGACCCATTCCTGAAACAAACTAGGTCCATTCTTGGAAGCAGTTCAGTAATTACTCCTTTGGCTCAGGTCAATTTGGCTTGTTTCTAACTTTTCTCAAGAGACCCTTAGCTCCCATGCATATATACATCCAGTTTCTAAGGCACAGAACATAAAAAAAGGTTAATCACATCCAAGTGCTAGAAGTATTCTATGTAGTCCAGAAAGTCTTCCCTGCTGATAGGCCCAGCTCCCAGAAGGCACCTACCTATTCTGTCACTAGAGGAGTTACCTTGAAAGGTAATCAGGATTTACTCCCAGAACCTCAGAGTTAGGAGGGAGTTCAGGGGCCATCTAGTCCAATCTATATCTGAACAAAATTCCCTCTACAATACATCCCTTGACTTTCCTAAGCTAGATTTGAGCTGCTTCCTTCCTAGGGGAAGAAAGGGCCAACTATTGCTAGGGAATCAAGTAGCCTGACCCTCTGCTGAGCTTCCACTTTTCCTCAAGCGTTTAGTTGTTCTTGATTTCAGTAATGTTTAGTCGAGGCCTCCAACTAAAGCTAAGGTCTTCTCAAGGAGGTTGGTTTCCCAATTGAGATCAGAGTTACTAGAATCAGCGTCCTTCTCAAGACCTGCACAGTACATGATTCATGGGACCTATGAAAGGTATAGTCCAGGTTTGTTCATAACATCCTCATCATGTCTCTTTGCCTCGTTGCTCCTAGGTTTTGACCATTCGGTTGGCCCTTGCGTTTACAGTTTCACACCGCACCGATTTCCCCCATGTCTCCTTTCAATGCCAGTGAATGTGAAGTTCAGCTTTATCCTGGTCTCTTAGCTCCCTTTGAGACTTGGAAGCTCTGCTTGTGGTTTCACTGCACTAGCATATTGCTGCTACTGCTATGTGCTCCTCTACCTCAGGAAAATGTTACAGCTCTTACAATGAAGCTGGGCACATTGCCACATTCCCAATTCTTTTTGTTTTAGTCAGGACCCATCTGGTTCATGAAAGAGCCCTGCAGGTAGTTGTGAAGATTTCTGACTTGCTGGGCTCAACCAGTCCTCTCTTCCAACCAGGCTAGGGTGACTGAATTCCATTAACGTTTTCTTATCTAACTCTGGGTGCAGTCAGTGTACCCTCCAACAGTCATCCCTACCTGATGACTGTTTGGGGATATGGAGGAAAAACATTTTCCATTCACTTTTCTAATTTGTCATTTTCTTCATCCCTCCTGCTGACTAGGACTAGGCAATCCAAATTTCCCCAAGGCATGGAAAACCCTCCAGAAAACCCTTGAGACACTAGAGAGGGAGGGACAGAGCTGTTGGCTTC
Source organism: Potorous gilbertii (assembly GCA_028658325.1). Taxonomy (NCBI): domain Eukaryota; kingdom Metazoa; phylum Chordata; class Mammalia; order Diprotodontia; family Potoroidae; genus Potorous; species Potorous gilbertii. The sequence continues at coordinate 58,340,805 of CM053771.1, read as the reverse complement.
TACTAGAAACCTGCTGCAAAGACAAAGGCATGTGAGCTTCTTAAAGCGACAGAGATAAATACAATACATAATATAGGTATGAATGACAGTAATAGTTACGAAGGTAGTGCTTTAAGGTTTACAAAACAGTTCACTCAAGACCGTACTGCAGGGTAGTTAATCCAGGTGTTGTTATCCCCACTTGGCAGATGAGAAGCCTGAGGCTGGGACTTACCCTGGGGCCCACAGCTAAAGCATTTCAAAGCCAGGATTCTTCTCTTCTATGCTTTGTCCTGCAACTTTGCCCACACTGTTTTTGTTCCTTTTTCTTATTTTTGATGGATATGAGCTAATATCCGAGCTATTTTCATTTCTTTGCTAATCAGTGAAGTTGGACGTTTTCAAGTAATAGTTTAACATTTCCTTTTTTTTTGTAAATTGCTGATATAAATTTAATTCAATTCAACAAATATTTTCTGAGTACCTACTCCACACAAAGCACAAGATGATGCGAAAATGAATATGAAATATCCCCTGTCTTCAGGGTGTTTACATTTTCCTGGGGACATGGGGAGTGAAGGGGAAAGAACACATAATATGTGCACAAATAAGTAAATAGCACCTGAGAAGCAATAGAGCCCTAATGATCACATGACAGTAGATGGAAGAATCAGGATCCAAAAGAATCTTGACAGACTGTTGACCCCAGTTGGCTGAATCTTGTAAGATGAAATTCATTAGGAATAAAGGTAAAGTCTTGCATATTGATATAAAAATCTCCAAACTACAAGATAGAGGAGGTCTGGTTAGACAGCAGTTCTGAAAAGCATCTGGTAGCTCTCTTAGATCACAAGCTCCACATTACTGTGTGATGTGGCAGCCAAAGATGCTCATGCAGTTGGGCTCCATTGTGCAGGGCATAATTTCCATGATGGGTAGGTGAGAGACCTACCCTACTCTGCTCTCTTAACACTCCATCCAGAGTATTGTATGTAGTTCTGAGCTCCATGATTTAAGAATGTGCTTAAGCTAGAGGGTGTCCGGAGGAGGGCAGGCAGGATAGCCAAGGGCCTCCAGTCCTTGCTCTATGACTGTTAGTGGAAGGAACGGGGCATATTTAACCTGAAGGAAATCTTAGAGGAAAAAAATTGATGTTTTCAAGTATTGGAAATGGTATCATATGAAGGAGGGACTTGCCTTGTTTCATTTAGCCCCAGAGGATAGAATGAGGACTGAGCGAAGGAAGCTACAGAGAGGCCAATCTAGACTAGAGGTCAGGAGAAACTTTCTAACAGTTTGAGTTGTCCAAAGTGTAAGGGACTACTTCCACAGGGGATGGGTTCCCCTTCCTTGGAGATGCTTATTCAAAGGCTGGATGACCACTCATCAGGTATAGTATAGGGAGGATTCTTTTCCCGCATGTATTAGGTAGACTGGTTACCACTGAGGTCCCTTTCCATTTTTAAATCTTGTGATTATGTGATTGGGGGTGGGACAAGAAAGGTGTCATCTTCTGATGGACCTAAGCCAAGAGATTCTCCAGGTTGAGTTTTTTAATTGCATATTTTACTTTATTTTTATATAATCAAATACATTTCCCATGACTTTTAACTTTTTCTTCCATTTGTTCAATGAATAAGAAATTTACTTCCTTCTACTACTAAGATATTATTCCTTTTATTTATTTTTTTTTACTTTTTATGATCTTTTTGTTTATGTTTGATTCTTTGATCCGGTTGTTTCTTTTTCTTTGGAATTTTAATCCCAGGCTGCAAAGTCATGAACATAGGCACTTTCCAAGCAGTTCCTGCCTTTCCTGAGAACACTGGAAACCTATTTATTTTGCATTCAGAATCTTTTCTGAAATTTTGGCTGAGGGCCCTAGAATTTAAATTCACTCTTGTTCACTGTGTGCATGTGATTATAATTGGCCAGTTGAGAATAATTTGTGGTACCCAGACATGACCATGGCTGTCTGTAGATCTCTAGCTGGGAGTCTCTTTCTGTGGAAGGGCAGACATGAAGAGGGCAAGGGCCAGTGGTCATCTATTCAAGCAAACTAGATGCCTTCAACAGCTCCAGGAACAAAGGTGTGGAGTAGAGGCAGTCCATCACAAGTATATTTCTTGAGACCGTGTTGTGTACCAGTATACTGTGCTAGAAATTGAGGGGGATACAAAGTTTGAGAAGGTGATGATCCACAAGGACTCCTCTCATTGAGGAGATAAGATACATAATACATGTGAAAAGGCAACTAACCACACAAAGCAGTAAATGTAAGTCCCAAATGAGTGGTACATATAATGAGCTCTGTGGGGGTTCAGAAGAGGGAGACAGCACTTGCTGCTGCCTTTAGACTCCAAGGCTGTCACTAGGATGAGGTGAAAAGAGATGAACCTTAAAAATGGGCATGATAGCTGATCAGCAGACAACCTGAGGAACTCAGTACATAAATCTCAGGGAACTATTTACAAGAACGGAAATACAGCCATGTCAGGGGCCTGACTAGGCTCCTTGGCTCCATGTGGGAAAACAAGGGGATATGAAATGTGGATGAAAGTGTTGGGGACTAGGGAGGAGGACACAATGGAAGCCAAGGCTGAGTTGAGCCACGCTACCTAACTTGAATCTTTCTCCCCACCAGCCTACACCCAGTTGCAGCCACACCAACTCCTTCCACAATCCCCATCAAAGCACCTGCAATCTCAGTTTGTCATCCAGCAGCAGCAGCAGCAACAACCACCTCTACAGCAGCAGCAGCAACAGCAGCAGCAGTCCCAACAGTCCCGGCCCCAATCTCAGTCCCAATCTCAACTTGCCTCAGCTCTGCCAGGAGTATCCATACAGTCCAGCCCTGAAGTTCATGCCATGTCCCTAGGCCCAGCAATCCCTACCCTCCCACTGCAGTGTCCTGCTACTAATCAGCACAAACCTGGCAACAGCCAGCAAGGCCAATCCTCCAGCCCAGAGTCTGGGCCCCAGAATGGACATTCTGAGGGCCTGCTCCACACCCCCCAACGCAGGTTCCAGCACACATCAGCTGTCATCCTCCAACTACAGCCTGCTTCACCAGCGGTGAGTTAGCCAGTCCCAGAGGTATGTCCCTTTTTTTTGGATAGCCATAGCTTAGGCAGGCCACACCCAACTTGGCAACCTTCCTCCCAATGTGGGATGTGATGCTGGCTGAATGTTTTGAATCTGCCTGGGTATTCCAAAAGCCTCTTGGGTACCATTTATCCAAAGAAGGGCAGGGCAAGGAAAGATCTATGTATATGCAGCTCCTCTGGACCGACAAGAGTCTAGATTTCAAAGTCTTGTCAATTTCCCATCCCAGAAGCTGTGTCCCAGTGCTTGTGGTTCCATCTTCAGCAGAAGTGTTCAAGTATATGGTGGGAGGGACAGGGGAACTCCTAAAGAGACCATCCCTCTCCCCTATTCCTTGACAGACCCAACAGTGTGGTCCAGAAGCCTGGAAGGAGGCAATACCCAGGGAGAAGAGTCTGCCTGAGACCCTGCCCAGCCCAGCAGCCCAGCAACCAGCCACCCTCACTCCCCCATCTGCTGGTGCACTTCAGCCCACAAGTTCTGATGTTCAACAGTCTCCAGCACATGGTAGGGGGAGTGGGAGGGCAGGATTCCTTGGGAAAATGAGACAATTTTCCTCAGCTGCTTCCTGGACATCTGACATGGGCACCAAAGTGAGTGGGAAATTGGTAGTCACTGAAAACACCTAGAAGAAGCAAGGAGATGAAGTGAATAGAATCTGGAGACAGGGAAAAACAGAAAGAGGTAACTGGGGTGAGGGAAAGGGGAATGTCTAGTTAATTCCAAGGAAAGGAGTCTATAGAATCAGGACAAGAGGAGATGAGTGCCAAAGTGCTAAAACCTGAACACTAAGCTCTGTATCTCAGTGGTGGCCAGAGTATGTGAGGAAATGTTGAGGTGGAGAGTAAGGATAATTCTCTTGAAAAGCAAGGCCTCACATCCTTTATGCCTGACATGCATGGATAATTGAGCAAGTATTTGGGGTCTGAATTATTGTGAGTGTAAATTGCAACTTAAAAATGTTCATTTGAGAGACATTGTGGTGGAGTGGATTTGACTCCCAGTCTGACCATTTACTACCTATGAGACCTTGTTCACCTCCCTGGGCTTCATTTCTTCATCTGTAAAATGGAGCATGAAGTGGGACTTGGTGGCTTCCAAGGCTTTTTAGCTCTAAATCTATGAACTAAATCTCTTTAAGAAATTCCAGGACTTTGTACTATGCAGTAATTATTATATACTCACTTAGGAATGTTTTGTGTCAAATATTTGGAACAATAATAATTTTGCCCACATAGGCATAAAAACTGAGAATTTGGTCCAAGAATTTGAAATGGGAAACCTGGCAAGACCGCCTTAGTGCTGAAGCTCATGGATGAGGACAATGGCTAAGAGCCACAAAGGGTGGGAGGTAGGGATTCAGGAGATGGCCAGAGAGAGCACTTGAATCCAACCTAGTTAGACTATCCATGTAGCATCTAGTGCCCACTGCTAGATTTGCCATCTATTCAGGAATAGGCATACATGGATTTTTCCATGTTCTCCATGTTATGCAGCCCTGCCAGAACCCTGCGCCTTGGTGGAAGATATCGTACTGCCTCAGCCTCCTGTTGGACTTCCACCCTTTCATTTCTTGCCTTTCTCAGACTGCCTGCAGAGTGGTCTTGGCCCAGAGTTCAGGGGCATCATGAACCACCTATAATTGAGGAAGACAGTTCTTGCCAGTGTTCTGAGTGTTTTTCAGACCACAGGAGAGAGAGAGAGAGAGAGAGAGAGAGAGAGAGAGAGAGAGAGAGAGAGAGAGAGAGAGTGAGGAGAGGAGAGATTGAGAGAGCAGGGAGAAAGAAAGGGGATTCTCTTAGGGATGGGAAAAAAAGGGAAAATGAGATTCAGGTAAGAAGGAAAGAAAAGAAGAATAAAAGAAAAAAGCAAAAGGAAGAATTTGTGAGTCAGGGAAAGAACAATATATGAGAAATCACCACCAAAAAGGCTCAGGAAGGGACCTGAAAGTTCATCCCAGAGATTTTAATTCAAGGTCTATAAACTTAAAAAAAACAACTATAATTGTATTTCAATGTAATTGATTTCCTTTGTAATCTTATATATTCTATGCATGTAAAGGCATTATTCTCAGAAGGTGTCCAAAGGCTTTACTAGACTATCATAGAGTTCCATGACACAAGGTTAAGAACCCCTAATCTAGTCTAGCCTCCTCTCCAGCCAAAATGTCCCTACAGATAGTGCTGCAGCTTCTGTCTCAACACCTAGAGTGAGACTAGGAGCACACTGCTTGTAAGACAGCTCAGCCTGTTCCCCCTGGAGGACAGCTCTCCTTGCTCAGAAAATTCTTCCTTCTTTCCAGCATCTGCTGCCACAAAACTTGGACTCGTTAGTACTAGTTCTCTAATCTTCCACAGTAGAGTCCTTCACATATTTCAAGACCACTACAATGCCCCTTCTAAGCCTTCTCTTTTCAGACTAAAACTACTGGTTTCCTGAGCTGTTCCTTAGCTCTGTATGGTCTCATGTGTATCCCACATGTCACTCTCAGCCCCCATCTGCAGTCTTTGTTCCTCTCCTCTGAACATGCTCTAGTTTGTCAGTGTCCTGATTAAAATGTGATGCCTAGAAGTTCATAAATTATTAAAACTGGGTGAGACTTTAAAGATCATTTAATCCAGCATCCTCATTCTACAGAAGAGTAGACTCTTCTGAGTGAATAAGTGGCAAAAATATTTCTGCAGGTCCTCTTTGAGCCTCTCAGACAAGGACATTTGCTCCAGGCATGGCCCAACTAGGGTAGATTTATAAAGGCACCATTACCTTCCTTCTTCAGGATAACCATGTGGTCATCTCACCTCCTGTTTGAAGCCAGCTCTCTTGTTTACCTCTGCAGCCAGGTTGATGAAGAGTCTTGGACCCATGTTTAGCCTGGAGGAAAGAACACTTGGAGACATTATAGCTGTCCTCTTGTATTTGAAGGACTTTCCTGTGAAAGAAGGAGTAGACTTGCTTTATTTGACCTCAGAGGGCAGAATTAGAGGGTAGAAGTTATAAAGAGGTAAATTTAAGGGTTTTTTCTAATATCCTTTAAAAATTTTTTTTCAATTAACACAAATCTATTTCCCATACTTCACACTTCCCCTCCTCCATTGAGAAAAATAAAACAAAATAAAATTATTATAATAAATATGTATAGTCAAGCAAAACAAATTCCTGGATTAGACATGTCCAAAATATATATGTCTCCAGCTGCCCATCACCTATGTCTCTGTCAGGAGGTAAATAGCATATTCAAAGTAGGTCCTCTGGAACCACAGTTGGTCATTCTGTCGATCAGAGTTCTTCAGTCTTTCGAAGTTGTCTTTACAGTATTGTTATTATAAATTGTTCTGGTTCTGCTCATTTCACTCTGCATCAGTTCATGGAGGTTTTCCAATGTTTCTCTGAACCTGTCTCTCATTTTTGATAGAATAATAGTCCACTACATTCATCTAACACATTGTTCTGCCATTCCCCAATTAATGGACACTCTCTTAGTTTCCAGTTCATACCACGTTCCTTAAGTTAAATATGGATGCTTTTTTCTCCTTTGATCTTTTGGGGATTAAAGACCTAGTAGTGGTGTTGCTGAAACAGAGAGTAAATGCAGTTTAGTAACTTTGCGGGGATAGTTCCAAATTGCTCTCTAGAATGGCTAGATCAGTTCACACTTCCACCAACAGTACATTAATGCACCTGTTTTCCTGTTTCTCCACCCCTCCAACATTTGTCATTCTTTTTGCCAGTCTGATGGGTATGAGTTGGAAGCCCAGAGTTCTTTTAGTTTGCATTTCTCTCATTATTGATTTGGAGCATTTTTTTTAACATAGCTATTGATAGCTTGGATATCTTCCTTAGTAAACTACTTGTTTATATCCTTTGGCCATTTATTCATTGAATGGCTCTTATCCTTATAAATTTGAACTGGTACCTTACATATCTTAGAAATGAGACTTTTATCAGAGAAATTTACTGCAAAGATTTTTCCTATTTATCTATTTGTTATAATTTTAACTGTACTAGATTTGATTGTGCAAAAATATGTGTAGCTATTTAAAATGGAATTTTGCTTTCCATTTTTCCTACTAGACTTTGTTGGTAATATACAGAAATGCTGGTGTTTTTATATGTATTTGTTTTACATGCTGCAACTTTGCTGAAGTTTCCAATTATTTAATTTCATTTTAGGGTTCTCTAAGTAAACCAGCCATGTTACTTGCTTAGTGGTGATAATTGTTTTCCTTTTTGCCTGTGCTTACTCCAATTCCTCAAATTCTTTTTTTCTTATTGTTGCTACTAATATTTTGAGCACTCTCTCAGATCTCATTGATGATAATGGACATCCTTGGATCAGCCCTGAGCTTGTTGGAAAGTCCTCTAGTTTATCCCCATTGTATATATGCGATCGCTTGGTTTTAGATAGATACTACCCATCATATTAAGAAAAGGTCAATTTATTCCTCTGTTTTCTAGTATTTTAAACACAAATGGGTGTTGTGTCTTGTCAAAAGCCTTTTCTACATCTATTGATATAATCATATAATTTTTGTTCTTATTGTTAACATAGTCAGTTATATTTATAGTTTTCCTAATACTGAACCAACCTTGTATTTCTAATTAAAAAACCCTACCAGGTCATAGTGTGTAATCTTTGTGACATATTACTGTAGCTCCTTGCTTTTATTTTATTTAAAATTTTTGCATCAATATTCATTAAGGATATTGCTCTATATTTTCTTTTGTATTTACCAGGTTTAGCTATCAAGACCATATTTGTATCATAGAAGGAATCTAGTGGTACCTCAATTTATTTCACGTAGTTTATGTAATATTAGAATTCAATGCTTAATAGAATTTACTTATAAATCCATCTTGTCCCAGGTATTTTTCCCTCTTTGGGAGTTCATTTGCAACTTATTCAATTTCTTTTTCTGAGACGAAGTTTCTTAAAACCTCTATTCTTGTTCTCTTAATCTGGGCCCTTTTCATTTATGTAAATGTTCATCTATTTCATTTAAGTTGTCCTTTTTATGGCCAGATAGCTGGATAGAGAGTTTCTAATAATTTCCTTTATTTCTTTTTCTTTGCTATGAATTCACTTTTTTATTTTCAATACAGGTTATTTGATTTTTCTCTTTAAAAAAATCAAATTAGCTAGTGGTTCATCTATTTTTTTTATTTTATGTTTTCTATTTATTGATTTTTCTTGAAAAACCAGCTCCTAATTTTATTTATTAATACCAATGGCTTTTGTTTATGGGTGGGGGAGTGTGCTTTCAACTTTTAACAATCTTTGATTTTTAGGATTTCTATTTTGGTATTTAATTGGATTCTAAAATTTGTTACCTTTTTCGTCTTTATTTTAATTGCATGTCCAATTTGTTGATGAAAGTATCTAGTGAGTTAAGACATTTTCCTTAAGCACGACTCTGCCTGCATCCCCAACATTTTGTTACTATTCTCATTGTTGTCCTCATTATCGTGAAATTAGCTATTGTTTCTTTGATTTGCTTTTTGATTTAGGATTAAGTAATTTCATCTACAATTAGTTTGAATCATTGCTTCAATAAACCTTTATTGAATCGCATATTGTTGTGACCAGTAAAGGTTTAATATTTCTGCCTCTTACCATTTGTCTATGAGGTTTTTACACGCTATTTCATAGCCAATTTTTGTAAAGATAGCAGACATTGCTGAGAAATATGTATACTCTTTTCTATTCTCATCTCACTGGAGAGCTATCATATCTATCTTTTCTAAAATTGTAGTCAGGACTTTAACTTCATTATTATTTTTGTTTTTGTTAGATCTGCCTAGGTTGGAAGAAATACACTGAGGTCCCCTACTATTTTATTTTGCTATTTTTCCTTGTAATCTATTTAACTTTTAAGTTTAAGTTTTCATTTAAACTTTGTTGCTATGTCACTGCATATATTCACTGCATATATATGAAGTGCTCATTCACTGTCTGTGGTCTCCTGAAGCGCATAGCATATTTCAAAGTTTCTGCTAAGCTATGATCTTTTGATCACGAATACTTGGATTCCACCTTTTCATTAAAGGTCCTTTTCCCCCTGTAGGATTATACTCAGTTTTGCTGGACAAGTTCTTTTTGATCGTAAATCTACATCCTTTGCCTTGTAGAATAATGCTTATTCAGCTTTCAGCTCCTTTCTGATTGTGGCTCGTTAGTACATGAATTCTTTCTTTTCAGCTGCTTGCAGTTTTTGTTTCTTTTGTCTTGTTTTGCCTAGAAGCTGTGGACAATTTTATTTCATGATTTCTAAAAATATGTCTAGGCGTGTGTGTGTGTGTGTGTGTGTGTGTGTGTGTATGTGTGTGTGTGTGTGTGTTAGATTGGGGTAAGGGGCAAGTGGAGAGTGTTCATGGTCTTTAGGTAGTCTAATGATTAACTTCTTTTAGGTCTCTTCTGATTTTCAAGGAGTCTGTTGCTTGGGTCATGTTTTATACCTCTTGTACTAAACTTAATTCTCCTTACAAATCCTCTATCTTTCTCATATTTCTTTTCTCACTCTCATTTACATTTTAAATCATTTTTAACTTATAAAAACTCTTCATTTCTTCCAGGAATTCTGGTTGAATTTATGTTAGTTTTTCTTTGAGGCTTTACCCAGAGATGTTTTTGAATCATTCCCTTCTTCTGGGTTTGTGTTTTGAGTGTCTCTGTTAGCATAATAGCTTTTTAGGGTGGGATTCTTTTTTCTAAAATTCTTCCAGTTTTACTTCTTGAATTGGGAATTTGTGTTAGGACCAGGCTCTGTGCACTTTTGGAAGGAATGCCTGGGCCTTGTTTGGTTCTGATACTTCATCCTTTGGGTATTCAAGGTTCTCATTCATATTGAAGGCTGGGAACCTGCAAGCTTTCAGAGTACCTGAAACTATTTGATACAGTGCTGTGTACAGTATCTAGTGTATAGCAAGTGCTTAATAAATTCTTATTGACTTATAAATGCTTTATGATCCAAAACAAAATCTGATCACTGCTCTCTTAATCTGAGTTTTGCAAGCTCCTAACTCAGGTTTGGGTCTGTGCAACACCACTATGGACTTGTCCCAGGTTGGATCTCTAGTAGCCTGCTACTGGCCTCAGCCATTGTCAATTAATTAGAAGGCTCTGCAGGTTTAGAGTGATAAAACTACAATTTCCCCCTTAGTTTGAGCCCCTTGCTCTGTTTATAGGCTCCAGAGTGGGCTAGGTGCTGGATTGGAGACACTACTCTGGGATAGGAGCCACACAGCAGCTGTCAGATTCCTTGCCCAGACCACAGCCTCAGGCTTTGACTACACCATGCACTGGAATGTCACCCTTATGCACAATCACCTCCTCAGTCGTCATTGGATCTGTCTCCCTGCTCTGGATACAAATGACAGAACTGCCTGTTGGTTCCTGTTTCTGCTCCCTCCACTGTGCTAGGTCACTCTATAGTGGATCTGAGACCTCTTCTTGGTCTGTTAAACACCTACAGGCCTAGTTCAAGCATCATGCTAGCCTTCTTGGCTAGGCATATCCACTCTCCCCTAGTGTCTAGATTCCTTATGCCAATATTGTCTGGAAAAATGATTCACTATGATTTTCCAATCAAGAATTATCAGTCTGATACCCTATGTCTTGTCCGAGTAGTTGGAGGGACAGAGGGGTTGAATGGAGGTAGAATATACTGGTTCTCCTGATCTATCATCTTGACTGGTCTCTGTAAATTTAAATATAATGTAAAGATAAGTTACCTTATAATTAGAACTACCTAAAAGTGGATTGGACTGCCACTTTAGTGGTGGATTGACTTTTGTTAGATTACTTCACACAAAGACTGGACTATCATTTGTCCAGTATGTAGGGGGAATTCCTTTTCAAGTACGTCTTGTTCTAGATGTCTTCTGTCATCCCTTCCAACTCTGAAATTTTATAATTGCATAACTCTGTACTTGCACAGTTTATTTTCTTTTTACCCTAAATACATTTCATCATTTCTATAGCTCCATGACTTCCTCTGTGTAGGCCTCCCCTACCTTGTGCCAGTTGTAGTCTGCCCACATCTCTTCATTCTCTCCTGGTCAGTATACTGTAGGACTGTGGGTACAGAACAGCACTTATGCTGATAATCTGTTATCCTTTTATTTGTACGATCTGACTGGTCTACCTGCCTTTTTGTTATCAGATATCCTTGATGTTGTCTTAAAGAATAGAGAGACCATAGCAGCCATGTAGTCCAACTTATACAATACACTAAAAACATCCCTAATCTAACATACCCAACAAATGGTTTACCAGTTCTGCTTGAAGATTTCTAAGGAGGGGGAAATCACCACCTCCCAAGGCAGTACATGCTACTTTGGGATGACTCTTGTTTGGAAGTTTTTCCTGACATCAAGCTTAATTCTGCAGCTTCTCCCCATTGGTGATTCTGCTCTCTGGAGCCAAATGGTGTAAGTCTGGTACCTCTCCAACATGACAACCCCTTCACATATCTGAAGACAGTAGTTATGTTTCCCCCAAGTGTTCCCTTTTACAGGCTAAACATATCTAGTTCCTTCAACCTATCCTAATATTTCATGAACTCAAATCCTCCACCATCCTGGTGGACCTCCCTGGACATTCTCCAGATTATCAAAGAAAGCCCTTCCTAAAATGTAGTGCCCAGAACTAGACACAGTGCTACATAGGAGGTGCATTGAGGGCAAAGTGCAACGGGACTGTGACTTCCCAGTTCCTCTCAATATAGTCCAGGATTGCATTAGCTTTTTTAAAATTGTTATTCCCATAATGCAATGCTGACTTATTGTCAGGTTTGTCATCCACTCAGACTCCAAGGTCTTTTTCAGAACAACTGCTCTCTAACTATGCCTCCCTCATTTTATACTTGGGAAGCATTTTTTGGATTAAGGTGCAAGACTCTTCATTTATCTCTATTGAGATTCAGCCCACTGAGGTTAGTGTCTTGACAAGATCTTTTTGAATCCAGACTTAGTCATCCAGTGTGTTAGTTATCCATTCCAGCTTTTTTCATTTACAAATTTAATAAGCATCCCATCCATATTTTCACCCAAGTCATTGGTAGAATATGTTAAAAACAACCCAGGGCCAAGCACAGATTCTCTGAGGCTCTTCACTGGAGGCTTCCTGTCCCATTAATATTGAATGATTAATAGCTACTTTTTGAATCTAGCATCCAACAAGTTCTGGATCCATCCGATTACCTTATTGACTATAATCAGTATCTGTGTTCCCCACAAGAATAATATGAGATACTGTTTCAAAAGTTTTACTAAAATGTAGGCAAACTATGTCTTCAGCAGTGTCTTCTTCTAGTAGTAATCCCATCAAAAAAGGAAATGAGGTTAGTAAGGCATGCCTGTTTTTGATAAAAGATATCCTGGCTCTTTGTATCACTGTTCCCCTTTCTAGATGTTCTCCAACCATCTTTTTAATGATCCATTCTAGAAAGAAAGAGGGAGGCACAGAGGAAGGAAGGAAGGAAGGAAATATTCTTCAATCTCCACTTAGTCCATCAGCTTTCTGTTTGGAGGTGACTAGCAATTTCATCATGAGTTCTTTGGAATTATGCTAATCAGTCACTGAATCTTTCAAAGTTGATTATCTTTACAATATTGCTGTTCATGTATAAATTGGTCTCCTGTTTCTGATCATTTTATTTTCTTTCAATTCATACAAACCTTCCCAAGTTTTTCTGAAACCATCTCTTTCATCATTTCCTACAGCACATAGCTTTACATCATATTCACATGACATAACTCATTCAGCCATTCCCCAATTGATGGGGAGTCCCTCAATTTCTAATTCTTTGCTACCACAAGAAGAGCTGCTATAAATATTTTTGTTGATATAGATCATTTTCCTCTGTCTTTGATCTCTTTGGGGTATAGAGATCTAGTAGTGGTATCACTGGTTGAAAGGTTATATATACACTGTTTAATGACTTTGGGGGCACAATTCAAATTGCTTTCCAGAATGACTGGAAAAGTGCACATCTCTACCAACAGTGTATTATTTATGTGCCTGTTTCTTACATTTCCTCCAGCATTTGTCATTTTCCTTTTTTGTTAACTTAGCCAATATGGTGGGTGTGAGGTGGAACCTCAGAGTAGTTTTAATTTGTATTTCTCTGATTAGCAGTGATTTCGAACATTTTTTCATTGATTGCTTAGAATTCTTCTTCTGAAAATCATGTCATATCCTTTGACCATTTACCAACTGCAGAATGGTTTATTCTTAAAATATGACTTACTTCTCTGTACTCATGCAGTTTTACAGGACTGTCCCATACTTTTATATTCATCCTCTATTACCTACCCTTGCTGTAGAGGCAGTGAAGACCTGAGTTCAAATGTGGCTCCAGACACTTATTAACTGGGTGAACCTGGGCAAATCAAATGAGATAATTATTTTTTAAGAGCTTAGTGCAGTGCCTGGCATATAATAGATGCTTAATAATTGCTTGTTGCCTTTCTTCCTTCCGTCCTCAGTACTTTTTTTTTTTTTTTGTGATTTTACACCACTTCTCAGGTACAAAACATCATTGGTAATATGCTTCAGACTGTTTTCACCCACCATGTGTTTTTCTATTGCCCTCTGAGGCTCCTATAATTTTCATTTTTCTGGGATTGTAGTGTTCTATTATTTATAATCATATAGTATCGCCAGGAGGATATTGTTGTTAAAAAGCTGGACTTTATGATGGGGATCAATTTGGAATTATTGAAAGCCTAGCACCATTTCCCAAATGCAGTCTTTTCCTATTTTCTTTCATTCAAAATTCTAAGTTCAATTCATTAACCACTTTTAGCTCCTGTTCAAGTTATACATACTCAAACTCAGTGAGTTGCTCATCTAAAAGCATGTTATAACCAGGGCACTATGCCTTCTTTCTTCATAGTCCAGCTAAGATCCCAGTTCCTCCATGAAGTCTTCCCCACTCCACTCCCCAATTGAAAGTGTTCCTTTCATTTCAAATTTTCTTAGACATCTGTTTCTGGATCTCTCCTTTGTCCTTGCCTTACACTACTTTGTATATTGCTTATTAGTGAACATGTGTTTCTTCACTCTCAAGCTCCTCAAGGGCATCTTTGTAACTTTAGTGTGCCTAGCAAATTTGTCTTATATATAGTAGGCAATTAATAAATGTTTGTTAAATTATAATGGCCTTAGACAAACAGCATATTAATGGAGTTGACCCCAGGTCTCCTGACTACAAAGTCCAGCATTTTTTTGGACTATACTCTGCTACTTCTCAATTAAATCTTTTCTGGCTAAAGTAATTCTGGATGCTGTCAGTTTCCTCATTGTGACAACTATTTTGCACTAGTTAAAACATCATTTAGGGCAGCGGGGTGGCAAAGGAGATAGATTCCCTGGGCCTGGAGTTAGGAAGACTCATCTTCTGAGTTCAAACCTGACCTCACACACTTACTAGCTATGTAACTCTCAGCAAGTCACTTAATCCTGTTTGTCTCAGTTTCCTCATCTGTAAAAAGAGCTGGAAAAGGAAATGTCAAACCACTCCAGTATTTCTACCAAGAAAATCCCAAATGGGGTCACTAACAGTTAGACATGACTGAAACATGACGAAACAGCAACAACAAAGCATCAATTAACAAATGATGATATTCAGATTCAAGTGTTTTTACCTTGACCCATTTCCCATTTTTTCAGAGCTTGTTTTAAAAAGTCAAATTTGAAATGCTGTAGTCACAACCTGTGTCTTCTTATCTTTATCCTTATTTTTAATTTTGTTTTTCTTGGACCTTTATTCCAAGCAGTCAATGACCTGACTACTGATAGAGGATTCTGAAATGACTCCCATTTTAGTAGTCAGTTATTTCGCAACCATCTGTTGTTGATGTGGTTATTTCCAAAGTTATGTGCTTACTACAGGCAGCACCTTCTAATGCTCTTCTTGAAAGACAATATTCTGATAGAGATGGGAGGTTTCTGAGTGACTTGCAAACTTTTCATTTCTTGATCCCCAAACATATTTTGCTAACAAAAATCTTGCTATCCTTTGGCTCAGAATTGCTGAGTTATTAAGGTATAATTTGGTTGAGTGTGGAACCTCTTATCAGGTTCTTCAGAGAATTTCTCTACTTCTTCATTCCTTGCAACAGATAGAGCCGAATTTCTTCAAGTAATTTTAAACTCAGTTATTGTAAAGCATTGCAAGATGGAGTGACCAAGGATCCCCCAGAAATAATATTTCTTTTTCACCTGTGGGTGCAGAATGGAAGCCTCTCTGCAGACTCTTTTATTCATCTCTCCAGAAAGACTGTATGAGCTGCCCTTCAGCTGGCTGCATTTTCTTTATGTCTTTTGGTTTCACTTACAACAAAAATGTCAAGATGACTGTGGTTCAGTTCCCAAAGCAGTGTGTCAACTGGTTGGTCATTGGACAAAGCTTCCCCATTGAGCACCAACAGCTCAATTAATCTTTGTAGACAGTCTAAGTGTTCTTAGCATCCTCTGCTGCCTTTTCCAGCACTCTGCCATCATGATTGTAGAAGCAGAAGGGGGGCTACATGGGATCAAGAGCTGTTTAGCATTTTTAGCTGTTTAATTGGTTGCCATGGCCCCCAAATTCATCACCTAGTAGCCAACAGTAAGTCTCTCCCTACTTAGTTAGGCTGGTCCTCAGACAGCCAACAGTCTGTCACCAAGACTATACTTTTGAAGCCTTTCCAGCTTGGTAGAATCTGCCAGAGCCTGAATTCTGCTGGACGAGCCTTCCAGAGCACTGACTGGAGCTTGAGGATCTAACTTCAGATCCTCATTGGTAAAATGAGGGAGTTAGATGAGATGGTCTCTGAGGTCCCTTCCACAATGAGGTACTACAGCAGGACTTCTGTAGAGCAGGACACTAAACATATTCCTATAAAAAATTCATATTTTTTCTTGTTAATAATGATAGCTATTACCTAAAATAGTGTTTAAGATGTGCAAAGTGCTTTACATATTCACTCATTTGATCCTCACAAAACCATGCCTGGCAGATGCTATTGTCATCCCTGTTTTCCAGCTGAGGGAGGTTCTTTTCAGCTTTTCATATTTTAAAACCCTGATTCTGCCCTTTAAGGTACTAGCTATTCTTTCCAGCTTTGTCATCTGAAAATCTAAGCATGTCTCCTAACTTTTTTCAATCAACAATTTGAATGCAGTAATGGAGAAAAGCAAAGGATAGGTCCCTGTGGCATGCCTTTAGAGAGACATCTTATTGCCACCAATCAGTGGGTTATCAATGCTCTTCAGTTATGATCGTTCAATTATCTATGGTCCAGCTATTATCATGTAATTCACATCCATCTTGTCATTAAATATAACCTGAGAATTCTTTGTTGTGGGGGATGTGGCTTTCCAGGAGGGACATGGAGAAGAATATGAGGGGAAATTTAGGCGATGTAAAAACAAAACGTTACAATTAAAATAAACACACACACACACACACACTCACACTCACTCACTCACTCACTCTCTGTCTCCTGGGAGATTTTGCCAGATGAGTGAATGTAAGCTTCTTCAAGACTAGGGCTATGCTTTCTTAAAAGGCTTTCCCTAACTCTTTGCACAGGGCCTGGTTCATAGCAGGCTCATAATAGCTGTTTCTTGAATTGAATTGCTGGAATCAAGTCAAATCAAAAGAAAGAAACGCTGAGCAGCATTTCATGTGTCTGATGCTCTGCAAACATGTGGCAGGTACTAGAAGCTGAGGGTACGATCCATTTTCTTTTTTTTTTTTTCAGGAAGCTTATACTTGTAGAGGAGAGACAAACATTAGACACCAAGAGCAGTAATCCTAGAGCTTGAGGGCTGGGGAGGGGCCCAGAGGTCATCTGGTTCAGCCCATTCTCTTTAAAAAGGAAGGAATAAAGGGCCCAGAGAAAGCAGTGGCTGACCTATGTCAGAAAGTGAGGAAGCGGCACAGGCCGGGTTTTGAATCCAGGTCTGCAGTCTCTAAATTCTGAGAAAAAGATGACAGTACTAAGTCAGGAGCTCTGATCTAGGAGCACTAAGAGAAGGTGGTGATGTTACAGAGGAAGAGGAGGAATCAGGCTTAGTAAGCTTCTCCGAAGTATTTGCTTACTATGTGCCCAGCATTGCGGTGAGGATGAAGTAAAAACAGGCCTTGTACTCTAGGACTTCTATCTAACCTAATGGTGGCCAAAGGAAAGGAAGCAATCGAGAAGGGAGAGAGTGAAGAAATGAGGAAAAGAAGTTTGCAGGTATTCCCGGGGGGCAGGACTGGAGAGGGAGAAGAGGTGAGAGGGAAGGGCTAGAAGGCAAAGGATCAAAAGCAAGCAGACAGAAACAAAAACGTCGGGGAAAGATTGGGTTAGAAAGAAAAATCATTAACATGGCACCTGCCCGGAAGTGGCAAGAGCGGGGCCCTGGAAGTCAAGGGTCCAGGTTCACATTTTGGCCCTTCTGCTTCTTATGAGCGGCCTTGGGGAAATCATTCCGTTTCCTGAGCCTCAGTTTTCTCTACACAACAGGACTGCTTTGGTGTTTGCTTCAATTCGGTCACCTAGTGAGCGCCATAAGCAGCTGGTCCTGCAAGCCTGGGACTCAGAGCTCCTGGAAAGCCCTGTTGGTGCCTTAGCCATTTTTACGTTCTCTGGACCCCTTAGCACAGACCTTGGGTGTGACGGACTGGGGTGAATTGGTGTTGCGAACATGGCATTCAGGTGGGGGCCTTCGGAGCCAGCGCCAGGCTGCGCGTGGGTGGAGCGGAACTTGGGAAAACTGAAGGGGGAGAAGAGGGCTCAAAGCCCCTTCCCCAGCCCTTTCTCCTTTCGGTGCTCTAAGAGCTTCACAGAAAACTAGTGCTCTAACCTGGGCTACGCTCCCGAGCGGAGAAACCTGAGCCAGAGGCCGGGGAACCTGTGGTGGAGGGCAGCTCTGAGGAAGGCCCCTCCTGGCCCCCAGGAGCCCGGGTGCAGTCCCGTGGACGTGAGGGCTGTCTGGGAGGGAGGAGGGTGCACTCGTGGGGGGGTCCTTAGGAGGTCTTTGGGCCCCCTCCTTACTGCGGGGTTTCTTCTCGTTCAGGCCTCGGGAGTTTGCTCCTCATCATGCTAGTTCACGTGTTGTATGATTCGCCAAGAAAGACACCCCAGAAAGTCGGTAATTACAAGGATAAGGAGGGGGACCCTTGCCCCAGGTGACTCGGCCAAGCCGTGTCACCGCCGCGTCCAGAGATGCCCCCTCTGCAGGCCCTTGGGTTTGGGCGCCGGCGCCTCCGCTCTCCTCTGGGCTATTACGTGCCTTTCTCGTTTCCTCCCCCATGCCCCTCCGGCGTTCTCCTCCCTCGTCCGACTCTTCTAGTCTTCAGAACGAGCCTCGGGCTCTGCCCTTGAAACGAGGGGCAACCCAGGCTGGCACCTCGGGAGTGCGGGCTTGGCCTCTCCCTGCCTCTGCCCTGCCCTGCCCAGCAGCCCGCCCCTCCCTGCTTCCCCTCCCCTCCCCCTCGGTTCTTTCCCGAGCTCCTGCCCCGCCTCCGCATTCTTGCCACCCACTTGCTGAGCCCCTCCTCTCCGCCCTCTCCGCTCCCTAACCTTCCGCTCCGCCTCCTTTTCCTCCCCTCGCCCCGTAGCTCCTCCCCCTGCCCCTGCAGCCCAGCTCTTCTCCGCAGTCCCTCCTCCGCAGCCTCGCCCTGCAGCCCCGCCCTCCCCACCCCACCCCGCAGCCCCGCCCCCGCTCCTCCCCCCGGCTCCTCCCCCTGGCGGAGGCGGCCGCGGGAGCCGGGCCCGGACGCACCGCATTGTCTCCGCGGCGGCTGCAGCCCTGGTGCGCCCGCCGCTGGCCGCCTCTCCCCGCGCGGCGCTCAGCCCGGACCCGCATCCCCGGCGTCCTCTGGCCCAGACCTGCCCCCGCTCCCGCCGCCGGGCTCGCAGGGTCGGATGCGCCGCGGCGGCCCCGGGCCCCGGCTCGGAGGCTCCCGGCGGCCGCGTGAGGCGGCGCCCGGCCCCGGGGCTGCGTAGGCCCCGCCCGGCCCGGCCCCGCGCGGCCGGGCCCCCGGACAGGTCAGTGCCCGGGGCGGGAGCGCGGGCCGGGCGGGCGGGGCGGCCCCTGGGGAGGTTCGGGGGGCCAGCTCCGCGCTCCCCCCCCAGCCCAGCGACCCGGGCTCACGCGGGCACCGCCCCGGCCCCGGCCTACTCCCCGCCGGCCGGGTCCGGCCTCCGCCGCCTCCCCGGGCCCGGAGCCCCGCCCGGCCCGAGAGCCACTGTGGCCTGCCCAAGCCCTCCGACCTCAGTTTCCTCCTCTGGTAGACGGGGGTGGGAGCCGAGGGTCTCGGGCCGGCCCCGCTGCGGGCCAGCTCTTGCCTGGGTCGAGGTGTCCGACCCTCCCCGGGATGGGGCTGCCGGGCGGGGCTGGCCGTGAACTTGGGGGGCTTTCCCTGTGCGGGCTCCGTTTGTCGGGCCTCCTGCCCCCTCCCCCCGGCCAGCAGAAGGCTGGACACTTTTGGAAACCAGAGCGAACTCTGGGGGCTGGGAGGCTGCCGGCGGCTGGACGCTGCGTCCCTGCTGCGGCCGCGCTCCCGCATCTTTTGTCTGTTTTTAATTTTTAAGGAGGGTGCTCGGCCCCTCCCGGCCGGTGAACCGAAAGCCGGGGAAGGGAAATAACTGGCCCAAGACCTCCTGGGAAGCCCGTGAGGAGAGGGAGCTGTGCCTGGGACTGGACCCTGGTGGTCCTGCTTGCTTCCGCTTAGAGCCTTTCGTTTCAGGGACCCCCTCGGTCCCTGCCGAGGTGTGTGACGTTCACTTTCAGTTTTCGTAGCCCGTGACTGCTAGCATTCGCTTCACCCACGGTCTGAGGGACTACCTGCTTTTGCCTTCCCCGTCCCTTTCCTCTCAGCACCTCCAGGTTCTTTTCCCTGTCCACCCTGCCTTCATCTGGACTTGTTTTTGGGGGGTTGGGGGCGGGGTGTCTCCTGGACCAGGCTACACGGCCTTTGCCTTGTCCAGCCGTTTGGTGCTGGAGCACCACTGGATGATCTGAAATCTAATTAGAATTACTGTGGGATTTTCTTCTCGTCGTGAATCAGCTAAAATACAGGGACTGCCAGGCTTTCTGGTTAAAAATAAAAATGGCAGACTAATGAGTCAGGAAAATCCTTTTCCAGGACCCATGTCTTCTGCCTTTAACCATCTCTTCCAGTGCTCCAGTACAGACAAATATTTGACTGTATTTAAGTCACAAGTGAGGTTCACCACAGCACTGATTTCACTCCAGGCTCTGGAGAAGGAACTTCTTTTCTTAGTTAAGAAGTAAAAAGACCTGCCTCTTCTCCCACTAACATACCTACTTAGTCATGTTATCCAGAAATGTTACCCCCCTGGGAATGAGCTGATAAATATTTGTATTTTCCACTACCAACTCATTCTTAATCTAAATTCCAGTCCCAAAAGACATGGGGCAAGAACTTTTAAGTAAGCTTCACTTAGTGATGAAGATATTTGTGGAGGAGCCACTAACTGCAAAAGGGAGTAAATTACAGGCCCCTAACCTCTAGGAATTTGCACCTTATTGTTGCCCCTTTGGGCAACCACCTACCCAGGCACCTTCTTGACATGTAAACTCTAGTGGCAGTACCTGCCAAAGAACTGTTTCCAGTTATTCCTTGGATACAGCCCACAACTTTATTCTCTGTCCTTGCTCTTGAGAAGGTAGGTGGCCTTCCTGGTAAGTAGATGCTGTTCTGCAGTCACTTTCCTTTTTCTCTTGGGATGCTCATCTACCTCTTATCACTGCTCCTTTTGGTGAGATGCTTCAGAATGGAATCCCCAGTCCTCTCCTCCTTTTCCTGGACTCTTGACTCACTGACCTTTCTTTCCCTTTCTGGTCCTGGTTTCCCTTCATACTTTTGTTCAGGACATGCTATTTACTCCTCCCACTTGTACTTGCTGTTAACTAGCAAAGAAGCTCCATCCCTCTCTTCCATCTGTCCCCACAGATTCCCTTCGCTTCAGGTTACCTCAGACATTTGTTCCTTTATATTTCAGTGAGGAGTTCTTCCTCACAGCTGACTCTTCTAAGCTTTCACTTCCTACATCAGGGGTTTGGCTTTTTTAGAAAAATTGTAGATATAATTTATTGAATTTAACACACAACCTCATTACCATAATTGATTGGAAATGAGCTACTCCTTAAAGGCATACTTTGTTTCCTAAATTCAAGCCCTTGATTTTTTTCATGGCTTCTTATTAATACATTAACTTTTCAAGTGAAGTTGAGTTTACTCACATTTTCCCTTTCTAATTATTCAGCTCTTCCAGCCCTCTCCCTTTTCCCACCCCCTCCCCCATGACTGTCTGTTTCTGACTCTGGCTCAGCCCCAGAATCTACTCTTTCTCAAGCCACATCCTTTTTCCTGCTTTAATCATTTCATGTCTCAGCTACTTTGAATCCCATAATTCTGACATTTTCAAAAGGAGAGTGGGCAAATTAAGAGGCTAGATCCTATGAAGGATTGTAGTTCTCCCTGGCATTGGGTAAACATATGTGACTGTCTTTTATTTATCCTGTATGTTTCAGAGAATGGCACATTGGTTCTCTTTTGTCTGAAATGTGCCTTTCTTCATTAGGAGTATACATCAGACCTTTCTTCTAAAGCCACAGACACTGGATCACAACCCAGACTGGCCACACCTACCCATCTTCCTAGTAGTAGGCATTCCCAATCACCAGGCCCCCAAAATCTGGGTATCTAGAGGGTAGATAGTTATCGTTCTGGCTATACTGCTACATGGCTCAGTGATCATGATCATGGGGTTTTCATCCCTTCCTTAGGTGAGTCTGAATGTAGGCAGGTTAATATTTTGTAAAATGTTCAGTGTTCAAACCACTGCAGAAGGCCTATGCTGACTGGGCCTTCCCCCCTCAAAAGGCCTCTCTTGTAGAACTTAACACACAAATACCTGTGCTGGCATTGGCAGTAGGGAAACAGGAATAGGGAACCTTTCAAAATGGTGCTGTGTACCTACAGTCCATCGGTTTTGTGCCTGTGTTCTCAACTGGAAAACAGGACAGTTCCCTATCAGTAGGAGAACTTTGACTAACGGGACACTACAGGCTTCCCAGTGGTGGTCAGGAAGTGCCATGTGACTGGCTTGCAGCAGTCTTCACTCTAGGGCCTGCCTATTCACTTCTCCAGGGACCTAGTACTCGAGTGGCAGAAAGGTTATGGAAGTACTAACTGCCATCCTCTTGTGCCCTCAATTTTGGGATGTGCAGGTACTCTCTCTGCTAGTCGGTAGTAATCCCCTTTTAGCACTTTATTTACAGAAGTTCAGGATTAAGCACTTCAGTGAAAGGGGTCCTACAGAGATTTGGTTTTAATTACATTTCTTTCCTGACTTCTAATTGAAGTTTTAAACTTATTGAACCAGTTGGGAAGTTTTAAGCATCTTTATTTCTATAAAAATTGTATTCTTGTTTGATAAAACTTCATTACATGTGCATCACAGTTCAGACAGGTACCCTTTAAGGCAATTCACATCACATGTTTTGAAGTAGTGTTCTATTTTGGTCTGTCTTCAAGTTGAATTCACAGTTACATCAGAAAACTACTGCTTTTGGATACTTTGCTAGTAGTATTTGAGGCAGGTATTTGTGAAGTCATTGGGGAAGTGAACTACCAATTCAGCAGATTAATCATGGCTGTTCAGGGAATTTTTTTTCACCCTAATTCATTAGAAATAACTATCAATGAACCCTCAAATTAGAAAACATTTAAGGTTTTTTCTTTACTTAGCTGTAATAAGAAATTTAGGTATTTAGGATTTTCTTTAACAGCAACCCTGTATGGTAAATTTCATTGTCTAATATGGTTGTAAATTATTCCAGTTAATACTTATACTATACACAGATCACCGCATATTTACGATACAGTAAAACATTCACTATATGATCGAGCATATTTGTTCAGTTTTAAACTTAGATAATTCTTCTAGCTAGGTCAACATGAAAAATATAATACTGGGTTATGCAGCAAACCATATTCTTTCAATTTATTCACAGATTAGTAAAGGAAGAAGAACATTCTTTTTCGATTCACAAATGATTTGTAAATTTAGACTGAATCACTTGGAAATAAGAAAACATAGAAGCTAAATTAGCACTTTCATTTTCTCAGATGAATCCAGGTAGATAAGAAATTTGGACAGGTTTACTGGTTGTGCTGCTCCTTAAGGAGAGGTGATTGTTGAATGTTGGGGCCGTAGTCAGCTCTTGTACGGCAGTTAAGGACTCTGGTAAGTTGAACATATGTTGTCAGAAGTAAGTTGTAGATTTCATGACCTCTTGAGAGTTATTTTTCAGACCATTTTTCTGAAAAGAAATTTAATAGATTTCATAGTCTTACTATGCAATTTCAAGTTTCAATCACCCTGTCTTAAATTTTGGCATATCTTAAGTTTAACAGTATTAACATGTGTTTCTTACAAGCTACTTAAGGGAATTTAAATTTCTAAAGATTAATTTTGGGGAAAACGTTTTCTGGTCCACTTTGGGGACACATCCACCAAGAAGCCTCTTTTCTGTCATTATTAGTCTTCCACCAATAGCCTAGATGGGAGGCAGTGTAGGCTTAGAGCTCAGTGAGAAAACAATTATGGAAAAGAAGCGGGAGGAGAGGAAAGCGTTTCCAGGGAACAGAGGTTATCTTTAAGTCTATTTGCAAGGCCAGTATTTTCCAGAGACAAGACCCTAGAGAACACTCACTGAATCCTAAGCTAATAGCATCTACTCTATCCTGGGTTAAGTCTGATTCATCTTGCCTAATATTCTTGCTTCACGAAATGTGTTATAGGTGAGGATGGTTGCCCTTTCATGACATCAACCTTGAATATTATATGTGTATACTGAACATCCCTAGCATTCTTTGGATGATACTATCACCAGTGAATTTATGGAAACCCTTTGAAGCTCTTTTTTCAGGTTGTACCACGTTGAAAAGGCAGTGAGTTGTCAGAGTTTGTCGGTTGTGTAAAGTAGCCCATTTGAAAGAAACCACGTTGTTTCAAGCTAGTGTTAATTGTGCTCAGCCTTTGTTTTCTTAGTATGAAAGTCCCCTTCCACCTATGGGGAGAGAGGGGAAGGGGTGGGTGTGTGTGTGTGTGTGTGTGTGTGTGTGTGTGTGTGTGAGCCACTAAATGTTCAGTGAGTGAATGATTTCACTTGAACCTTTCTTGGGTTTATTCTCATGGCAGGAGTGATTGCATTATAATCTACCAATCAGAATTGAAAGCTCTCTGCAATCTGAGTCCTGAAAAAAAGGAAAAGACTCACAGTAAAATCAGAATAGGAAGGCTTGGATGGTAGAATGGTGCATAGTTCAGTGACAAGAACTGCCAGATTTGAAAGCAGAGGGTTTGGGTTCAAATCCCTTAACATTTCAGGTCTCGTTGTTCCCGTCAGTAAAGTGAGTGACCCCTTGCAGCTCTGTGATCCCAGACAGAGGCCTGTTTACTTGGATCACAGTGATGCTGGCTCCCTGGTATGCAGCCCAGTTCTCTCCTTTGGGTAGCCTCTGGAAGACCAATCTGTCTTTGTCCGAGGCCTCAGCCCAGCATGTTCAATAAAGAGCGTTTATTAAAGGCTTGCTTCTCTGCCAGGCACTGTAGTAGAAAGATCATCAGATCTAGAGGCAGATCTAAAGCCAGATGGCAAGCCACCTAATCTTGGAACCTCAGTTTCCTCAACTAAAGATAAGAATAAGTTTGGACCATTGTGAGGATAGTGTTTTGTGAAGTGTTATGAAAAGTGTCATAAAAATGAGGACCTTGGTTCCCCAGAGCACTGCTGGCCACATCTTAGGAAAAGAGCTAGAAGCCTCCCTTGTGAACATCGGTGAGTTTCATGCCATCAGTCTCAGTTGGAAAGTCAGTGTATTTTTGTGAATTACTTCCCCAGTCTTCCTGCAGCTAGGATGGTGCTTTGCTTTGCTTTTGCCCATCACTCCAATAATAACGTCTGCTCTTGTTACCAAGTTTGACCAGGGGGGTGAGGGAAGGGGGGACTCTGCAATTAGGGGCAAAAGCCCCAATTTTAGTGCTGAAGCTGTGGCAGAAAGCAGTCTGCAGCTGTTTGGAAGCCTTCCTTTGCTCTCCTTGTTCTGGCCAGCACATGGAGGGGGTTTGTTCACCCCACTGATTTCTTCTATCTTTGGTACATACAGAAGCCTGAAAACCTTCACTGCTTACAGTTTGGCTGGTCCACCCTTCATCGGGAAGAGTCCCATGGGCAGCTCTTCATTCCCATTCCCTGTGCCCTGAGGGGCAGCAGGAAAGGCAGCTGTATGGTAATTGGGGGAAGCGGGGGCAGCTTTCCTGCCTGAAAAGGCAGAGCTCTGACTGCTCAGCTCTCGAGAGTCTCTGGCATTGGGGCCTCTGATTCTCTCCACTTTGGCTGGTTTGGTGAGCCAGCTCCCCTTATCTTGGAAGCACCTCCGGGGCTTTTAAGATTACTGGATACAAAGCTTCAGCCCTTAATTCTGATCAAAGAATTTTTTTCGTAATAACCAAGTAACATTGGAGTAAGTTATTTAGGGCTTTAAAGATGTTAAGCATTTCTTCCCTTTCATGATGAAGGCCATGCAAGCCAGCTTTGTTTCAGTGGACGGCTATCTGTGAGTTCTAGGAGTGACTTGGTAATGGTGGCATCTCTTAGGTACTTCCTGCAGACAGGATGCCTCAGAGTGGCTATCCACTTGGTCACAGGCAAAATGGTAAATGATAGCTCATATATATATATATATATATATATATATATATATATAATATATGTATATGTGTGTGTGTATATATATATATATACATATATATATGACTTAAACTCTTGTGTGGGTTGTCCCTCTCCCTTCCGTCACTGTCTTATATAATATATATTATATATATATATAATATATATTATAATTATATTATAATAACTGTCTTAGTAGAATGTTTTAAAAGTATCTTTGAATGGTGGAGGATAAAGTACAGGGACTTCAGTCCCTCCGTCCTGTCAGAAGAACTGAGATCAGCACCTTAGGGACTCTACTTCTGAAGATGTTGTTCTTCATATTCAAATCCTAGGACAAATAACACTCAGCTGAGTTTCCTTAAATCAGAACTGCAGGGGATGGGGGCGGAGTAGGCTGATGTGGCACTGCAGCACTCACCATACAAAGCTTCTCTTTTGAATCCCTGGACTCAGTTCTCTTAAGTGAAGCCTCACACTGCCCTCACCCAGTCTGCCTCTAGATGGTAAGCTTGAGTTTTTTATCTTAGAAGATTTCATCACTTTTCCTCAAACCTAAAATTGAGACCTCAAGGTCCTTGTCCAGCCTGTTTTCTTCCTGAGCCCTTCCCCAAGCACTGTGGCTATAGATGGAAGACCCTGTTCCCCACATCTGTAGCAGACCTTAGCCTTACCCCTAACAGGTATCTCACTCAGACTCCATCTTCCCTGATAATTGGACAGAACCTCAAACTAATACAATTTCCTGTGGATACTAATGTTATCAAGCCTTTCTGAGCTGTGGTAGGTAGTGTCATTGCTGGAACTAGAACCTGAAGAGGAAAAGTCTTAGGGTCATTGATTCATTTGAAGGGCTCTTACGTGGGAGAAAGAGTAGACTCACTCTGCTTTGCCAGGCCAGAAATAGCACCTGAGCTCCATTCAGCAAACAAGTACCCCTGCCTAGAGGATCATTAGGACATTGAAATACAAAATACTTGGTAACATAGGATACACTGACACCTGGGGCGGAGGAGGAAAGCTTTCTTAGGGGAGGTGACCCTGGAGTTTAGCTTTGAAGGAGAGGGATTGCAGTGGGAAGAGGTGAAAGCATTTCAAGGCCTGGGGAACAGTGCTTTCAAAGGTGAGGAGGAAGGGATAGAATGCCATGTGTGGGGAACTGCAGTAGGTTGGTTTGGCTGAAAGTCCATGAGGGAAAATAGAGGCTGGTGCCAGACTGAAAAGAGCTTTCAATATAAAACTGTAGTTAGTGTTTTATCTTACATGTAATAGGGAACCATAGAAGCATCTCAAGGAAGGGAGTGAGATTGCCTCACCTTTCCTTTAGGAAGCATCCAGATGCATTTGACAGTTGTGTGGACCAGAGTAAGGGGGAGTTCCTAATCTCTCCTTCCCCAATCACTTGTCAGTAGGCCAGAGGAGAAGTTCTAAAGGCTTGAAGTAGGTGGTGACGGGGTCAGTAAAGAGAGGGCAAGGTGTTCAGGCCTGCACACAAAAAGTTGCAATTGCCAGAGTAAGTGAGAGAGTAAGAAAGATGAGCAGAGAAGGCGATTCCAAAGTTATGACCCTGGGTGACTAGAAGAATGGTTGTGTCCTTGGTAAGAACAGGAACATCTGAAATAGAGACAAGTTTAGAAAGTGAATGAGTTCCCATGGGGCTCTTGGGAATTTGAGATGTCTGTAGGATATCCAGAGGGAGGTGTCCAGAAGGCATTTAGTATTGGAGGAGTGGAGCTTGGAAGACACAGGATTGGAGAACATACAGAGATGATTGTAAAGCCTTCCTGACAATTGATAACATCGTCAAGAGATTCTTTTGTGTCCTGGGACCTTTTGGTAGTCTAGTGAATCTTGTGGACCTTTTCTCAGAATAATGTTTTAGCTTTTTAAAAATTCCTAATGGAAGGAAATGATCAATTACGGAAAGATTAGTGAAAGTTATGGCGTCATTTTTTTTTCCCATCTAAGTTCACAGATTCGTAAAATACGTCTGTGGGCCCCCAGTTTAGGAACCTTTGGTGTAGAAAGACTAAAATATGGCCCAAGACAGATCCTGGGGGTGTACCCGTGCCTGGGGGCCCTTCTGAACAGACACAGAGAATCCTCTTAGAATGGTGGGTCTTGGAAGAGACTTTAGAGATTCCCTTTTTAAAGATTCTTCATTTTATAGATGAGGAAATTCTGACTCAGAGAAAAGAGAAGTATTCAGCTTTTAGTGAACTAAAATCTCAGTCCCTTCTTCTGATGCCTGGGCATTACTAGCCCATACCTTTTTCCATTTCAACTCATGGAGGGAGAAAGGACACCCTCTACTCCTGTTGAGCACACAGCACCTCCCTGTTGGCCAGAGAGCACACCAGCCATTCCTCCCTATGTGGTTTCAGTACATGAATCACTTTGCAGGGGCCCTACTTAAGCTTAGGCTATATGACAGTTACTTAGGAATTTCACTGGCACTTTTCTTGTCCGTGTGTGAATAAGCTAGCTCAGCGAGATGCAGGGACATGACTTGAGGACCAAGAATGGTGAGTGAGCTCTGTGCCCTACATAGGGGCCTTGTTTTATCACTTGAACAGTCAGCTGCAGGCAAACGATCCCTATTGTGCCTCCTTATAGTGTCTTTTGTTGATTGCACTACCTGCCTTGTTCCTACCTCCACCTAACAAGGGCTTCAAGAAGCCTTTTAAGTCAGAAGATGGAGCCAGTCTTGTGACCTACAGAACTAGAGCAAGTCAGGGGAGGATGTTCTCCTTGAACTGGTATTTTGCTTCTCTCTGAGGGGTGCTTTCTATTCTCTGGGGGAGGAGTAGAATGGGAATCTGGACCCTTGCCCAGCTTCCCTTGCCCAGTAGCTCATTTCACTGGTAGTATGCTGTGGTGCAATCAGAAGCACCCCCCCGCCCCCCACCACGCAAACATCAGGACTGAAACCCATTGCAAGGTGACTTAGGAGGAGACATTATCCCTGTCTCAGCTGTCAGCACACTTAATCACTTCTAATTCTATGGTAATAACCCACGGTTTAGAGTTTGCAAAGCTCTTTTCTTACTGTAACCCCACGAGGTAGATAGTGCCAGTATTACTACCCCTAAAACCTGGAGAGGTTAAATACCTTGACATGAAATGATTACAGGGGTTTCTTGCCCCTTAAGTTTAGCACTCTCCACTATATAAGCACTGCCTCCTTCTAAGCTCCATTGAAGTCTCCTTCAGCCCGGGTTCTGAGGTGGCTTGTTTTTTGATGGGATTTAGTCTTAGCCTTGTGCACTGCATAGCTTTGGAGCTTGGAGGCAGTGACACCTACTGGCTTCTGATGGATGGAATGACTAAACATGTGCAGTGAGGAGGTATGGAGCTTTAGGGGGCTCACTTCTGACTTCCAGCTCCACATTGCGGGGAGAGAGGCTGAGCTGCAGCTGGCATCTCTCTGACTCACAGGATGTCTGCAGTAGACAGATGCCTAAAGATGCCCTGCTAGTGGAGGCCGGCACCAGTCCTAACAGCCTCTAAATCATTCTGGCTTTGGAAAGTGCTTTGCAAACATCAGCCAGTGCCAAGTGCCATGTTCAGACATTAACAGGCCCTGGGGAAAGCCAAGCATGGTACAGTTGGTAACGATGGACCTCAAGTACCTGTTTTGTTATGCTCTAGCAAGAGCTGTTCTTTCCTCTTTTTCATTTGGAGAAATAAAAACTTGGAAAGAGAGTTGTCAAGAAAAGTCAGTCTTACATTGGCAGAATGAGGATGGAATTTGGAGCAGGGCATGTATTATATAATCTCCCTAGAGACATCCTGATTTGGTGTTAGGATGCTGGCTCTCTCCTGCTGTAAGATAGATCCCTGACCAATCCCCACCCCCCAAGAAGATACAGTGTACCTAAGCCTGAAGCTTGGCTTACTTCTTTCCCATCCTGTTTCCCATGCCATATTCAGAGTTCTGGCATCTTTAGGGGACTACCTAGGCAGTGCCTATACAACTCCACCGCTTACTAAGAAAATTCCGCAAGGCACTGACCTGATCAGACAGATCAGAGGCACCTAGGAACCTTAGGGGTCATCTAGTCCATCCTCTTTGTTTTGTAGTTGAGGATACTACTTAGAATGATTAAGTGATTTGCAAATGGTTGCGCAGTATTATATGTTAGAGCAGGGATTTCCAGGCCCTCTGGATCCATATCTGGTACTCTCCTAGCTCTTGATTTTAGACTACTGAGGACCAGTAGAGCAGGTCTGACTTCCAGTGTTTCTTTTCTACTAACATAGGAGAGCAGGACTTTGTCCTTGGAGCAGATTGGGAGACCTGGGAAAGATCTTAATGTAATCTCATTATGCTGAGCTTGTCACGGGGCAGAGTTGTATTTGGTTATCCCAGAAATAGCCCAGCCACCTTTATTAGAACAGGTAAGGAATTGACCTCCAGGGTGACCACACAGAAAAGCTGCTCCAGACTTTGATAGACCATGAAATATTCCCTGGCCATATCATGGCCCTGTCATGGTGTATTGCTCAGTAATAGTATTTTAGAACCTAAGTTCAAATCTGTCCTTCAGCCCTTGCTAGTTGTGTGACCATGTCTAGCCACTTAACTCTCAGCCTGAGGGTTTCTTATCTGTAAAATGGAGGTAGTAATATTAGTGTTCTTCATGAGATTGTGAGGGTCAAGAGAATGCATGGAAGGCACTTTTTCATAGTCCCTTGAGGTTTGTGTTGTTTAAGGTCTGAAAAGTCAGAGTGGAGTGGTTTTTTTTTTCTCCCCAGATAGGGCCAGCCCAAGAGTCCTTTGCTTTTCTACTCTCCAGAGCTAAAATTCTACCTTTGCCAAGGGTAAAGGTTTTACTGTTAGTCATGGAATCCTAGCATCCTCAAATACCAAAACTGGGAGGGACCTTAGAGACATTCCCCATCCTTGTACAGAAAAAGAGATTTAGGCCCAGATAGGACGGATTTGCCTTACTGCCACAAATCTAGTAAGTGGAGTAGCCAGGATTAGAACACACAGCCCTCAACTTTGTGCCAGTGTTGGGTTGAGTAGGGACTGTGGTATTGGAAGTTATTTTCCCACCCACTTACCCTCTACTAAGATAACCAGGTGGCACAAAGGACAGAGCAGCAGACCTGGACTCAGGGACTCCTGAGTTCAAAGCAGGACTTGCCCTAGGCAAATTACTTAACCTTGGTTTGCTTCAGTTCCCTCAATGTAAAATGGGGAGAATACCACCTACTTTGCAGGGTTACTGTGAGGATCAAATGAGATAAATTGTAAAATGTTAGCTATTATTATGACTAGGTTTTAAAATTTTTCATATCCCTAATGAACAACTTAATGATTTACATATGAGCTGAAAGACGACAGGAATACAGGAGTCTTAACAAGGTTAAAGGAAACTATATTAAGGGAGGCAAGTAGGTTCTGCCAAAAGTAGTGAGTGTAGGGAGTGTGTCACTCAGTGTTTGTAATAGGGAGAGATGATTTAAACCATTAGACAGGAAGACTCAATTTGGAAATAGATGTAGCAGGACTCATTTTTTATTTTAAAGTTGTTGCTTGTTTTTGCAAGTTTAGAAGCTTTTGAGATGGACTTTAAAGGTTAGTTAGCCCGCATTTTGCTGATAGGAAAATTAAGGTAGAGAGAGATAGGGAAGTACTGTAATTTGCCAAAGATCACACATATAGTATATCGTGGAGCTTATATTCAAAATTGTGTCCTTACAGCTCAAAAACAACGCTTTTGCCACTAATGTTCTTTCAGATTTATTTTTGCAGATGTGTCAGAAATTTTATCCATTTTGTAATTTCTGTTTGTCACATTCATTGAAGCAGAAATTTCTGAAGTCATTGTAAGATGACCCATTTCCAGTTCATCAA
The DNA here is from genome assembly GCA_028658325.1 of Potorous gilbertii. Lineage (NCBI taxonomy): Eukaryota > Metazoa > Chordata > Mammalia > Diprotodontia > Potoroidae > Potorous > Potorous gilbertii. The sequence goes on along the minus strand of CM053771.1, from coordinate 58,309,111 downwards.
GTCACTCGTCAATTAGTTTAGGAGATAATTTTGCCAGGATGTATTTGGACAGCAGTCCAAAATACAACAGTTACAAAAACTGCAACCAGGTTTTGTATTCTCAGTATTTTTCCTTGGCCCATTATAATTAAATGACATGGCAGCTTTTAAAGTTTTTTAACTGCTTTTAATATATATGCAAAGTATAGGGCTTTGAATTCTGTATCAGCATGAGAAACTTAAAATACTGTGTAGAGAGATATTTTTTTTTATTTCTAAATAATTCTCTGATAATAAAATTGTACCAGAAGAAAAGTATGCTGCAGTGGAAATTACTATTCCTAAAAGCTAGCTTGTTACCATTTCTATATTCTTAAATGAATCCAGACTAACTTTTGTAAATTCATTAATGTGACCTGTAAAAATCTCATCAGCAAACACTTCTTGGCTAATTCCCCTTTAACCCTGAATTTGATCATATTTTAGAAAGAGATGGTTGCTGGTTGCTTATGTTGCAGCCAAATGCTTGTAGTAAAGGATTGAGAGTCCTGGCATTCAGTCAAAGTAGGCCTTCGACTTTTCTACATCATAGTTAGTATGTATTAGGGCTACATAGCTTGAAATTAATGATTTCTGCTCTGTGATGATAACTTAGATCTTTATTCTGTCTTAAGTGGGTTTGGTTTTTTTGCTTTTGTAAAAAATTGTACAATACCTTTAGAACTTGATTTCATTTCATTTGATTTCAGTGCCCCACCCCTTCCCTCCATTATAGTTATTTGACATTTACTAAGCGAGTTTCAAACATAGGAATAGGGGTATTTAGATGAGCCTGCGTCCGTGCTAGTCTAGAATTTTGGTATGCTCCTTAAGGGAAGAACCTTCCTGTTTTGTTTTGTTTTTTAATCTAGTCTTTCTTGTACATAGTAGATGGTTCCCAAATCTGTGTTGATTAAAAATAGAGTGGGTTTGGAGGTGGAGTTGGTTGTCTTTAAAATAAAAAATTCACAGGAAATAGTTGAGGTAAGATTTGAGGGAGAGTGGAGGCACGATGTCACTTGTTGGGCTTAGGTTAAATGAGATTCATCTCACCAGAATTTAGACTAGATGAGAGCTCCTGAACCTTTTTGTGTCCTGGACCCCTTGGGCAGTCTGGAGAAGCCTGAGGACTATTTGTCATGTTTTAAAAGCATAGAATTACGAAACAAACAAAAGGTTAGAAGAAATAAAAATGTAGGGTTTTTTCACCAACCAAGTTCATGGACGTTCTGAATCCATCCAGATACCCCTCAGGACCACCAGACTAAATTCTTAAGTTTCTTTCCAACTCTCTAGGATTTTGTTCTTCTCTGGTTCACTTGAGCAATGGATGCGAATCCATAGAAAACTAGTAGTCATGAAAATAGCATTTTGCAGAAAGATGAAAGTCCTTTGAGATTAATAATGGGAAGAGAAGAGTCTGTGGAAAGCAGTGGATTGGGTAGGAACTTTGGCCAGATCATGGCTTGGGTTGTCACTGTCTCTAGGTTGGTTACATGTTCCCTGTTGATCAGAATGGTTTATGTACTTATTTCTACAAGTTGATGTTGACCATCCCAGATTATAGTCTCCCAAAAGACAGTTACCATGTTTGTGTAACCGATTTAAAACACTTTGAGCACAGGGCTTCTAATAGGGCTAATTTTCAAGTGGTATTGGAGAATTTCATAGTTGACAACCTCCCTTTTTAGGTATGTATGAATGAGGGTGCCTGTTACGGCTTAGGAGATAGTCTACTCTCCAGTCCTCTTGTCCAGGCACATTTTTGTCAGATTGTTTCCCTTTGACCCAACTTTACCCCGTGTGCATCTCTGTCTGGGTCTCTGGTTCTGATCCATCCTTCTTGTGTCTTCATATTTCCCCTGCTACAGAGACAGGTAAGGGCATTGTTTATGCACTGAACGACCTCAGCAGCCCCGGCATGACCTCAGGGAACGGAAATTCTGCCTCCAGCATCACTGGCACTGCCCCCCAGAATGGTGAGAATAAACCACCACAGGCCATTGTGAAACCCCAAATCCTGACGCATGTTATCGAAGGGTTTGTGATCCAGGAGGGGGCGGAGCCTTTCCCGGTACGGACTACTTCTTTTCCCCTTTTTCAAAAAAAAGTTTATTTTGGATGTGTATTAATTTTTTTAACAATTCCATGCAAAATCTTGAATATACTAACCATTCCTCCTCTCTTTGTACCATGTCTTAAAAGCCCATTTCTTTCCAGGACCAAGTAAGTATTCACCCAGATCCAACATGGCTCAGTGGACCTAAATGAATTAGCAAATTCCCTAGGGAAGCCACAGTTTCTGGTCAGAGAGGCATCTGTTGACTATTGCAACATGATCAAACCTGTGAAAAGTAGCTTTCTAGAAGTTGAGGCACAATATTATTCCTCGGATTCGAACACCTCCTGTGCAGTACCAACATGAAAGTCAGTAGTGTGACTGTTATTCCCATGATGCTTGAATTTGTTCACCTAAGAACGTGAATTCAGATGAGAAAGCACACTAACTGAAGAACAAGAGGAATCTTGTTAGAAGCAAATTCTCATTGTCTGCCTAAGTTAGAGTTTGAAAGAAGAGCCATGTAATGTGATCAGGCAGTAGCTAATGTCAGCACTGGTAAGGGTCCCTGAAAGGCCCTCCTCCAAAGCAGGGGCTTTCAGAAGACTTATGGAGGCAGTGGAATTGAGAGGACCAGTAGAAGTGCTCTGTAGCAACGAGAAGCCCTGTGAAGGGCAGAACTTGTTGGCCCAGTGGAAGCTGGGTTGAATTGGAAGTCAGAGTATTGATTCAAATCCTGTCTCCGTCATTGACTACCTGTTTGTCCTTGGGTCAATCAGTCACCTATCCTCCCTTGACCCCAGTTTTCTCATCTGTAAAATTAGAGAGCTAGATTAGATGACCTCTATGGTTCTTTTTGTATCTATATCTTTGTCCCAACTATAGACCCCAAAATATAGAAGACTAAAAAAGTAGCTTCTTTGAACAACAACAAAAAAAAAAATCACAGGGAAACTGGAGGAACTGGTTTGAGGGACTTCACAACAGATAGTTCTTCTACTTGATATTTGCTTTACAGGCTGAAGGGACTCAAAGCCCTGAGTGTTTTAGCACCCCTTCCAGTTGTAGGAACTCTGGTCACCAGAGACATTTCCACCAGCCCCTAGAGATATCAATCTGCTTTTCTACTGTAGATCTGGCAACACTGATTGATTAACATTAACAGACATCTTGCATATAATCTAGAGATAGAGGAGCTGACGACTCTGAAGGATGATAAAAGATAATGCATTTTGGAATCAGCTGCAGGGTATTGTAGACCAGGAATGGAGTGGGTATAAGTGGCCCAGCCCTGGACTGCCCTACCCTGTCTGGTTGGACCAGAATGTCCTTCCATAAACCTGGTCTCACTAGGCAACACCTGATTCAGGGGAAACCAACTAAGCTTCTAAGAGTAGCGTCTGAGAGCATTGTTTAGCCCACCATTCATTCCCCTGGATCTAAGCACTGTGTGATTTGACCATTTGTGTGGTTGCATTTTCAAACCACGTTCTACATGTCAGAGGAAAAATAGTTGAAATGAAGACTCTGGGCTAGCGTCCTCGCAGCCCTTGGGGTGGCCGTTTGCCTCTGTGACTGCCTTTCCATTTGCTTCTCCCTTTTTCCTCCCTGGCCTTTGGGAACAGGGCTGGGAAAAGAGTAATCATCACGGCAGCCCCTTTGAGCCTCAGCTGACTGCCATGGTTTATTTCTCTTACCACCTCTCAGTCCTACTTGTATGCTTTTCATGCAAAGGAGAAAAGAAGGAGCTTGTGCTCCTTGGGCATCTCTAAGGGTGGGCGCATTCTTAGCATCTCGAACCAGTTGTTTGTTCCCATTACGAGTCATCCTCCTCGTTTGGTGTTCTGTTTTGTGAGTTCAAGGACCAGGGGGATGCCTCCAGCTAAGAACACTGGCAACAACTGAGACCTGCTACAGGGAGTGGCTAGTGTTTGGCACTATGATACTTCGCACACTTTACCTTGATAAGAATGGCTCTCCTAATCTGCCAGGTCCCAACTCTCATCCTGTAGGTGGGACGTTCGTCCCTGCTGGTGGGGAACCTTAAGAAGAAGTATGCACAAGGGCTTTTGCCTGAGAAACTCCCGCAGCAAGAGAACACCACCACCACTGATTCAGACATGGAGGAGCCCTATATGCAGGGTGAGCATCCCAGGCTAGGAGGATCCTGGCCTTGTGTTTTTTGTTCTATCCTGGCACCTTAGGGTCAGCAGGGCACAAGAAGGCCTTGACAAGTTTGCCCACGATGCCAAACAGGTGAACTTGGGGATCAGGGAGCCTGTGTGTATCATGCTTATGAGCGTTCAGCCACAGGGTCCTTCCATTTTCTTCCCTGGCTATTTGTCCCCTCAAGCTGCCTACTTTTCCCTTATAAATTGTTAAGTCTGCTGCAGGAGCCTTTATGAAAATACTGTAAGTCACAGCACTCCTGTCTTGGATAACTCCCAGTGCTTTCTAGGTAGGAGGAGTTAGCTAGAGAAAGGGTCAGGGGTGGGAGAGGGAGGATCTGCTCTTTAGGAAAATCACTTGATGGTTGGATGGTGAATGAACTGGAAGTGGGGAGAGACCTGGGGCAGGCAGACCGCCCTCCAACATCTGTTGTAGTAATCCAGACATGAGGTGATGGGGTCCTGCATCAGAGGTTTGATAGAGTCAGAGGACAGAAGGGGGAATATTCAGGAGATATTGCAAAGGTAGAGTTAAGTGGGCTTTGCAACAACTTGGATGGCGGTGGCATAAAGAGTAAAGGATAACACCTACACTGTGAACCTAGGTGATTGGGAGGACGGTAAGGGAGCTGTCTTTCTCAGCTACTTTTGACACTTGGACCCACAGACCTTGAAAAAGAGAAATCAAGAGAGTGAATTCTTGGAGGGGAATCACCAGATCCCCTTGGGTAGTTCCAGCCAAAGAACCCCCCTGAACCAAACAGTGGGCTAGCATAAGTCCTTGGAATTGCCTGTAGTGATGTGGGGCTGCTGCTGGGTCTGGCAGCTGTAGGACCACAATGAACAGCATGGTATAAGGAACCTGCTGGGCCAGGGTGGTGACCAGCATCCTTTCAGACTAAGAATTTGATGTATACCTTTCAGAATCCAAAGAGGAGGGGACTCCCCTCAAACTCAAGTGTGAGCTTTGTGGCCGAGTGGACTTTGCCTACAAGTTCAAACGTTCCAAACGCTTCTGCTCTATGGCATGTGCCAAGAGGTGAGTGGCCTCAGATCTGCTGCCCTGCCCTCCCCAATTTTCTCCTGTCCCTAGCCAGAGGCATCCTTGGTTTCTCCTCTTAATCTTATCAGGTCCTAAATGCCCCAGAAGGCTTTTCTGCCATCCTCATCTAGCAGAAACATTTTCTGTCTTAGGTGGCTGTGACTTACGTGCATTAAGTGCCAACTGGATAGGACTTAGCTGCATGAAAACTAGAATCTTGGGGCCCAGGCCCAGAGCCAGACCAGATTAAAGAACATCCCAGAACAGATGACAGGAAATAGACCATGAGTGTAGTTCAGTCTTTGTATACCCTCCATTCCTGAGGCCTGCACTAAATCCCTGTCAAAAGCCTTGTGGTTGAAGTTTTTCTTGACTACATGTCAACTTAGTGATAGTTGCAGGTAACTGCCTGATGTTTTCCTTGCCCCATGTGGCCTTGGAGGCCCAGTGACACCTAAATACAAAACCCTCAATTTCTGGATTTTGAGGGTAGAGCTGCTGAGGGTCAACATGACCAGTGACTGGTAGGGATCTCTGAATGACATGCCTACCATTATCCAACTCCTTGGGTAGAATTGTACCATCTCAAGCTGTGTCCGGCTGCCCTGGCTCTGCCTAGGGAAGACCCAACTGGAGTTGGTGGTAGCCTTACTGTCACTTCCCTTCACAGTGTTCTCCATTTGAGAGCTGATGGGCAGTTGGTGTCCACTACTCAACTCACCCAGAATCCTAACCCCTTTCTCCCTGGGCTTGGGCAGGTACAACGTGGGCTGTACCAAGCGTGTGGGACTCTTCCACTCTGACCGCAGTAAGCTGCAGAAACCAGGGGCTGCCCCCCATAACCGCCGACGGGCCAGCAAGGCAAGCCTGCCAGCACTGCCCAAGGATGCCAAGAAGCAGGTGAGAGGGTACTTTGGCCCAGTCCCCTTCCCATGTGTTATTCCAGGAGAAGCCACACTCTGAGCAGCCTCTCCACTTCCTTTAGACGCTGTCTGGTGCAGAAGCTGCTCTGGGTGTGGCTTAGCCGAACTCCCTTTGTGCTGGGTGCCATGCTTGAGGCTTCCTGGCAACCCAGAACCTTAGATTCACATCTGTCCTTGAAGGAGTTAAGATAATGTAGGTAAGGCTGCACACAATGAGTACGTAATGGAGGCAGTATGGCACAGTGGGAATGCCCTGAATATGCCTGCTCCTGTGCTTACTGCCTGGGTGGTTGTGGGCAGGTTGTGTTCTCTCTCATGTGGATGATGAGAGAATTGGACTGGCTAACCTCTGAAGCTGTGCTCCTAGCATCCCATGGATTTCCAGGGGCTCCCGACCTTTCACAAGATGTCTTGCCTTGCTCAAGGCTGACCAGTTCTCCCTCTCTCCTATGAATCTTGATATGCCTACTTCAAGGAGATAGATCCCTTTACCACTTAGATGTCTCCCCTTTTCCCAGTGCAGAGCCAGGTTGTACAAGGAACACTATACTTGGTAGTAGAAAACTTAGAATTCCTGAAAGACTCTGAAAAAAGCTCTGTGTTCTTGACTTTTCCCTTTTTCCCTGCCCTCATCCTCCTTCTCAGAGTGGTTGGGCACCAAGTCCCTGCTCTTCCCTCCCTCCCTCAGCCCCTGGTGTTGCTGCCCAGGAGGGATTTTGCTCTGCCCTAAAGCTCGAGCTCTCTGTGTGTTTCCCTAGCCTGCAGGGGCCGTGCCTCTCTCAGTCACAGCGGCACTACAGCTGACCCACAGCCAAGAAGACTCCAGCCGCTGCTCAGATAACTCAAGTTACGAGGAGCCCCTGTCACCCATCTCAGCCAGCTCCTCCACTTCACGACGGCGCCAAGGCCAGCGGGACCTGGAGCTCCCAGACATGCACATGAGGGACCTGGTGGGCGTTGGGCACCACTTCCTGCCCAGTGAACCCACCAAATGGAATGTGGAAGATGTCTACGAGTTCATCCGTTCTCTGCCAGGTAGGAACTCCAGAAGATCCTTCTCCCTGGAACTCAGTGTCTCACAATTGGATGCTGGGAAGGGACTTCCCTGCTCTTGCTGGCTCTGGGGTGTTTTTTTTTCTCTAGGAGGGAAGAAGGAAGGGGCATTCTGAGGCAGATTGCTGCCTTGGGAGAATAACTGATCTCCCAGCAACAGCACTTGAGAGCTGTTTCCTCAGAAAACTGCCCTCCTTGTGAGCACACCTTCTTTTGGCCTCTGAGCAGGGAAGGAAGTGATGCTGCCTTCCCACAGATTTCTTACTACTCGTACCCTCACTATTCATCTCCTAATAGATTTGTCTTACTACCTTCCTAGGCTGCCAGGAGATTGCAGAAGAGTTTCGTGCCCAGGAGATAGATGGGCAAGCCCTGTTATTGCTCAAGGAAGACCATTTGATGAGTGCCATGAACATCAAGCTTGGGCCTGCCCTGAAGATCTATGCACGCATTAGCATGCTCAAGGACTCCTAGGACCTGGCCATGGAAAAGACCCCTTCTCTTCTCCCTGGGAGCTCCTTGCACCCTAACTGAGCAGAGCACAAGAAACGTTCCCACGGGGCCTAGAGAAGGGGCCATGAGCTCCTCCTGGGCATGGCTGAGGAGGAGGGGCTCTGCCAGCCTCTTCACTCCCCTCAGGGCCCTTGCATTTCTGCAGGAGAGGATGGAGGTAGGCAGGAGGCTGCAGAAGTTGGGGCATTGTGCTTGTAAATATTGGTAGCATCAGCTTCTTCTGAAGTCCCATGGCTCTAGCCCTGCTCTCTTCCCTGCCCACCCTAGCCCGCATCCTCACCCCTCAGAGGCACAGGTTGCCAGAGCACCCCAACCCAAGTGGGATAGCTGTCAAGGATGACCACCAGGCCTGGACAGAGGCCAAGGCAGCCCTTACCTGCCTCATGCCCTCTTCTTCCCTAAGCTGGTTAACTCTTTCTTCACCAGCTTCTCCCCCTTCAGCCTGATTCTGAAATAGCCAAGAATTCCCCCAGATAAAGGCACTACTATGTCCAGGTGGAGAGAGAGAAGCTGGGCCTGATTTGGCCACATCTGCTGGCCTGTACGCCTTAATGCTGTGTGTGTGACTGTGTGTGAGAGCCCGGACTGGTACATGGGCTGAGTTCCTTCCTTCTGGCTATGTCCAGGTGTCCTCTTAGTGCTTTGTCCTGGACTCCACTCACCCTCAGGTGGAGAATGAGGGAGCTGCAGTCTCAGCACAGAGGCCGGAGAGTCAGTAAGGGGGAGGACTGGGGACTCTTCTTTCTGGACTTACGAGGCCATCGTGACATGCTACAAACTGCTCCCAAATGCCCTGCTCTCTCATGGGCAGCATTAAGGAAAGGCCTCCTGTCAAAAGGCCATTGTGAAGGGCAAGGCCTCTTCCATCCACACCACCCACCAGCCAAGGCCTAGGGACCCAGCGACTATTGAAAGGGATTGCACAGCTTTTGTGTCACGGTTGGCCTGAAAAGGCCATTTCCTCACCTCCTCTGCCTACACCCCTTTGCCTCTAAAACTTCCCAGCATCCGTTTGGGCCTCTCAAGAAGGTAGGGTGGGAAGGGAAAAGAGTTCTCCCCACCTCTGACCACCCAGCCTCATGTAGACTGGGAAGAGGTCAGGAGAGAATGGAGCTTCTCCCTGAACAAAGTGGGTACCTCCTTCACGTGAGCTATTCCCCACCCTCTAGGCAGGGTAGAAATGGGAAATGAAGGACTTTTTAGAGACCTTTTTTTTTTAATTAAATAAATCTCTAAAACCTGCCTTGGCTGTCCTCTTACTCCCCCATGGGCTCCTGCCTTCAGTTTTGAATGGCACCTGAGGACTAGTGAGCTTAGGCCCAGAGCACTTGGCAGTAGAGGTGGTTGCCCCTGTGCCTCCACAGCAAATAATGTGGAAGGACTGGAACATCAGAAGAGCAAAGTGGGTAAAAGGGAAAGATGGAATTTACTGAGCATTTGCATATGTATGAGCCTGAGCTCTTGGGCCAAGCTAGTAAACCACCACTTCTCTCCCTCGTTTAGCTTCCAGTTATGGGGGAATGGGGAGGGAAGGATGTGTTGGACTTGGACTCAGCAGTCCTTGCTCCATTTACTAGCTAGAAGAAACCCCTTAGGCACACTGCTACCTGTGCCCATTCTCATAGGCACAGTGTGAGTAAAACGTTTGAGAAATAAGAGTGGTTATTGTAATTGCTTGAGGCAGGGAACCCCCTTCCTCTCTTCTTGTCCGACATTCTCACCATATACCTTTAGGTTAAGATATTGCCTCCCTGCTAAAATGTATATATATGGCACCATTTAGTTGCCTAGGTGAGCCCTAGCGAAGGGCAGATATGGACACAAGGCTGGCCAGTTCTGACGGAAGGAGTTTGAGAACAGGAGCGTGGTAGAATCTGAGGGGAGGTTACCAAAGTGGGAAGAAGTTGACCCTAAGAGGATGGGGATGCTGAAAATAAATGGTGTCCTTTGCAGTTAAAGCTCAGGCCAGCTCTGACCACAGGAGCCCTAAGGGCTGCAGCAGTGCGAATGAGGAAAGGCCAGGGGGGTCAAGTCACTGGCTTCAAGCCCCTGCCTGGGTTTTGGCAAATGAGCAGGGTTTTAAAAATAAGGAAATGAGCCCAAGAAGTGTTTGGGGCCTTCTTGAATACTTTGAGAACCCATGATAATGTCAGTCTTTGTGATTTGCTGTGACTTTAAAAAGTCGCTCCATAGGAGCCGAAAAAGTTCTGCCTTCATATCATGGTCAGTCCTCTGGTGCTGAGTCTCTTGGAATGAAGACCATAACCAGACCTATAGGCAGACCCTTTCCTGTTCATGCTCTGATAGTGTAGCCTTTAACAGCCAGTACCACTTCCGTATTACCATAAGACTTTAGAAAAATATATTAGCAGTACTAAAGAAAATTATCCAGAGTTTTCTGGATAGGTCTAGATCCACTTTTATTTGTAATGGTTTTTGTCTCTACAGATTAAGGAATAATCAGAAGGGAAAAAAAAAATCACAGATACAGAGTGCTCTTGGGATTTCACCATAGCCAGGGGGATGCCTGCTGAGAGAATAGAGCCCAAATTCCCCCTTACCAAAAGCACCCATGAGAGCCTGTCAGTCGGCCTGCCGAGAAGAGGCACCCTGTTCTGATGCTGGCGTGAAAAGTTGTCTCAGGGCAAACTAGGGTGATGGACAGATGTGGATGTTGGAATGGGTTCCCAAGGGATAGATACCTCTCTTAATATCTTTTCCAGGGAAGGATGCTGTGGCCAGGACAAGTCCATGGTTCCATGGAGAAGATAGGACTAATCTCCTGTAGTAATAGGAAGCCAGTGGATGATATTAGCATTTCCCTAGCTTGATTTAAGGTCTCATTTTGCAAAAGAAGGGAAGAAGGGCTTGGCTCACTCCATGTTTCTCCCCAGCTGCTTGAGTGAGACCAGAATCTGTGAAAGGTGAGTTTGGAGATCAGTTTCGTGTGTCTGTGACATCATGTTGAAGGATTGTATGACTGTCAGGGAAGTCATTCTCACAATGAAGTTCAAGAAAAAAATCTCCAACCCTTCATCTTCCAAAGCCCTAGATTGCCCTTATGGGGGGCAAAACCTTCCTTTTCCTTTCCATTCACTTAGATCTTGTCCAGGGAATAGAAGCACTAGCCATCTGATGAAGATGGCCTTTCTCCCCACCCCCTAGCAAAAAAACTTTCAAGTGGACTTTTGGAGTGTCTACCATTGTTCTCACTTATCCATTCCCCAGGATCCAAGAAACAGACTTCAAAACTGATCCAGGTGTAATCAGTCAGCATTTATCAGGCATATCTGTATGCCAGACTCTGCTAAGCACTTTACATTCCATTTCATTGTCACAGCAATGTGGGGAGGTGGGGGCTATTATGACCCCCATTTCACAGTTGAGGAAACAGGTACAAGTAAGGTGACTCACCCAGGGTTAGAGGCAGGACTTGTGATGCTGTATTTAAACTCTTCTCCTGACCCTGGGCCTGGTGCTCTATCCACTGCACTGAACAGCTGCCTCCAAAAGGCACTACTTTGGGTTCAGTAGACTCCAGGCATCGGCGGTAAAGGAATGACTCCGTCCTCTCCTGTGACCCTCGTTTCCTCCCTCACTCACTCCTTTCCAGAACCATGGTCTCTGGGATGACTGTCTTGATGGGGCAGTCCAGATTCACAAGTACTCGACATCCAAGGAGGTGAAGAAGTCGGAGAAGATCGTGTCGTTCTGCCTGAGCGAGGATGAGAACTTGCTGGAGGAGGGCAAGGAGATCCTCGTGGGTGCCATGGGGCAGACTATGAATGACCCTACATCACCTTTGTCAAGATGCTGCCAGACAAGGGCTGCCACCATGCCTTCCATGATGCTACCTATGAGACCAAGGAGAGCGAAGAGGAGGACTGGGTGTTCATTTTCTGGGTCCCCAAGTGTTTCCCCTCCAGAGCAAAATGATCTATGCAAGCTCCAAGGACGCCATCAAGAAGAAAGTGACAGGAATTGAGCACAAATTACGAGCCAATTGTTACAAGTAAAGGACTGCTGTGTCCTGGCCAAGAAACTGGGTGACAATGCCGTGATTTTCCTGTGAGTCTCCGACCTCCGGTCCCCTGCTGGGTCTGCCCAAGCCCAATCGGGGAGCAGGCTGCTTCTCCTTCCTGCCAGACCCAAGGGACTAGTGGGGATCCTAGCAGAGGCAGGACAGTCCTTTCACCCATTTGCTAAACCGCCCCTACCCTCCCCCACTTCATCCCAATGGCTCTGGCATTTCCAAACTGCCTTTGATAGTCTCCTTTTCAGTTGTAGCAGACCAAGGCCCCCCTAGATGCCCAGATGGGGGGAGGCCAGTATTTTTTTAACTGACACCCCCAGTTCTCCTCATTCCTGGTGCTGCCAAATTCTAACCACGGTAGTGGCTTTGTGCTAATTTAGTCTTGGTATTAATGGAGTGTTGTGGAGACCCCCTCCCTCACACCCCCAGTTACTCACGTAGCCAGTAAAAGGAAATTTCAATTAAAAAAAAAAGACAAAAGATGAGCTGCAGAACAAAAACAAAAGATACTACTTCTGTCAGGACAACAGTGGAGTGTAAGTGGGGTGGTTAGGAGTCAGGAGCCTGAGACTCTAGACATGCCTCCCCTCTTGTTAGGTGTGTGACTTTGGTTAAGTCATTTCCTTTATAGGAGCTTCTGTTTCCTCTTGTGTAGAATGAGAAAGTTGAACTGGATCATTTGTAAGGTCGCTATCAGTTTTAAAACTACTTATGCTTAGGAAGTTTAAGTTCACCTTCCCCATTCCCCCAATGTGCTCACCACGTGGCTGCTTCTGCAGCAACCCAGGGCCTAGTAGACACTTACCAGCTGTCACTGGTCTGAGCCTGAAGGGAACAGATCCAGATTTAGGAAAGCACTTAACCGGGATTCCTAGCTGCAGGTAATTGGCGCAGGGCTGACCAGGCTGGATAGTCTAGATTCCTCTGCTTCAGCCTCTGCTGTCCTCTTCCCCGCTTCCCACTGGTCTGTCCCTCCAGTCCCCACCCTCTCCTTCCCCACACTAACCCCTTCACTTCCTAGTGCAACAATTCCCTCATGGGAATCCCAGTACTTTTCAGAATAATTCTACTCACCCCAAAATAAGCACCAGGGAAACTATCACAGACTAATCTTTTATTTTTGAAATGTATGTTAGTGGAGTATGAAGTGCCGCATTTGGAGTCAGGAGAGGTGTGGGTTCAAATGCAACCTCTTAACAGGTAACTGGCTTTGTGTCTATTTCACCATTTGTAGAATGGAGATAATGATTTGTATTTGCTTCATGAGGGATAGAGTGGTTTATACTCAAAGCCAGGATTCAAGTCTTGCCTCCACCAAGTATTGGCTGTGTGACCTTGGGCAAGTCATAACTTTTCAGTGCACCAGGATCCTAGGACTTCCATTGCAGAGCAGGTGCCTGTCTGCATTGGTAGAGGGAATGTCTTTACAAAAATTACAGTTCTAGGTCAAATACAAATACATATACACATGGAGGTGTGAGAATATATATATATATATATATATATATATATATATATATATATATATATATATATACACATACATACATACATACATACATACATACACACACCATGTGGAGCTGTGAAGATCCAGTGAAACTTTATAAATAAAGAACTATACAAACCTTAAAAGTAGTCAACAAGCACCTTCTATGTGTCAGACACTGTGCCAAAAGCTTAATAAATATTTCATTTTATCCTCACAACATTCATGAGAGGTAGATGCTATTATTGCACCCATTTTACCAATAAGAAAACAGCCTGAGAAATTAAATGACTTATCTACAGTCATCCAGCTACTGCATATTTGTATGAGGTAGCATTTGAACTCAAATCTTAATATCACAGCCAGGCTCTATCCACTGTGCTACCTACCTGTGTAGAGGCAATAAGGAAACATGGCAGTTGTGTGGAGGTTGATCTGGAGCAGAGAAAGAAGGAAACCAGGGAGACCAATGAGAAGGTTTTTGCAGTAGTACAGGTCAGAAGTCATGAGAACCTGAGCTAGGATGGGAGCTATGGAAGTAGAGAGAAGGGGATCAATGTGAGCTGTGCTAAGATTTAGCCAGTGATCAGATGTATGGGGTGCCTGAGAATGAGGCATCAAGGAGAGCACCAAGGTTACAAGCCTGAGTGCATGAAAAGACTCTGGTACCTTCCAAAGGAATAGGACATCTCAGAAGAGAGAAGAGTTCATGGAAAAGATTATGATAGAGTTCTGTTGAGGCATAACAAGTTTGAGATGTCACTGAGTTTGAAACGTCCAGTAGGAAGTTGGTTTTGTAAGACTAGCACTCAGGAAAGAGATCTCAATATATAGATCAAGGAGTCATCTGCATAGAGTTGATTATTAAGCTGACTAGAGCTGATGAGATCACCAAGGGAGAGGCTGGGGAGAGAATAAGAGGGCCCAGGACAGGATAAGGACAGTGATCTAGCAAAGGAGATAGATTGGTAAGGGGAAAATCAAGAGAACAGCAATGTGACAAACGCCCAGAGAGGAGAGAAAATCCAAGAGGAAAAGATGATCAACAGCACCACAGACATCAAGCCAACAGGAATGTATTATGGCAGTACTGTGTGCAGCCAGGTGGTGCAATGGATAGAGTGCCAGGCCTGGAGCCAGGAAAACTCATCTTCCAGAGTCCAAATCTGGCCTCAGACATTTACTAGCCATGTGACCATGGGCAAGTCATCTCACCCTGTTTGCCTCAATTTCTTCATCTGTAAAATGAACTGGAGAAGGAAATGGCAAACCACTCCAGGATCTTTGCCATGAAAACCTCAAATGAGATTGGGAAGAGTCAGACACAACCAAAATGACTGAACAACCACTGATGTGGCTAGGTGCTGGAGATATAAAGGGGAAAACCTTGTTCCTACCCTTAGTAAAAGCTAATTGTTGGTAAATGGTCAATAGAACATCTTTTATTTAAAAGAGAAAGCAAGAATAAACCATATTTCCCCCCAATGCCTGGACAGCATACTCTCCTACTCTACCTTGGTCTTTTGATGGGGGAATAGGCTGAACGTAGCCATCTCCTATATAGTTGGCCCCACCAGTTTCCCATCCAAAAAGCTTCACAGATGACTGAGTCCTTGTCTCTCTTCTCAGGGTAATGATGTTACTGGCTGTGGGACCCAGACTTGAATACTGAGAAGCCAAAGCACTTCCCTGACCTGGAGTCAGAGACTCCAAACTCCTTCACCTAAAACTTAAAATGACAAATGAGACCAAAGATTGAGGGTCTTTCACACCAAGAAGCTGCCCATGTCTCTCCCCCTTATAGGATGGTCTTACAGTACTAGCAAAGGCGTCACTGAGTGGGGAATGAGATGAAGCCAGCAGGCCCTTTGGAATGATTCCCCAGCCAGTCAAGGGACTTCCTTGTTGGCATGTGGTGAGCCAACAGGGACCAGTTACAGACTGTCCACAGCCTCTCCATGACACTAGGCTCATCATGACTCTCCTGAAAGCAAGCTTCCTTACTCTTCCACATGGAGAAATGCCATCTGAGGCATTGCCAAGGGAACACATTTGAGACTTCCCTTCATCTTCTCACACCAGTACTACTGTTTAGTAACTGATCTTGAACAAGTTAACTTCTCTGAGGATGTGGGCCTAGATGGCCACTAAAGCACCTTCCAGGTCTGTAGCTATGATCCTGTAACGCCCTTATCTACAAAGTGAAAGGGCCAGGCTAGATGACTTCCAATGTCCCTTCTAGGTCCAAATCTCATCCTATTATTCTACTGAGGAAACCTGCCCAAGGGGTTCTATCGTTAAGTGAGCTTCTGGCTTGTCTGGAGGTATCCTAGGTTGTGTGGTTTATGAGGATCTTCTCTGCATTCACTTAGGATGCTGCTTCTCTGTGATACACCTGTGGCTCTGACACTGAGCAGCTCTCACCTATAAAGCATGCCTCTTTTGGTCTCAACCAAGGGCTCCCAGAGTCAGGGAGAAGATAATGGGGTGGCTTATGAGAGGATCACCATCAGCTTAAGGATAGCTATGTTACTTTCCACAACAGACTGTTTCCCCAGTTTTAAATTTATCGGAATGGACACTGGGGGAGTCATTAAAATGCATCCTCTGCCTCCTATCTCACCTCTATATCCAGTTCTCCCTACCTTGAATCTCTATCAAAACAGCTTTTTCCTTCTTCATTAGACCCTTGGATTTTGAAAGAATAGATAGAGTAAATTAGTGAATAGAGCACAGGACTTAGAAGCAAGAGACATGAGTTTGAATTTCATCTCAGACACATAATAGCTGTGTGCTCATGGCCAAGTTTCTTAAAGATCCAGAGTTTCAATTTCCCTTATATAAAACAGTGGTAATAATATTTATATCATCCACTTCACAAGGTCATTTTGAAAAAAGCATTTGGCAAACTTTACAGGACCCTATAAATGGGAATTGTTAGACTCATTAGGGAGTGGAGGAAATGGTGTCAGGATATTAAAATGAAAGGTCACAACTGCTAAACCTCCCCCAAAAACCTCTTCAACAACTATAGAAAACACACCAGGCCAAATTCTGAGTGGGAAACTCAAGAAAAAAATCAGTGTTATTTTTCCAGCCCAGGGCAAGAAGACAGGAAATAAAGTCTGTGGACACTGGAGAAGGAACTGGCCAAGAGCACAGTACAACAGATGTGACACTAGTGGTGGCAGCAGTACCAGGCTGTAGTAGTGACCATAGCAGTGAGGTGTAGCCCAGGGCTTAGGAACAGTAGGGGCCTTGAAGACTTGGGCAGAACTAGAACTTAGGAGACCCCTATACTAGCACTGGGAGTAGGATCAAGGGCTATTTGGCAGCTGTCACCCATTACCAAGTTCTGGGTTACAGCTCCAGGGCAAAGGAGCAATCAGTCATAGGGAGCAGGGATGCTCTCTGTATAAAAAAAAGTGCACAGGTCAGGAAGGCAATAACCAGCTTTCACCCTGGATCACACTGTGTTGGAAATATCGAAAACTTAGAAGCACTCACTGAGCTATAAAAACAGCAACAGGACACAAAGAGGGAAGATCAAACCAGATGTCCCCCACCCCCCCCCCCCAGAGGTGAGCAGAGCTCAGCTCCAATATAAAGTACAATGTCAAGAAATAGATTGGAAAAATTAGCAAACAACAACAAAAAATCTGACCATAAAAGGCTGTTATGGTGACAGGGAAGTTCAAGACACAAACGCTGAGAAGATCATGACTTAAAAAGCCTCCAAGAAAATGCAGATTGGACACAAGTCTAACAAGAATTCCTAAAAGAGTTAAAGAAAGATTTAAAAAGAGCAAAAATATTTTTAATCAAATGTGAGGGGTAGTGGAAAATGAGGAAATAAATTGACTGTACAAGAAAATTATGAAAAAGGAATTAACTTGCTAAAAGAGGCACCAAAAATATTAAAGAAAATAACTCCTTAAAAATAAGAATTGGCCAAATGGTAAAAGGAGGTACAAAACCTCACAGAGAAAACAAATTCTTAAAAATTAGAATTGAACAAATGGAAGTTAAACAAATTCAAAAGACTAAAGAAAAAAATAGAAAAAAATGTGAAATATTTTGTAGGGGAAAACACCTGACCTGGAAAATAGATCAAGGAGAGATAGTTTAAGATTATTGGTCTACCTGAATACTATGAACAGAAAAGATCCTAGAGATTATATTTCAAGAAATTTTATAAAGGAAAACTGTCCAGATACCTTAGAAACAGGACAAAATAGAAGAAGGAATGCAGTGATCATCTTCTGAAAGAAATCCCTAAATAAAAAATCCCAGGAAGATTATAGCCAAAATCCAAAGCTCCCAGATCAAGGAGAAAATACTGCAAGAAAATAGAAAGAAATAATTCAGATATCATGGAGCCACAGTCATTCATAATAACACTAGATTTAGCAGCTACCACTATAGAGAAGCAGAAGGCTTGGAAAATAATAGTTCAGAAGGCAAAGAGCTAGAATTGCAACACTGCAAAATCAAATATAATGCTTCTAGGGAAAATGAATGTACTGAACCAGAGAACTTTCAAGCACCCTTGATGAAAAGACCTGACTAAATAGAAATTTTGACATTCAAAATTGACATAATCAAGAAAGGCATAAAAAAAGATAAACATGAGAGAGAAATAAAAGGAACTAAACAAGGTTAAAGTGTTTACATTCCTACATAGGAAGACATAATACACAAAACACAACATATATAACACAAAACATCTAAGAACTGGGTCACCAGTAGGGGAGTTAAGTTAGACAAAGGGCATGGGTATGACTGTCTATTATGTTGTGATTATCTCAAAAGAAGAATGAAAGGGTGAAAAAGAGGGATGCACTGGGAGAAAGGGAAAGGAGAGGGCAAATGGGGGAAACTGTCTCATTTGAAAAATCATACAAAGAAAAGTTCATACAATGCAGGGAATAATTATGGGGGTAGCAGACAACACTTGAACATCATTCTCATCTGAACTAATTCAAGGAGGAAAGAATAAATAAGTGCACACACAAGTATTCGCACACATATATGCACAGGTATAAAAATTCATCTTGCACTTAGGGAAATGAGGGGAACAGGGGATAAGAAAAAGTAGGAGGAGGACTAAGAAGAATCATAGATTAAGGGATGCAATGATCAGAAGCAAAATGAACCCTTGAGGAGGAGGCAGGATAAGAAAGAGAAAAATAAACAGAACAGAATGGAGAGAAATATACAGTAGGAATTATCACTGTGAATATGAATGGAATGAACTTACCCATAAAATAGAGCAGACTATATTAGAAATCGGAATCCGATAATATGTTGTTTACAACAGACACACTTGAAACAAACAGATACACACAGAATTAAAATAAAGGGCTAGAGCAGAATCTTTATTCTTCAGCAGAAGCAGAGTACTGAATAAGAGGTGAGATACAGAGGAATACAGTGAAAGCTCTAGTTTGGGGGTCAAGAAGCCTAAAAGTGAAACCTGTCTTTGTTACTACCCCTTTGACCTAGGGTAAATTAGTTACCCTCTCCAGGCCTACAGTTTTCTCATCATAAGGTAGAATACCAGATTCTAAGGACCCACTCAGCATATAAAGCACTACCATCTTATCACAGAAGTAAACACTAATCATTCCCATTCTGCTCTGACATATAATCTCTTTCCCCTTTTACCTTAGTAGAGCTCATCCTTGTTTCATTGTGTCAGTGTTACTCTGGAGACAGACAAGCAGAAAGTCATATATCTCAGCTTGATCCAGGGGAGACTCCCTAAAATTTGAACTGCCTAAAAAATAGAATAAGCTGCCTTTATGGGTAGTGAGTGTTTTTGCAATAGTCTCCCAGCAGAGGTTGGTTGTTATTGGTCAGGAATTATCAAGAAGGTGCCTCCTGTGAGTCACTACAACCATTTTGGAAAGCATTTTGGAATTGTGCAAACAGAATAACTAGTATGTCCATTCCTTTTGATCCGTGGATCCCAGTATTGGGTATATACTCCAAGGGGAAAATTGATAAGAAGAAAGTTCCCATGTAAAAATAAAAACTACAGCAAAAAAAACAATAATAGTTAGCATTTAAGGTTGAAATGATTTAAGTGATTTAGGGTTTGTAAAACACTATACATGTTATTACGTGTGACCCTCACAATGACCTTGTGAGGTCTTTGGTATGATTTTATTTTACAGATGAAGAAATTGAGGCAGAGAAAGGTTAAGTGACTTGCCTTGGGTCTCAGAACTGATAAGTGTCTGAGGTGGGATTTAAACTCAAGTCATCTTGACTCCAAGTCAAGGACTCTTACCCACTTTACCACCTAGTTATCTCCTATATATGCTAAAATATTTAAAGTAGCACTTTGTGTGGTAATAAAGACAGAAAAAGTAGATGCACATCGATTGAGTTAAACAAATTGTAGTGCATGAATGTTGTGGCATATTCTAGTACTATTAGAAATGACAAATATGATGAATATAGTAAAACATGGAAAGATAATTGATATGAACCAAGTACAAAGTGAAGTAGCAGATCCAAGAAAATAACTTACACAATAGCTACAATAATGTAAACAGAAAGAACAACCATAAAACAATTGAAAAGGAATGTTGAAAAATTACAGAGCAGGCATAGACTCAGAGAAGAGATATGAGAAAATATGTTGCTCATCTCTTTTACAGAGGTTAAAGGTCCACAGATATAAAAGAACATTGCATGTATTTCTAGACTCGATGCATTAATCAGTTTTGCTGATTTTTTCCCTTCTTTTTTTCTTTAAAAAATATTTTTTATAGGGGATGATCCTTGGGGAAAGAGAAGGAAAATGGAAACTGGCAAAAATTTAGGCAATGTAAAAATCAAAGATGTCAATTAGAAAATATAACAATAACAGAGAGAAAAAGAGAGAGAGAGAGAAGATATACTTCTGTGTGGAAGTCCATGAACTAGAATGACACATTGTATAGACCACTTCAGTGAAAAGCAATGGAAGGAGAAAACAAAAGAGAGATTGTGATGGAATTATATTGTAGACCACTTGGCCAGAAGGCAGAATTGGACGATGAGCTGCAGAGACAGATTACAAATCTGACATGAAGCAGGATCTAGGAGAGTCTTCAGCTCTCTAGAGATCTGTTAGAGTTCTCTTTGCCAGAAACAGAGAAAACAGAGTTTTCACTTGCCTTGCTTATAATTTCATCCTCCAGAGAATGGGAGAACTACCATTTTGAATGGCTCTGACTACTCAGGAGGAACAATTGATGGAGGCATCATCATGGTGTAGTTGAAAGAGTACTGGATTTGGAGTTGAGAGAACTCAGGTTCAAATTCCAAGTCTGCTACTTACTGTTTATATAATGATCCTGGTAAACTTCTTTTATCTCTCTGGGCCTCTATTTCCTCAGCTCTAAAATAAAGGGGTTGAACTCAGTGTCCTCTAAGGTATGTTCCAGATCTAAACCTACGAGCTATGATCCTATGAAAATTCATGAAGAGGTGGCATTATGGATAGAGTGCTAGAGCTATAGTCAGGAATATCTAAATTTAAATCCCATCTATGTGACCATGAGCAAGTCACTTCACCTCTGTTGGCCTCAGATTTCTCATTTGTAAAATAGGGATAAAAATTGTGCCTGTCTTCCAGGGTTGTTGCAAGGGCAAAATGAGATAATATATATAAAGCACTTTCAAACCTTAAAGTGCCATGTAAATGCTAGCTAATATTATCATTCTGCAGAAGAAATTAGCTTGAGAGGGACCCGTGACTCTCATAAACAACATTCTGATTACACAAATACAGATGATTCTGATAAGGAAGAAAAAAGAGCATCATCTAAAGAAACCTGTAGAGATGCCCAAGGACGGTTGCACGTTGACACTGTAAGTCTTTAAAAAGATGTGCATATCCCAATGACTTCCAAAAAATGGAAGAGGACCCATCTGTACAAAAATATTTATAGCAGCTCTTTTTTTGGTGGCTAAGAAGTGGAACTCGAAGGGATGCCCATCCATTGGGGAATAGGTGAACAAGCTGTGGTATATGATTATGATGGTATATTATTGTGCTATAAGAAATGACAAGCAGAATGATTTCAGAAAAACCTAGAAAGACTTACATGAACTAATGCATAGTGAAGTGAAGAGAGCAAGGAGAACATTGTACACGGTAACAGCAATATTGTTCAATGAAGAACTGTGAATGACTTAGCTGTTCTCAGCAATACGACGATCCAAGACCATCCCAAAGGACTTATGATGAAGCATACTGTCCACCTCCCGAGAAAGAACTGGTATTGATTGAATACAAATTGAAGCATGTGATTTTCACTTTCTTTTTTTCTTTGATTCGAGTGTTCTTGTACAAAATGATTAATATGGAACCTATATCCAATTACTTACTATCTCAAGGAGGAGGATAGAAGGGAGAGAGAGGGATAAAATTTGGAACTCAAAACTTCAAAAAAAAATTAGAAAATGGAAAAAAGATACAAAAACAGGCAATAGAAAATTAATACTAAGGAGCGTCAGAACCCTGAAAAATTAGAGAGAAGAATTCAAAAGCTCAGAAAAATCTGATTGGTGAAAGATGCTAAAGAAAAGATCAAGGCTCAAGAAAGACTCTTTCTTGGAGTGAATGGAATAGTAAGAGATGATTGAGAGACAGTAAAATTCTTTTTTTTACTTCTGTTTTCTCTACCAAGGAGAAATGGTCTTACACTGGGAAGTATAGAACTAAAGTGCCTAATGGAAATAAAGTCCAAGATGAACAAAGAATTATTGAAGGAGCACCAAGTTTGATGAGTTCAAGGCATCAGGACCCAAATGAACTACATTAAGGTGTGATGAGTAATTTTTGAAAAAATCCTAGAGCCCAAGAGAGGTGCTGGAAGATGGCTCTAGTTTCCAGAAAGGTTGCCAAGTGTTCAGACTATAGACAAATGAACTTAATTTTCATCCGTGGCAAAATTCTAGCATTTATTGTTAAAGGTAAAGTTTGTGAACAAGAAAGGGGAGCAGTGACCACTTGTTGGGCCTCAGCAAGAATAACTCATAACATTCCTGGCAAGAGGGAAGAGACATCCTGCTCCTCTCTAGCCTTCAACAAAGGCCATAGAAGTATTGCTAAGGAAAAGAAAATGTGAGAGGGAAGAAAATGCCTTTTTTTTTAAATTGTCTTTTTCTCTTCAGACTGGATGTGCAGCAACTACATACTGGTCTGATCCCACTGCTGATTGGTGTCAAAGCTTTAAATAACCCTGTGTCCAACCTCCTTAAGCAATCTGATGGCCCTAGCACCCAGGGGCTCACCATACTGCTTCCAGACTTAATGTAGATACCTAAATGACTTTAGCCCTAATGCAGCTCAGATCTTCTGAATCCCAACAGTCCACCAACCTCAGCCTCCCTTAGCAGCGCAGACTACAGATATACCATCAGGAAACATGCAAATTCTTTTCAAAAAAATTTTTTTTAATTAAAAGAGAGACCTAGCTGGTGCTACAGGTATAATAGTCACCTTAGCTTTACCCTTCCTGTCACTGCCAGGACCACGGTCTCAGGCACTTACATGAGTTCCTCAGGACAGAGAAGCTAAGCAGTTACCATTACCCCATACTACCTCAAAAAGGAAATGAGGCAGAATTGTGGGGCCATCTTTAACACCGCTGACCCATGATCTTTCCCAGGTTATGACTGAAGATACAAATATAACTGAGCCTGACAATCCCTGCCATCAAGGAGCTTGTTTGTATTCTAATGGGGAAAGAAAAGAGATAAAGAGCATCTGGGAAGGAATCGAGGGGCAAAGGCTCCTCAGCACCGCATAGGGATGACCTGGGAGCCTGTGGAGGCAGATCCAAATTGACCTATTGGGGCCCATAATGGTTATAGGGACAAAGCCCAGTTTTTCTGTGAGGAGGAAGTAGAAATGCTGGTGAGGAGATGACCCAGAAGTGACCACTCTTGCCCCCATGCTTGCAGGGATGAGAGATGAGGAGTGGGAAGGAAGTTGGGCCACCCCCAGAACTGGACAGCTAAGGAGGCAGGCTGTGGCTACTTCCTGGATGAGCTTCCCCTCTCCTCCCCATATCCCAGGTCTGAGGGAAGGAAAGGAAGGAAAAAAAGCTTTGAGCTGTCACACCACAGCTGTTACAGCCATGGTCATGGTCATGGGCCAGAAAGAGACATTTGAGCTTCAACTGACATACCTTCTATGGACTAGAGTGGGAAGGGGACAGAAAGCCTAAAGGAGAGATCTCAGGAAGAGGACTTGAGCCCTTATAGCTTCTCCTGTGGGCATCAACATCCCCTGGGACTCTCCCTTCACCTGCATCGGGGGTGGAAAGAATTAAGGGTGGAGCAGATGGGCCCTGGATGCTTCTATATGCTGTCCCAGAGCTGGGATGGAAAGTAAGCAGGCGAGCATCTGCAGAGGGACCCAGAGGCAACAGCATCTATAATGGGGAGACTAAAGAATCCAGCTGGCACAGCTCACTTCTGCCTCTGTCTCCCAGCTAGGGCCAGCCAGACCTTCACCCTTCTTGTGATCACAGCTTGAAACACTCTCTATCTTGTTTGTAATGACAGCAGTGCTTGGAAGTTTGCAAAGCCCTTTTACATGGCATTTGATCCTTGCTACAGTTCTGGGAGGGAGGTTTCCTTATTACCCTCATTTTTCAAGATGGGGAAAGAAACTGAAGTTAAGAGGTAAAGGGACTTGCCCAAGGTCACACAAGCTGTGTGTGTCCAGGTGGGATTTGAACTTAGATCTTCCTGACTCCAAACTCAGTGGGAAGAGTGCCAGATTTTGGAGTCAGTGTTCAAGTGTCACCTCCATGAGGAGACTGAGACCCAGGGAGGTTGTGATGTCCATTAGGTCACATGAGCAGTATCAGAGACAGTGTCTTTTCCAATACTTCTCCTGGCTACACCCGTGTCCACTGTGCATGGGGGAAAGGGAGATCATCAGAAAGCCCAAATCATCTTCCTAGCTGCATGACTGTGCACAAGTCACTTAACTTTTCTGGGACTCAGTTTCTTCATCTGTTAAATAAAGTAATTAGACTAGATGGTCTCTTCCAACTCTCAATCTATGATCTTACTATTTGCCTTCTTCAAATATTAAAGCAGGAAGAATTTTTTTTCCTATAGAAGCAACAAGGTGGGGGCAGGGGGATGGATTGTGGTGTGGAGCGAAATTGATGGATAACATTCAAGTCAAAGAAATAATCCGCCTCAATAAAGAAATTCTGCAATATTAAAAACCCAAGGGAAAAAGCAATGCAGAATTGCTAGCTGATTCCGCAACAAAGGAGAGAGGAGAAATGCCAAAAGATAAAATAAATTAAATAATAAACATATTAGAGAAATTGGAAGCAGATCCTAATGGAGGGGTGTGGGGGAAGGCAAGGGAAGAAACAAAGGAACCACTGACAAAAATGCAAAGCATCACAGGAGACTTGCAAACATTGGCAGAGGAAGCAAAACAGAATAAATGGAGTCAAGCAAAACTCAATAGGCAATGAGGAGGAAATCGAAGAACAAGCCTCAATGCTCATATTCCTCCAAAAGAAAAAAGAGCAGCCATAACCCTGAGTCTGTGGGAGGGACAGAGGAAGCTGCAGGGAGAAATTTTTAAGAAGACGAAGCTTGAATATGAAGAGAGAGGTTAGGAAGCTAGTGCTCTGCCATGGGCTCCTCTGGCTAACACCCTGTGGGAAAAAACTGCCTTCAGATCTTAACATGACATTAAAGGGATAGTGGAACAATGATACAATGCGGGGTGGGGAGTATGAGAGGGAGAGGGAGGGAGGGAGGGAAAGAGAGAGAGAGAGAGAGAGAGAGAGAGAGAGAGAGAGAGAGGGAGGGAGGGAGGGAGGGAGGGAGAGGGAGAGGGAGAAGACAGGGGAGAGAGAGAGAAGAAGGAAGAGGAGAAGGAGGAGGAAGGAGGGAGAGAGGGTAGGAGAGGAAGGAAGAGAGGGAGGAAGGGAGAGAGATGAAGAGAGAAAGAAGGAGGGAGGGAGAGGGAGGAAAGAAAGGAGGAGACAGAGGAGGAGGACAAGGAAGAGAAGAAAAAAGAGAAAGAAAGAAGAAAGGAGAAGAAAAGAGGGAAGAAGAAAAAAGACAAAAAGAGAAAGGAGGGGGAGGAAAGAGAGAAGAGAAAAAGATGAAAGTCAGAGAAAGGAGGGAGAGACAGACAGAGAAAATGGGCAGATAGATTTGGGAGCAGAACCATGTCCAATGCTATCTTGCTTGCTTGCCCCATTCAGCCTTTTGAAAAACCAGGCAATCTCTCCTAGTTCTTGCCTTGAACTTGAAACTGATCGGGAAAACTGGTCTACCATGGCAGATCTGTGAGTGTAAAAAAGCCGTAAGTAAAAGCCCTACCTACTCCTAGCTAGAAGTTATGAGACATGGAGCATCCTTTCCTTTACCCTGTGTACTACTTGAGAGAGTTGCAGGGTTACAGTCAAGGAATGTATGTACTGGGTGCATTGATAGTCAACTACTATGATGATCTCTACCATTCCAACTGCAATTGTTACAAGGTATGACATAAGAAAAACTGCAGGTGAAGTGATGAAGGGAAGAAACTCATGCGATGGGGCCCTTGAATCATGAGATTTGAACTCCAGATTCACATGAGGATATCGACACCACCCATAAAGTGATCAATGATGGCCAGTGGCTCTGAATCCATGAATGGATTGGAGAACTCGGGAGACTTCCCAGAATGCCCTATGGTGCTTAGTGGGCCTTCTTACTCCAGACCTTTGCCTTTGGCATGACTGGGTTCATCCCTGGGGGAACCTGACTTCAACTGGGAGGAGTTGTTGCCTTTTCTCATATTCTTTAGTTTTCAAAATCTGCTACCACAGGGAAAACCCCTGAAAGATCTGGGGTTTTTTGCTTCTGTTGTTGTTTTGAGACTGTGTCTCCTTATCTTGCCCATGAAGTAGCCACTCATGGATTCAACTGTAGTGCTGATCTGCTTGGAAGCTTTGACCCATTTTGTTTCCAATCTGAGCTGGTTCACCCTCCTTAATGAGTAGTAGTCCCACCCATCCTGAGGATACCAAGCTTGGTGCAGGCATCTGCTCGATTTTAGCCCACTTTCAACTCAGAACTCCCCAACTCAAGCAACCCACCTCAACCTTCCCAATTGCAGGGACTCAGCTATTGTCAGTTTTAAAGACCTTCCCATTTTTAACCTTAAATATGTATTGAGCTCTTTTATTATTCAATAATTATATTTTAAAAATCTCAAATCCTAAATTGTTTCTATTTCTCTTCCAAAAGCTAATAGCTTTTATTTAATATTTTTAACTAATCTAGTGACAGTTTTCTAAATGAAAAAGTAGTATGTTGTTTTCCTGATCTGAAGTCTGTCTTGGTCTTTTAAATTGTGAATTTTTACATTCTTCGATCTCTTTCTGATTTTTCTCAAGAAAAATGTTCAAAATTTCAGGAAATGTAATTTTCGGTATAATATACACGTAGGTAGAATATTTAGAGAGCAGAGAAGAAACAGATCCAAAGAAAGATATGAAGGGAAAATGATGAAGACATGGAAAATTCTCAGGGAAGACAGAGAGGGATGAGATCAGGACACAGGTGACCTTGGAGAGGAGAGGCACTACTTCATCAGATATTAGAGTTAAGGAAGAGAAAAGGAGAGATAAAGGAGAGAAGACTGAAGATCAGTGGAATTAGGGGAAAAAGAGAAGCTAACAATAGATGGCCTCTTTTCTCTATAAAGTAGAAGGCAAAGTATTCTTCTGAGAGGAAGAAGTGGTATAGAAAGCTTAACAAGAAAAGAAAAGGATGTGGAACTGATGTTATAGGGAATGGAATTGAAGTTCGATTGAGAAATAATAAACAAAATGCTGTTCAGTAGTGAGAGCTCAGTTAAGACTCTGAAGTTCTTCTCTAATGGTTTCTTTTGGGTTGCCCACAATTTTAATTCTTCTGAGACTGGGATATAACATGACTTTTAGTTATACAGCACTTTGCCATAAAAAATGGCAGGGGGAGATTTGATTTGAGGATGAAGCTCTAAATGATTGTAAGCACTGCACATTTTCTCAAAGAAAATCCAACCCACTCCCCCTTTTCCTGTTTAAAATTTATGGTACATCCACAATGAATTTGTAAGCGATACCAACTAATGGACCAACTCTGTGGATTGTCCATACTACTACATATCAAAGTTTGAACAACAGGCACTTTTCATCCACTTGGTTTTTCTTGTGTAGATTGTTAGGCTGAACTCTTTTCAGTGATTATGACTCTCTCTTAGAAGATTCTGCAGTGTTATGAGGCATATTGTAATCAACGCAAAGTCTCCCACTATAAAAACCATATAAAGGAGCTCAGCATCTACAAAAAAAAATCTCTTTTTGTTTTGGACTCTCTGCTGGGCAACTCCTATGATAGTGACAGACACTTTTGGTGAGCATACACCCTTATCAATACACAGAGGATCATTAAGCAAAATTATGTCTCTTACATTATTTAAGGAATAAATTAATTTAATTAATTTATTATTTACAATATTTTAATATGTGTGTATGTGTATATATTCTTGGAAGACACCATGTGGAATGAAGAGTTCTTTGGCAGTCTGGTAAAGCTTGTGGGCCCCTTTAAGGCAGCTAAGTGGTGAAGTAGATAGAATACTGGCCCTGGAGTCAGAAAGACTCATCTTGGTGACTTTAAATCTGGCCTCAGCAAATCACCAACCCCTGTTTGCCTCAGTTTCTCCACCTGTAAAAATGAGCTAGAGAGGGAAATGGTAAACCACTCCAGTATCTCGGCCAAGAAAACCCCAAATGGGGTCACAAAGAGTTGGACACAATTGAAACAAATAAACAGCAATGTGGGCCCCTTCTCAAAACAATCTTTTAAAAAAAAAATAATGAAAGGAAATTCTAAATTTCAATTAGAAGTTAGTAAAATTAAAGATGTATTCATTTTTCCTGTCCAAATTCATGGACTCTCTGAAATCCATCCATGGACCCCATGGATTCCAAGGCAAATACCCTTGCTGTAGAACAAGAGTTTTTAAGGTCCACTTTTATTGTCTCAACTTCAGTGCTTTCTTATAGTCAACCAACAGTAAGTACAGTGGGACCCTGTATTCCTGATACCTTTCAGTCAATGGCTTAACTGTAGAGATGAAGCAGAGATAAGTGATGGAAATGGAGTCAGGGGACTGGGGTTTAAATCTCAGCTCTGCTGCTTACCCCCTGGATAACCTGGGTCAAGCCTCTCCAGGTCTCAGTTTCCTTAGCTGGAAATGAAGGAGTTAGATCAGATGAACTCTGAGATTCTCTCCAGGTTCAAATCTGTGGTTCTGTGGTCCTAATTGGTCTGCTGCATGTCATCTGCTCAAGCCTTCACAAAGGATGCTCTTCATTGCCATAATGCCCCTAACTCCTAATCAGTCAGATTCTGCAGGTGGGTCTCCTTCCCTTAGGCCCAGCCTGACCTGAACATCATTTGGGCCAAAGGTTTCTCTCTGGTTGAGATACTGTTGGTAGATTTCCCCAACCCTCAAGAGATGGATATTAGTAATAGTCTTCATCTGGATGTTGATCCGAATCCTCCCCATAGAGGTCACTGTGTCTGGATAACTGTCCATCTGCAATTAGTACAGAAGCAGAAGGTCCTACTTCTTCAACTCTAGGTCACTTCTGCCTTCTAGGTCACCAGGGAGTACAACACTCTCCCTTTTGGACAATAGACTTGTCTTACCATCTACTAGGCAGAGGGTTGTGCTCCCTGCTCTGTTGTTGCAAGTCTCCATGAGGATCACAGTTCTGTAGGAAGCTAGGCAATACAATGGATAGGGCACTGGCTATGGAGTCAGGAAGACCTGAGTTCAAATCCAGCCTTCTTAGTCACATGACCCTAAGCAAGTCACTTGAAGGCTCTTAGCCTCATTTTCCTCATTTGTCAAACAGGGAGTATCACAACCCCTACCTTTTGGGATTGTGGGGATCAGAGGAGTTAAAGTGCATTATAAATATTAAAGCACTAACTAAATGCTAGCTATTATTATTAAGAGGCTGAAAGGGACCTCAAAGATCATCTACCCCAACCCCTTATTTCTAGCTGAATAAACTGAGATTCAGGTGGCTAGGTGACGCCACAGGGCTTGAAGTGCCTGGCCTGGAGTCAAGTAGAACCGAGTTCACATACGACCTGATACTAGTTATGTGACCCTGGACAAGTCACTTAACTTTGCCTGTTTGCTCATTTGTAAAATGAACTGAAGAAAGAAATGGCAAACCATTCTAGGACCTTTGCCAATATGGGGTCACAAGGAGTCACACGATGACTGAAAAATGACTAAACAGCAACAAACTGAGGGGGGAGGAGGTTAAAGGAATTGCTCAAAGTCACAAAAACGATCAATCAGCTTTGACCCCTGAACTTGAATACTCTTGCTCCTCTGGGAAGAGCAACTGAATAGTGGGAAATAGTACACCTGTCTTGGACATCTCCTGCCTTGGTTTCAGAGCCTCTCTCCTGAAGAAATGGGCTGGAATGACCTTGGAGGTCACTTTTTTTAGTTGTTTAGCATATGTTTACTGTCTGCACTTTCCCCTTCCACTTCCCAGATCAGTTCTATAAAGTTGGCCTGGGGGGAGGAGAGAGGAAGGGGGATTGTTTCCACTGCTCAGCAGCTACAAGGGTGTGAACACTTTAACAACATGCATGCTTCCCCTGAGAAAGAAAACTGTAAAACCAAATTGACAGAAATCAAGAAAATGAAATATTTTGGGAGAAATTCAGTGTTCCTGGATAGTTTGAGATTCGTATAAGTGATTCCTCCTGAATAAATTTGTAGATCTAATGCAATTCTAATTTTTTAGAAAATATCAATAGGTATAACAAACCTTATATGAAAAAATATGGAAATATCAAGGATCGGTTGGAGCAGAGGAGGTTAGAAGGGGGAAAGTGGACAAAAGTAGGAGAAATTCTCCTCCAAGAATTTGAAACGTTTTATAAAATAGTCCTCATTAAAATGATCCAGCCCTGAACAAAAAAATAGAAAAAATAAGTCAGTGAACCAGAATAAAGATCCCAAAAATAAAATTTAAAATATGTGAAAGATTAAGTGTTTGATAGACTCAATTAACAATAAAGACTGGGCAAAATATTTTTTATATGAATAGAGAACAAGGCCTGGAATTGGGAAAACTCATCTTCATGAGTTCAAATTCAGCCTCAGACACTTACTAACTGTGTGATCCTAAGCAAGTCTCTTAATCCTGTTTGCCTCAATTTCCTCATCTGTAAAATGAGCTGGAGAAGGAAATGACAAACCACTCTAGTATCTTTTTCAAAAAAACTCCAAATAGGGTCATGAAGAGTCAGACATGACTGAAAAATGACTCAACAACTATGAATAGGAAAACCAGCTAGCATTATGGTAAAAAAAAAAATTAGATCCTCCATATGCCATAATAATGTCAGATGCTGAGTACACACAACTTGAAAAGCAAACAGTTGTTTGTTCGGGCAAAGAGGACTCAAAGACCTCCTTGATTATCCAGGTATAAGAGAAGATCAAGATGTCATACTGATACTGGAAATTGGTGGCATCACTGTGATGGAAGCTAATGGAAGAAAGAAAGCAATGTTTGTAGGCTTGAAGGATGGGGACAGTGTGGAAAAAAGACAGACTATTAGGGACCAAACAGCATGAAAATATGGGCATAGGGTGTGAGTCAATGGATACTGTGTGAATGAGCTGGGATGTCTTTCAACTGTGGGTTCTTGGGCAATCTGAGGGGTCACTTCAGATCTTTGGGTACAGATCCTTAGGAGGTTTAGATTGTCCCCATGGGTGAACCTTCATGGGACTAATCAAGAAGTAAAGCAGACACTCCTAACCTTTATTTGACCACTGGAAAGGAGGGTGCACTGGGTCCAGTCCTCACTGGACTGATTGATTCAGCATTTGGGGGGATGATGATTGATGACAAAGCTCTGATGATAGTGATATCTGATTGGCACGGTTCTGAACCCCTGGTGGTTTCTTCATGAGAAAGAAAGTATCTAAAGTAATGTAAGCAGACCCAGAGCCAAAAGACAGTGTGTATGTGTCTGTATCAAATCAATTCCAGCTGGATCCCAGAGTTGAACATTAGAAAAATAACTTTTAAAAGTTAGACAAAGAGGGAATACTCTATCTATCTCCATTGCAGAGAATGAGTAGGCATTTAGCTACTAAACCAATAATTCAATACTGGAAAGATCTGTAATGTATCAAAATGGGAACATTTTCCATAACTTAGCAGATGGTCTTGGAGTGTTGTCATGGCAGCCAAGCCTACCTCTCCCAGGCAATCAAATGATAAACATGTATTAAGTACCTACTTTTTGCCAGGTACTAGTGCTGCAAAAAGAAGCAAAAGACAGTCCCTCTCCTCAAGGAGCTTATACACTAATCAGAAAACAAATATGCACAAACAAGCTATACTCAGGATAAATAGGAAATAATTGCAAGACGGAAGGTACTAGAATTAAGAGGGGTTGGGGAAGTCTTCCTATGAAAGGTGAGATTTGAGTTGGGGCTTAAAGGAAGTCAGTAGACATTATTGAGGAGGTAGAGCATTCCAGGCACGGGGGAGAGCTAGAGAGAACGCCAGGAGCTGAGAGATAGAAAGAAGGCCAATGTTACTGGATAGGGAGCCACTGGAGATTATTGGGTAGAAGAGTGACATCATGGGACCTGTGCTTTAGGAAAATCTCTGGTGGCTGAATGGCCCTGTAGTCAACCTGATGTTGAGCCTCTCTGAACTAGGCTGGTCCTCAGAGAAGGGGCACAT
This sequence comes from Potorous gilbertii, assembly GCA_028658325.1. Classification (NCBI taxonomy): domain Eukaryota; kingdom Metazoa; phylum Chordata; class Mammalia; order Diprotodontia; family Potoroidae; genus Potorous; species Potorous gilbertii. Next base: position 58,276,983 of record CM053771.1, on the reverse strand, counting down.
GGTCTCTTCTTGAGTCTAATCTCATCTTTCTAACTTGCTAACACCCACTAGTTTGTATTTCACTGGCATAGCCTTTGAGGGCAGTTAGAGCCCTGTGCCTGGAGTCAGGAGGACCTGAGTTCAAATGTGGCCTCAAACATTTACTAGCTCTGTGACCCTGGGCAAGTTTAACCCTGTTTGCCTTTGTTTGCTCATCTATAAAAGATAGTTCAATAATGTCTTTGCCAAGAAAACCCCCAAAGGGGTTCATGGAGAGTCAGGTCACAACTGAATAATGACTAAAATTACAACAAACCTTTGAGAGTCCAGAGTGATCTCCACACTATGATGAGAATTTTGGGAGAGATTAAAAATAAATTAAAGAACCTTGTGGGGATAAGTAAGTAGAACTTTTGGCACAAAGTGAAAATTTGCTACACAACAAAAACAACATGATAGAAGTGAAAGTTAAATTAAGAGACTGGGGCAAAACTTTGCAGCAAATATAACTGAAAGATACAAGTAATGACTGATAGCACCCACTCTATCCTGGACAAGTGGTCAGGAGTTACAAGTAATTTACAAAAGAAGCTATATAGGTAATGTAGGGGCAGAGCCAAGGTGGCCTGTTCTATCTGTACCCCCATAGTCCATGAAATATCTGTAAAAAATGACTCTAAACAAATTCTAGAGCAGCAGAGCCACAAAATGACAGAGTGAAAGTGATTTCCAGCCCAAAGCAGCCTGGAAGGCCAACAAGAAAGATCTATTACACCAGGCTCCGAGCAGAGTGCGGCCCAGCCTTGACCAAGTGGTGCAGCAGGGAGAGGATGGGAGAAGCTTCAGGGCACAGAATCATAGGCAGCAGTTGTTCTCAACCATCAAATGCCAAAGACAGCTTCAAAGGTGAGTGAGAAAGCTCTTTCATCTGAGAGAGAAGGGAGCAGGGTCCAGCCTTAGCTCTGGCCCCAGGGCTGCAGCAGCCACTGTGGCACAGTGCTCATTTTGGGAGCCCTCAGCCTAAAGATCCTGGGAAAATTGAACAACTGATCTGGGTCTCACTCCTGAATGATGGCCCTGGGGTGAGGAAGAGTGCTAGTGTGGTAGAGCTGGTGGAGGTTCTAGAGAGGGAATTCTACTCACAGATCCTGGGCAGAAAAGCTTGTGATTGCTTCCAGACCAGAGCACAGGCCAGGTGAGAAGTAAACTCCTCTTCCTTGATTATGCCACCTTGGAGGAACTGAGAACTTACAGGTCCCTAAAGTATACCCTCCACTTGACAAAGGACTCAAAAGTCAACTAACAGGCTGGGAAAATGCTCAAAAAGAGGGGGAACTTTCTTGGTGAACAGGTATTTTCTTCCATCCTTTCAGATGAGGAAAAACAATGCATATCATCAGAGGAAGACCTGAAAGTCAAGACTTGTGCATTCAATACCTCCAAAACAAATATTCAATGGTCTCAGGTTGTGGAAGAGTTCAAAAAGGATTTTTAAAATCAAGTAAGAGAGGAAAAATTGAGACAAGAAATGAGAGTGGTGCAAGAAAATCATGAAAAGTGAGTCAACAGCTTGCTAAAGGAGACCCAAAAAAATGCTGAAGAAAATAACACCTTTAAAAATAGACTAGCCCAAATAGCAAAAGAGGTCCAAAAAGCCAATGAGGAGAAGAATACTTTATAAAGCATAATTAGCCAAATGGAAAAGGAGGTTCAAAAGCTCACTGAAGAAAATAATTCTTTAAAAATTAGAATGGAGGGGGTGGAGCCTAGATGGTGGAATAGAAAGAGGCATATACACTAGCTCTTCCACAGCCTATAAGTATCTGTAAAGGAAGACTCTCAACAAATTCTAGAGCAGCAGAAGCCACAGAACAATGGAATGGAGGAGATGTCTAGTCCAGAGTGACCTGAAAGGCCAACGGGAAATATTTGTCACACTGGACACAGAGCAGACCCCAGCTCAGCCTTGGCAATGTGGCACTGAGAGGAGCAGGACCAAGTAGTCTTCAGAGACAGAATCTCCAGTGGAAGCTCAGATCCCTCAACCCACAGGCGTCAAAGGTCAGTGAGAGGGTTTTTTCAGCTGTCCAAGAAGGGAGCAGGGTATCCCCATAGTTCAGGCCTTAGGCAACAGCAGCAGACAGGGGCTCCCAAGGCAAGCAGCAGCCCACATTCATTGCTGAAGGCCTCATCATAAAGCCCCTGGGGGAACTGAGCATCTGATCCATATCTCAGCCTTTGTGTGGTGGCCCTGTCCCCACTTAAAGCTCCTGGAGGAATTGGGCAGCTGATCTTAATCTCACACTGAATGGTGGCCCTGCCCCCGCCTAAAGTCCCTGGAGGAATTGAGCAACTGATCTGAATCTCAGCCCCTAATACTGGCTTGGCAGAACTGGAGGCAAGGTGGTTATGGAGAGGAAACTCTACTACTTGCAGATTCTGGACACAAAAGTTTCTGATTGCTCCCAAAGCAGTATATAAGCTTGATTGTGCTATGTTAGAGGGACTGAGATCTTACAGATTCCCAGAGTGTACTCTACTCTTGACAAAGGACTCAAAAGTAAAGTAACTGGTTGGGAAAATGCCCAAAAAAGGGAGAAAAAAATAAGACTATAGGTTACTTCTTGGTAAACAGATATCTTCTCATATCCTTTCAGATGAGGAAGAGCAATGCATCAGGGAAAGACATAAAAGTCAAGACGTGTGTATCCCAAACATCC
>CM053771.1:58228815-58274184 GCA_028658325.1 Potorous gilbertii | reverse complement strand
AAAAATAGGCTAACTCAATTGGCAAAAGAGGTCCAAAAAGCCAATGAGGAGAAGAATGCTTTAAAAAGCAGAATTAGTTAAATGGAAAAGGAGGTTCAAAAGCTCACTGAAGAAAATAGTTCTTTAAAAATTAGAATGGAACAGGTGGAGGCTAATGACTTTATGAGAAACCAAGAAGTCATAAAACAAAAGGAAAAGAATGAAAAAATGGAAGATAATGTGAAATATCTCATTGGAAAAACAACTGACCTGAAAAATAGATCCAGGAGAGACTATTTAAAATTTATGGGACTACCTGAAAGCCATGACCAAAAAAAGAGTGAATGTCTACATCATCTTTCATGAAATTATCAAGGAAAACTGACCTGATATTCTAGAACCAGAGGGCAAAATAAATATTGAAAGAATCCACTGATCATCTCCTGAAAGAGATCTAAAAAGAGAAACTCCTAGAACATTATGGCCAAATTCCAGAGTTCTCAGATCAAGGAAAAAATATTGCAAGCACCTAGAAAGAAACAATTTGAGTACTGTGGAAATATAATCAGGAATAACACAAAATCTAGCAGTTTCTACATTAAGGGATCAAATGGCATGGAATATGATATTTCAGAAGTCAAAGGAACTAGGACTAAAACCAAAAATCACCTACCCAGCAAAACTGAGTATAATATTTCGGGGTGAAATGGTCTTTCAATGAAATAGAGGACTTTTAAGCATTCTTGATGAAAAGACCAGAGCTGAAAAGAAAATTTGACTTTCAAACCCAAAAATCAAGAGAAGCATGAAAAGGTAAACAGGAAAGAGAAATCATAAGGGACTTACTAAAGTTGAACTATTTACATTCCTACATGGAAAGACAATATTTGTAACTCTTGAAACTTTTTTCAGTATCTGGGTAGTTGGTGGGATTATGCACACACACACACACACACACACACACACACACACACACACATAAAGAGAGAGAGACAGAGAGCACAGGATGAGCTGAATAGGAAGGGATCATATCTAAAAAAATAAAATTAATGAGTGAGAAAGGAATATATTGGAAAGAGAAATGAAGAAATGGAATGGGGCAAATTATCTCTCATAAAAGAGGCAAGAAAAAGCTTTTTCAATGGAGGGGAAAAGGGGGAAGGTGAGAGGGAAAAAGAGAAGCTTACTCTCATCACATTTGGCTTAAGGAGGGAATAATATGCACACTCAATTTGGTATGAAAATCTATCTTACACTACAGGAAAGTAAGGGAGAAGGGAGTAAGTGGGATGTGGAGGAGATGATAGAAGAGAGGACAAATGGGAGGAGGGCATAATTAGAAGTAAACACTTTTGGGGAGGACAAGGTCAAAAGAGAGAATAGAATAAATGGGAGGGCAGGATAGGATAGAGGGAAATATAGTTAGTCTTTCACCACATGACTATTATTATGCATAACTACACATATATAGCCTACATCGAATTGCTTGCCTTCCCAGTGGGATGAGCAGAGAGGGAAGAAGGGAGAGAAGTTGGAATGCAAAGTTTTAGGAACGAATGTTGAGAATTGTTTTTGAATGCAGTTGAGAAATAAGAAATGCAGGTAATGGGGTATAGAAATCTATCTTGCCCTACAAGAAAAGAGAGAAGATGGGGATAAAGAAAGGGAGAGGGTATGATAGAAGGAAGAGCAGATTAGGAGAAGGGATGATCAGAATGTATGGTGTCTTGGAGTGATAGGAGGGAAGAGATGGTGAGGAAATTTGGAACTCCAAACCTTGTGGAAATGAATGTTGAAAACTAAAAAAAGAAATACATAGTGTAGATAATGTGAAATAATATATTATATAGTCTAATGTGACATGATATACATAGCATATATAATACACATAATCACTTGCACAAATTTTATTTTTACTAATAAGTGTGTGAGATGGGTCCTGGACCTATGATGTCATTGATATAAGGAAAAGTCAGATGAGGACAATTCCTTCACCAAAACACATTGGTACCTTCTCTGTATCTTATGGTCTTAGAGAAATGCCTTGCTTGGGAGGTTAAATGAATTGTCCAATCACCCCATTGTCCTATTGTTTCCCATTTGCCACACAGGGTCACATAGAAGTTGACTTAGAGTTAGATCTTCCTGGATCCAAGGCAGCTGTCTCTCCACTTAGCCACACTACCTCTCTCTGAGTTCATTAATAAGCAGAGAAATGCAAATTAAACCAATTCTCAAGTACAACTTCCATGCCCATCAAATTGGAAGAACTGGGTGACAGAAGTTAATGCCAACGTCTATGGAGAAACAGTCACACAACTTTTTTCTTGGAATTATAAATCAGTCAAATCTATTTGAAGGTCAATCTTTGGGGATGTAACAAGAGTCACAAAAACAAATATCCAGTTTTGACTCAATAATCTCATTATTGGAAATATAACCTAAGAATATTACCTTAATGAAAAAAAACATAGGTGGCATGGTAAATAAATTTAGAATCAAGAAGGCCTGAGTTCAAATCCAGCCTCAGACACTTTCTTGCTGTGTGACCCTGGTCAAGTCACTTAAATTCTCTCTGTCTCAGTTTCCTCATCTTTAAAGTGGGGTTACTAATAGCACCAACCTCCCAGGGTTGTGGTGAGGATCAAATGGCATCTTTGCCACTCTGAAAGCATTATATAAATGTTAGCTATTATAATGTTTATTATTCTATTTACATGGCAAACTTCGTTGCGATTTCAAAAAGCTAGAAATAACCTAAATATCTGTAAGTGAATGACTGAATACACTATACTATATTAATATCGTAGAACAACACAATGGCAGTATAATGGTCAATACGATGAATACGAAGGAATTCAGAGTTAAGTAAAACAAAGAAAAAAGGAAGATAGGGATGAACAATGAGGTCCCAATTATTGAGAATAATTATTCCCCTGAAGTGGCCACATATATTCAAATTTGCCCTATTGAAAGTTACAATTATGTAAAACAGAGTAATTGGTTTCAACCCAATGAAAACCTATAGTGCAGATTTGAATAATGTGACCAGTCATGGGGAAATTTCTTGCACTAATTGGGACTTAGCTGTATACTGACCATGACTATACTCTATCAAAGAAAAATACTTCTTTAATACAGAGACGAAGGAACAGAAAATACGAGGAAACAGCGAGGGAGGGACTGATATGCTGTACTAAATGCAGTGTACATAGGAATCCATTTTGATATATAAATAGTTATAAGTGTGTGTTTATTTGGTTTTGTTGCTCTTGACAGCTGTCTTTTTTTTTTTTTTAAAGAATAAGATCCTGCCAGATTAACCACATTTCCTTTTGTGGCAGTGTTATTGGACTGCTGGTAGAACAGAAGAATATTACAGACCTGGATTTCAACTAGGCACTGGCAAAGTCCTGGAAAGACAAATTTGTGAACTAGCCAGTTAAATAGATTCGGATCTGGTTGAATGACTAGACCCAAAGCACAGCAGTTAATAGATTGATGTCAACCTAGGAGGGGATCTCTAAGCTTGTCAGCATTTCTACTGATGACTTGGATAGAGCCATAGATGACTGTTTATAGAATTTGCAAATGCTTCAAAACTAGGAAGGAAAATTAACATTCTGGCCACACACTTAGATCTATAAAGATCCTAGCAGTCTGGAACACGAATTCTAAGTCTGGGGACCATTAAAAAAATTTTTTTAAAGAAATATTTTGATGATTGTATTTCAACATAGTTGTTTTTCTTTCCAATCTTATGTATTTTTTTTTAATTTTTAAAGAAAATTTTGGTGACCGTATTTCAACATAGTTGATATTCTTTCCAATTCTGTGTATTTTTTTTAATTTTTAAAGAAATATTTTGCTTACTGTATTTCAGTATAGTTGGTCTTCTTTCTGATCCTATGTATTTTATTTTATGCATTTAAAAACATTATTCTGAGAAGGGGTGTGTAGGCTTCCCAGGCTGTCAGAGGTCCCTGATACAAAAAAAGATTAAGAGCCCTTGAACTAGAAGAAGAATTGAATCTTATGAGATGAAATGTAATTGCTATGAATGTAAAGTCCTTCATTTAAGTACAAAATAAAGCATAAAATGCTGGAGTAGATCTAGACTGCAGTCTGTGTGACAAAGGCCTGGGTGGGGGGGAGGGCATGGACGGACTGCCAGTTCAATGAAAGTGAACAGTCTGATATGGCAACCCCAAAACCCAATGCTCTCTTAGGTTGACTGGGAGAGAGGGAAGAGTCCCCATAACAGTGGGCTTGGGGATTGGCATTACAGCTAGAGAATCGGGAATGAGGAGGAGCTAGCTGTCTCCTGAGACTATCCATTTCACTTTTAGACAGCTCTGATTATTAATATTCCATGCATCAAATTTCAATTTGTTTCTCTGCAACATTTGCATTTTGCTCCTTATAATAAATAATGAATGAAAGCCTAATGTCTAGAATGAGGGAGTTGCTAGTCCCTCTGTCCTCTGCCCTTGCCAGGGTTACTAGATTCAGTTCTGTGGGGATTACATTTTGAGAAGGACATGGTCCAGAAGAAGATGTCTAGGATGTAGGAGTGGCTTAACATCAGGCTATATGAAAATCAGTGAAAGAATCTGGGAATGTTTAATCACAAGAAGAGTTTGGAGACACTTGGTTGTTTTCAAGACCGATTAAAGGGATGTATTGTAGAAGGATTAGACTTTTTCTGCCTGGGCCCAAAGAGCAGAACTAGGAACAATGGAAGTTATGGAGAAGTAGATATAATCTTGATTTAACAGAAAACTTCCTAAGATCTACAGAGGTCTGAAAATGCAATGAGTTGCACTGAGAGGTAGTGAGTTTCCTGTCACTAGAGAGGAGACAAGAATGTTGTACAGAACATTCCTATGTAGTTAGGGAGGAACTGGACTGAGTGATCTAGGGTCTTTTGGGGGTGCCTTCTTCCATTACCCCCACACTAAAGTTTCCATAAAAGTCACAGGTTCCCCTAACATACTGTGCCTTCCCCACAAACCCCAGCTCCTCACACAGATTGTGACTGTCTTAAACATCACAGCACCCACACCCCACTGATCTTACATACAACTCATCCTGTTTATATACTAGCTGGAGGGACACCTGTAAGAGCATCTTAGAAAAGAATCAACCCATGGCCCTGTGGACAGGTGACAGGAAGAGGCAACCACCAGAGTGACCAGGTGAAGGAGTTGTCCCAGTCAACAACTCTCCTTGAGCCCATTTGTCCCTTTGTAAAATCACTGAATCTCAGAGCTGAAATGTAGTCATAGGCCATCTGCTCTGACCCATACCTAACATGAATATTCTTCAGATATCCAGCTTTTACTATATAGCCCCAGTTCCAACACCCATTGGTGTGGGACTCTACTGTTATTGGTGGAGATGGATGCTCAGCCCTGTGTGAGGATCAAGGCAAAGTTGATGAGAGTAGGAGAGAGGAGACAATCCTGCCCCAATGGATACAGGAATGGGGGCTCCAGCTCAAGGACCAGGGACAAGGAGGAACGGACTACCTTTAGAGGTTCTCTATTTCACTTTTAGACAAGCCCAATTGTTAGGATGCTTTCTGTGCATCAAACCTAAATTTGTTTTTCTGCGGCTTCCACATATGAGTGGAACAAGTCCCTTTCCCATGAGATATATTCAAATCCATCAAGACAGTGGATAGACACCCCTAGTTAAACACCCCCAGTTCCTTCAGCCTATCCTCACATGGCATGGCCTTAGGGCCCTTCACCCCCTTCTAGATGCTCCAGCTTCTCAATGTTCTTCCTAAAACATGGTGCCTAGAAATGAACATAATTATCCAGAAATGGGCTGTGTAGAGCAGTGTCGAGTGAGGATAATAAACTTTATTCTGGACACAGTCGTTAAACATTTAATGAAGGGTCTACTATATGCCATACTAAGCACTAGGGATAGAAAAAGAGGCAAACGTCAATTCCTACCCTCAAGGAGATCACAATCTAAAGGAAAAAGCAACAAACAACTATGTGCAAATAAATTATATATGTACATATATGTATATATATATATATATGTACATATATGATAAATAGGAAATAATTCAGAGAGGAAAGGTTCTAGAATTCAAAGGATTGAGAAAGGTCTCTTGACAAAAATGAGATTTTAGTTGAGATTTTTAAGGCCAGGAAGCCCCAGAGTAGTCAGAGGAGAGGAGGGAAAGAACATGTTAGATAACATGCCCTGAGGGACAATAATTCAACTGTATTGTCCACTACTGTCCACCCACCATCCAAACATACCTGGAACTTATCGTGGCCATTTTGTGGTCAAGCTACCAGGAAGTGTTATCAACAGCTGGAGCCTTAATCCTCTGAGTCAATCCATTCTTGCAGATGGGTTCAATGCCTTTTATGGAAAAACTAGCCCAACTTGCATATGGGCAGGGGTAAGGACACAGCTCCTGTCATCCTTAGTATACAGTTTAGTTTGGTCCTTGCCAATCTAAAGATCATTCTCCTTGATAGAGAAAACAGAAGATGAGTTGAAGATCTGTCTTCTCTCTATTGTCCATTGTCATCATTCCATCCTTGAGAAATTGTCCTGACCTTTCTTTGAACCCCTCAATGGAGCTGAGGGGAAAATGAATCTCTCTCCTATCTTACTTTTGTCCTTAACTTTTCTCACCAGCCTCAGCTAATTCCAATCTTTAGCCCTGCTGTCATTTACTCTTTCCACCCCTGATCCAATAACTTGTTCTTCACCACTTGGATCCTTGCTTCCAACAACATTCCGTCTCTAGATTCCCGTTGTTTTCACTGACTGTTCCCCATGCCTGTAATGCTCTCCTTCTTCCACCTCCTGGCTTCTTTCAAGTCTTAACTAAAGTCTTACCTTCTGCAAGAAGACTTTTCCAGCGCTCATTAATCTCAGTGCCTTCACTCTTAGATGACTTGCAGTTTATCCTGAATTTAGCTTGCCTGTACATAGTTATTTACATGTTTGCTTCATTAGATTATGAGCTTGAGAGCAGGGACTGGTGTATGTGACAGAATGGGGAGAGGGGCTGCCTTTCTTTGTTTCCCCAGTACATACCACAGTCAGCCCTCCCTCACTCAAAACAAAGTCAAGTGCAAGTCATGTCATTATTTCTCTTGGCATGGTCTTCTTTGGCAATGAAGGATGAACACATACACGCACACACTTACCACAGTGCTTAATAAATGGTGTTTAATAAATGCTAGTTGACTGACTAACTACAGAGCCATGCCATTTGCCCTTGCTTCCATATCTGTCTTCTATCTCATCTTTTTATTAATGTTTTATTAAAAGATTAACATTGAATAGTACAACTAAGTAAAATGGCTTAGAAGTTATTTGCAATTCAATTAGTTAATTTCATTGTCCAAAATATTAAAAAATAAAGTTCCATCCTCTGCATCCCACCCTGCCAAGTTCCCCTCAGGATCCCTTGCTTGGTCTTTTCATTCCCATGAACTTTTCTCTTATATGGTCATGGTGTATCCTTTATTCCTCTGGCTCCACTTTTTTTCACTTTGAATTATTTCTTTGGTTTCTTGGTTTATCTTCTGCCAGTTGGTCTTCATTGGGGTATAGTTGGGACAGTTTTATATAATTCAACTATAACTTTTTCTCTCCTCAAAGCATCAAAGAATTTCATTCTTAAGAGTTGACTTTCCTTGCAGAATTTCAGTTCATAGGATCATTAACCTGGATATTTTGGAAAGTGGTACACAGAAATTTAAAGTTAGGTGGGATTGTCTCTTGTTTCTCTTTCCTCTATCGCAAATTTTGGAAGTGGAGTGGTCCTTCCTCTCTAGGGACCTTAGCACTTTTACCTCAGCAATGAATTCCTCCTTATTGGTGAAAATTGGTTCATCATCATCACCGCTACCACCACCACCATCATTATCATCAATAAAGCACTTGTTCTGTGCTTTAAGCACTTGGGATACAAATAGAAAAATAAATCATTCCCTGCTACAAATAGTTAGCATTTATTTAGAGATTTAAGGTGCTTAACAAATATTATCTCATTTGATTTTCGCGATACCCTTGAGTGGTAGGTGCTATCATTCCCTCAGTTTTACAGATGAGGAAATTGTGGCATGTTAAGAGAAGTTACATGATTTGACCAAGGTTACACAGTTATTAATTGTCTGAGACTGGATTCTAATTCAGGTCTTCCTGATTCCCAATCCAACACTCTAATCACTATACCATCTCACTGACTCAGTTCCCCATCTCTGTCAAATGGGGATAATGGCAGGATCCTTTGAAGGGAAAGTAGTCAATAAGCAAAGTCCTAAAAATTATTATTTTTCTGCTAGGAAGAGAAAGAACTCCAACAGAGATCTGGATAATTGAAATCCCTTCCATAGTATGCCTCCAATTGGAGCTTACTATCTATTCTCCAAACCTCTTGTTTTCCTTTTTGTCCAGCTGGGCTATAGCCTATTCTGATGATGATGTCAGTTCTATTTCTAGTGACACTCACCCAAATGCTCTCTGCCATGCTTTCCTACTCTGGGCTTGGATTTGTTCCAGGAATATATCTTCTTAATATTCAACATTCCCTCCCACCTTCTACTTATTGTATTCCTTTTAATTCAGGATTACTCTTCCAGAGTCACGGAGTTTCATCTCTCCAAGTCTCAAAACTTCCTTTCATAATTTGCTTCCTTTCATTAAAATTTCTAGTTCATCTGAGTGTAGATCAGTGTATACTTTTTAAATTTAATTTTCCTTTTTTTGTGCGTATTTTCTGTTGAAATATAGCTAATATGAAAATGCTTTACATGATTTCACATGTATAATCAATATCATTGCTTGCCCTTTCAAGGGATAGGGGACTGGCAGGGAGAAGGAGAAAAAGGATTTGGAACTCAAAATTTTAAAAAAATCAATGCTAATATTATTTTAATTTTATTTGGAAATACTTAATGAAATAAATTAAAGGATATATTTTAATTTTTGTATATTTTAACTTAAAATTCTTATATATTTTTTCCAATTATAAGTAAAAACAATTTTTAACATTTTTTTCTTTAATTTTGAATTACAAATTCTCTCCCTCTTTACCCTCCCCTTTGCCTCTTGAGAAGGCAAGTAATTTGATATAGATTATACATGTGTGGTCGTGTGAAGCATATTTTCATTTTAGTCATGTTGCAAAAGAATATCCAAAGAACAAAGAAGAAAAAGAAAGCAAAAAATATACTTTGATCTTCATTCAGACTCTATCAATTCTTTCTCTGAAGGCAGATAGACAGACAGAGGGATGGATGGATAGATGGATGGATGGATGGATGGATGGATGGATGGATGGAGATAGGTTCACCATAGACTGTAGCTACAATATGTGTTATATATATATATATATATATATATATATATATATATATATATGTATGTATGTATATGTATATGTATATATACATATATATGACACATTGTAATATATAATGTGTGTTTGTGTGTATGGCAGGATTCTCCCTCACCCCTCCCTTTTTAATTTAAAGTACTTTTGTTTAGATTTGTGAGACTCTATTAAAAATAATTTTATTGATCATGATTAGATACACTCCATCCCTGGCCTGGAACATGTCCTTCCTATATTTCAGGCCATGATTCAGTTAAGCACACCTGATTCTCAGACTCTTTTCTTTGTCATTGTTGTATCCATTCGGATATCTTTTGGTTTGAAATTAGCATCATAGTCATTTCCCAAAGCTTCCCTGTCCCTTGATCCTATCAATGACTATTTAGTACTTATATTCACTCATATTTCCTCTGTAAAACAAAATAGTCAAAATTGACTGGGACCACCTCAGATGATCTTTTTAAAGAACTTCACTCAGCACCCAAAGCTACCAAAATATACATATCTTTTGAGCTCTGCTAGACTTATATATCTAAAGAGGTCAAATAAAGAGGAATTGTGGTGACAGGAGGAGGTGTTCATTCACTGGAGAATGACCAGATGAATTTTGGCTCATGAATGTGATGGAATACTATTGTGTTATAAGAAATGATGAAGATGATGCTTTAGACAAGATATGTAAAATGATGCCAAGTAAGGTGAAAACTGAGAGAACTGTGATGTTTGTCCTTGGTTCTCAAAGAGAACCATGACATCAAGATGATATGACTTGCAGTTGACTTTGATTTGAGTGAGGCAGAGCTGTCTGTGCAAGGTCATGAGCCTCACTTTCTCCTCCTGAGCCATCTGGGTCCAGGGGCCAGATATCCCTCAGGAAGACTGGAGATGGCCCAGGATGCAATGGAGACTGGTCATTTTAGGCTAAGGTCTTATCAGGTTTTCCCTTTGAGTGAGATGCATTCATTCAATGAATAGGCTTCTTTAAGTAATTACTCAAGGGATGGCCCCTTTAATAAAAAAAAAATCAAACTGGGAGAGGAAGACCCTCAGGGTTTCTGGATAAAAGAGAAACAATGACTTTTTAGTATTTATATTCACTCTGTGCTAGGTGGGCAAGGACCTGTTGTCCAATCTCTGAGCTCCAGACTCAATTGGGCTTAAGGTTTGGTCCTTGTGCAAGAAATCTAGTCAGTAAACCCAAAGGAAAAAAAAGGCAGCTTTTGGCCATGGGTGTGTACCTTCCACTGTGTAGAGCACTCCAACAAGGACTGAGAGGCGAGGAAAGGGAAGGGGAGGGGAGAGGAGAAGAGGGGACCAAGATGGGGAGTAATAGAGAAAGAAGCTTGGAGAGTTAGAGCTGATCTGGGGTAGTAGGGAAGGAGCAGTTTTCATGGCTGACCAAGCCACTCCTCAAAATGATGTTTCTAGGAGGAATTCACCAATCAGAGGAAGCTGCCTCATGGGCAGAAGAACCTTTTGGGAGGAGAAGGCTGCTAGAGGAGGGTAGAGAAAGAAGCCTGGCTTTGTTTTTACCTTGTAAAAGACTTATATTAAAAGAAAAAAACAACTTTGAAACACTTAATATCTCTGATTGGCCCATGATCCACCATGATTCCAGTCACTCAGTAAATGGCCCCCGCATCCTGGCAGAGCAGTGATGGATGGACCCAGGATACAAATATTTCTGGAAATGTGTAATTATTTAAAAATAAATAAATAAAGTGGCTGTTTGCTTCTCAACTTTTCCCATCTCCTTTAAGGTCCCTGCCTTTGGTCAGCAGCAGTAATGAAGCAATGTGTTCTCTCAAGACCATGTTAGATACGGCCTCATAGTCTGACTCATCAACATCGCTGACTGCATCATCCACCGACCTTCCAGCCTGGTGATGTTGGTAGATTTCATAAACACAGAATATAGACCTTCATCCAAGCTCTTGATAAACATTTTGACAGTTTTCTTGTGCTCCTCCCTCCCTTTTTGTTAGGCTATAGCTCTATAGATCAGAACCACAAGATCCTGAGCAAAGGTATCTTTACCAGCCTTCCCCATCCCCAGCCCAGCGCATCTAGATTCCAGTATGGACTCCCCTTCTAAGACACCATCTTTTTATGTTTTTTTAATTAAATTATTTTATTTATTTTCAGTGTTCTGTAATCACTTTCATATATCTTAGATTTTTTCCCCTCCCTCTCCACTCCCTCCCTGAGATGGTACAATCTTATATATGTTCTACACATACATTCCTATTAAATATATTTCCACCTTAGTCATGTTGCATAGAAGAATTAAAATGAATGGGAGAATCCATGAAACAAAACAAAACATAATACAAAAGAAAATGGTCTGTTCAATGACACCATCTTTAAAAAAAAATCAAATAGGTTTTTACTGAAATCTTTTGTGTTTGCATCACTTAGAGTTCCCCTTCCTAGAGAGCCATCCCTTATATATAACAAAGAATTTTTTTAAGGCAAAGAGGAAGGGGAGGGGGAATCAGCAAAAGCAATGAATTTTTTTAAAACTCTGACATTTTGTACAATGTTCCAAACCAGTGACAGTTTCCACCCCTAGGTCTTGAAAGGAACAGGAGTTATAAGATACCATCTTTTTTCAGCTCCAATCTGTCTTTCCCTTCTGAGGTCCATACTTTTAATTTTTCATAATAATGGCAATACTACCCATTTCCCTTTTTTTGTTTTTGTTGGTGGTGAGTCATTTTTCAGTTGTGTCTGACTCTCCGTGACTCCATTTGGGGTTTCTTGGCAAAAATACTGGAGCAGTTTGCTATTTTCTTCTCCAGCTCATTTTACAGATGAAGAAACTCAGGCAAACAGGGTTAAGTGACTTGCTCAGGGTCACTCAGCTAGTAAACATGTCTGAGGTCAAATTTGAACTCAGGTGTTCCTCCCTCCAAGCCTAGCACTGTAAGCACTTGGGCGCCATCTAGTTGTGGGAATGTTTTTAACCTGGACAGGGTTTTTTAACCTAGAGCCAATAGAGTTCCATGAATGGATTTTAGAGGGTCTGTGAATTTGGATAAAGGGGAAAAAACTACATTTTAATTTCAATGTAATTGTTTTCCTTTGCAATTCCATGCATTTTATTTTATACATTTCATGATATTATTCTGAAAAAGAGTCCATGGGCTTCCCTTAACTACCCAAAGGGTCCTGGAAACAGATAAGATTAAGAGCCCCTGACATAACCCCTTTGCTTGGGATTTCCCAATGGCTAGGGAGGCTTTGTGCTTGCAGATACTGGAGTCATGTCATTAGCCCCGTGTGGAACCTGGAAGGGGTAGTAGGCGCTGTTTTAACAAATCTTTATCTTCACTAGGATACATGTTCCCAGACCTCTCTGCTGTCCATATCAGACCAGCAGAGAATTATCTCAGTATTGAGGAGTTAGTGCCACTGTTTCTCTTTCTTATTCTTCTTCTGACTGGTGGATTCACATTAAAATTACTCCTCAGAACAGTAGCATTTCTACAGGACTTTTGAGGTTTGTCAGGCACTTTACATGTGTTAATTCATTTGATGTTCACAATAACCCTATGATGTACCAGCATTATACCCATTTCACAGAAGATGAAACTGAGGCCCAGTGACTTGTTTGTAAGGGGAAGAAGGATCTGAACTGACTCCAAAGCCATAACACACAGATTCTCATGCCTCCTACTGTCACCTGTGGGTTAGGCTTCCTCTCTGCTTCTTCAGATTATTTTTTTTTCTTTGAACCATCTCTCTCCTTTCATGAAGTAGCATTTTCTTCCTGATAACCTAGTGAATGAAGATGTATGCCTGCAACTCCAAAACCATGTCCTCTAGGAGGGAGAAGGCCAATCAAGGTCACCATAGCATGACGTCAGTCTGCATCTCCATATATGCAGGAAGTGTGATTCTTGGGTCTTTCTTGGCCAGTTTCCGTGGCCAACTGCTATTACAGATTCCCTCAAGGACTCACGGGATGGAGACTCCCAAACAAGGCTGGGCCTCCCTTTCAATGAATCCACTTGGCAATCTACATGTGGTTACATGACTCCAGGGTTCCCAAACTCTGACCTAGGACCTGGCTTGTGGACCCACCTATCTCTGTTAAGTCCAGCTCCAAAAACTGGGCCTCGCTCAAGTGGCTCCTGGTCTTGGGCTTATGGGCATGACTGTGTGTCAGGGCACAAGCACACATAGCTGTGTTTCAATTGAAACTGGTTGCTTCTTCTCTGTCCCTGTCCTTGCAGACTTCTCACTGAATCTGCATCTCATGTCCCATTCATAAGCCAACCAATTCAGGCTGTTGTTTGTTCTCAAAGAGGCCTATGACATCAGGAAAGTGACATCATGACGTGCAAGTGATTTGGATTATAGTGAGGCAGGACTGTGCAGTCATCAGCCTCACTTTCTCCTCCAGAGTCATTTGCGTCTAGCGGCAAGATACACATCCAGATGCCTGGAGTTGACCCCAGATGTATCAGCAGACAGCAGTATACCAATTCTAGTTATTATGGTAAGGAAGCCGATTAGAAATTGTCCTGTTCTTGGTATCCCTGGGGAAACAAATGAACAACCAGCCTTTAATGAGCACTTTTCAGGCACTATATTGAGGATATTTAAAAAAAACCCAACAACCACCAATGCTTGCCCTCAAGGAGCTTACTTTAAAAGGAGTAAGTGGGCAGGTAGAAGGCATACATCTAAGTGGTCAAGTGGATAGGGTGCTGAACCTGGAGTCAAGAAGACCTGAGTTAAAATCTAGCCTCAGACAATGTTGTGTGACCATGGGCAAGTCATTTACCCACTGTCTGCCTAAGTTTCTTCTTGCTTCACAGGATTATTAGGAGGAACAAAGATTATATTTGTCAAGTGCTTAGCACCGTGCAAGGCACACAACAGACATTTAATAACCATTCACTTCTTTTACCCCAGCTGCCTAAATAGATATAAGCAAGATACATCCTGAGTAGACAGGAAAATCACTTTGTCAGCTGAGGGGAGGTTGGGTGGGCTAGAGAGGGGAGAAGATTGAGACACGGAGTCCAGTTAGAAGGCTCTTGCACTGGTCTAGTGAGGGGTGATAAGAGTTTAAACTGAGATCGTGGTTTATGTGGAAGAGCCTTTGGGGAAAGCCTCAGAAGGTAAGAAAGAGTGGTAGGTATGTGGGAGCAATGGTGTGTATTAGGTTTGTGGTGTGGGGAGGAGGCAGCTGGTGGAAGCTGTGGTATGGAGCTGGTCTTACAGCGAAGGTGGGGGTGGGGTGTTATGGTTTGTGGGAGAACCATTGTCTTCTACTGGGGGACCTGTGGTGGTTGTGGGAGCAATTGTGCTTGAGGGTGCTGTGTTTGATGTTAGAACTGTGGTGCGGGACAGAACCACCCCATGTCATCTGTGTGTCTGTAGGATGATGAGACCTCTGATAGCTTGGGTAGCCATGGTGTATTTGGAAGCAATCGTACATGGGACAGTAAAGAGAGAGGAGAGGAGACAATTGGGTACCTAACTGTGATTTGGGGGAGACTTGTAGAATATTTGACAGTCATAGAGGATTGTGTGTGAGCCATGGCATGGCATAGTAAATGCATGTAGAGGAGTTTGTGTGAGTCGTGGCATGTAATGGTGAATGTGAGAGCTGTGCTACACATAATGATGGGAAGGTGGGGGTAGGGGTGAGGTAGCATAGAATCACTTCCCATAGCTCTAATTATCAGGATGTTATTCTTTCCATTGAGCCTATATATATATCCACTTATCCCTCCAAGTTCTGCGCTCTGGGGCCAAGCGCAACAAATAGGGTCAGCATGGTGTAGTGGACAAGATGCTAGCTCTAGAATCAAGAAGATCTGAGTTCAAATCTAACCTCAGACACTTATGAACTTAATGTATGACCCTGGGCAAAACACTTAATTTCTCCATGCCTCAGTTACTTCTTACGCAAAATGAGAGGATTGGACTAGATGACTATTTAAAGTCTATCCTGGTTCTAAATCTATAGTTTTAAATCTAATTTTTCTTCCACAGGATGGATAGTCCCTCATATACTTAGAGAGAGCTACCAGATCTCCCCTACATCTTTTCTTCTCTTCTGAAGGCATATGCCCAGATCCTTCAAAGGACCCTTGCTGGAATTGACCCTTGTCAAATCTTTTTCATCACCCTGGTTACTGTGTTTTAGACATATGAGCTCAAATGTGTGTATGGCGCCATCGTGAGCTTGGGAAGTCATGGATTGTATAAGGAAACCATAGAGTATGTAGAAGCTAGAGTTTGTGGGCAGGTCCTATAAACTGTGTAGTGTTTGTGGTAAGGGTAAGAACTCACAGTATATGAGAACTGTGGTATGTGCTAGAACCCTGTTGTCCTGGAGGGAGAGGGGAGCTAATCATAGAGAGTGAAAGGCCCAGAAAAGCTTGAGAAGAGACCCTAACTCCAATGAGAAGTGAGATAGTTGGGGGCTTTGGGGTTGAGGGAGTGAAAGAGGAAGTACCGGAATAGAAGCAGCTGCAGGCCAGAGCTCAGAGATGCTGGAGCAGCAGACGTCTTCCCCAGGACTGGCCAAGGAATACTTCAGAAATGCACCAGTTCCAATAACAA
Organism: Potorous gilbertii; assembly: GCA_028658325.1. Lineage (NCBI taxonomy): Eukaryota > Metazoa > Chordata > Mammalia > Diprotodontia > Potoroidae > Potorous > Potorous gilbertii. The sequence goes on along the minus strand of CM053771.1, from coordinate 58,258,235 downwards.
GAAGCTGGAGGTACCTGCTAGCAGCAAGACATCCAGGGCCAAGTTCCACCCCCTGGCCTGAGCTAAGATCCCGAGTCCACTCAATCCCTTGTCAATTCCTGTGCCCTCCATGCTAGGACCAGTTCTTCCCTTCTTTAACGAGTTGCCTCCTTCTTTAACGATTTAAGCATTGGGTGGTCCCTCTTTTGACCATCTGAAAGGAAAGGGCAATAGAGAGTTCTATATATTGAACTGTACATTTTCTGGGACTCCTGAGTCTAACTCCATTCTGTGTCTTAGGAGGACAGTATGCTTGTAGCCAACAGGTAGTTACTATTTTATTATGTATTGTTTTCTTATCATGTACTTTGCCTATCATTCTTATGTTGAGTAAAAAAAAAAACAACAATTATAGATAGCATTCAAGCACTTACATCCATTTGTGTGGAGAGCTAATCCATTATTCCAAGGTCACATAACTAGTATTCACTGAAATACAGCAAGTCAGGAGGAAGGCAGTTTCACCAGTGGATGGGGGCTCAGAGCTATATAATGAAGTAATACATGTAAAGTGCTTTGCAAACCTTAAAGTACGATTTAAATGGTAACTAATATTCAAATTACTATTTATTGGTCAGATCTACAAGTCCCGGTGCCTGGAATCAGGATTATCCTGAAAAGAGAGGCAGAACTGAGTCTGATAATCATAAAGAACATGACAGAATTTACAGTCCCAGGAGGAATTGTGCCAATTGCTGGTGTGACTGGTAGACTCCCTGTTTAAAGACTATCAGTATTATCTGGTGATGAAATGGGTTGAACTAGATGACCCAGAGGTCATCTGTCTCTGTCAGCAACTTGGTACCTCCATTCTGTGACACCGTTTGAGGAGGGCAGAACCCTGGTTTTACAGGTTCATAAATAGGAGTTAGAAGGGGCTGTAATGTTTCATTGCAGATAAAGAAACAGGCCCAGAGGTTTAGTGGATGAACCTGAGGTGGGATTTGAACATGTCAGGAGCTGTGACACTTGTGTGAAACCCCAAGAATGAGGTTGAGGGAGGTCTCCTACCTGAGGGCATCACAATACAGACCCCTCCCCAGGGCACCACCTCCTTCTACCTTTCTTCCTTGCATGGCAGTCTGAACAGAAGACTCATTTAGGGAACAGAGAACAGGGCTCTCTGGGAAAAAGAAAATGTCTAATTTCTGGCCCTTCTCTTCCTCCGGACATTGCAATTAGTCATTCACCAAGTATTGATTAAGCACCTACAACATGACAGTTTCTATACTAGGTGCTGAAAATACAAAGACAAAAGTGAAAACAAATAGGAGACCCTTGGTCTGTCCAAATGCTCCTTCCTCCCTGTCTTCCCAACTTGATAGAGCCAGGAAGTGAGGTGGCTATCAGAGCCCTTGAAGGGTCTGGATTGAGATAGTGACACTGGGAGGGGACAAGGAGAGGAGGGAGACCTCCTGCCCTGTTTCCAGGTTCCTGCGTCTGAGTTGCCATTCTGACCAAAGTTTTTTCCCAATCCCCTTAGGGCTCTGGGCAAAGTCTTGCCTTCAGGGTCTCCTCTGTTGCCAGAGGTCTGCCCCTCACTTTCTATTCCAGGAGTCCAGCCCACTCCCCTGTTCTGGCAGTGACTCATCTTCCTTGGAGAGGTCTTCCCTTTAAGGGATCCTGCCTTCTCAAGGGTGGGGGCACCATCAATTCCGGGAAATCAGAAATGACAGTACATGAGCTCCTTTTATTTGGATAAGGGCTAGGAGAAAGCAAGGGATGTGGCAAGCATGGTCCCTGTGACTGACAGTTCCTATGATAATGCCTTTAAAATGCTTTATTGATACCCACTAGATTGAATTTCACAATGAATTCAGTGCTCTTTTACAGGACACTGGCACAGAGGGCAGAAGTGACTTGCCCACAGCTTGGCAGGGAGAATGAAAGCTTGTTCTACCGATGCCAGCAACCTCTCCCCTCTACCTGCCTGAGAACACTCAGTGGATGGTTCAACCCTCAATTCTGCTACCTCATGGGGACACCAAGCCCAGGAAGTGTCTCTGAGGCCCCAGTATCCTCAGGCCTATGATAATATGTCCACGGCCTTGGAAGAGCTCTGCACCTGCATCCTCAAGCCTATAATATCCCTGGGCCTAGAGAATGATAAGTCATTGGGAAAGATGAAGGCAGGAGACAGGAAAGGGTCCTCATCCTCCCTCCTCTGGACAGCCACCGGGACCACCTCCTCACAGACCACACCAGGACAGCCAAGTCTCCCAGTCGTAGTACAGTTTTATTTTTTTCACAACAGAGAAATACAAAGAGCATAGGGCTTTTAATTTTTTTCATTAGTTTTTTTCCCCACATTTTGCTTTTTAAAAAAATTTTCTTTTTAACATAATGCAAACTTTCCCTTCTGAGGTCCCACCTCCTTGGCCCTGCAATGCCAGGTCTCGAGAGTGGACAAAAGAATCAAACATCTGGAACCGTTTTTCTTTCGTAGTAAGGGAACTAGATCTAAATTCGGTGGCCTGGAGGTTCCATAGACAAAAGAAAAGGGGGTGTTAACAGGAGTGTCAGAGCGTATTTACAGGGTATTAACATGCTGACAAAAAGGCTACAATACTGAGTATCATACAACATCAAAGAGTCAGAAACAAGGGAAAAGAACCCAGTGAAAAATACGTGGAACCAAAGGGCATCGAACAGCTGGTCAAACAATGACATTGTTAAGGCTTAAAAAGTGTATAAAAATAACACAGTTAATATTCAGAACGGAACTTAAAGATACAGAAGATATAGATGAGTTTTTGTCTAGGTTTTTTTTTTCCTTTCTGGTGAGGGGGTTGTTGGGGCTTCTCCGGGCTCTGTACATGGATCCTATATACATGGGGAGACACGAATGGCTTTCAGATCAGGGTGGGGGTGCTGGGGCTGACTGCCAGTCCTCTGACTGACTGCTTTCCTCAGTGCCCCTCTACCCCTGAGGGACCCTGCAGGGATGGAGGTTTGGGGATGGGGTGAAGGGGTTCTCTGGCCTAGGCCATAGCACAGGGTGATAAGTGCCATTGTTATCGGGTTGGGTAAGAGGAGGCGACTTAGAATTCTTCTTGTTTGCCTTACACTGAGGAAGGTACTGAGTGTCTGAGGCCCCAGAGCCACCCCACTCCAAACTCCCAGGCAAGCCTGGCCCTTTTTCCCTGTCAGTCCCCAACAGTCTGAGGCCCCTCACGGCTATCCTATCAAAGCCTCCTTGAGATTGGGGACTTGAAGGGTCCTCAGGCCTGAATTTCGCCAGTGACCCAGAGGGAAAGTCCACTCCACATTTTGCAATATGGTCACAGGCCACTTGATTGGTGAGCTTTCAGGAACTTGACCTGGTCTGGCTGCCTGTGCCTTTCCTGACCTCACCCTGGCATGGAAGACACATAAACATTCTCTCCAAGGTTAGGGTTCTGTTCCCCAGCCTGGAGAGGCCCAGTTCTTTCCTGGTGTGGGGGGATGGGCACAGCTCCAGGGAAAGTGGACTCTGTGAGTCCTCACTGTAGGAGAGGTTATGTGATTGGGCTCATTTCTAAAAGGCTGGGCAGGAGGTCAGGGAGGGTCCCATGTCCTCATGTTAGTGACTGACCATCCCCACTCCTCCCTGGCTTTGGCCCAGCTTTGTTCTCAGACATCTAGAGTCCACTCTGCCTGTCTCTCCCCATCCACCCTCCCCAGCCAGGTCCTGGTCCCAGCCCTAGCCCAGAGTAGACAGGAATGTCAGGAGAGGTAGAGGAATATTCTCATCCTAGCCAGCACTGGAGGTAGACCGGAACACTCTCTACTGTAGTTACAGGGCCCAGGGGGGAACAGGAACCCAGGGAGCACCATTGTCAGACTAAGGAGAGGTGGGGAGGGGCTGGTGGGCAGGCTGAGGGCCCTCACAAAGCCCCACATTAATGGGAGCTCAAGACCTCTCTCTGCCCCTCCTCTTCAGGAAAGTTACTCTTAGGACAGGGTAGGGAAAGCCTGATCTTGGAGGTCTGGGGCAAAAGCCCCTCTCTTAGTCTCCTCTCTCCACCTCCGGCTTCTTGTGGAAGACCTGGCCGTCTGCCTGGGTGGGTGCCATGGCTGCCATGGCCTGAGCCCCACTTGTCCCACCTGCCTCTGGGCTTGGCGGAGGGAAGCCTGGGAATCTGCGTCATGCTCCAGGCTTCTCCAGCCAAGCTGACCCTCCTCACTCCAGTTCTGGCCCTCAGCTCCGGAGTCCCAACCATTCCGGGGCTACCATCCTCCCCTGGGTCATGTCCACGAGGTCTCTGATCGCTCTCCCTCCCTCTCCCCTCCGCCCAGCGCTTCCCCCCCAGGCATGGCCCCCACCCTGCGGCTCTCCGTGTCCGTCTGTCCAATTTTCCTTTTGATTCTCCATTTTAGCAGCACCAACTTCTTGGCCAATAAATATTTTTTTGTTGTTATTTTTTTTAAAAAGGAAGTAGAAAGAAAAGAAAACAAACAAAAAACCAACCCAATGGGGGGGGGGGCGAACTAAAGACAACCCAACAGAGAGAGGTTCAAAGTGCTCTGAAATCGTCTTTGGATGTCACCAAACTGTCCGGAATCCCCGGTGGCCGCTCCCGCCGGCCGGGCTCCAGGCTGGGGAACGCTTCCGAGCCTCGTGGCAGCTAGCTGGACCGAACCGAGCCGGGCCCCGGCGGAGGCCCCTGGACGCAGGGTGGTTCGAGAGAGCGGCGCCTGGGGGGGGTCTGATTGGTTTTGTGGTGGTGCCCCTGCCTGGGGAGTCTGGGGGGGCACAGAGCGGGGCGGGGCCCTGGGTTCAGATGAGCGAGATCCGCACAGGGATGCCAGGGGACTCCGTCCTTTGGGGTGAATGGTGGGTGACCAGATGTTCCACCACTGTGTGTTTGGACATGTGCTTCATCAAGTAGGTCTCCTGCAGGGAGAGAGAAGCCAGGCTGGAGGAACGTTCGTGGCATCCTTCCCTTCCCCAGGGCCTCCCTCCCGGAGCCCCGGGGCAAAGTGGCGTCCTGGAGTCAATCGCGGTCCCCTGGGAGCAATCGCGGCCCCCTGGGGACAATCGCAGCACTGGGAGCCCCGCCATCCTTGGCACCCCAGCCTCCACCGCCTGGACGCGGGGCCACCCGGGGCTCTGGAGCAGGAGAAGCGGGGAGGGGCTGTCTCTTGGGCTGCCGCGGCCAGGGAAGGGGCGATGCTACCGCGGCACCTGCCAAGGTTTTACTTCCCTAGACAAAGCCCCTACTGCCCTGCCCTGGTTACGGCTCCACGTGCCAGCCCCAGGGCACAGGCTCGAGGCTTGGCATGGGATGACGGCCATGCCCTCACTCACCGAGGTGTAGGCGCGCCCACACATGCTGCAGCAGTAGGCCTTGGCGTGCTTGATGGCATGGGCGGAGAGGTGGATCTGCAGGGAGGCTGAGTCTGTGTATGCGCGGTAACAGTTCGGACACTTGTACGGCTTGTCTTTATTGTGCTGTCGCTGGTGAGACTGGTGGGGCGAAGGGGACAGGACGTCACCAGAGAGCCCGAGCCCGGTGCTGATGCCCCATCCCCCTCCCACCTCCCACCACCTCTGCAGCCCTTCCACCTCCACTTCCCGCACCCCGCACGCCGGCCGGGCCACTGACCTGGAGGTTGGAGAGCTGGGTAAAAGCCTTTTCACAGCCGGGATGTGGGCACTTGTACGGTCGGTCTCCAGTGTGAATTCTGCAATGGTGCCCAGGGCAGGGAGTGAGGCGGGCTGCCCAGGAGCTGGGCCCGAACCGGCAAGCCACCCCTCTCTGCCCACCACAGCACCGAGCCAGGGTAGGGTGGGCCAGGAGAGCACAGAGCTTGAGTTGTTAAATCCATGCTCAGCACACATGCAACCCCACCACCCTACGGTGGCATTCTCAGCCCCTTCCCAACACCCCTAGGAGCACCCACATGCAGACACACTCCCATTAACTCACATCCAGACACATTCACCCAAATTCAGACACACTCAGACACACATCCACATAGTCACACATATCCACACACACACATATCCAGACACATTCACCGATATGCCGACACTCACATCCAGACACATTTACATACACAGAGACTCAGACACACACACCCACATCCAGACATACACATCCACATCCGCTCACATCCACATCCACACATATCCAGACACTCTGACATGCACTCACATACACACTCATATCCACACTTGAACACTCACATCCAGACACATTCACATACACACAGAGACTCAAGACACACATACACCCATATTCACATCCAGACACACTTACACACATCCAGACACACTTACATACACACAGATTTAGACACATACAGCCCTGCCTAGGCCCTCACCATCTCCCACCAGCTAACCTTTTGACCAGCCTCCCTGCCTTCCACATCCCCTTTAGAGTCTGCTAAAGCCCACCTCTTATAGCATCCCTCCCTTGCCCCAAACTGCCCATGGCCTGTGGGATAAAGGCCTAACTTTTTAGCCTTCATCCATGCTATCCACAAGGTAACTGCAGAGCTCTCAGTCCCAATGGGTCAGCTCTCTCTTCCAAACACTCTTTACCTACTCAGCCTCTCTGCTCACACCCCTCCTTTGACTACTCAAAGCCCTTGGGATCCCCCCCAGACCCTGACCCTTTGAACTGGACTGAAGGCTACAGCAAAAGCCACCCCGTTGCCTGACTGGCCCCAGGCCCCAGCTGACAAAGTTTCCCGCTCCATTTATCACATAGTATGTAAGCTATCCCTCCAGGCTTTGGGCCATCTGCAGATGTGATGAGCACACCATCTACGTCTTCATCCAAGTCACTGAAAATTGGCCGAAGAGCAAAAGGCCATGGACAGATGTTGAGGTGACTGGTGTCTTTTCAGTCTTCCCCTACTCTGGCTGCTGTTACCACTGTTCTCTTTTCCTCGGCCATTTGGTGGCCAGTGGACCTGTGAGCCCATGAATGCCACTCATTCTGCATGACTCTCGTTTATGGTCTCCTGCAGTTCTGGCCTTGAGCATTCAGAGGGAGGGTTCCCTCTGCTTCTACGGACAGATGATGGACAGATGCTGACGTGGATACCAATGGGGTTGGGGGCCAGCTACTGGATCTGCTTGGCTTTCCTACCTGGAACCATCAATAACTTCATGGACACTGCTATGCCTTCAACGTGGTCACCTACAGCACACTGACACCACTGACCCCACAGCCAGCGCTTCTAGGTGAACTGCTCGCTGTTCCCAATACCCACGCTGACTCTGGAACCTTCATCCATCCAGCTTCTCTGATTCTATTTCTCTGTACATATTCTCAGTGACAAATGCCTCAGGTGCCCCTCCGACCAGCAGAGGGCCCACCTGCCAAGCGTGATCTGAACCTGATTCAGTTCAGGGATGAATATTTTACAAAGGAGAGAATTCAAAGCAGGAGGGCACCTGACACCTACCTTCTGTCTCCTTTCAACACACCAGGCCCCTGCTAGGGTCTTGTGGGTCAGTCTGCTAAGACTTGATGTCTGCTTTCACCTCATCCTGGGGCTGGGGAGGGGGATTCCTTTCTTCCTGGGGCCATTTTAATTCAGAATCCCAGAATCTCAGAGCCAGACAGAGAGACCTCGGGCTTCTGAGGGCCCCTCATGCAGCTCCTCCCTGACTGTAATATCCCTGCGACACCCCTGGCCTCTGCCTGAGAACCTGCAGTGAAGGGGAGCTCACAGCTTTCTGAGTTAGACCTTCTCTTACACCCCCTCACCCCTTCCATTCTTCTGAACCATCCCACAAACAAGACACTTGGCCTCTCAGCTCCAGGACCTTTTCTCTGGCTGCCCTGTGCCCGGAGCACTGACCACTGACCTTCCCAGCTTCCTTTAAGTCCCAACTAAAACCCCACCTCCTAGCCTTCCCCAAGCCCTTAATGGTAGTGCCTTCTTTCTGCTCAGTTGTTACCTATTTACCCTGCAGTTGGTTTGTTTCGTATCTCAGTGTCTGCACGTTGCCTCCTGCATCGCACTGCAAACTCCTGAAGGACAGGCATTGTCTTTTGCTCCTTCTTGTACCTCAGTGCTTAGCCCAGGGCCTGGCACATGGGAGATGTTTAAGAAATGAGTACTGACTGACCTTCCCCATGTGGCATCCCTTCAAACACTCATGTACAGGCCTGACCAGAGACACCAAAACACAGTGGAGAGTGCTGAACTTGGAAGTCAAGAAACCTTGGGTTCAAATCCTACCTCTGACTCACTAGCATATCTATATTCCAGGTGCCTCTCCTGATGCACCAGAAAATCACCCTAGCTCCTTCCGGTGCTGGTTACAAAGGTAGTTTCCTGTGAATTTGCAGTCTCTTAAAATCTGTGCCCCAACCCCCAGATCTTGCTTGAATAAGTCTCTATCAGAAAGGCAACTAAGTGAGTGGCCATCCAGAAGACCTGAGTTAAAATTCTGCTGTCATGCTTAGGAGCTGCATGACCTTAGGCAAGTCATTTCCCTCTTTCAAACTCAGTATCCTCCTCTGTAAAACGGGGATAACAACAGCACCTTCCTCCTAGGGTTGTTGTCAGGATCAAATGCAATCATATTCACCAAGTGCCTCACAGATCTTCAAGTGCCATGCCGATGCCACTATGATGACTGTTCCATCTGTGCCATTGATTTTATGAACCCAAGGATACAATTTTACATTTACTCCTATAAAAGTTTATCTTCTCAGATGTGGCCAAACATTCCAGTCTGTTCAGAACCCAGTGTGTGAGTCGCTTCTCTCAGCTTTACATCATCTGCCACTGTGATGAGCCCACCACCTCTGCCTTCCTCTAAAGCACTGAAATAAAACTACTGAACAGCATGGAGACAAAGAGAGATGTTTTGGGGAACATGTTTTCCATCGTCTACCTGGATAAAGGAGTTCTGTTTCAGGGCCTATAAGCCAGAGCAAAAGTTCCTACCTTTTTAAATATCAAAAGTCCTTTCGGACCCCCTGCTTGACAGTAGTGGTATTCAAGGTGCCTATTTTGTGGGTTTTTTTGTAAGCTCATGGATTCCAGGACTCTCTGCTGAGGCCCCTTGGGAAGGAAGTCAAAGTTCCCAGAAGGAGAATGATGTTCCAGAGGATTTATTCTTTCTCAATTTTTAAAAGTAACACCTATACCCCAGGGAGGAACTGTGGTGAAAACAAAGATCCATCTCCTGAGAACCTGGGTTCAAATCCTGGCTCTACTATTCACCCCCTGTGTAACGCCAGGTAACAGAGACTACCTGAGTGTGTTTGCTTCCTGTGAGGTAAAGGGGCTGGTACAGATGACCCAGGATCCATGAAAGCTCTAAATCTATAAGCCTCTCATCTCTTTCCCAGACTACAAATCCTCTGGAGAGCATAGACCCTGGCAGTGTATGTATCTCAGTCATAAGGGAGTCCTCTGGTTAGAATAACTTAACTTAATTAAGACATCTGTGTTGCAAAGGAAGGGGAAACCTGGCCTGAGAGGCAGGAGACCTTGCTGATGACCTTACACAAGTCCCTTTTCCTCTCTAGGCCTCGATTACCCCATCTGTTTACTGAAAGAGCTGGACTAGATGAAGAGGTCATGGTCAGGCCTCTGAAACCTCAGAGGTAGTGTAAAATGGCCACTAGAAAGGCTAATAGGACCTTGGGCAGCATGAGCAGGTGAAGAAAGTGAAGGAAGTCTCACTGCCCTGCCCTGGTTTGGGGTACCAGATACAACTGGAGTACTGTATCTCATGAGGAAAAGAAAGGCAACTGAGTGGTAGGTTTGAAGTCCAGAAGACTTTAGCTGAAATCTGGCCTCAGATACTTACTAGCAGTACGACCCTGGGAAAGTCATTTAATCTCTGCCTGCCTCAGTTTCTTTATCTGTAAAACAGGGATAACATATAGAGCATCTATCTCCCAGGGGTTCAAATGAGGTTGCTTCCTGTGAGGTAAGGGAGCTGGTGCAGATGACCCAGCAAAGTGCTTAGCTCAATGCTAGGCATATGGTAGGCACAAGATAAATGCTAGCTACTAGTGGTAGTGGTGGTAGTAGTAGTAGTATAGTGCTGGAAGGCTATGGGTGGAGCCTCAATTCCATCCTTCCCCTTCCAGGGTTGCACTCCCTGACCAGCAGGCCTCGCTGAGCCTTGGTCTGGCTTCCACAACAGTGGGCTCCGTGGGGATGGCAGCTGGGAGGCCAGAGGCGCCAGGCTTGGCTCCTGGCTGCCCAGGCTGGCCTACCCCAGAGACTGTGGGTCCTGGGCAAAGGAAGAGAAGGCAGGATCCCAGCTCAAGTGTGTGAGGCTATCCTACAAAAGTGTAGAAGAAAAAGCACTGGGTGTGGAGACAGGAGAAGTCTCAATTTCAATAGGGAAAGGTCTGCGATTTCATTGATAGAAAACACTCCCGACTGAGCAAATTCCCTCTGCCAATGTATGTCAACACCTCTGCAACTAGCAGTCTTGGAGCGCTGCCTCGGCTAAGGAGCTACACCATGCTGCCTCTCACTAGCTGTTAAAGCAGACCTCCCGAAGTCTTGATTTCCTCACCTCTAGAATGGGGCTAAAAGACAGGGCAGGTGTGAGGTATGTGTGAAGGGTTCTCTAAAAATGTCAGCTGTTATCAGGCTGGGTAGAAGTCACACAACCAGCTCTGGGGAATCCCCTTTCCCCACCAGCAGCTCCTGCCCTCTCACTCCAGTCTTGGGATGGATGATGAAGCCCTAGTCAGTCCATCCTTCCTTCTGCAGTTAGCTGTTACCCGCTTCTCACCCTCACAGGTTCTCCTCCAGGACCCCACCGACCCTCTAACAGGAGACCAAATGTCGGCTACCCAGCCTAAAGATGAGGAGGTATCCCAGAGAGCCTTAACATTCTCTCACAAGCCAGGAGAGACCTGGGGTGCAAGGGGCCAGAAAACCACCAAGAACCTGTTCCTCCTCCTCTAACTACATGCCTGGCCTCCCTCTATCACTCTCTGTTTCGGTTTTTCTTTTGTTTCCCTCGATCTCTACCTTTCTGTCTCTTGGTCCCTCTCCATCTCTTTCTGTTTGTCTGTCCCTCACTATGCTAGAAAATTGACAACTACAGCCCCCTAGCAGGTCATAGAGGACACACTTGTCAAATTCCTTTGATCTAGGCCCTGCAATTCAAGGGGTGATCCTGTGCTCCGGTCGATGGACTCTCTGGGGGTGAGTCTTCATCTTTTTAGCTTCTCCACCAGGCTTGGCTGGTGGGCCTCTGCTGGGTCTCTGACACCCCCTAAGGAATGGACCAGTCTGGACCAACAGCTCCTGGGATGGAGGGCCGAGAACTTGGGATGAGGCAGGCATACTCCTCACCCAATGGAGATGGATGGACTTGAATTTCACGGAGCACTTACAGGGTCAGAGGAACAGGGGCTTCAGAGGTGGAAGGGACCCATTTTTCCTGAGGTACCAGTGACTGGTCCAGGAACATAGTGTCCATGAGATAGCTCATGGGATGGAGCCCAGGACTGGACGTCGAGGCCAATCCCCTTTTCTCCCCACCTCATTTTCCCCCCCAGAAATCCCGCCAGCATCTGTTCAGGGGGCTCCCTTCTGGCCCTCAGCCTCTCACCTGGTGTGCTGCTGGAGGTGGGAGAGCTGGCGGAAGGATTTCTCACAGTAGGAGCAGTGATAGGGCTTGACACCCAGGTGGATGCGCAGGTGTTGGGCCAGGTAGGAGGCGTTGGCAAAGGACTTGGAGCAGTGCGGGCACTTGTGCGGCTTGGCCTCTGTGTGCGACTTGGAGTGGATCTGCATCTCAGACTTGGTGAAGAAGGTCAAGGGGCAGACCTTACACCTGAGGAGCACAGAAGCAGACCTTATGCCGGGGGGGCACCCACAGCTCTCCCCTCTCCAGGCTGCTTATACCTTTCACCTCGCCATGTGCTCTGGGACCCTATGCCCCTGGCTGCCCCCACACCTGGAAGGCTCCCTCTCCTCATCTCTGCATCCTGGCTTCCTCCAGCTAGAATCTCACTTTCTATGAGAAGACCATCCTCACCCCCCTTAGTTCTAGGCTTTATCTCCAATCTCTCCTGTACACAGCTCACTTATACAGTAGCTTAAACAATGAGGGAGACCTCCTTGAGATGAGGGATTGGATTTTGCCTTCCTTTTTATCTCCAAGGCTTAACAAAGTGCCTGGCACTCTAGTCATCCTGATCTACATCTGGCCACTGGACCCAGATGGTTCTGGAGGAGAAAATGAGGCTGGTGACTTGCACAGCCCTGCCTCACTTAAATCCAATTCACTTGCATGTCATGGCGTTACCTCCACGATATCAAGGTCCTCTTTGAGGACGAAGGACAAACCACAATAACCGTGCCTGGCACATAGTTTGTACTTAATAAAAGCTTACTGACTGGCCGAGTGAAGGCAGGGCCCACATTTGGGGGGAAGGTGGGCGGGGGTGTAGGCCTCCCAGCTCTAGGGATACAGAGGCTTCACACCTGAGAATCCTCAGGGAGAAGCGAGTTTTGGGGCACCAGAGGTCTCCAAGTCAAGACTGAGGCGGGTGAGACACCCTCTGAGGTTCTGAGAGTCCATGATTTTACGGCAGGCATGAGGGCACAAAGGTGGCCAATGAAAAGATTTTGCCCTCGTACTTGAGATGGCCACTGGCTTTCTCCCTGGAGGAAGGTGAGCTGCACTTATGCGAATAAGGTGGGGTGGCAGGCTCCACGGGCGAGGGTAGGAAGGAAGCAGGTCACCCCTCCTCGAGGGTCCCTTTTCAAACTCTGACCTCCCTAGACTGTGCCATCAAGCATGACGACATCCCAGTCCCCTTGCCCCTCCCCTCCTCCACAGCCCTGACAAAGAATCCTCCAGAATTGACTTGGTGAACCCCAGTGACAGGGAGTCACCCCGAGGCAGCCCAGCCAACTCTTCAGGGCAGCCCTGGCTGTTCAACACTTTAACTCAACCAGCATTCATTAAACTCTTCCAGGAGACATGTTGGAAACAGTTCGTCTTCAAAGAGCTTGAGGGGCTGTAGCTACAACTCCCTAAGCCTGAGCAGAAAACAGCCTCTCCAGGACTTCCGTTCACTGCCACTCATCCTGCCCCTGGCAGAACCCTGGCATACTCTCTCACAGAGACTCGAAGACAGTATCTCATTCAGCTGAATCTTTTCTTAACTAGAATAAAACCTCCCATTTCCTTCAGGGGCCCCTCTCCACGTCACCCTCCTGGGTCCCACCCTTGCTATCTCAGTCATTGTCTGGATGAGTTCTGGCTTGTGGGTTTCACAGAACTGAACAAAGTTCCTGAGGGGTCTGACCAGGGCAGAGTCCCAGGAGACCACAGCTTCCTTCCTTCTGATCCCATGTCCCACCATGCTTCCCCCTTTGCCCTGAAGCCTGGACCTCTCCCAAAGGGACCACATCCCTCCTAAGCCCCTCCTTCCACTGGGCTAAGGCAGGAGGGCAGGTTGCTCCCAGACCACTCTCCTTAGGAGACCCCCTCTTCAGAGATCCAGACAAGCTGGTCATACTCTCCCCTATGCTCCCAGCCCTTCTCTCTCCCTCCTTGGGGCTGTCATCTACACTTTTCCAGGTCACATTCCCATATTTACACAGGGTGCTCGAATTCAGCCCAATCTTCCTCTCCACCCGCCTCCAGTCACTGTCACTGACCTGCCATTCAGAGCTCTTGTATTCTCTCATTTCCACTAGACCTGTTCATATCATCCAGGGCCTATTTCCAGCCTCAGTCTTCCATTCTAGTGTGGCTTCACCTGCCTCAAATCCAGCCCTAACCCCCATCATCTGCCATGTTTATGTTTAAACTAGCTTCCACCCAAGGCTCCCTTGCTCCCCTGACTTTCCACCACCCTGCTCCTAGATACCCAGGTCATCACTAGAGAAGGACATTACAATGTCTGCAACAACTATCACTTTCTGATCAATAACTACAGAGGAGCCTCTAGTGATGCTTAGCTATCAGAACAGCTTAGATGTAGAGCCAGCTAGATCAGAGGTCAGCTAGCCCAACCCTCACATTTTACAGATGAGGAAAATAATGCCCAAAAAGGTTAGGTCATTTACTTAAGACCATACAGTTAGTACCTGAGAAAGGATGTGAACCCAGACTCCAGGATTGACCCTCTTTCACTCCTTAATGTGGGCATGTCTCAGTGGCCCTCTTCCTTCTCAACATTCACTCCCTTTGCAGGCTCAGTCCCTCCCGCTTCTATGCAGATGACTCCCCAATTTTTATCTCTATCCCTGACCTCTCTTAATCTGTAGCTCTCTGAGTCATAAGTGCCCCGTCCCCAACATCGAGACCTTGAGCGAGTCACTGGCTGCCCTACATGTCGTTTTTCTTGTCTTTCCGAGAGATACGGGATTGGCCTCTGAGGGTCTCCTCCGGGTTTAGATGGAGAGTCCTCTGATCCCCCCTTGAGTAACCCCATGGCACCTCACGTACAGGAGGTGTTGAGCCAGGGTTATTTCTCTTTCCAAGCCTGCTCTTCCTCCTGCCTTGGCAAGCTCTGTTGTGATGCCACCATTCACTCAGACTCCCATGTTCATCCCTGGAGGGAAGGGAATGACAGTTATCTCTGAATTTCTGTTCTCCCCCAGCCTCATATCCAGTCAGGTACCAATCCCTGCAAATCAGTGCTACCGCAATATCCCCTGGCCACTCTTCTCTAGTCCCAGTCACGGCCACCCTGGGGCAGGCCAGCTACTGAAGGAGGTCCCAAACAGGTCTTTGTGCCTCCATTCCCTAATCCTTCATTTGCTGCTAGAATAGGTTGCTAGATGGTCTAGTAGATAAAGTGCTACTTCTGGTGTCAGTAAGACCTGAATTCAACTCCTGCCTCAGACACTTGATAGCTGTGTCATTTTACCTCAACCTCTATCTGCCTCAGTTTCCTCATCTATAAAATAGATATAACAGTAGCATCTACCTACTAGGACTACTGTGGGGTTCAAATGGGATATCTGTAAAGTATATGTTACCAAAATAACCCTTTTTAATGTATCAGTCTGGTTACATCACTCATCTGCTCAAGAATCTTCAATGGCTCCTTATTGTCCAGGCAGAGGTACAGTGCTGAACTTGGAATGGGAGGACCTGAATCCACATCCTAGCTCTGCCCCTGACAACCTCTGTGGTCTCAGGCAAGTCACTCCATCTCTACATTTCCTCACATGTCCAAAGGAAGGAGTTGTGTTGGCTCTAGTCCTGGGAGCCTGGAAACCACTGCCTGCCTTTCTCAGGTAGGTCTCCTGTTGCTCTTCTCCATGTACTCAGAGATCACTGGGACTCTCCTCTGTCCCTCAAAGCACACCTTGCACTTTCCCCCGCTGTATCCTCACTTCAGCTGTTCCCTGTGCTTCAAAATCCCCACCCCCCCTACCTTCTGCACTGGGTCCAGTTCCAAAGATGCCTCTTGCAGGCAGCCTTCCTCATCTTTTCCTCTCCCCCTGTTTACACAGGCTTTGTACTTGGAAGGACGCACAGAGATCCCTAGGACCTCACACACATGGAAGGGAGGACACATTGGAGGTCTTTCTCTCTTACACACACATGGCAGTAAAGATCTGATTCCCGTGAAGAAACAGATTTCCCATGAGGAAACAGAGGACTCACTTGGGAGTAGGAGCAGGTTCAGACATCACGGATGGGGTCACAGGTCTTACACTGGGGGAGACAAAAGCCTCACACAGTGGGCTGGGGCAGGGTTTGGGGAGAAACTGCTGTAAGATTATTCCACAGTGAGGTGAGGTGCCCTAACCCTAGGAACATCCTGGAGATTTAGGTAAAAGACCTGCCTGTCCTTCGAGTTCTCTTGGGATGACTTCTTTGAAAGCCCAATCCACATCTACTCAGCCAAACTTACTTCTGACTTGAAGCAGAAGCCCAGAAACAAGATGCAGCTTGCCAGCTCATAGTTCCCCAGACTCCCTATTCCCTTCTGCCTGAGGCATCTGGCTGGACAAGGCACCAGGGGAAGAGACAAGCACTGTGCTCAATCTACTCCCAGGGGATTCCCCGGTGCCAGAAATGGGAGGTAGGGTAAGGTCCAGGTGGCCCAGAGTGATTACTACTGGGGTTTCACAATCCCTGGGACCAAGAAATGGTTCCCCCAACTCAGGGCCAGGGCAGGGGAGACAGCGTGCCTGGAAGGTGGGAGTCTACAGTTCAGTTCCCACCTGTATGTCTTCCCCTCTTTGGCGGTCTCTCCTGAGGCCAGGATAGGGTATGGCACCACGAGGACAGGGGGTCCCGAGGGGTTTTCTGCCTTGATCTTCTTGCGGCCCCGTTCCGTTTTGGGGGCTCCCAGCAGGCTGTGGCCCTGAATTGTCTTGATGGAGTCCAGGATGGGGGGGCTGGTAATCCCTGAGATGAGGGTTGGGGAGGAGGCTATGAGGCGGCTCTGGCTGGTGGATGTGGGCGTTGAAGGGGTGCTGGTCCCTGTGCCAGCACTGGACTCAGAGGTGCTGACTGCAGGGGCCCGGGAGGACAGCCCCAGACCTGTAAGGGGAGAAACAAGGGGGTGAGAGAGAAAGAGAAAGGCTCATACATCACTACCGGAATTCCAGAAACGTCACCCCTAGCAGCCACATCCCCCTCACCTGTGACGGTGCTGGTGGCGGGCCGGGCATGCAGGGCCACATCAGGCTGGGGCACAGCCTGCGGGTGCAACCCTGGCACCTGCTGCAGTTTCGGCAATGACATGATGGATTGGCTGCTTTCAGCTGGGGACGGGGGGACCAGCAGGGGCTGCTGGGAGGAGACCGAGGTGGGCGGCAGGTGTGGGGGCCGGATCTTCTCGGCCATCAGTTGTTCTTTGATCTTGTTGATCAGTACCAAGTTGTCCAGCTGGAAAGTGGGGACAGGACAAAAGGGCTGCAGGGGACCCCCTGGGAGCCCCGCCTGCCTGGCAGCACCACCAAGGGCTGTTCTCTCGTCCCCCACCTCCTCAAGGGCCCCTAACGGAACCCTCCCCTGCCCTGCCAGCCCCAGCTCCTCCAGTCCAGCAGCAAGGCAGCCACAGCATCCCCAAGGCCAGGGCTGGGTTTGGGTTTGAGGCCCAGGTCCATAACCCTGGCCCCGAAATGAGCCCCTCCCACTGGCAGGCCATAGCCGGTGCCCCAGACTGTCCAGGTAAGTGCAAAGCTGGCTCGAGCAGGGGTGGGAGGAGGAGAAAAGCTCTTTCTTACCTGGCTGGGCATGGTGGGAGGAGGGGGCCAGAAGTAGGGGTTGTTAAAACGAGGTTCGGCCATCCTGCAGGGAGAGAGTGACTGTCATGGGGAAGAGACCCTCCCCACCGGTCCAGGGCCCTGCTTAATCACTGACCCCAGTCCCTGATGGGGAGGCTGGTTCATAGGACAGTAGGCCTCCTGCAGCCTCAACCAGGAAGGAGCCACCCTCAGCCTCACAACGGGGATGTAGGAGCCAAGGGGTCATGGTGTAACAGCCTGAGGGACATCTTTCAAGTTCGGAATGAGTCTACACTATAGTGCAGATGCCCGGTACTAGTGACCTAGTCCCTACCCTCCAAGGGCCACTGGAGGGTATGAGGCCGAAGAGAGGCTTGTGTGAGAACTCCCTCTCCCCCATGCCATCTCCATGCTAAATAGGACTGGTATTCTTGGTATCCAGCCCCACACCCTCCCCAACTAATCCTCGAGGGCCAAGGTCACTGTCGGCCATTTGTCGCCAAGGAAACTCCAGACCCCTGACGTCTCCTGCCTGGATAGCAGAGATATTCCCTGGAGCAGGACTGTCCCTGCAGGACAAGTAGGAACTGCCTAGGACTTAAATGGACAGAAGACCCCCTCCTCACAACACAAGAGAGCCAAACCGTACGTGAACTGTTAAGTACTGGAATGACTCCATGAATGACCATTCCATACACTTTGTTTAAACATGACCATTTACAAAGTCACCCCTAAGTGCTCATTCCCTTATTTGTCTCCAGGGGAAGATCTCAGTCCTAGAAAATCTGACTATCCTTCCCTCTACCCCGCAAAATATCCGTAGGAGCTAGACCGGGCTTGGCCTTAGGCCAAGGAACTCCCTGAGCCCTTAATGATCAGTAGTTGCCTCCTCTGAGGGATCAGGTCCTTTGGCCTCTGACCCCAGGAACCCAACCAACAAGACGGTCAAGTTCAAGTATAAATTCTTTCCTCAGTCAAGCTTGGCACTCCAACCCCCACTGAACATCAAAGGAGGCTTCCCCCTCACTATCTTTCTGTATGACATCTACTCTATGCTTGGCACTGAGAGGCAGGCAGAAAGGGCTTCAGATATGCTTTTGGGGAGGCACCAAGAACTACAAGACCTGAATTCAAGTTCCACTGCTGACAGTGACTAGCTGTGTGATCCTGGACAAGTCACTGTCCTTCTCTGGGCCTCAGTTTATTCTTCTGTAAAACAGACGTAATAACCCTTGATCTAACTCCCTCTTAAGGATGCTGCGAAGGTCACATGAAATAGTGAAGGTGGGAGTGAGTTACCAGTATTTGCTCAGTTCTCATGGAACTTTGGATGCTGGGGAGAGGAGACTCATAAAACAATAAGACAGGATGTGATTAAACACTAAACTGGCCCCCACCTGCCAGGCCCGGGAGGGACCTTAGAACACAGGATATGGGAATCTGGAATAGCTAGAATTTACAATGTCAGAACAGGAACGGGCTCTAATAGAGAAGGCTGCAACACAGAATCCAAAGGGACCTTGAAACTCGGAATATTGGAACAGAGTACTTTAGAGCAAAGGGGTCAGAACACGGAACACAGAACATTCACAGCTGAAAAGCATCTTGGAGCATCAAATGTTAGATCTAGAAAGTGCCTTACTTAGAGATCAGCTGGTCTGATCCTCTCATTGGACTGAGGAGGGAACTGAAGCCCGGAGAGGAGAGCTGGCTTGTCCAGTTTCTCAGTGAACAGTGACTGAGCCTGGGCTTGGACCAGGCCTGACTCTGGAACCCAGGGCTCTCCTGATGCATCCCCAAGGCTGTGGGCTCTGCACCAGCCCAAGCCCTTCCCCCATCCGCCCACCCCCTGCTGCCACACAGCAGCCGCCCACACCCCCTGCCCGGAGCTGGCTGGCACCCAAAGCTTGCAAGCATGGCTCTCTTGGAGGCTTTTTTTTAAAAATAAAAACCCAACTGAAAGGCAACAAGGGAAGAGCAGAGTTTGTGAAAGTCCCTTCTGCTCCACTCTGGACCACGTGGGGAGTATGACACTTACAGACGCTGGCAGAGACAGAAGCACGGCTACAAGACAACGTTCCTGCCCTCCCTGAACTGATAGTCTGGCTGGAGAGATGACGCTTAGACACATTTCACAAGACAATATATAGCAGTGTGAGTGAGTGGAAAGAGTCCCAGGCTAGGAGCTAGGGGTCCTGAGACCCCGGGATTTAGAGCTGGACTGTCAAGTCCAAATCCTGCATTTGGCAAATGAGGAAACTGAGGCCCACAGAAGAGGTCCTGACCTGCCTAAGGTTACCTAGAACAGCACAGCCAGGATTGGAATTCAGGCCTTCCAGCCTTCTACAAGCTGCTTCTCTTCTCTGGGTCTCAGTTTCCCCAGCTGTAAAGTGGAGATAAGAAAAATACCCATTTCCCTTCTCTGTCAGGGGTGGTCTAAGACTCAGAGATGTGTAGAGTGTCACATGGGAGAAAGAACTGTTGCACAATCTGAAGGTGGAAGGAGGTAGGGCATTCAAGGAAGGCCAGCTCCCAAGGCCCCAGAAGCAGCCAAGGTACCACATGCTGCTGATGCTGCTTCTCAGTGAACCAGTCAAGGCTCCAGAGGATGAAGTGGGTACGGGGTTGGGAGGAAAGTCATGGGGCCTTCAGTCACTCTTTTCACAGCGGGAGAATACCCTGATGCCATTCCTAGTTTCCCCTTCTGAGTCACAAGAGAGGGTCTCAGAGGCTGGATCCTTTTAGTATCCCACCTGAGACAGGCATGAAGTGGGCACACAGTTGGTTGCTGGGTGTCTGGGCTGTTTACCCAGAAGTAGGATTTAGAACTGGAGAAGTGGTAGAGATCATCTGGAACATCTCCCTTCATTTTCCAAGTGAGAAGCTGCCCTGAGCTGAGGAGGGACCCGCCTCAGATCAGGACTCCCAACCTGGAGCTCATTCCACTAGAGCATGCTCCTTCCCACAACAGCAGGGGAGAGGGCCCCTCTGGCTACAAGACACCCCAACCCTCATCGCCGAACCCAAGTGTCAGACAGTTAGTGCTGTACAAATTGAGAACAGACATGGGCAGTGAAGGGACAAAGGGCTAGATGGGGACCTCAGCTCAGATGAAGCATAGGAAGAGACCTTAGCAGCCAGGATCACACAGGAAAATCAGTGGCAAAGAACAAAGCCAAACCCAGGTCCTCTAGACCCCAAAGCCAGTCCCATGTCTGCCCAGCTCATGATGCCCACACTGAAAAGGCTCAGACCCTCTTCACGTCCTGGAGGGCCCCTTCTCTGCCTCCTTCGCCCTCCACTTCACAGTACACTTAGCTGGGTCATAGTTGCATCGCTAGCCACATTAATAAACGACCCCTGAACTGAATCCTTGAGGGTAGTAAGGGCTTCATGTCTGTCTCTATATCTCTAGCATCTAAAACAGTTCCTGGAACACAGTAGGCAGATACTGTGCTATGTGCATAGGAAACAAACAGGCAAAAAAGAAAGTCTCTGCCCACAAGGAATGTACAATGGGAACCAGACTTCCTGGAGAAGGGAGGACTTAGACCTCCATGTGGAGGCCCACTGGGAGTCCTGGGGTACCCAATGCAGTCTGACCTCCCTGGAGATCAGGGAAGACATTCTCTAGCCTTCTTCTAGAGGGAGTCTTTCCTAAGGAATCCCGATTAATTCCATCCATTGATCATATCCAATTTATCCTGTGTGGAGCTTGTGGGTACATAGTTGTCTGCAGATTCTGTTGCCTTTCTTTGTATCCCTGGCATAGAGCACAGTGCCTGGCATACAGCAGATGCTTAATCAATGCTTACTGACTGAATGACTTCCTTGTCTATGGGAAGGGGAGAACAAAGTTCAGTTCCCCCTCCTCACCTCCTGACCTTGGTAAGAAGTAGGACTGGAGGAAGCTGATGACTGGGCACGGGGCAGGGCCCACTGTGACTTCCCCTGAGGTCAGTGTCAATCCTTACCCTGAGTCACAGAATGCTAGGGCTGTAGGACCTTTAACGGAAAGAGTGTCTGCTTGTTTAGGATCCAGAGGACCTTGGATAAGACTTGAAGTCCTAGTTCCTCATCTATAAAATGAGAGGGTTGGCTCCATGGTCTCCGGGGGCTCTTTCAGCCCTAGACCTATGATCTAATCTGGTCACTCTCCCTCCTAAAAACAAACTAACAAAACAGAAAAAGCCAGAGGCCCAGAAAAGTCAAAGGCCTCATCTGCGGGCAGTAGCCAGTAACTGAACCCAAGTGGTCAGAGGCCCGTGTTTCTCTGACTACACAATCCTGCTTCATCTTCCAATCAGTCTGGTGGGCCTCTGGCCATGCAGGAGGAGCCGAGGTCTTCATTCCTCCCTTGGGCCATCCCTCCATAGCTGCTGCTTCCTGTGTTATCCTCACTAGTCACGGCCTGTGTGAATCTAGGGCTCCACCTCTTCATTTATAAAATGAAAGGGGTCAAACTGGATGGTCAGTGAGGTCAGTGAACGTTTGGAGTCCACATTAACACAATCAAATTAGACGCAGGCTTTGCCCTCAAGGAACTCAAAGGCCAGTGCGGGGTGAGGGGAACGGAGGACAGAACACACCAAACCACAGCACAAGGCAGACCAGGGGAAGGGCCACTGGCACATCCCAGAAAGTCATGTCTTCTGGCCAACGCGAGGTCAGTGAGGCCTTGTCTTCGGAAGTGATGTCTAAGCTGCACCTTGAAGGCTGGGTAAGATTTGGGCTGGTAGGTATCTGTCTACTCCTCCTCCCCAGGGAAGCCAGCTTGGCATCTTCACTGCCCTGGGATGTGCGCCATGCTGATTCCCGCCTCCACACCTTCAAGGTCTGGCTGTTTTTGGCTGCTCATATATCCTCCGACTCCCTAATGGTGAGTGTGATCCCAATGTGAGACAGGCTGCCTCTGGAGCCAGTGAACTCCCCCTCTCCAGAGGACTTTGAACAGAAATGAAATAGCCACTTAATGGGTTTGGAACAGTGGGCACAACAGAGGTGGAAGTTGTTTTACAGATGAGTAAAGTGAGGACCTGATGTTAAGGTCACCAGGGCAGAGATAGAACATTCAAGTCTGTGTCGAATCCTTCCCAGTTTAAAATCCTGTGGGTCCTTTCTGTGTTGGTTAGGCTGGGTTATCGAGAGCACGGCTGACAGTGGGTATAGAGCCCAGGCTCCTAGATCCTTCTCATCTTCCTCAACCTCCTTTCTACTCTAGCTACAAGCAGCTCAAATTGCACCAGGAACAGCAGGTGAGGGAAAAGTTCCTGGCCCCCAACGTGGTGCCAAAGATGTTTAAGGACCAAATAAAAAAGAAATCCAACTTTCCAGGCCCCGGCTTTCCTTTCAGAACCCAGCAGGAAGCTAACAAGGCCCCTGAGCAGCCCAAAAAGATGCTACAAAATTCATGCCTTCAAGCCCCCACCTTGCCTTTTCTCAGGAGAGGGCCCCTCAGGCCCCAACCACGCTGAGCCTAAGCTCTCTCACTTTAGTTTCACGTAGTTCCAGCAATACTGACTAGCTGGTTTCTCAGTCAGATGAAAAACTGCTGCTGCGATCAGACCCTCTGACAGTGAGGGAGGAGAGAGAAAAAGTATTAAATCAGGCATGAGTACGGCAGTTCGGAGCAATTAGTGCAGCAGAGTTCATGGTCATGACCAAGGTGCCTGACAATGATAGCTACTTCCATCCAAAACAGGAGAAGTTTGTGCTTCTAGAAGCCTAGATATTCTGGATAGTGAAGGCCAGAATCATAGAACTGTAGCCCATCAGAACAACTAGAGAAGGGACCTTAGAACCCAGAATGTCCAACCTGGGAGGACCCTTACAGCACAGGATTTCAGACCTGGGAGGGGTTTTAGAACACAGGATGTCAGAGCTGGGAGAACCCTTAGAACACAGGATGTCAGAGCTAAGAGAGGTTTTAGGACACAGGATGTCAGAGCTGGGAGGGCCCTTAAAACCCAGGATGTCAGAGCTGGGAGGGGTCTTAGAACACAGGATGTCAGAGCTAGGAGAACCCTTAGAATACAGGATGTCAGACCTGGGAGAACCCTTAGAACACAGGATATCAGAGCTGGGAGAACCCTTAGAACACAGGATGTCATACCTGGGAGGGGTCTTAGAACACAGGATATCAGAGGTGGGAGGGTCCTTAGAACAGAGAATGTCAGAGCTAGGAGGAACTTTAGAACACAGGATTTGGAGTAGGGAGGGATATCAAAATTGGAAGAGACCTAAGAAAGAGTCTAGTCCAACTTCCTCATTTCTCAAACTCTGGGCAGTAAGGGTCAAAGCCCCCAGGCCATCTCTGACATTCCTCCTCTCTCCCTGACTCTCCCCTGAAGGCCCCAGGTATCATGGATCTCTGCTTGATCACCCCCCTACACCTTTCTCAAGCTTCCAGCCAAGAGCTGACAGAGGTGGGTAGTAGCCTGGAAAGAATCCTGGCTCTGCAATCAGGGGACCTCAGTTCAAATACTACCACTGCCTCTTACTACCTATGTGAGCTTGGTAAGTCCCCTCCCTTCTCTGGGCCTCAGTTTCCTCTGTAAAGTGAGGGGTATGGTCCAGATGATCCAGAGGTCCTTCCCAGCTTCAGCTCTACAATCCTAATCCCCTTTCTGGAGGGGAGGGTGATTGACTAGACAAGACCTCAGTCCACTCCTACCTACATACCATGGGGTAAGCCATCTTAATCTTATCTGAGCCTCTAATTTCCCAAAAACAAACAGAGGAACCTTGGGCACAGAAGAGCTGAAATGTGCTTCCCATTTCCAAAGGACTCCTCCTCACCTCACACATTCCTCACTTGAAATGCCTTCCCTTTTCCAAACATAAAGGCAGTGCGGTGTGGTAGATAGCAATCTGATCACAGCCAGGAAGAGCCAGGTTGGCCCCGCTTCTGGTCCATCCTGTAACTTTGTGGTACCACAGACAGCACTGGGATCAGTGCAGAGAAGGGGTTCAGGCCCTATACCAATGAAAGCCCAGGTCCCATCATTACAGAACCCTTCAAGGTGTGGCTCAAGGCCAACCACCTGGGGCCACCTTGTCCTCTCTGTCCTCGAGGACCAAAGGGTTTCACAAGTGGCTGTACCTGCTTCAGAGGCCTCTCACTGTGTCTTGTGCTAAGTCATCTCCCTGAGCAGTGTAAGTTCACAGAGGGCAGGGCTTGCGTCTATCCCATAGCTCACAGCAGTTCAGGATGAACCAGTGGCTGACACCTGGTGACCAGCATTAGGTGGGGGCCAAGACCCAAGCACGGGCCAGAGCCAAAGTGGACCAGAGAACAAGTGTGAGCTACACCCGCAGCGGCTATGATTCTCCTCTCCTTTTAACAAGTGCCAGGGAGCCCATCAGCCTGCATTACAGGCCCTGCAGAAGACATGCTCCTTGATGCAGGGTCTGTTTCCCTTTCTCATTGTTTCTCCTGCATCTAGCCCACAGTGCTTGGCATTGTAAACTTGTTTATGGACTGCCAGGCCTTGGGAGGGAAGGTCCTGGGCACAGGTCAGGAGTGCAGTAGACATCTGAACTGTGCTGTCATGGGCCAGGCGTCCCAGGTCCAATTCAGAAGATCTAGATTGGAATCCTGGTTCTGCCACACAGAGAGGCAGCATGATGTGGCCCATGGAGATCCAGCCCTGGGGCTGGGGAGCCCTGTATTCAGGTTTCACACATGCTGGAGGCCTTGTAAACTCTTGAGGCTCCAGGCCACTTCCTCTGCGACTATAAATTGCAGAGAAAGTGATGGCCTGCCCTGGTAGAGGAAGCCCCCCTACCTGGGAGTTCCTTCTACCAAAGAAATCACGCATGCCACATCCATCTGCCTCTCACGCCCCCTTCGATTCCCACAATGGACTTCACTTTTCTGGGTCTTCAAGGTCTTTCCATTCTGCTGGGGCTGGGAGTGGAAGATGATGCAAACACAGAGAAATAGAATACAAAGTCAGGTATAGTGGGAGCAGAAAAAGGGCTGGATAGAGCTTAGCAGAATGTGGGGCACACAGTAAGTGCTTCATAAATGTGTGTTGCCTGTTGCTGGATAAGGTGTGCTTCTCTGCTGTGGGGCTCAGGAAAAGCATCATGGAGGAGGGATGCCTGAGCCAGGCCTTGAAGGGAGAGGCCTCTGAAAGGTAGAGATGAGGACAGAGTGCATTCCAGAGGAGATGGGAGACAGTGCCAGCACGTCAGATCCAAAGGACACGCACAAAAATAAGTAAGCTTTCTTTTGGGTTTTAAGGTAAAGTAAGGTAAAGCATCCCACGGACACCATCTCCTTTGAGCTTCATAACAAACCGTAAGGTTGATGACCAAAGGCACTATTATTGCCATTTTATAGAGCCTGGGAGGGTCAAGTATCTGCCACAGTGTCAGAGGCAGGTTAAGAACCAAGATTACAGCCTAGCACTCTGCCTGCTGTGTCTCTAAGAACTGAGTCAGGTTAGGCTGAGGCCTCTGATGACAGGACAGCTGGGACCCAGGAAGGGTGTTTAGGCAGGGGGTGATATGTTCAGACCTGTGCATCAGAAAGAGGGCTCTGGCAGCCATGCAGAGGCTGGACTGAGGGGGGAGGCTGCTAAAAGGGTCCAGGGGAGAAGTGGTGAGGGGTACTACAGGAGAGGCCACTCTCGTGTGTGGAAGGGAGGCCACAGACACCTCACTGCCTCTGTGTCCCAGCCTTTCTCTGGCAACCCTGGTGATGCCCAGAGACCCCTTCCCAGAAGGACAAAGGCACATAAGAGGAAACACAGGATGGCAAAGGAAACCAATTCTGCTAAATACACTAAAGCCATGTCCCTACATGTCAGGGTTAAGAGCCCCTAATCAGGGAGCAGCCTGGAAAAGCTGAGGTGAAGGCTGCGAACAGCTGGGAAATGGCATCTGCCCACCTCACGGAGGCAGAGAAAGGCTGTGACTTGCCCAAGCTCACATGGCAGCTTGGTATCTGAGGCAGGATCCGAATTCAGATCTTCTAACTCCAGACCCATTATGACAAAGCTGCCTCCTAGCCTGAATGTCTGGGGGTTGGGGTATCATCAATGGAAATAGGGAGCTGAGAGAAAGACAGGCTTAAGGAAGGAGGGGATGAATTATGTTTGACAAGTAGTCGAGTCAGCAGGCAGCTGGGGATGGGGAGCCAGAACTTAGGGGAGAGATGAGGCTGGAGCCAGAGATTTGGGGGTGTGTATCATCTCACGATAAGCCTGATGAGACTCGTAGGACAAGTATTATTACTCCTCATTCTACAGATGGGAAAACTGAGGCTCATGGAAGTCAGCTGGATATGTAAATTCAGGTGTCACCTGCAGAGACGTAGCAGATGAGGGCACCAGCGGGACGAAGAAGAGAGAGGGGTACCCTTAGGTGTGTGGTGGAAGAGGAGGGGACTAGGAACCACGCCTAGAAACCCTCCATGCAAAAGGAAAATAAGGAAGAATGCTGAGAAGGTGGAGCACAGCTGCAGCCAAGGTCTGGGGGCTGCCGATGCCCTGATTCTGAGATAGGAGTCCAGACCACTGAGCTCTGCCTCCTTCTGTGTACAAGGAGCAGGCTGGGCTCCAGCATCCCCACCAGCCTTCAATTCCAAAGTCTACATTGACCGGGAAGATTGGAGGAGGCTTCCCAGAGGACCTTGGCGGAGTGAAGGAGGAGGAGCAGTCTCAAGGAAGGCAGAAGAAAGCTGGGGGATGCAGCAAAGGAGGGGAGGCAGACCCAAGCAGACCCTGGAAGGCTTGGGGAAGCCGTTCATGCAGACTGCTGCACATGGCTAATTACTGCAGCAGAGGGAACGAGCTTTTAGGGAGTGTGTGTGTGCGTGTGTGTGCATGTACGCCTGTGTGTGCGTGCACATTTTTGCCTTCAACACTGAGCTCCTTCCAGGCTTGGCAGAGAAAATGACTCTGAATGGAGCCAAAGGAGGCCTACTGGCTGCTGCCAGCCTGCCCCATCTACCTGCCCAGAGAGAATCCCTGCAGCCAGGACTAGGCTGCTTCAAACCCGGAGCTCTGGTTGCTTCCCAATTCCAATCCAAGGTCAACAAGAGTGGCCTGGGGAAGTCTAGGGGGACTGAGCAGCAGAGGGAGGTCCTCAATGCAGGCCCCAGGTTCAAGTCTCTAGGGACCTCACCCCTGCCTTTCTCTGCAAGGGGGCTTAGGTGAGCTCTGCTTGGCTCAATGCCAGCAGCCCCCAGGCCAAGGGCTCCTTATGGGGAGGGGAAACATTTTCAGAATCCCTTGGATGACGGAAGGAAGACTAGAGTTACTGGGCTGAGACCACCCAGGGCCAGTTTAATAGGCTCCAGCCAAGTGCCCAGCACAAACTAGCAAGGCACCTGCTAACTTCCTGTGAAATGGGCACATGGATATTCCAAAAGCATACACACAAACACCAGGCAAGTATACACAGGGTTGCACACAGACACA
This sequence comes from Potorous gilbertii, assembly GCA_028658325.1. Taxonomy (NCBI): domain Eukaryota; kingdom Metazoa; phylum Chordata; class Mammalia; order Diprotodontia; family Potoroidae; genus Potorous; species Potorous gilbertii. Next base: position 58,230,624 of record CM053771.1, on the reverse strand, counting down.
AACATGCACACATATGAGCAGGCACACATGCAAAAAAGACACAAAGATACATAAACACACAGAGACACACACTAAGATGCATGCATACAAACACAGACATACCGTGTGTGTGACAGACCCTTTTGCACAGATCTGACCATGTCACTCCTCTGTTCAAACTGGTTCCCTATGACCTACAGAATAAAGTACAAACCCCTTAGCTCAGCATTCAGGGCCCTCGAGGTCTGGTACAATCCTACCTTTCCAGTGTTGTCTCAATCAGTTCCCTTCCATTTCCTCTTTCCCCACCTAGACTGAATGACTTGCCATCCCGTGGACATGTCCTGTACTGCCCCAACCTCCATGTCTTTGCTCAAGCTGCTCCCTATGCCAGGAGGACCCTCCCGCCTTGGCCCTCCCCTCTGTCTGCTGAGTTCCTTCCCGCTGTTCAAGGAATCTGACCTCCTCCGAGAAGTCTCCTTAATATCCACCCACTCTACCACCCTCAAGCTAGAGATGACTTTTCCTCCATTGTGAATATGGGAGACTGAGTGATGCCACAGATAGAAATAAGTGGTCAGATTTGGGAAGAGGTAATCAGCTTGGTTTGGGGATGCTGAGTTCAGGGCTCTGGTGAGGCATCCAGGAAGGGATGGCTAGTAGGAAGTGGGGGTTGGGGCTGTGGATCTCAGGTCAAGACTGGATCTCAGGCCACAGTTTGGCCTTCCTGCATGTAGACATGATAATGAAAACTGTGGTAGTGAATGAAATTATCCAGAAGAAAAAATACAGATGAAGGTGACAGCCAAGGATGACCCCTTGGAGAACAGCAGCCCTGTGGATCAGGGAAGGATAAGAAACCAGTGAGAGGGGAAGTATTTAGGGAAGTAGGAGCGTCCAGAGTGGGTGGGGTCTCTGAAGCCTGGGGAGAGGAGTGTGCAATAAGATGAGTCAGTCCCCAGGCCTGAAAGCTATGGAGAAAAGGGCCTGGACCATTGGGGGCCCTGAAGAAGAGCGATGGGGACAATGGCTCCCTTTGAAAGGGGCTGAAGAGAGAGAAGGTAGTAAAGAAGGAGGGACAGCCTTCTAAAGAGTTTTGTCTGTGAAAGTCAGGGGGCTGGAAGAGTCAGGGGGCAGCTCTTGTGAGGGTGAGAGGTCTGATGGAGGATCCTCACCACCCAGAACCCCAAAGGCTGTGGACAGACAGAAAGGAGAAGTTGAAGACTTACTACAGAGAGGTCCCTGAAAAAGTAAGAGGGGATCAGGAGTCCAAGGGTCAGGATTGGCTAAGCCTTCTGTGACCTGAGTGGAGGAGGAGAAATGGGAAGATGGAGAAGGGGAGAGGGCCTCCACCTTCTCAGAAGTCATCACTGACAGGAGGTCCAGAACAGCCACTGTGCAGAAAGAGACTGGGGATGGAGACAAGGTTGTCTGGCTTCCCTAAGGGACTCAAGGAGGTACCCTGTGGGCTCACAGTGAGTGATCTCCTTGGGCATCAGCTGCCTGAACACATCTTCTGGCCCTGGCTTCCTGTGCCCGGGCCTGATCTCCCCCAGCAGGCTAGAAGCTCTCTGGGGGCAAGGTCTGCTTCTGTACCTTGTTCAGGTGGCAGCTGGTGGAGGCGGGAGGTGGGGGGGGCCCTACAGACTGGCTAACTGTAGGTTAGTGCTTCAAAAGGTTCACAGAGCTTAGCCGTAAAAATTTTTTCCCAATTTACTATATCCCTTCGAATTTTGGATGCATTGAGTTTGGTTGTGCAAAAACTTTTCAGTTTAATGTAGTCAAAATTATCCATCTTGCATTTCAAAATGCATTCTATCGTTTCTTTAG